>JAJOZX010000110.1:60000-677500 GCA_023014485.1 Bathynomus jamesi | reverse complement strand
ATAATACTCGTTATTGAAAGTGAATTTACAGTCTTTGATGCAAAGCTTAATAAGATCCAAAACAATGTGTGAAGGTAGTGGCAGATCATACTTATGTAATTCTAGGGAGAGAAAGTCAAGCATATCGTCAATCGGCACTTTTGTAAACAATGAACAAACGTCAAAACTGATCAATCTATCGTTAGTTTCAGTACGTGCATTATTCAATTTTTCAGTAAGATTCACATGTAAAAAATTCCATGGCTCTTACTGAAAAATTGAATAATGCACGTACTGAAACTAACGATAGATTGATCAGTTTTGACGTTTGTTCATTGTTTACAAAAGTGCCGATTGACGATATGCTTGACTTTCTCTCCCAAGAATTACATAAGTATGACCTGCCACTACCTTCACACATTGTTTTGGATCTTATTAAGCTTTGCATCAAAGACTGTAAATTCACTTTCAATAACAAGTATTATCAACAAGTTTTTGGGATGGCCATGGGCAACCCCTTATCGCCCCTCCTCTCCAATATTTATATGGAGGTTTTCGAAATTACTTACATTCCGAGAATCCTGGGGGTTGGCATCCCTTGGTTGCGGTACGTCGACGATATTTTGTGTATCTGGCCCATGAATCGTGACCTGGATAACTTCCTCCTTCAGTTAAATGATCAAGTCCCCTCCATTAAGTTTACTTTAGAAATGGAACAAGACAATTCAATCCCATTTTTGGATGTGCGGGTACATAGGGAAAGCCCAGGTTTTAAGTTTAGTATCTATCGGAAAACAACAAACAATTTGTCCTACGTACACTTTTACTCGGGACATGACACCCCCACTAAGAAGGCCATTTTTTCATCAATGTTTCTCCGCGCCCTTAGGATCGCCAGTCCGGAATACATCGATGCCGAATTGGAAAAAATCAACGGTATTGGAAGTGATCTGTTTTATCCATCTGCGTTTATGGAATCTTGTCTCAACAAGGCAAAACGAACTTTCTATCGTGTCAATAATAACACTCGTACTTTGTCAAAAAATATTTTAATACTTCCATTTTTCCCGGGCTTTTTAGGCATTGCTAATGTACTTAAACTTTTGGATATTAATGTAGTATTTTCATATAACAATATTGTGAAAAATATCATAGTAAAAAATAGCCCTACCAATAATTCAGGCATTATCTATAAAATTGGGTGTAAACAATGTGATTCCTTTTACATCATAGGTCAGACGGGAAAGGATTTGCACACACGTATAAAACAGCATCAATATTCCGTTAGAACAGGACAGTTGTCCAGTGCCCTTTTTGTCCAGTTGTCAGAGTTATCCCACTGTATTGATTGGAATAAAGCTTCAGTTTTATTCCACTCTAGCAACATTGTTAATAGAAATATTCTTGAGTCTGCCATTATCCAACTTTCAAATAACTTCAACATAAGCAAAGGTCTTTTTCAACTCGATCCTGTTGTTTTGAATTCCTTCAAAACAGATTTAGATAAGAAGGGTAGAACGCTAAATCTTTGGTAAACTTGTATGCTACTTTATTAACTTTTAATTTTCATTTTATTTTTATATACATCGAAACTTAACCAAAAAAGGCAGAGTGTTAAAACCCGGGCAGATTTCCAGTATAAATTTGTATTTTTATAATTCATTTGATCTTGTGCTAAAAATCGATATTTTTTCCTTACAAATCTGTATGCCTCTCTGATAATCCTTTAATTTTTAATTTGTATTTTTACTTCTCCGTTTATTGCATATATATATATATATATATATATAGATATGTATGTGTATATATATATATATACAGGGTGTTTCAAAAGTCCCTCATTATTTTTAAAATTTTATTAAAATAGCAATTACAAGAGGAACCAAATGACAATTTGGTTGTTGAGTCTACGATTCATGAGAATTTTGGTGGCATCAAACTTGGCTTCATAAGTCTACTGGAAAGTCACTGGTACACCTCAACGTGGGTACTGTCTTTTTCGAAACAAGCGAGCCACCGTTTTACGCATTCTTGGCCGACATTGGACAACATTTCGGGAGTAACAGAAGCACACGCATTCCTGATCCGTTCTTCCAGTGTCGGGAGGACTCGCGGCTTGGTGGCGTACACTTTGCTCTTAATGTAGCCCCACAAAAAGAAGTCGCATGGGGTTAGATCAGGCGAGCGAGCAGCCCATTCGATGGGACCACGGCGACCAATCCACCGATCCGGGAACTGCTTATTCAGAAATGAGCGAACCTCACGCGAGTAATGAGCAGGGGCACCGTCTTGCTGGAAAATGACTTCTTGCATGTCAACTACAGCTGACAGTTGGGGGATGCAGAACTCCTGAAGCATACGAAGGTAATTGTCTCCGTTGACGTTCACGGAATTTCCATCTTGATCCCAGAAGAAGAACGGACCAATCAGCCCAGCTGAGGAGATGGCACACCAGACGACCCATTTCGGCGTGTCCCTTTCATGTTCACGGATCTCCGCAGGGTTGTGAGTTCCCCAGATGCGGGTGTTGTGCCGATTGACGCGACCAGAAAGGTGGAAGAGAGCTTCGTCGCTGAACCACATGTGCTCCAGGATCGATGGGTCTCTTTCGTAGTGATGCAGCAGTGTCTCACACATCTCCACCCGGCAATCGTAGTCTTGAGGTTCCAGCTTCTGAACCACCTGGATCTTGTACGGATACAGCTTGAGACCACGCCGCAAAATCCGTTGGATAGATGTCGCGCTGATGTTCAGTTCCGCAGCAGCTCGCCGAATGGACTTTCCTTGACTCTGAGTAAACGCCTCACGGACAGTTTCGACATTCTCCTCACTCCGCCCACTTCGAAGTCTTCCTGATCGTGGTTTGTCCTTTACGGATCCGGTCTCCATAAACTTCCGGTGGGTGGCGACGATGGTGTTCCTATCCGGTGCATAATGCTGTCCGTAGACTGCCCGGAATCGTCGCTGCACTTCGACCACAGATTGAAAAACCTCCTGCCATGCAGCGATTTTACACCTCTGCTCTAGAGTCAGCATGGTAGCAGAAGAAAACGGAGCAAAACTTCAAATGTAGACTAAAAAAATTCTCAACTACTGATTAAGAGTTTACCACAAGATGAACATCGTTGGTCGATTAGCTGCAAAGAAAATTGAAAATCAAATTAGTGAGGGACTTTTGAAACACCCGGTGTATATATATATATATATATATATATTTATTCTTCTTTTTTTTTCTTTCTGTAACCTATATATAGGCTGTAACCCTTTTATGTACTTCAGTGTTCCTGAGGATGTCATTAGACGAAAGCGCTTGAGCACCATTTTGTTTCCTTTCCTTCGTGGTTTTATTCATCATATATGTATATATATATATATATATATATATATATATATATATATATATATTGTGTGTGTGTGTGTGTGTGTGTGTATATATATATATATATTTATATAAATGAGTCGGGGAATCATGTGAAATCTTTATATATGGCTTTCTCCGTCCAACTGTTCCCAAAAAGTGTTGTACATAAACACAAAATTGAGATGTATAAATTATAAAAATTTTATTATTAAAAATTTATTTCAGCAAATATGAGAACATTAACGGCTGAATAATTGATTTAGAACATGATTGTAAAAAAAAATATATATATATATATATAGGGTGAACCAAATGTAGGTGGACAGTAAATGATAACGTTTATTTTGAGAATACATATTTAATTTTTTTGTATACTATAATACAAAATATAATTTAAATAAATTTAGTTATAATATTTAATATAATATAACACAAACACCATAGTTATAATGAACACCATAGTTATAATATAATATAACACAAACCGTATTCAACCTACTGTCCACCTAGTTTTGGTTCACCGTGTATATATATATATATTATATATATATATATATATGAACAGAAGGACCAACACAACGGCAAACATTTTCATTTAATTTTGTACTTCAGACGTTTCGACAAATCTTTTGTCATCATCAGTGAATTAAGTCTTAAAACCTTAAAACAAAAGTAAAAAGTGAACATTACATCAATACAATATTAAAACCATTAAAATTTAAACCTTAAAACAAAATGAAAATTGCATCAATACAAAATTAAAATCATTTAAATTTCATCACTACAAAAATTAAAATTAAATTAAATTACCTCAATAGGTAAATACACAATGTTTACATCAACCTCCATACTTGGCAAAGCCTAAGAGAACACTGGATGGTCAGAGGATTAGAAAGGATATGTCTATGAGAATCGGTTGGTTAGTTAAAAGAGCTGTAATTTGTAGGATGAGCTATTATTGTTAATGGAGGGTTTGTTTCTATAGATGTACAAAGATTCTAAAATTCGGAGTTCTGTGAGGTTATTGGATCTAGTTAAAATTTCAAACTGAGTTTTGTGAAGGGGATGGTTGTTTTCATTACTATGGTTTCTAATTGCGGATTGTGGAGGGCTACTGAGGGGACGGTTGGTACGGACTGACAAGCCCAAATGTTGAGAAAGGCGCACCTCCAGTTGGAGTTGAGTGCTGCCAATATACGCAGCCTTACAGCTGTCGCACGTGTATTTGTAAACAACATTGGGGCATACAGTTTTGGGGAATTCATCTTTGAACTTTAAAAATTTGATAATTTAAGTGGGTTGACGAAGGCGAATCTAAAATTTATTTGGGGATAACTAGACTTGAGCAGTTTGGACAATTCACCTCGAATACGCAATGATAAATAACCATAAAAAGGTAATTTAATATAACTGGTTTCTTTTTGTACTGTAGTTATGGGGAGTTTAGTATTAAAAGTGTTATTTAAAAATTTCTTTAATTGGTTATCGAATAGATTAGAAGGGTAGTAATTGTTAATAAAGTACTGTTTTAAAAATTTAAATTCTTCATTTAACGAAAAGTAATCCGAACAAATACGGTAACTTCTTGTTAATAATGTTACTATAGCACTAATCTTATATTTATAAAACATACAACTTAAATAATTGGTTCCCAAGCCAGTAAAAGTTTGTTTTCGAAATAGTGAAGTTTGGAACTTATTATGAGCCCGTTTAACTAAAACATCCAGGAAAGGTAAACTGTTATTGTTTCGTTTTCACATGTGTCTTAATATTACTATGTTGTTTATTAAGATAATCAAGAAAAAGTTTTACGTGTGAAGGATGGTTAAATATTAAGAAAGTGTCATCCACGTATCTTCTGTAATATATGGGTTTAAAACTACTAGGACAACTTTTCAACCAAATTTCTTCGTAATGGCAAAGAAATATAGAAACAAACCCTCCATTAACAATAATAGCTCATCCTACAAATTACAGCTCTTTTAACTAACCAACCGATTCTCATAGACATATCCTTTCTAATCCTCTGACCATCCAGTGTCTCTTAGGCTTTGCCAAGTATGGAGGTTGATGTAAACATTGTGTATTTACCTATTGAGGTAATTTAATTTAATTTTAATTTTTGTAGTGATGAAATTTAAATGATTTTAATTTTGTATTGATGCAATTTTCATTTTGTTTTAAGGTTTTAATTTTAATGGTTTTTATATTGTATTGATGTAATGTTCACTTTTTACTTTTGTTTTAAGGTTTTAAGACTAATTCACTGATGATGACAAAAGATTTGTCGAAACGTCTGAAGTACAAAAAATAAATGAAAATGTTTGCCGTTGTGTTGGTCCTTCTGTTCATCTGTAAGCTCCGTTTCCCTACGAAGTCAATAGCTTTGATATTAACCCAGAGATATGGCCGACCGACATTGAACTATTACAGACAATGTGAAAGAGTATTTAAACTTAACAAGGCTATTTGTGATGAGTTTCTTATCTAAGTGCAAAAGTTATAATATTGTGCCTAATTTCCTTAGATTTAAACTCTATAATAAACGCCTCCATAACTCCAAACTATATAAATCATGGCAACATAAATTATTAAATTTGGAGCTTCAATCGAAAACTAAAACAGTGAGTTTTCTCAAGCTGAAATATAAGAATTCTCCTGTTTGGTCTAAAATCTAGGGTGTCATATTGATTATCAGTGTTTAGTTACTAAATTTCAAACTTGCTGTGATAAAATTGTCAATAGACATAAAAGGATACATGCTGCCAAATTGGAAAAATTGGGAATCACTCAGTCGTTTTTTAATAATCCAGATAATTTTATTTTTAATTTCTCTAATAGTTTTAAGTATTAGAGAGAGAGAAATATTGTCGTTAGGCTTAAATTTTGATCTACCCATTATAAACTAAATTTTTATAAATATTTCTCTGGTTTTGAAAATCTTCTCATGAATATTAAGAATTGTGAGATCCGACCAAATTTCTCGTTTCATAAGGTAAAACAAGTGGAGAGCATCTCTTTTAAGAATTTTTATAATTTTAAACCCCATAAGGTGTTTTCTCCCCTTTTTAATAAGCAAGATTTTAAAATTCTTAATTTGAAAAAGGATAACTCTGTCATTACAAAACCGGATAAGGGTAAAGGAGTAGTGCTGATTGATTCAACAGTTTACATAAATAGAATGGAGACAATTTTGTCGGATACGTCTAAATTTAAAAGGGTAAAGAGAATGTTCTGTCTAAATTACTAAAACTCGAAGATAAACTTAATAGGTGTTTGCGTAAATTAAAAAATAGTAATATTATTGCTGACAATACATACAATTTTTTATTTGCTTCTGGTTCTAATCCAGGAATTCTATATGGTTTACCTAAAGTCCATAAGCCAAATTTCCCACTAAGACCTATTCTTTCGGCCTGTGGTACATTCAATTATAATTTAGCCAAATTCTTCGTTCCCTTGCTTTCAAAACTCACCTTTAATGATTATTCTATTAACAACTCGTTTGATTTTGCTAAAGAGATAAGAGATCAATCGTGCCGATTCTCTTACTATGGCCAGTTTTGATGTCTCGTCATTGTTTACTAATGTCCCGTTAAAAGAAACATTAAATATCATACTAAATAAGTTATTCACTTCTGATAATACTCTTATTAATGGCCTCACTCAGACTCAATTTAAAAACCTTCTCGAAATAGTGTGTTTTGATAATCTTTTCTTATTTAATAGCAACCTTTACAGCCAAATTGATGGGGTAGCTATGGGTTCCCCGTTGAGCCCAACACTAGCAAATGCATTTCTTTGCTATTACGAAGAAATTTGGTTGAAAAGTTGTCCTAGTAGTTTTAAACCCATATATTACAGAAGATACGTGGATGACACTTTCTTAATATTTAATCATCCTTCACACGTAAAACTTTTTATTGATTATCTTAATAAACAACATAGTAATATTAAGTACACATGTGAAAACGAAACAAATAATAGTTCACCTTTCCTGGATGTTTTAGTTAAACGGGCTCATAATAAGTTCCAAACTTCACTATTTCGAAAACAAACTTTTACTGGCTTGGGAACCAATTATTTAAGTTGTATGTTTTATAAATATAAGATTAGTGCTATAGTAACATTATTAACAAGAAGTTACCGTATTTGTTCGGATTACTTTTCGTTAAATGAAGAATTTAAATTTTTAACAGTACTTTATTAACAATTACTACCCCTTCTAATCTATTCGATAACCAATTAAAGAAATTTTGGATCAAGTAAAGATAATCCCTCCCAACAAAAAAAGGAGAGACTATCTTTACTTGATCATTTTTTGGGAGGGATCATCTTTACTTGGTAAAGTTGGTAATACCGCTTTAATTAAAGTCTTTGGATCAAGTAAAGTTAAGCACCCCAACCTTTTTTAGTTAGCTTTATAAGGCTAACTAACGAAAATATCAACCTAACCAATCGTCAAGGGCGTACAGTTGACCTAACGATTGGTTAGGTTAAGTCGTGATATTTTCGTTAGTTAGCCTTATAAAGCTAACTAAAAAAGGTTGGGGGTGCTTATCTTTACTTGATCCATTGTAATAAATGAATTTTAATAAATTTTGTTTTCAAATAAATCATTTTTTAAAAAAAGATTCTCTTAATTTTTATCCTTATGTCAGACTGCTTCACTTTACTTTACTTTCTGGGAGGGATTATCTTTACTTGATCCGAAATTTTTAAATAACACTTTTAATACTAAACTCCCCATAACTACAGTACAAAAAGAAACCAGATATATTAAATTACTTTTTTATGGTTATTTATCATTGTATATTCGAGGTGAATTGTCCAAACTGCTCAAGTCTAGTTATCCCCAAATAAATTTTAGATTCGCCTTCGTCAACCCACTTAAATTATCAAATTTTTTAAAGTTCAAAGATGAATTCCCCAAAACTGTATCCCCCAATGTTGTTTACAAATACACGTGCGACAGCTGTAAGGCTGCGTATATTGGCAGCACTCAACTCCAACTGGAGGTGCGCCTTTCTCAACATTTGGGCTTGCCAGTCGGTACCAACCGTCCCCTCAGTAGCCCTCCACAATCCGCAATTAGAAACCATAGTAATGAAAACAACCATCCCCTTCACAAAACTCAGTTTGAAATTTTAACTAGATCCAATAACCTCACAGAACTCCGAATTTTAGAATCTTTGTACATCTATAGAAACAAACCCTCCATTAACAATAATAGCTCATCCTACAAATTACAGCTCTTTTAACTAACCAACCGATTCTCATAGACATATCCTTTCTAATCCTCTGACCATCCAGTGTTCTCTTAGGCTTTGCCAAGTATGGAGGTTGATGTAAACATTGTGTATTTACCTATTGAGGTAATTTAATTTTAATTTTTGTAGTGATGAAATTTAAAGGATTTTAATTTTGTATTGATGCAATTTTCATTTTGTTTTAAGGTTTTAATTTTAATGGTTTTAATATTGTATTGATGTAATATTCACTTTTTACTTTTGTTTTAAGGTTTTAAGACTTAATTCACTGATGATGACAAAAGATTTGTCGAAACGTCTGAAGTACAAAAAATAAATGAAAATGTTTGCCGTTGTGTTGATCCTTCTGTTCATCTGTAAGCTCCGTTTCCCTAAGGAGAAGTCAATAGCTTTGATATATATATATATATATATATATATATATATATATATATCTTCGTAAGCTATGGGATTCATAATATAAAGACTTCTGACTGTGTCTCTACTTAACCCGACATTATTGTACTATTTCTGTGTCAAATGTAATCTAGTGTCTGTTCGTATTATTAATATTTGTCACATGAACTATGGTCTTGCCACAATGTACAAATGCACATATTCATCACATCATAACATTGATCAACAAAGTTTTTCTCCATTTGCTAAATATGGGTGATTCTTATGTTCTTTTTACCCTGATTACAAAAATGAAAAAACGTTTTCCTATTAACCACAGATGTTGAGCGAAATGTAAATTAAAACCCTTTGAAATCGAGATGTCATTCCACAGTTTGCTTCATAATACGATATTTATTGTTAGTCATTTACTGTGTATAAAATCTTTATATCATGCATATTTTATATTTACATGTTTATATATAATATGCGTATAGTTATTTAAGTATACATCTTTATATATATATATATACATGGCGTCCCAAAAAAATGTATACACACTTTAAATAATTATAAAGGTAGTGTTTATTAAAATACATTTCATTTTCAAAATGTAATAGAATCTACAGACATTATTTAATTGTTTTGTCAACGCCTGTTTTCAAACTGACGTCCGTTCTGGTCCAGGCACTGCTGATAACGCGAAGCAATGGAATCGCAAACATCACGAAACATTTCGTTTGGTATTTGTGTGCATTCTCGTTCAATGGCTGCTCTCAATTCAGCGACTGTTGCAGGTTTTATAGCGTAGACTTTGTCTTTTAAGTATCCCCATAAAAAAAGTCTAGTGGTGTGAGGTCTGGTGAACGCGGAGGGTATTCTACGAAACCCCTTCGTCAAATCCACATCCACATCGTGCCAAGTACCACTCGCAATACTCCACTCTTCGGTCCGGATCATCTTCATTAATAGCATGGACTAATCTTGGAATGTAACTTTTCCATTGACAGCGCTTCAAAATGCGTTGGACAGACGATTCTGAAATTCCTACCTCACGACTCGCTTGCCGCACAGATTTTCTTGGACTTTGGTGATACTTTTCCAGTACTCTTTCTTGCTTTGTGGGGCTTGTCGATGTCCGTGGTCTTCCGGAACGCTTCTTGTGGACATTCTGAACAGTTCCATCGGCTTCAAACTTATCTCTAATTCGAGTGATGGTAAGTCGCGTTGGTGGATCTGTTTGAAACTTCCTCCTAAACTGTCTTTGCACTTCAACTGCGTTTTCACACTTCCAGTAGCATTTTAGAATGAATTTCCTTTGTTCAAAGCTTAGTCTGACTGCCATTATTAATTCTAATGGGTTTAACTTGGAAAGAAAGAAACATCAATTGAGCTATCAGCTGTTAAAGTGTGTGTACATTTTTTGGGGACGCCCTGTATATATATATATATATATATATAGGAGGGGACAAGCTTAACCATCGTGAAATGATGAATCATCGTACGAACACTAAAAATTTTGGATGGTGTATATATATATATATATATGTGTGTGTGTGTGGTGCTTGTGTACACATATATGTATATATGCCCTTTCCTGAAATAATCTGTGTGTGTGTTTGGGACCGCGCTTAAGGCTCGGTTCCAAACTAAAAATTTGCACATTACATTATTTTGATCGCTAGTTGACAACTAGCTAGATAATTTCTAGGTAATACAGATAGGTAATGAGTGATACAAAAGCATTGTGGTATTAAACAAATGGTTAAAACTCGTATATTGTATATGCGGGCTCTCATTTCTGTTAGTATGTAGATGTTAGAATGCTTTCGATGTAAAATGGTTTGGCGTGACTCCTGCTTCAGAGGATAGCTTAGGTGATTTAGGACTGCAATGAAAGAGACATGTGTAGAAGTGAGGATAATTTTTTAACTACTGTTACCCCTGCTGCTACTACTACTACTACTACTACTAATAATAATAATAATACAGTTTGCTCGTACACCCGACTTCTAGCTTGCAACAGAAAAATGGTGTACATTCTGGATCGGACGCGGAAGCAACAGACCTTGGCCAGCGAGATCACCAGATTTAACCCCTTTAGATTTCTTTGCATGGGGCTTTATCAAATCGCACGTCTATCAGACGAAGATTACGAGTCTTGAAAACTTACGTACACGTATACGAACTGCTGCAGATAACATAACCCAGCAAATGCTCCAGAATGTGTTTAGAAATGCTGCGGAACGATTTGAGCTGTGCAGGGATACTGATGGGCGTCACGTCGAATCCTACTCTTAATTATTTAATAAATGTTACCACTTTATCATTTTATGATTGAATTCCATATAATTTCCAAGTGCTTCACAAAAATAGATCCTGACTTTATGTACACCCTGTATATATATACAAGCGCATCCTTTCCCACTGTTACTCGTGATTTAGCGTGAATTGCGATATTAATAATAATAATAAAAATAGGAATTATGTAATAGATTTATTTTAGTTGTGTAAAGAGAGTGAGTTTAAATTCTAATTATTTATTTAATAAACAGAATTTCTTTTAAATTAAATTGTTGGAATTAAGGAGTAAAATCATCTGTTGTGGTAACGAATTAAAATAAATGGTGGTACCTGACAACTATCGTCATATAAATATATGGTAGTATTTAGCAGCCAAATGGATGAATAATATATGAAATAATTTAATAAATATTGCTAACTGGCAACTCAGTCTTCTAGACTGATTAATATATGAATTAATTAAATATATAGCACAAACTGGGAACTCAGCTTTCTATTGGCTGATGAATTAAATACATGGCTTTATCTGGCAACTCAGCCAACTGGCTGTTTGGGACTCTATAAAAGATGGTGTATGGCAGAAGACTTCCATAAGAGCTCGGGCAGCCGCCCGAGCAAGGACCTCTGGTCCTTTCTTTTTAATGGCCCTTTGGGTGGTGAGGAAACCCCTTCCTTCCCATAGAGGCCTCTTATGTTAGGTATACCCCTTTGGGGGGTTCAGCTTGGGGGAGAACTCCGCCTCCAAGTTGCATGCCCCTTGCAACCCCATTTTGGGGTTGGCAACAAAGGCCTGTAGTCTCTCTCTCTTTTTCCCCAACAAAGGGGGGCGGGGCTTAGCACCAAAAGGGGGTGGGGGAGGTGCTTAGCAACAAGGGGTGTTGCAACATTACGTAATATTATGAAATTGCATTGCACTCCACCCTTTTGCGGGCATACTACTTAAAATGTCAGAGATCTGCAATAATATCTTCTGCCTCCGCACGCGCATTGAAAATCCAAAAAATGCGCCAAAATACCATTTTTTCAATATTTTCTTATAGTTTTAATTTTCATCCTACCTTCTTGTAATAGAGAGGAAAAGCATCCTAAAAGTTTATTTTAGACTAGTTTTAAAGATTTTTGTCCTGCGATAATTTCTTCTGCCTCCGCAAACGTTCCAAAATATGGGAAAATTTACATAAATAGCGTATTTTATAATGACACTATTATGGTCAACTTCGGCCTACACCACTGTTTATTCGTTAATTATGTATTAAATAATGCAATTAACAATTCATTATATCATATTTTAGTAATTTAAGAAGTTTATATATTTGAGCAATTAAATAATTTAGGTCCACCAATGCAGTTTACTTTGCATATGCTTGGTTTATTTTTGATGACTTATTATGTAATATGCATGCAGCTCCTCGCTTATTTCGTCAATATTGAATGTACTATATTGACGAAATAACCCAGAATTCACCACGTGGAGGTGGCTGCATTTCGAGTTCCTCCCTGCCCGACCCAACCACCCTACCATTATCGGAATTAGGCTAGTTACACACTTCAGTAACTTTTTGTTTCCATTCTTGGCATTTTCTTTCTGGATTCTAATCTTGCTCTGATAAATCCATCCCTTGCCTCTGAACCGCATACTGCAGCTGAAGCCTCTGTTACCAGCTTTATACGCCGTTCAACCGCTTGGATGTGGCAAGGAAAGCGTGGGATGAAATCAAGTACATCTCCTGATGAGTTTTAGTTCAGGATGTCGGAGCGTGATAGAACTTTTGTCAGAAGAGGCTCTGACAGCTCACAAGTTTGCCAGTTAATCATGTTGTAGTACTCACAGCACTGAAAGTTCAACGTGGGCAATTTAAACACTCTCACTGCGGCTGACTCAGAATCTCTTGCTTTAAGGATTCTCCTCCATCCTAATTCTCTGATATGTTTTGCTTCATCGTGAATCATACTAAGGAGAACATTCTCAGGATGAGAAAAATAGGAATTTCTCTGAATAACACGATCAACTATTTCTATACAGCGGGCACTCAACGACCTCGAGCGTTGTATCATTTGATAAAGATGTTTAGCTCCCTGTGTTGCTGAAGAATTTCTCTTGATTTGAAACCACATTGGAATATGAACTTTCATAATATAATCCACGATACACTTAAGGTTGTCTGAAGGTTCTTCAGTTGAAACGTAGAGACGAAGTATGCGGTTAGCAGTTGTCACCCATCTGGAGTGTGCCATTTTGCCTGGTTTCCTTTGAAAAGAGACCTGTTGTTGAGTTTGAAGCAGTTGAAGAGGAAGAAATTGTAGTTGACAGAGATGATCTGAGCACAGATCAGAAATATTTGGCAGAAATCTATGATGCTATGTTAGGTATACCCCTTTGGGGGGTTCAGCTTGGGGGAGAACTCCGCCTCCAAGTTGCATGCCCCTTGCAACCCCTTGCTCAGATCATCTCTGTCAACTACAATTTCTTCCTCTTCAACTGCTTCAAACTCAACAACAGGTCTCTTTTCACAATCAATTAACTCTTTTCCTATAGGCCCCGTAAAACTCTGGGGACCTGTTGTTTTACCATCAATGTCAGTCACTATGTGCCTCAAGGGAAGTTCATTAGTGTGAAGCAAGCAAATCAGCCACTGGAGTGCTCTCTGAAAGTGCTCTTCGATACTTCCTATCACTCCTCCTTTTGGTCCTGTATTAACTGCTGTCCCGTCACATCCAATGGCTCTAACTTCTGAAGTATCAATCTCATTTGAGCGAAAAAAATCCAAAATTGCAGAAGATATACTCTGAGCTGAGCCAGAAGCGGGAGTTACAAGCCCAATATAATGCGAGTTTGGTTCTTGAAGCAAAGTGACATGTTCTTCTGTTATATTTTTTGGATAACCTTTACTGCCAACTTTTTCTTGCACTGCAGTTCTGTCCTTTCTTCCATCGAAATAGATACTCTCCATAGTTTCTTCTTCGTAATCTCTTTTTTGAATGATAGATCTCACTCTTTTTCTAGCTCTCCTTACTTTGCATCTATCTATTACTGAACTTAAATCTTTTTCGTTTATAATTCCCACGTCTTCAAGAACAGCCGAAGCAATTATAGCAGCAGACCTGTCTGACACACAGTTCTGTCACAAGCTGTAGCCAATGATGAGATTGTTCCATCGATTTGATTCTCTATGTCGGTTCATAATCGGAATCCGCTCCTTCTGTTTCGCTTGATGTTGATGACAGTGTTTCAGTTGCTTGTCCTTTACTAGTAGATGGTTTTGGTTCATACTGTTTCATTCTCTGTTGTCTTCTAGCAATAGTTGCTAGATCTTTACGAGTTTGTGAAACATCAAGAGAGCCTATTGCCAATTTTCTTGTTGTTCTCTGATCTTTAAGGAAGTCTCGTTCAATTGCTGGAACCTTGAGATGGTTTTCACATGAACACTTATCAAAATTTTCATATTTTGCAAGCACTGATGTCAAATAACTTGTTTTCTGCCTCATTTTGAAATGTTTGTAATTTAATTTTGAATGAGTCACTATCTTGTTTCCTTTTTATTGACTTTAGAAGGTTTTGACATTTTTCATGGTAATTTTTAATCATTCGAACGACACGGTTATGAGAAACAGTAGGAATAGAGGCTGTTCTCCACAAATCTTCGGGAGTTTTTGAGAGAACACCCGAAATTTCCGCAACTGTGGGCTCTTTCTTCGATGTCTTCAGATTCAACCTTATTTGATGAAAATATTTCATGACGTCCTTATAGGTTGGAAGGCACCTCTTGTCTAGATCAGCTGGAGCCCAAAATATAGGGCAACTTGAAGAAGTTCTTGTTGCTTGAGCTTTTACTGACATTGTGAAAAACAGTAATTAATATAAAAATTAAGAAATTACTCCTAAAACGTAAAATATTCTTGCATTCTGCAGAAGTTTTGTATATTACACAACGTATTATTATGCACTAAAATATGCAGTATATGTCCACATATGCATGTTGTCGTGTTCCAAAGATGAATTAACAGCAAGAGCAACACAATCCACATCTTACCCGAAACATAGCTAGCACAACACTGCGGGGAAGTGAGAGCAAGAAGGCCTGATAGAGTGTTGTGAGTCATGACTCATCAGTCATCACTCACTGACTCACTGCCGTATATGGCAATGACGAGCAACACACCATACCAGGCTGTGGGGAAGCTTCTAGAACGATGTGGGAGTACTATATTACGTACGAAGTGAATTTATTAGCGTATAGGCTGAATATGAAAAATACATGATTTATGCGGATTTTTCTGTATTTTGGAACATTTGCGGTGGCAGAAGATATTATCGCAGGACAAAAATATTTAAAACCAGTCTAAAATAAACCTTTAGGATGCTTTTTCCTCGCTATTACAAGAAGGTAGGATGAAAATGAAAACTATAAGAAAATATTGAAAAAATGCTTATTTTGGCGCATTTTTTGGATTTTTAACGCGCGTGCGGAGGCAGAAGATATTAATGCAGATCTCTGAGATTTTACACACTCACTTCTGACGTGAAAGTGCCACTTTTCCGTGCTATTACGAAACGAAAATCGAAAAAAGTATAAAAACGCTCCG
Organism: Bathynomus jamesi; assembly: GCA_023014485.1. Lineage (NCBI taxonomy): Eukaryota > Metazoa > Arthropoda > Malacostraca > Isopoda > Cirolanidae > Bathynomus > Bathynomus jamesi. The sequence goes on along the minus strand of JAJOZX010000110.1, from coordinate 661,627 downwards.
CCCTATTATATAATTGAATATAAGAATTATATGCAGGAATATAAGAATTATATGAATGAATATAAGAATTTAGTAATAAAGGATTTATTCATTGTTCATTTATATATATATATATATATATATATATATATATATATATACCGGGTGGGGCAAAAGTCTGGCCCCATAGGAAGTTTATAATGGAAAAGAAAATTTCGGCCTACCTTAATGTTTTAATTCAGAAATTACAATAGGTGTTCAAATTGACGTCCACCTTCTTCTAAACACTTTGTAACCCGGTTGACGCAAGACGTTTGCACATTCCTGAGGATGGTAATATTCGTTCTTATGGCTTCAAATTCTGCTGTTATGGTATCCTTTAGCGCCTGTATTGTCCTTGGCCTGTTAACGTACACAACTGATTTAAGGTGTCCCCATAAGAAGTAATCCAAAGGAGTCAGGTCCGGAGATCTGGGCGGCCATTCAATTGGCCCACGTCGACCAATCCATTTCCCTTGAAATGTTTCTTGCAAAAATTCGCGAACTGCCCTCGCGAAATGCGGCGGAGCCCCATCGTGCTGAAACCACATAGCTCTCCGATGCCGTAATGGTAGTTCATACAATCGAGGCGTAAGGAAATTTGCTAACAAATGAAGTATGATTCACCAGTTTGTCGGGGGAAAAGTATGGGCCAATTATCGTATCTCCCCACATAGCAGCCCATACCATAACTCTTGGGTTGTACTGCGAGCGTCCGTCCTCAATCCAATGTGGATTTTCTTTAGCCCAATATCGTGCATTATGTCTGTTGACTGAACCGTTTAGGTAAAAAATTGCTTCGTCACTGAACAGTGAACATGATACGCTTTTCCAACTGCCTATGTTGCATAAACCACTGACAATACTCCCTACGACGATCTACCAATCTGAAAAAATAAAAATAATTATAGACAAAAATTTTAGTCTATGTGAACATAAACCTCCTATGGGGACAGACTTTTGACCCACCCTGTATATATATATATATTAGGGTGTCCCATTTTTCACTTTTTTTTAAATGTTAATGTCCATACTTTTTTCTCATTAGAACTGGCCCACTGAATACAACCATACCAAAAGAAAATCTTTTTCTGAATTTTAGGGGTCCCTTCACCCCCCTCGAAATATTTTGCGCTCTCGGAATGCAAAAATAGCATTTTGGGGAGTACATTTGACACTGAGGAGCCAATTATTTATACAACACCTATATATTTGGTACAAAATGATAGCTACATTCATGCACCTAACATTAAGATCCATCAAAAGTGTTTAATAAATGAATAAGTACTTATAATTAATATTCTTTAATTATAGTAGGTCGAAATTAAGGGTAAATATTTTTATGTCGGCTCGCTGTTTATTTACTCTATATTTCCAATAAATTATTATTTATTATATATTTTTATTTATGTAGTTTTATGCAGTATTGTTAATAATTTAGGTAATATATATTAAATTTATATTTTTCAGTTTTATGAAAAAAAATTTGTGGAGATAACATAGTACTGTTATGATACTGCCCTCTCGTGGCGTTTCTGCTCAACACACAGTGTTTGTGTTGTCAGTTGTTGTCCTGTGGAAGTGCTGTGTGTTTGTAGGCTCACAACAGTACTTTAGATATGGCTAGTAGTAGGCCAGTGCTCAGAAAAGATATAACAACTTATGATTCAATATTAGGTAAACTCAAAGATGATATACATACTGAAGAAGGTTGCGTGCTTCCAACAAATGGTGATGTCACAAGATATTTTTTCTTTCTGAGAAGACAACAAATCAATCAGAGAAATGTCTCAACGGAGGAAAATATAAAAATTGTTTTACGAAAAGTTAGATGTATTTGGAATAAGGCAGGCATTCCCTCGAAAGACATCGCTAAACATAAATCACCAAGAATGATGATACTTGATTTACTAAATAAACATGATAACTTGATTAAACATAGAAATAGAAAAAAATATGAGTGCGAAAAGCAAAATTTCTTGGATCATATGAATAAATTATTCGACATTTCGACCCAAAATGCTGTTGAAGAAATTCGAAAGGATTCAATGAAATCTACAGATCAGAAGACTGAAGATATCGCATTTTTAGAAGATCAGCGAGGTGAGAGGAAATACTGTTTGAGTCCAATTGACAAAGGATACGTTGCAAAGGTGTTCAGAAAACAGGCCAGGATTCGTGAAGAGAAAAATCGAACAATGAAAGAAGAACAACGCCAATCTTTAGGAAAAAAGGTAAGGGTGAAGAGCACGAAGATACATTTGAGTGATTCAGGAGATGACGCGGCAGATGAAGACTTTCTCCCAAGCCAGGTCCATCAAAGAAGTTGTAAACGTGCTTAAGTCAAACCTAATATCAAATACAGCAGATCACCTAGGCCTTTCATTACGACAACGCAGTGGCTTTGCTTCAGTAGTTGCAGCAGAGTGTGGGAAAAATATTGCAGAAATGAGTATTTCAAAAAGTAAGGCAGGTCGAGCAGCTAAAACAACAAGGAAAAGAAAGGCAGAATCCATCAGAAAGGAATTTATTGCTCCTGAATATGTTCTGATTCATTGGGACAGCAAAATGATTGGTGATCTATCAAATGAGAAAGAAGAGAGATTGGCGATTCTTGTTACTGGAGGTAGGGATGTAGAAAAGTTACTCTCCGTGCCGAAAATCGAAAATACAACAGGACTGACACAAGCATCAGCAGTTGTAGAGTCTATGTTTAGCTGGAAATTGGAGAATAATGTGTATGGCATGGTTTTTGATAACACTGCTTACAATTCTGGCTGGGTAAAAGGAGCTTGCATAAAAGTAGAAGACCTACTCGGGAAAAAATTGTTTTGGATGGCCTGCCGTCATCACATGGCTGAGAGAATTTTATCGGCTGTCTATTTGAAAATATTTGGTAAGACGACTTCTCCAGTAAATGAAGATTTTAAGAAATTCAAAGAAAACTATTGGAAGAATATTGACACCAAACAACCTCGTAAGCATCTTGAAATAAAAGATCGATATCTGCGGAATTTAAAAGAGGAAAACATCAAATATATGAAAGATGTCCTTAATTAACAATAAAAGGAGTCTTCCCCGAGATGACTATAGGGAAGTTGCTGAAACAACACTTCTGATTCTTGACGTAGTCCCTTCACGAGGAACGCACTGGATGAAACCTGGGGCATTTCATCAGGCAAGATGGATGGCAGCTATACTTTATAACATAAAATGTATGCTTTCTGCAATCAAGTTGGGTTTGACTCAATGACCATTTATAAGCTTGAAAGGATGTGTATCTTTACGACACTTTTCTATGGAAAGTATTGGCTTTCGTGCACAAACGCAGTTAATGCCCCTGTAAATGATCTCGACTTTTACAGGGAAATGGTTCGCTACAAGCAAGCAGACAGTGATATCGCTGAAACAGCTTTAAACACTTTAAACACTTTTACCTAACTGAGGAACTTACACCAATGGCTCTCTTTGGTTCTTTGAGCAATGAAGATAAGAGCATGATGGCAAAAGAACTATTACATTCTGTCCATCCTAAAGACTTTCATATAGGCCAACCTGTCTTCCCCATTTTGAAACAGAATGTGAAGCTCCACCGACTTAATGGTTCCAAGTCTTGGTTTTTCTTTCGCCAACTAGACTCAACAGGCAACTGGCTTAAAAAGCCTGTTCTTACGTAGGAAACTGATGAAGATTATATCAGGATGAAGAATATAATTTCTTTTGCAAACGTTGTTAATGATACGACGGAGCGGGGAGTTAAATTGATGCAAGATTTCTATGGCACATGCAAGGATGAGAATGAAATTCAGGAACTTCTACAGGTTGTTGAAGAAAACAGGCATATGATCCCTGTTGTTTCAAAGAAAATATTAATCAATATGACAAAAAGACAAGGCTAGTTAGGCCTAAGTAATATACCATTCTAATGTTGTTTCTTTTTAGTTGTATATTGGAAAGCTATATATTTTGTATTTTATTAACTTTATTCCGTTTTTCTTGTAAAAGTATATTTAGATTTATGCAATGATTAAAAAAAAAAAAAAAAATGGGGCTTTGCAAAGTTGTTCCCACTTTGATAGCATAAATTGAACTTATCTTTGTTCGATTTTTCATCCTATCTTATCAAAGCCCATCGCCGTGAAGCTGCATTGGGATGATGCTCTATGAGTGGCGGTAACACTCATGTTAAAAATGAGCTATTAGAAATAACTTTCAAATAATTTTGGTAAAAATTACTCGTGATTTTTTCATGAGGTAACATTTTTGTGGTAAAAAGTTTCTGTAATGAATCGATTTTGATGTACAAATTCTTTTTCATTTATTAAACACTTCCGATGGGTGTTTTAATGTTAGGTGCATGAATGTAGCTATCATTTTGTACCAAATATGTAGGTGTTGTATAAATAATTGGCTCCTCAGTGTCAAATGTACTCCCCAAAATGCCAATTTTTGCATTCCGAGAGCGCAAAATATTTCGAGGGGGGTGGGGGGACCCCTAAAATTCAGAAAAAGATTTTCTTTTGATATGGCTGTATTCAGTGGACCAGTTCTAACAAGAAAATAGTATGGACATTAACATTTAAAAATAAAAGTGAAAAATGGGACACCCTAATATATATATATATATATATATATATATATATATATACACACATATATATACTGTATATATCAGCGTTATGCTTGTGAATTGTTTGACATAGATGTTGGATGGTAAATCTGTAGCAGTTCAACAGTCTTCTTATGAATTTTTAACCGATAAAGCTTTTTAAAATTATTTTATTTACTTACAAACACTAAGCGCGTAATCTGAATCTGAAGTTTTTCAGCGAGTGTTTATTTAGTGAGGTATTCATGTCGAATATGTGTGTTGTGAGAAAGTCATTAGTGATACTAACATTTGTTGTGGAGTCTAAATGAACAATCTTATTTCACCCTTTTGTCTGTATGGGATCTGGAAGTGATTAGTAAGGCGGGAACATCTCATATTTGAAAATTGATATACTGTATAGTCGTTTCTTTCGCGGTTTTTAAAACGAAATAATACATATTAGTCCCATATTAGTCCAGTCAATCTGTGATTGGACCTGGAAGTAATTGTAACAGAAATGGTTTTAACTGTTTTCGCACCCTTACCTCAACATAAATGATATATTAAAAACTTACCACAAACGGGCCAGGCCAATTTCCGTAAATCCAAGATGGCCGCCGCTACCATCGGTAACAATAAAGGGCCACCAAATTTTTACTATTCAATCAATTTCTTATTGTAGTATTCATATCTGTAGGTTTTAATGGTCAACGAAACCATTAAAATGGATTACAATAGTGTCTGATGCTTAGTTTGTCAATTGTGGCGGCCATCATGAATTTTCAAGATGGCCGACGTGTGAAAAACCTGCATTTACTTATATCTTCGTTTCTAATAATGTAGGTTCTCAATTTTTGTGTCTAAACATACATTTTCAAGTCAGGGCATATAATTATAGCGCTTAGGAAATTGTCAGGTGGGCGGTAGGCCCACCATGGCGGCCATCTTGGATTTTCAGGATGGCCGCTATGCGAAATCATATATGATCCGAGTTTCTTAATACGCCTGAATCCTAAACTTGGCGCTTAAAAGTGTAATTACTTCCACCAGGTCCAATCAGTTTCTAAAACAAAATTAACACTAATTTTGCAATAAAATTAATTAATTCTATTATTTTGTTTCAGGTCAAAATGGATTCTGAACGTTTCGAAACCTGTGCAATATGTAAAGAGGAGTCATACCGTGATTCTTATGTGACACTAACAGAAAAAGGTGCCTTGGGTGTTTGCAATGCTAGTAGAGAAAGAGACGATGACTTCTTTGTCACAGCTGGAGACAAACTACACAGATCATGTAGAGATCCATATATTAATAAGAAGAACATTGCATCTTACAATAAAAAGAAAGCATCCACATCTTCTGATGCCACTGCATTTAAACTTAGTTTAAGATCTGATCACGACTTTAATTACAAATTGGATTGTTTGTTCTGCAAAAATCGCATCACCGAAAGAGATAAACGGGACAATAAAGCTTTTCAAGTAATGTGCAAGAATCGTGAGTTTGACATCAGTGTTCTAAAAGTTTGCGACCAGCGCAAGGATGGCTGGGCAGTTGATGTAAAAGGGCGTATAGCTTTTGTAAATGATTTACATTCAGAAGATGCGGTGTATCACCAAGCATGTAGTACTAACTTTCGTATTGGAAAAGGTATTCCAAAACTATACGATAGTAACACACAAACGAGTCAAAGTTTAAAAAGGGGTCGGCCTTATGATGAATCTCAAGAGTCTGCCTTTGCTTTTGTGGCGAATTATTTGCGAGAAAATGATGATGAACAAACCACAATCAATGATCTTTTGTCAATAATGCAGGATCATCTGAAAGATTCATCAAGTCAGGCATATACTTCCAAATGGCTGAAAAGTCGCTTCATGCAGCATTTTAAAGATGAAATTGTTGTCACGGAGATTAATGGGAAACATAATGTTGTCGCATTCTTGCCCTATAAAAGCAAGAAATCAGATGACGTAGAAACTGAAAAAAATCGCATTATTGAAACTGCGGCAAAGCTGCTAAAAAGTGAAATTAAAGAATGCGATAGTTCTTCAACAATGTATCCATCCACCCAAGACATAGAATCTCGTGCCCGTTGCAAAGAATTTCTTCCCAAATCTTTACGATTACTGCTTGAAAAGATGTTTGTTGCCAAAAGCAGTGACCTACGAATTGCCTCTATTGGGCAGGCAATAATGCAAGCAGTCAGACCAAAAGCAATAATTGCCCCACTTCAGATTGGCTTAGGAGTGCAAATGCATAGACAATTTGGATCAAGGTTTTCGATTGACTCTTTACACAGTCACGGATTTTGCTCTTCCTACTCAGAGGTTCAGAAGTTTGAAAGAAGTGCGGCGTATCATCAGGGGACAGAAATTGAAGGAATTGACAATGAATCTTTCATACATGTTGGTGACAATGTTGATCACAATATTAGAACAATCGATGGTCTAAATACATTCCACGGTATGGGTATAATTGTTACAGTTACTCCCAAGGTAGCTTCCACGAAATTAGTGCCAAGAATAGATGTCACATCAAAGGAGATCGTGGACATTTGTAGCATCGAAACGCACATATTTCGCTCGCGCAGAAAATCTTCTTGCGCCTTAACATACAAAGATTTGCATCAATTTCAATTTCATGCCGATGATCCAACAAGTTGCTTCAACATTTTATGGAATTGTGCCTGGATGCTGAAACCTCAACGACCACTGTGGAATGGCTTTATGCAAATGGTGCATAAAGGAGAGCACCCTGGACAGTAGGCCTGTTCAAAAATCAACTTTTTCTTATTTTCATAGGTTTCTGTACATTTTCCCATGCTTTTTGACCTGAAAAAGCCGAAAATCAAAACTATTTTGACCTAGGATGTTGGGAAGCATTGCTGCATGGAGCTTTAAATTTTCTGCCTTGAAATCGGCCAAAGCGCCAATTCCGGGGTCCCTTGAATTATGTTTTGCACTTTAACTTTTGATCTAAACAAGATAGAGCAACAAATTAGGTATCTAATGAAAGAGCATAAAATTAATAAATAATAATAATAATATAATAATAATAATAATAATAAATAATAATAATAATAATAATATAATAATAATAATAATTATCTATCATTTTTCAGGAAACAACAGAAACTCAATCAGAATCTAGAAAACCATCTACAAGTTACAACTTCACAATGGCATTAAGCAAGGAGCTGAGGGAGCTCCGTGGGCGCACAGTTGATATCTCAGAACCTCCACGTACTGTCCACAGGCAGGTGTCAACTGCGCCATCTACCAGATCTCTCACTGAAACTTTCCTGGTTGGATACCCTTCAGCTTTTATCAGTGGTTCCCAGCTTCCCACCAACAGACAGGCGTTCCAGTATTTCCTTAATCTTCAGAATTTACCGGAAAATGCAGGGCCCATGGTTCAAGACTTTGCATATGAAACAGTTGAATCTATCATCCCATTCTGGCAGATGGCTAGGATCAAGACAATGACCAAGTACAACGCAATGAAGCTCTTCATGAAACTACATGAGAAACATCGTGCTCTGGTGAAAAGCAAAGGAAGAGCAAGTAACCCTGGAGGAAAAAGAGGAGCATTTGTGCTGGAATTAGACAGCCTGTTCGATATAGGAGCTCCAGATGCAATCCAGGAAATACAGAACAACAGACTGTTATCCAGAGAGAAGAAAGATGAGGATATCAGGTTCTACGAAGACCAAAAGACTGAGAGGAAAGGTCATATATCGGGTCATGACAAGATTTTTGAGACAAGATCCCTGCAGCAAGCAGCGAGGAATGAAAGACTGCAGCATAGACAAGAACAAGGTAAAACTAATTACTTTGAACGTTACAAAAAGTTTTAAGTTTTACTCCATTGCGATATTTAGCATGTACTTAACAATTACTGTCTTAACATGTTGTACTATTTTACAGCTGCAGCAGAACAAGAGGCAGTTGTTCATGTGGATGACATTACCTGGGGTGACTCAACTGACAACGATGCTAACACAGAGGACATGGATTACCATCAGCCTCGTCCTGGATGTTCTCACCATCAAGACACTGTGACTAGTGTGACTTTGACGTTTCCAAGGAAGGTCATGGAATGTGATGTCATCTGTAATACAGCTGATCGTCTTGGTTTATCAGACAATCAAGTTACTGCCATGGTTTCTGCCACCTTGAAAGCTGGAGGGGCTGATCTGGATAACTTTGTCATCTCAACCTCAACAACACGTCGCAACAGAATGCTGTCCAGGTATAATATCAGCCAGAGTCACATGTCCAAGTTTTGTGAAAACTCCCCACAGTACGCTGCCTTACACTGGGATGGAAAGTTGCTCAAAGATGTCTTGGGCAGTGAACCTGGAAGTACCTCAGAGACTTTAGCTGTGCTAGTGTCTGGTCCACCTTCATACACTGAAGGAAAGTTATTGGGAGTACCTGTCATCGACAATTCTTCTGGCACAGCTCAGGCTGAGGCTTCAATGGATTTACTGGAGACATGGGAACTTACGGATAATGTTACTGCCCTTGTTTTTGACACTACATCCAGTAACAGTGGAGTTCACAGAGGAGCTGCCAAACTGCTAGAGAAAATGCTGAACAAAAAGGTGTTTTATCTGGCCTGTCCACATCACATCCTGGAAATCCTAGTAGGAGCAGTTTGGGAGAAGCTGTTTGGGAAGGTGAAGGGGCCAGATAATCCCTGGTTTGAGCATCTGAAGGATGTTTGGACGGACTTGTCCAAGGAAAACCCAAAGATGCTGGATATCAACAGCAAATGGCTGAAGGAAAAGAAGAAGAACAGTGAAGAAATACTCCAAGACATTCTAACAGCAGAAAGGCTTCCAAGAGCCGACTACAGGAAATGGCTGAACTGACAGTCATTGTTCTTGGAGGAACGCCTCCTCGAGGTATTCACTGGAGTCGACAGGCGCCATTCATCAGGCCAGATGATGGCCAGAAACCTGTACTCCATGAAAATGCTGATGTTTGCAGATCAACTTGAGTACGACGAAGACACTGTATCAAAGCTGGAAAGACTCAACACCTTCCTTGCGCTGTTCTACACTCCTGTATGGATGATGTCAATGTCTGCTGCAGATGCTCCCGTGAATGATCTAAGTCTAATCCAGGACATGTTGAAGTACAAGAAAACTGACCCAGAGCTTGCTGATGCAGTACTTAATAAGATGGAAAACCACAAATGGTACCTGGCGCAGGAAGTCGTGCCATTTGCCCTGTTCAGCAGTAGATTGAGTGACACATTGAAGCACGACATTGCTGCCCAGTTACATGCCACTGAGAAGCCAGACAGCTTCAGAACAGGAAAGCCTCTATTCCAGAGAGTCACAGCTAAGACCACCCTGGTTGATCTCATTGGCCCAGAATCACATTTCCTGCTGGACACACTGAACATTGGATCCGAGTGGCTTCTGGAACCTGTCACGTCTTGGCCACAGAATGAGGACTACAGAAAAGCGTTGGACTATGTTAAGAATCTGAAAGCGGTGAATGACATTGCTGAACGTGGTGTCAAGATGATGAGCGACTTTGCAAATGTCATAACAACAGATGCCAAGCAAAGGGACTATCTCCTTCAAGCTGTGGAGTTCAACAGACGCGCCGCTTTGACAGCTTCAAGAAACAAATTCTCAACAACTGACTGTGTAAATGTCATTATGAAATTAATCATCATGTAATGCTTTCACTTCTTGATCGATTAGACTTGTGACAAAATGTTAATCTCAAATTTGTGTCATGAATAAGGCGCCTTGTCTGCCTTGAGTGTGAGAAAACGAATTTTGTGATATTTCTGAAATCTTTGTATGTACCAATGTGCCATTTCTTGTTCCAAGACTATCATAATTGTATAAGTTAGAAAGAGGATTAAAAACACTTTAATTTGGTGCCTATTTTGTTGCTCTATCTTGTTTAGATAAAAAGTTATAGTGCAAAACATGATTCATGGGACCCCGGAACTGGTGCTTTTGGCCGATTTCAAGGCAGAAAACTTAAAGCTCCATGCGGCAATGCTTCCCAACAACCTAGGTCAAAATGGTTGTGATTTTCGGCCTTTTCAGGTCAAAAAGCATGGGAAAAAGTACAGAAACCTATGAAAATAAGAAAAAGTTGATTTTTGAACAGGGCTACTGGACAGGCTTCCGTTATATTCATGCCGATGATCGATATGCAATCCAGCGACGAATCGTGCATTTTGTCAACCATGCATTTTGTGTCTGAGCAAGCAAAGCGCTACAACATGTCACCGGTACTAACATTTGATCAGCCACTGTACTGGAAGGGAACTGAAATCCAAGAAAGTGTGGATGATGCAAGCTCTTTGAAAGAAATAGTGTTGCGACTTGGTGGGCTCCACACTCCATGAGTTTCCTTGGATCTGTTGGGCATCTCATGACTTTTCCGGATTGCAGACAATGTTAGAAACTGTCTATGCTGAAAACACGGTGCCCCACATGCTAAGTGGGAAAGCAATATCTCGAGCCGTTCGTGGTCATCTACTAGTTGTAGGTGCCCTTCATGCAATAATGATGTCAGAAATATACGAGTGCCCTATTAAGTTAGACAATGATGAAGAATACACTCAGTCAGAAGATGTTTTCAATTTTGCTGATAACTTCGATTTAATACAGATCTCAGATTTACTTGATAAATCAATCTCAGGAGAAATAAGTTCGGAAGATGTAGAAAAGGAGGAGGTCTTCAAAAAGATGATTGAGAAACTGGAGAACTACAAACATAGCTTAGATTCCTCGAGAATTGCAAAACTGTGGTTCCAATACATAGAAATGGTCGAAATACTATGCACATTCATAAAAGCCGAAAGAACAGGAAACTTCCTTCTTCATTTACTGGCAGAGTATAGCATGCTACCATTTTTCGCAGCGTCTGGACATTTTGCTTATGCTAAGTCAACACGCATCTATCTTCAAAAAATGTTAAATCTAAAAGAGACACATCCAAATGTTTACGCAAAGTTTAGAGAAGGCTATCATGTTGTTCTCAGAAATAATAGATTTTGGGCTGGACTCTCAACAGATCTGATTATAGAACAAGTTCTTATGAGGAGTTTGAAAACAACAGGTGGACTAACTCACGGACGAGGAATGGCTGAGGTACAAAGATCACTTTGGCTACTGTCGACACCAGCCTGTGCAGAAATAAACCGTGCTATGCAGGAAGTTACAGATGTAACGAATGAAGGTAGTGAGCAGCATAAAGAAACAAGACAGGCACGACTTGAAAGAGATTTCAAAGATTCATTGAAAATCTTGGCATACGCTGTGGCAAGAAACCCCTTCGACAACCGAAAGGAACTCATGAGCATTGACACAGGAGAAATTGCTATTTCAACTCTCAATGTAGACAATGCCAAGGTTATTGGAAGCAACATTCTTTCTTCAATGTCCGGAAAACCAGTTGCAGATTATACGTTCAAGAAGAAAGATGTGGCCATAACAATGAAAGCAAGATGAAGAAGTTATTCCCATTGATCCTCTCTTGTTATTCCAACGTCTAATAACCACTGTCAGGTATGGGATCAGCTGTAGACTTGGAGACAGCATTCTCGTATGAGCTGTGCACATTAGCGTGTAGCGTCATTGGGCAAAGTGTAACGGATCAAGAGGCACATTTCAGGTTTTGTACAATTGACCTCCCTAAATTCAAAAATGAAAACAAAATTTTTTTGTGGCAAGTGCAACACCTCCTTTTTCGCATGTGAAAATCGTGAAAATTGCTAGTTACCCATAACTTTTGGACGCTTGCTTTCCTAGAGTTTGAGCTATCATTTGACCCCTTACAATGTACTGCTTTTCAGGAAAAATAGAAAAATTTATTTTTGGAATAAACATATACACTGTAGGTAGGTAGGTAGGTAGGTAGACTAGATAGTTTTACTTAGTAAATGATACATTAAAATCTTGTTTAGTTTTGAATGACGGCATAAAGTCACGGGATTTAAGTACTGCTCTAATGTAACCATCTCTTGAATCCTTTCCATACACTGCCCCAGACGCTTCAGTTACCATCCTAACACAGCGATCTACACCTTGGGAGTGACATGGTATCCGGACAACAAGGGGCTCTTCAGTGATCTTATCGAGTTGTTCGACAGAGAACTGCTTCGTGAGTGGTGGTTCTATTGTGCACTCCTCCACTGGTGGAAGTAAATCTTTCAAATTCTGAGCACTTTGTTTGATCTTTGGTGGCCGAAATTCTCTGACTTGCTGTTGAGCAGGTTTGGGAGCTCGTCGAATGGTCTTGATTACATCGATGACCAATTTCCGGTTTGCTTGATCTGCATCTGCAAGCATTGCCAGTAGAACATTTTCAGGGTGATCCCAATATGTATTTCTTTGGATCACAGGCCATGTGACAGTCTTGCTAGCTGGTGGCAGTAATCGTAGCAGCTTCTTTTGCTCCAGGAAATGTTTTGGGCCATCTGTGCACCTTGGATGGCAATTGATGCTAAACCACATGGGTCCATAGTGGCACACGACAAACTGTGTGAGTGAATACAGTTCATCACTTGGCTGCGCCATCGCTACATATAGCCGACAAATTCTGCTGGCAGTTGTAACCCATCTTGCATGGGAGATTGGTCCAGACTTCTCTCGTAGAAAATCTTCATTAATGACACCAGTCCTTATCGCTTTCATCATTCTGTAGAGGTAGGCTTGGTCACGACTCAATTCAGTAAGGTCAACATCCGGGAGAGTGTGGCCATCAGCAATACATTGAATTCCTCTAGAGGAAAGTGGCAAACTTACTTTTACATGTGGCCAAAGCTTTGCCAATTGGTCCTTTCCATTGAGTTGCAGATTCTGTTGGGCCGATGAGTTCCTTGCACAAGTGGCGCAGTGGGAGTTCATTTAAATGCAGACTACAGATGAACCAGTGCAAAGGGCGACCCAGGCGGCACTCTAGCAGGTGTATTGCTCCACTTTGTGCCCTGTGTTGTGGCTGTGCCGTCGGCTCCCACTGCAATTATCTTGTCTGCAATACCCATTTCTTCAATAGCATTTTGAAGTCCATCCGCAATGACAGTGCCAGTTCGTTGTTCCAGTGTCAGATGGCTTAGATAGAAGGTTCCAGCCTCTCCGACCAGCACATAGTGGTCTTCAACTTTCTTTGTGCTGTACCATTTGTTCCCCTTTTTCTCTTTGACAAGTGTCATGTCTTTCCGCCCATCAAAAAATAAAGCAGTGACTTCCACATCGTGGTAAGTTACTGCTTCCTTCAGATCCCTCCGTACCTTCTGCCGTGCTCTCCATACTTTGTGGTGGTCAATTACGTTTATCTGATCATCAGGACTAATGATGCCATAGTCAACCAATGTTGCAGTGCTGATAGCTACAGCAGCCCTGTTCGATACACCATACCGGTCAGCTTCCAAACAACAGTGGGAATCGGTGTGATGTTCCTGTCCTCCTGGGCACTATCACCCATCCACTCATCACCAACACTTTCACCACTGGAGTCTGCTTCTGCTTGAGCTGATTCGACACATCTGCAGAGGATGCTACCTCTTGCCGTTCCGTTTTTCTTCTATTCTCTTCTTGTCTTTCTTGCATCCGATCCTCTCTTGACTTCCTTCTCTCCATCATCTGAGTCACATTCGTATCCACCCGACTGATCTGCATGATCCGCGTGGTTCTCTGGTCGATCAGAAAGGCAGCTCTCGTCGTGGAACTTTCATTTCTTTTTCACAGTGGCATGCAGACAGATCATCGCATTGCAGATAGCTATGTCAAACAATTGATTCAGGCTTTCCTCGAACTTCTTGGTTTTGTGGCCTGCTTGCCTTGCTTCGATGCTTGTGAGCCTTTTTCCATCAATCAGAGCAGCTTGGTCTTCACATTCTTGATTGGCTGTGATGGAATGTTAGCACGATTCCAAAGGTCAATGTTGCTCTCTGTTGCTCTCTGTTGCTGGTGTACTTGTTCTCCTTCAAGAAGAGGAAATGCCTTGCAACTTGTATAGGTTGGAAGTTCAGACAGAGGAAGCTCTGATAGTGGAGACCAAAGACAATGTGGCTGGCAGATCCCCTTGTTCTTTGTGTGCTCATTGTACCAGCAAAACTCAACAAGTATCACACAGGAACACTGAAACAAAAACACAAACGTATAAATAAAAAATATATATGATTATGAGTATTATATATATATATATAATATATATTATATATATATATATATATATATATATATATATATAAGCTTGGTTTATTGGTAAACAATAAGTTTACCAATATATATATGTAAATATACTGCACACACATATATGTATTATGTATATAAATATCCATAGGTATATATATACCCTAAGACATATAACAAACTTATAAACAATGTAAAACACAACAAAACAAAGAAATGTGTATAATGTATATATCACAAAACGCACCTTTCGTTAGTACCTTGGGGCTTTTGAACACCCCATCCACAGAAAAAACACTTGTTTCTCTCAAGCGAGCTAGCGTAGAACTAAGAAATTCCAGGGGATGACTCACTGAGAATAATTAGAAAGCTGCCAGAAGTACCATGTCAGTCAGTGTTGCCAACTGTAATTAACAAGAATTTTGTATTTTTTACATGCGAAAAAGGAGGTGTTCTGCTTGTTACAGAAATTTTTGATTTCTTTTCTGAAATCAGCAAGGTTGATTGTACAAAACCTGAAATGTGCCTCCAGATCGCTCATGACGCTACACGCTAGCACTGCACATTTCCTCCTGCACTTATAGAGACAGACGGTTTGTTAAGGGAAGCAAATAAACCACAGCTAGCAAATTCTATCTGGTCTGATGAATCAGATGCTTCACCTCCTAAAGATATTTCATATGTCCTCGATGGAGGATCCTTACTCCACAGAGTACAATGGACAAAAGGAAGAACATACAACGAGATTTCAAAACTTATGTAGAATACGTCCTCAAGCATTACGGAGAGGGAACAGTCGTATATTGATGGGTATGACGGGAAGCCTTGTACCAAAGATACAACCCACATTCGCAGAACCAAAGGCAAGCAGGGCATACCTGTACGTTTAACAGGAGAAATGAAGCTAATATGAAGAAAGACGAGTTTCTTACTAACCTCGACAACAAGCAGAGATTTCTAGTAACGTTGGCGACTAAAATGAACGAAGAAAACATGAAAGCAATCCAATCATCTGGTGATGCAGACCTTTTGATTGTACAGACAGCAATTGATCTGCCAGAAGTAAACCAACAGTTGTTATTGCAGAAGATACCGATCTACTCATTCTCCTGCTCCATCATGCTGATGTAGATGGTCACAGAATATTTTTCACATCAGAGCAAAAAACTCGATCGAAAGCGAAACCAAACTGTGGGACATCAAGTACGCTAAATCGAAATTAGGATTGTAGATCAATATTAGCCAGGCCTTTTTTACGCTTGATCCTGTTGTTTTGAATTCATTCAGAACGGATTTAGACAAGAGGGACAAAGTGCTAAAAGTCTGGTAGCTTTTCCTTATAAATTTGTATGCTCCTCCTACAATTTTTATTTTTCTATTTTATTTTTTGTGACCTAATATAGTCTCGAACTTGTTATTTATTTCAGTGTTCCTGAGGATGTCATATATATGAAAATTATTTCACGAAGTAACACGTGAATAATATTTATGATGAAAATAACCACAGAAGAAAAAGAAAACACGGAATACTGCTCAAACGCTTTCGTCTCATGACATACAGTAACACTGAAATTAATAACAAGATTAGAGTATATAAGTCACAAAGAAAAAAGAAAAAAGAAAAAAAATTATAATATGATTGGTGCAGAAAAAAAATGTAGGAGGAGCATACAATTTAGATGAAAAAGATAGCAGAGTTTTAGGGCCTTGTCCTTCTTGTCTAAATCTGCTCTGAATGAATTCAAAACAACAGGATCAAGTGAAATTATATGTAAGTTGAATAATGTCAGACTCAAGAATATTTCTATTAACAATTTTGCTTGAGTGAAACCAAACTGAAGCATTATTCCAATCATTACAATGGGATAACTCTGACAAATGGACGAAAAGGGCATTAAACGACTGTCCCGTCTAACGGAATATTAATGTTGTTTTACACGCGTGTTGAAATCTTTTCCCGTCTGTCCAATGTAAAAGGAGTCACATTGTTTACAACCAATTTTAAAGATAATGCCTGAATTATTGGTAGGGTTATTTTTTACTCTGATATTTTTCACAATATTGTCATGAAAATACTACATTAATATTCAAAGGTTTAAGTACATGAGCAATGTATAAAAAGCCTGGGAAAAATGGAAGTACTAAAATATTCTTCAACAAAGTGCGAGGGTTATTATTCACGTGATAGAATGTACGTTTTGCCTTGTTGAGACAAGATTCCCAAAAAAGCTGGTGGGTAACACAAGTTGCTTCCAGTACTATTATTTTTTTAACTCAGCATCCACGTATTCCGGACTGGCGATCCTAAGAGCACGGAGAAACATTGAAGAAAATATGGCTTTCTGATCGGGGTGTCATGTCCGGAGTAAAAGTGTACAGAGGACAAATTGTTTGTCTCTTTCCGATAGATACTAAACTTAAAATCTGGGCTTTCCCTATGTACACGAACATTCAAAAACGGGATTGAGTTTTTGTTCCACTTCCAAAGTAAACTTAATGGAGGGGACTTGATTATTTAACCGAAGGAGTAAGTCATCCAGGTCACACTTCATGGGCCAGATACATAAAATATCGTCGATGTACCGCAACCATGGGATGCCACCCCCTCCCCATAATTCTCAGATTGTAAGTTATTTAAAAAAACTCCATATATAGTAAATATTGGAGAGGAGGGGCGAGAAGGGATTACACATGGCCATCCCAAAACCTGTTTATAATATTCACCATTAAAAGTGAATTGCAGTCTTGATGCAGAGTTTAATAAGTTCCAAAACAATGTACGCAGGTCATACTTATGTAATTCTCATGAAAGTCAAGCATATCGTCAATTGGCACTTTGAACAATGAACAAACGTCGAAACTGATCAATCTCTTGTTGGTTTCAGTACAAATATTATTCAGTTTTTCGGTAAGGTCCATGGAGTTTTTTTTACATGTGAATCAGGGATAGTTCCGAGAATGGGGGACAAAACCTTGACAAGCCATTTGGAGAGTTTATAAGTTGTAGGACCCACAGGTGGTTTCGTTGCTTAGTTTAGGTCTGAGGTAGGGTGATCCTCTGTTACCCTTTCAATTTTCTGCATTTTTGTGAGGGTGCGGTATGCCCTAAATCTCCTGGCCATGGCCCTTTTCCCCCCACCCTTTGAAATGTTATAATACAATGTTGCGTATGTGATGCAATGCTGCATGGAATGTTGCAATGCAATTGCACTTGCCCTCTACATAAATGCATTCATACTATTGGTTTCAAAAGGCTCACATTTTTTAGCTTTTATATTGATTTAAAGGCACATTTTATGTGTGGTATTTATAATTTACTACTTTATATTTTAGTATGGAAACCAAAACAAAAAGTTTGATTAGGCGCAGTCCAACAAAAAGTGATTAGCATGTAACTATGAACCCATCCTACATTGCCTATTTATATCCTATACCTACTATATATCAGGATCTGAATGAAGTTTGTAAAATTCACAATTTATGTCACAGCGGTATAAGAATGCAGTATTCATAAACTCGAGGTACGTCGTTAAGCGAAGTTAAGCAATAATGGGTCTGGAGGGTTGATGAATGGGAGATTGTCACCCGGATCCTGCATAAAGCTTAATTAGGTCCCCACCGTCATATGACATTAGCTGTTGCAAAGGAGACTAAACAATCCCATCAAAAAAATCATAACACTGCATTATGTTTGCTGATGGATTAATTTGTATTTTGTTTATTAAGTGCTGTTAGAACACATTGTTAGAATTATATAAATTATAATAGCTTAGGATTAGAAATTTCAGGATTTTGTTTACTTTCAGAAATAAAAATAAATATTTGGAAGTAAAGTTTATAATCCTTTGCAATACGTCTTTTATGTATATCTCTGTATATCTTTCATGTATGTAGACCAAAATTGAGTTATGTTTCATAAGTAAATCAAGTTAAAATTTCTCTTATAGAGATTATAATCTATATTTCTTTGGCTCTCATTGCAGACTTTAATTGTCCCCAGTTTTAATTTTTAGCTATAGTTTGGGTACTAATGTACTGTCACTGTTTTGGAAATTTCATATTTGTTTATTTATTACAGTTGATCCTACCCAGTTTGAAATAGTCGTGCCAAACTGAATCAAAATCCGATTTTATGAATTCATTTTCAAAAGAAAATTTGGATCACCTGAAGATCATGGTCCCCAGCCTTCTTTAGTTAGCTTTATAAGGCTAACTAACGAAAATATCACGACTTAACCTAACCAATCGTTAAGGGCGTACAGTTGACCTAACGACTGGTTAGGTTAAGTCGTAATATTTTCGTTAGTTAGCCTTATAAGGCTAACTAACGAAGGCTGGGGGCCCTGATCTTCAGGTGTTCCAAAAATTTAACTAATTTTCTAAATTATATCTTGCACCTTTTTTAAATATATAAATTCTGTATTTCTCATTATTAATTAAGGAGAAAACTTGTCTTCAAATCATAATTTTCAACGTCTATTAGTTGGTTTCATATTTTGGAAATGTATTAGTCAGATAACGAAACATTGCCAAACTTTATTATGTATTTATTCGTAACGTAAAATTGAACGATATTTGAGACGAATTAGACATTTCCT
Source organism: Bathynomus jamesi (assembly GCA_023014485.1). Taxonomy (NCBI): domain Eukaryota; kingdom Metazoa; phylum Arthropoda; class Malacostraca; order Isopoda; family Cirolanidae; genus Bathynomus; species Bathynomus jamesi. The sequence continues at coordinate 642,243 of JAJOZX010000110.1, read as the reverse complement.
TAATATCGAAACTTAAATATATAGAGTAGATATCTCAGAAAATAGGAAGTAGCGTTTTTAACAGTAGTTAAAACTTATTTACAAACTAAAATTATCATAATCAGTTATGAATTTAATTCTCACAAATAAATTTGACTGTAAATTCTTTTGTAAGGGAAATGTGTCTAGTTCCTCTAAAGCTTAATTTCTTATCAGTGCCAGCAAGAAAATGAATATTTATATTAAACTAGACTCAGTGAGAAGAGGATTTGTTTCATAGGTTGAAGTAACATGTCTAAAATCTGATTGTGACCAGTATTTGTTTCCCTGAAGATAATGCGAGCCTCTGTACACTTTCCTTTATCTGTAAGTTAACGTTCAGTGACAAAATGAGGCCAAACATGAGTTAAAGAAAATTCAAGTTATCAACGTATAGGTGTAGTGAATAACTTTCTTCATTATTATAATTCATTATTTACTTTACTTTCTACTCTTTATTCAATTTCTCTTCTTCCATTTATCATTCTCTTTACACGCTTTTCACTCGCTTTCCGCTGTATAAATACGTTAGCCTGGCCGAGTCGAAAACCGTTAACAATGCAAAGGGAGACTGGGGTTAATTATAATCTTCATTACACTTTTTACTACTTTATTATTGCCGAAAAGACTTAGTTAAACGGGGTAATGCGAGGGGGGATTTAATTATAATACTTAAGCCGAGAGAGACAAAAGAATAGCCTAAATTCACAATTACATTCTAACACGCAAAACGCCAAGGTCTTGGGCGCAAGGCCGGCCGGTGACTGCAGGGTACTTCCACAGCCTCCGCGCTTGGGCCCACTTTTTAGTGTTGCCAATTCGTATTTTATAATTTCAATACAAATAAACAATTCATCGCAATTACATTTGTTAAACATCATTATCTCTATTAATTTCTTATAACCAAAACATTCTAATTAAATATAATTTTAATATAAACAAAACATTCTAATTTTTAATTAGACATTACTACATAGGTGAACTGGTTTAATCAGCATTAACCAGTAAGGAATACCAACAAATACATATTACATACTTTCAAATTGGCGCAGTGTCCGTGTGACCCGTCAGTAGCACTTAAGGGTTAAGCGTATAATTCATAATACAGAAAATCATTAGCATCAGGAATATTTTATAATAGGGAAATAAAACTATATCTAACAAGTTCTTATTTCTAAACGTAGAAGGATCCTGAAGGAACAGACTTTCGTAAACTATACGACAGAGCATCCAAGCTGATTACGGATGTGGAGCAAGCAGATTATCTTTTAAGTACAGGAAAATATGGCTGTGTAATTTCTGAATCTATCGCAATCGGGTTCGTTATTAGGGGATACACAAACGTAAGGAAATTTTTGTCTTTAATTTCCGAAATAAAATTATTTATTTTTAAAGAATAATACAGCAGATATGCCTGTCCAGTTATTACAGTAACAACAAAGAAGTGATATATCTGAAGAACTGCTAAATTTGTGGGAATATGAACTCTCCATGACAAAAATCTCATACATTCACTACACTCATTTTATATAAAACGACTGTATTTTTCGCAACATAATTTAATATTATTTACTATATTTACTACCACAAATGAACGTTTGAAAAGAAGCAAAATAACAAATTGTTGTATATATTAATAAGTTTGTTTTGGAGGTAACCTCAAGTTCAAAACCAGAATTTAAAATATCAGCATGATTTTCTTTTGAAGGGTTTAGAATCAAAGAAAATAGAATACGGAGAGAAAAGCAGGGGAAAAGTAATGATTGTTCATTTAAGGGTCCATCAAAAATCCATTTCCTATCAGACTCAAATGCATATTTTATATTCACTTCCAGAATGGTTTTTGCAGTGTTACCTTGATGGAAAAATCCTTCTTTCCGAGGATAATGCAGATTACATTAAAAAAAAGATCGTCACTGAGAAAAATTTAATATCGTGTAATTTTGGAAAGCGCTGAGTATATCTAGTTGAGATTAAACTACAAATTCAAATTATACCATTGCAAATGAGTTGCAAGTTTCTTACAATATTTTCACCCACCTTTAAATGCCACTGTTTTGGTAATGTTAATTAGGTAGCAAAGAAAATTGAAGGGCATTGCAACATTTACTGAGAACTCAAAGGCGGGGATAATTTTTTTCTTTTAGCTCCCCACTGTTGCAATACTCTGATATAAATGTTTAGTACTTAAATTTCCGTTTCTTATTTATTCATTCTTTGAGGATACTCCAATTCTACACCTTATAATTTCTGCGCTTGTGTTAACTTTACCCCTAACTGCATTAGGCCTCTCAAAATCTTTCTCTGTTGAAAGACTTAACCTACTTTACTGTAAACGTAGTTACTTGGCTTCCAAATGGCATAACCCTAATTTATTCTCTGTAGTGTGGGACTTATGAAGGAAGCTGGCATTTTCGATTACTGGATGAAGAATGAATTCAAAGAAGGGCTCCACTGCATTGGCAATGTCGGGAAGGAAGACAAGAATAAGCTAAGGAAACTTGGACTAGGAGACCTTGGGGGAATAGTCCTCATTCTTGTAGGAGGTAAGCAAACATATTTGTTTGTGTGCAGTTTCACCATGAATATATATATATATATACAAATTGTACGTGTAAGATACTTTAACTAAGTTTACTGTTAAATTTACTGTTAATTTACTGTTACTGTTAAATTTCTTAAAAGAAAACTACGAAGCCAATATCTTGCCCACGAAAGGAGCTACTGTCAGCATTGGGTGAAGTAGAAAAAAAAGCAGTCCATTTGCTGATAAAAAATAAATTAGATGATCCTTAATATCAATTAATTTTTACAGGATTTGCTTTGGCTATGATTAGTTTCATACTGGAAGTTATTATCAGCAAGAAACAGAGAGCTACAAAGGGATTTATGTGATCAAACTGGCCCATATGTGGAACTCATTTAAATTGAGAGAATGATGGACTCCTTTTTCCTTCTGATTTTATTTAAAATAAACCGATGCAATGTTTCCTTCATGCACTCATTTATGCTTCATTACATTTTGTTTTAAATTATACTGCAAATGATGCAATGCATATTTAGATCTTTCATTGTCCTTCTCATTTTTAAGAATATATATATATATATATTATATATATATATATATATATATATATATTATATATATAATTTTATATATATATAATATATATATATATATATAATTTATATATATATATATATATATATATATATATTATAGAGAGAGAGAGAGAGAGAGAGAGAGAGAGTTACAAGGAGTTACAAGGAAAAGTAGTGCCTCAAAAGGCCTTGCGGCCCATACCGAGGAGGTACCAATGGCAACGGGTGCTAGGGAAAAATTCATACACCCTTAAATAGTGTGCAAGATTCGGTCTAACCTTTTCTTGAACAGATCCACAGAAGAACTGTTAACAACTTCTGAAGATAGTCTGTTCCACGTGTCACAGATCTTATACGTAAAGTAATTCCCACACACACTAGTCCTAAACCGTTTCAAATCCAACTTCCAACCATTGTTGCGAGTTGGGTTATCATTTAAACTAAACAGGCTTCTAAAATCGACATTGTTGAACCCGCGTAAGAGCTTGAAAGCCTCGATTAGTTGACCGCGCAGCCTCCGAGTTTCGAACAAAAACAAATTCAGGGCGCGTAAGCGTCGATTGTAGCCCATATGCCTAACGGAAGGGATTAACTTTGTGGCCCTCGCCTGCACTCGCTCCAGCCTCTCAATATCTTTCCTGAGGGTGGGCGACCAGAACTGCACAGCATACTCCAGGTGCGGCCGAACCAGAGAACTGTACAGAGAGAGCACAATCTCCTTGTTCCGAAATCGAAATTGCCTCCTGATATAACCCAACAATTTCTGGGCTTTCTTTTCCACCTCTACGCACTGTTTGGTAAACTTAAGGTCGCTGCTAATTAGCACACCCAAGTCCTTTTCCAAATCAGTCTCCTCGATATTACTCCCCAACATGGAGTAGTCCGACTTGGGATTGGCGTAGCCAATGTGCATGACCTTGCATTTACCCAAGTTAAACGGCATTTGCCATTTTTCGGACCACTCTCCTATCCTACGTTCGTCCGCACGCAGTTGCTCGATCGTCTCTGGCGTCCCAACATTGGCCCCAAGCTTCGTGTCATCAGCGAATTTGGCGATCCTACTGACGATGCCACCGTCGATATCATTTATGTAAATGATAAACAACAGTGGCCCCAAAACGGAACCCTGAGGAACCCCGCTATTGACCGAGGCCCAACCCGAACTAGCCCCTTTAATTACAACCCTCTGCCGCCTATTCTTCAGCCAGTTTTCAATCCACCTTCCTACTTCCCCACCAATACCCAGCGCGCACACTTTGGCCATTAGCCGGCGGTGAGGTACCTTATCAAAGGCTTTCTGAAAGTCGAGATAAAGTATATCAATCGCCCTACTCTTATCATACTCACTCAACATGACGTGGAAAAACTCGAGCAAGTTGGTGAGACACGACCTATACCGTCTAAACCCATGTTGGGAGTCCCCAAGCAGCTTGTAGGGATCCAAATGGTCAACGGTCCTATCCGCTATTATCCCCTCTAATAATTTACCTACAACCGAAGTGAGACTAATGGGACGATAGTTCCATGGACTTTCGTGATCCCCTTTCTTAAAGATAGGGGTCACATTGGCTTCCCTCCAGTCACCAGGCACCTAGCCCGTCTCCAACGATTTGTTGAAGACTGTAGCCAGGTGGGGAGCCACCTGGTCGCACACCCCCCGCAACACTCTGGGGAGGAGTCTGGCCCAGGAGCCTTAAACGCGCTCAGTTTTTCTATTCTATCCGCAACGACTGTCGCGGTACACCGAACACTATCCAGGCCAGCACCTTCGTGCCTGACGCCTGGCTCGGGGACGACACGGGTGTCCTACCTGGTGAACACTCCCGCAAAGTACTCATTCAGCATATTAGCGATGTCCTCGTCGGAGGTCCGCAGAACGCCGCTTCTAATGGGCTTTCTACTATTAACATAACTGAAGAACTCCTTAGGGTTCCCCTTGCAGAGGCTTTCCACCCGGAGTTCTTCGTTACGTTTCGCTAGCCTAACCCTCGCCTTCACTTCTCTGCACAGGCGGACATACGACTCAGTGTTCTCATGGGAACGATTGGCCTTCGGCCTCCTATACGCAGCTTTCCTTATTTCGGATAGCCGAAGCGATGTCACGACTGAACCACTTAGGCTGCGTTGAAACAGGGGTGACCGATTTTGAGGGTATGGCAGCAGACTGCAGCACCATAAAATCGTCCCGGAATGCACTCCATACTTCCTCAACATCGCCACCGACCTCTAACCCCATCTCACCTCCGCTATCCCGAATGCCAACAACTTCCGCCCGCCGTAGATCGAGCTTACTGCCTCTAGAGTCACTACGTTTCACCCGAGGGACGCACACACAGAACCTAATCAGACCGTGATCACTCCCGCCCAACGATTCGTCAACGGTGAGGCCAGTGACGAGGTTGTGTTCGGTCGTGAATACTAAGTCTAGAACGCTTTCGCCTCGTGTAGGCCCATTGACCCACTGAGTGAGGAAGTTCTCATCAACAAAGTCAACTAGCCTCTTCCCTTCGCATCAGCAGTCCTGTCTTCCCAGTTTATGCCGCGACAGTTGACGTCTCCTAAAACTACACACACCCTGTCCCCTAGCAGGCTACGGAGTTCGGTGTACAGGGCTGTATCCTCCTCGAGAGAGAGAGAAAGAGACCCTAAGATCCATTTTAGAAAAATATGAAAAGAATTCAAGGAAATGAAAAATAAAGAATATTGAAAAATGTCATCCCATGTCTGCACTTAAAAACGTGCCAAACTTTCGCTCGCACGAGAACAGTAGTAGCAGCAAAGTATAGAACAGACAAAACTCCCTTTCCTCCGTCAGTCACTGGTGACAGAAAATTATTGTGAAGGAAGATTTATAGGAAAGTAGTAAAGCCTGTAATAAAAAGGATAGCTTTAGGCTTCGTTCACACCATGCGTACAGTTATCTCGTGTACCCGCTTACGCATAGAGAACAGTGGAAAATAAATGATAGCATGAATCTCTAGACTAAATCTGATGTATCATACATCATATATTTTTCAAAAGGATTTTTAAGATTTATTTATTATATAAAAGATTTCATCATTTCATCGTCTCATCACTTTTTTCATGAATATCCAAGTCCAACGTGCTGAGAAACTGACTTCAAAATTAATTATTTGTGTTCCAGTCTTTTACACTGGAATTACTTGGATAAGAAAGTACTGATCCAGAGGCGCCTCCAACTGGTCAGCACATCCCAGTTTAAAACTTCCCCCGAAAGTGCACGTCATATTATTTTTCTTCTTCTTAATTCCCTCTTTTTATTGTAAGTTTATGGTACTAAAATACCTGTTTAACTTAGAGTATTTTTAAACATTTTTACCGATGTTCTCGCTAAGACACTTTCGAGAAGGCTATTCAAAATCTGGCCCTTCTTTAGGGTAAAGAGAGAGTTTTGGCAACGTTCTCTCAAATATTTATTGTGTAGATCAAAAAACAATGTTCATAATTTACATTGTCAAAACTATTTAAAATGTTAATCTCTCAAATTAATTCGATTCTCAAATGTCTGGTTTACACAAATTCAGGTATTTGAGTGTCTTCGTCGCGTTTATTGCTTAATGAAGAAAAAGTTTTTTGGGCGGCGCTGAACCATTCATACTATTCTGTCCTTACTCGTACTGTATATGGCGAAAAAAAATTATACAGTATATCGTCCACGCACGGAAGTGCGTGGACAAATCTGTTTTGACGATACAAAACTCTCAGTATATCTTAACGTTTCATGGCTGAATGGCTGAGTGGGTAACGTGGCGGGCTTGCAAAATTTGAATTTTCAGTGGCATTAGTTCGGTGAGGTAAATTTATTTCAGATGTATTTAATCTTAAAATTTAAGTTGCTGTTAGTATGCTGTTCTTCACTAACGTAAAATTGATATGCATGTAATTACACTCTGCTCATGAAAATAAACAAATAGTACTTAATTGACATTTCCTCCAATAAATGGTGCCACCCACTTCGATTAAATTATTTACGAGGAATCAATCCATGAAAAGCGTTTCACCAAGCATCGAAGTTTGATGAAAATACTATCATCCCCTGAGGACACTTGTTCGATAAAAGAATTTCCCACATCTTGATGAAAATTTTAGTCTCGATGTACAGGGTGGGCCGTATGTTTCCATACATAGGAAAAATTAAACGTTTGTTTTTATGTTTCAGATACCCTAAGAATATGCGTTTGACGTAAGATCTTGTTTACTGATGAAGCAAATTTTTACGTCAATGGAGAGGTTAATCGGCAAAACATACGTTATTGGAGTAATGCTAACCCTAACTGGCTGAGTCCGACGAAGATGCAAGGTGCCGGTAAAGTGATGGTGTGGGCCGGGATATGGGGTGACAGAATTATTGGACCAATTTTTGTCAGTGGAAATCTTAATGCCGAAAGGTATCTTAACATGTTGCAAGAAGAGATTTTCCCATCCCTGCTAAACGAGGAAGGTAACTTCCCAGTTTACTTCCAGCAAGATGGAGCTCCACCTCATTATGGTCTTCACGTGCGTCGGTATTTGGATCAGCAGCAGTTTCCGGATGCTTGGATTGGTCGGCGTGGTCCTGTGGAGTGGCCTCCCAGATCCCCAGATCTCACCCCCCTTGATTTCTATCTTTGGGGGCACTTGAAGGCCATGGTGTATCAGGAAAAGATACGAGACATAAATCATCTAAAGGAACGTATCACCAACGCCATTACAAGCATAACGTCAACTGTGCTAATGTGTTCATCAACAGTGGGGAACACGTATTGAAATGTGTTTTCAAAACAATGGCAACCATGTAGAGCATATTATATAAATAAAAATGGTTGTCCATAACAAAATGTTTATTTTTCCTATGTATGGAAACTTACGGCCCACCCTGTAGTATATGTTAAAAGCTGCCGCTAAATATTTGTTGTTATTTACAATAACTTTTAATTTTTAACGCCAAATGTTTTTTGGGTTATTCTTGTTCTGTTCTCTTTTAAGGTTTATTATTATGCGCACAAAAAGATTTGTCATTTTGCAAGACATATTTTTCAGACTGATTCTAAATGAAATCTATCAGATGGCAAAAACTATATCTTTGGATTTACATTAAAAATTACGAGGATTAAAACCCATCACTTTATAAGCTTTACTTTTGTGGCTGAAAATTGTTTAAAGAATTTTAAATCATTAGTGACAATAACTGAGAAATCTTTTTCCTCCGGGCTTTGTTTAGTACACTGTTTCCCATAGTATAATTTAATTCACTGTTGTGACAATATATATGCTTGACTTTACATTTATGAACGCTAAATTTTATTTGCCACTTACTAAACTACTCTACTAAATTATTAAGATCGCTCTGCAAATTATCTCTTTCTAGTAAAGTAATTGGTACATTTGTAATTTTAGTATCGGCGGCGAATTGAGAAATTTTACTTAATAAATTGACGTCAAGATCGCTGATATATATTATGAAAAACACTGGTTCCAGAACTGACCCTTGCGAAACACCACGAGTAACGTGATCCCACTCTGACTCTTCTCCATTTATTACTACCCTTTGTTTTCTACCAGTTAACCGAATATCAATCCATTTAAGGACTTGACCCCTTATTCTCTGAGCTTTAAGTTCTTCTCCAATCATTCATGAGGAACTTCGTGAAACGCTTTTTGAAAATCTTAGTCTACCGCCCTATTCCGATCATAATTACCATTGACGTGCTGGGAAAATTCTAACGCATTTTCTGAACAAGATTTATTTTTGTGAAACCCGTGCTGATAATGTTTAATAAGGTTATTGCTTTCAAGACACTCGACCACATGGTTTCAAACAGCCGATTCCAAAAGCGCTCATATAAGAGTAGTTACATTAATAGGTCCGTAATTTCGCGCTTTTGCTTATCCCTTTTTTAAAGACTGGAGTTACAATAGCTAGTTACAATAGTTTGAGTGAACAACCTTCTTTCACAAAGATTTATTAAAAATTTGAACTAAATGCTATGGTATTTAATTTTTTAACTTTTTTAACCCTTTCACTCACTGGGTAGACAATTGTGTAGCTGAAAAATAATCCATATTGATTCTTGTATAACCACATATAAAGGCAAATTTGTTTTTTACCATATGTCATAATTCGTGAACGAAAGTGTTAAATGCTTTAGGTAAGAGGGTCTCATCCTGGCGATTTATTAATTTTTAATTTAACTAACGTTTACGCTCTTCTATGTAAACAGTCGTGTAATCATTGTTGAGTAAATAATCTCAATTACGAGAAGTTGAATTAAAAAATATAACCAGTCAAAAAGTGAATTTATTAGGGCACAAGCTTTCGACCTCAAAACAGATCACAACAAAAGTATTGACAACTTCTCCTCAATATTGTACAGTATTCCGCATCCCACCATACTTCTATACTCGGAGGTAAACTGAACTCAAAACTATCATACAACGCTTATGGTTGCACTTCATGAGAAAAATTTTTCCTCACCAAGTAATGTCTACGACCATTCTACGCTCGACTCCTCATCCCGACGAAAGGATTGTGCTTCATCACTAAACAGTATGCTATTAATAAATTGGCGATGCATAACCATCCACTAGCAAAATTGAAAACGTTTCGTAATCATCCGGTTAAAGAGCTTGCACACGTTGCAAATGATACGGGTACAAACCCTCATCATGTATGGTTCGCCATACACGCGATGCGGATTTACCAATTCGTCAAGAAATCCTTCGAATACTGGTAGTTGGGCTACGTTGTACTAGGTCCAGTATGCGCTCCTCCACAGCAACGGACCGTCGTGCTACATGTTCTTGGTTACGTGGAACAATTGTCCCTGTTTCCCTTAATCACTGGTGTGTGTCACTAAACACTTGCCTGTTCAATATTCGGCGGTTCGGAAAACGTCTTCGATATTCCTCAACTGCTGCTCTGCTGTTACCATCACAGAATCCATAAGTGAAATGGATATCAGCGTGTTGATTCATTTTGATTGTTCACCTTAGCCGGAGACTTCGATATACATGGACTGCGCACGCAGACACTTTGGCTGAGAGTGGTGGGCCAGAGGAGGCCTAGCCTCGTTTGGCCCAAAATGTGAATACTTTGCAAAAATGGGTAAAACATGTCTAATTATGGTGCATAAACATATCGATATATGTTTAACATATGTGTGTCTCTCTGTGTGTGCATGTGTGTGTGTGTGTGTGTGTATGTGTATTTATATTGTATTGTGTATTTATATGTGTATTCAGATTACATTGAAAGACGTTTTGGTTGGTACCGACAACTAAATGGTGCTAATTATTATGCCAGTGTAAGACAATTCCTTGAGGCGGAAAAAACAATTAAGACTCAACAGTTTAATAAAATTCTCCAACTTCAGTATGTCAGAAATAAAAGATGTGTTTGAAGGGAGCAATTGTGCTAAGGAACAGCAAATAGGTACTGACTAGCAGTTCCCGTCACTTCGCTGACGGTCAGACAGGCTAAACTACAGAAAAGAACGCAGCCGTGAAAATTTTGAGCTTCACATTGTGTCAACATTTCTGAATCTGGTATCTCCCAAAACCTCCTCACCCCCCATTCATGCAACTTCGGGGCTAACCCCCTCCCCCATTACCCCCACCCCTCCCATTACCCCCACCCCTCCCCATTTCCCCACCCCTCCCCATTTCCCCACCGCTCCCCCATTACCCCCACCGCTCCCCATTTCCCCACCCCCCCCATTTCCCCACCCCTCGACATTACCCCCACCCCCACCTTTCCCCCATTACTGCCCGGGATAAATTTCACAAACAGACAGGCTAAACTACAAAAAAGAACAGTCATGAAAATCTTGAGCTTCACATTCCCGCCCGTAATACAATTCTGAATTTTTTCTCACAATTTTTTCTCACAATTTCTGAAAGTGTGACGGACGGACGGACAGACGGACGGACAGCTCTCTTATTATAGTATAGATCCCCCAATACCCACTCCCCCACCCCTCTCCCCCATTTACCCCCACCCTTCCCCCATTACCACCAAGGGGGGAAGGGGGCTGGCACCTTGCAAAGGATTTACTTTAATTTTTTTTGAAGGGGGCTGGCACCTTGCAAAGGATTTACTTTAATTTTTTTTTGGTTACATATATATATATCGCATCTATTTTTCTGGGTGTCAGGAAATGATTGCCCCCCCCCTGTACAGAAGAAACTGAAAGGAATAGAAAAAAACAGACAAAACCACGCGAAAGAGCGTTTAATTTTGAATAAAAAACACTTGTTTTAATATCGGGTGTTGCCCCCATTTGCAGCTCTGACGGCCATTAATCGACGGGGGTATGATCCCAGAAGTGTCTCAAAGAGATCGGTATCATGACTCATTTCTTCAAGGACTTCGTTGATCTTTGCAGTCATAATTTCTGTTGAATACCGATTCTGAATGGGTTGGTCCAGCATTAAGGACTCCACCCGATCCTTCATGATGGATCCGACATGTTCACAGACATTAAGATCGGGAGAATTGCCAGGCCATTCATTATTTCCGAAAAAATCAATGTTATTGTCCTTAAGCAGTTGTTGAGTCGCAAGTGCTTTCATACAGGGGGCTTTGTCGTGAAGAAAGGTTGCCTGTTCAACATCCAAAACACACTCGGGGTCTTTCAAAAACGGAATTACATGTTGGGCTAAAATTACATTTCGAAAATAAGGCCCATCCCAACTGGTTCCTCTTGGTTTGATAACCCAGATGAGCTTCCGAATAGAGAACATAATGAAAACACCCACATATGCTGGATTTTTTACTATTTCTCGATACTTCTGGTCGTCTGGGACTTCATCAGGAGTTGTTGCCCAAACCCGATCATTCTGAAAATTTGGTTTTCTGGAGACATAAACGAAGAATTCATCGCTGACAACCAAGTGAAGGAAATCGTCTTCCGTCCATTCCTCAAGATAATCACAAAACCATAGCCGATCTTCAATATTAAGATCACTCTTCCGTGGCTTAGCTATTTCATGCCAAGCACTCAAGCCTTGGCGAACTCGAAATTGATGCACAAGTTGCCGATTGACTATCTTACCACGACGGATAAGTATCTCTTTCGCTACCTCAGAGCAGCTCTTCTTTCGGCGCCGTGATGCAGCAAGCACAATGTCTTTCGATTCTTGAGATAATTTCTCCGGTCTTCCTACTCGAAATTCTGTTTCACAATCTTCAGGATTCTTATTCCAATTCCTTTTGACAAAGTCTTCTGATCTTTTTAATCTCTCAGCCACCCAGTGTCGAGTTATGAAAGTTGCACCAGCTTCCTTTGCTTCACGAAATGTGACAGCTCGAATGCGGTCAAGAACTCGCTTTTTCTCTGAATCGTTCAAAATAGATGATGCCATGGTTTCTGTGGGGAAAAAAAATGGTAAGAATTAAAATCACAGGAATAGAATATAATGGTTTTTTCAGATTTTAACGCTCTTTCAAGTGGTCTCGCCGGTTTTTATCTATCTCTTCTAGTTTTTGCTCTACAGGGGGGGGCAATCATTTCCTGACACCCGTATATATAAGGCTTCATTTCTGAAATAGTATATTAGATGCTATATTACTTCTTGAAAGCATTGAGTTTCAAATTGAATTAGAAAGTGTTTCACCTGACGACAATCTGATATACTATTTCAGAAATGAAGCCTTATATATTATATATATATATATATATATATTATATATATATATATATATATATATATATATATAATATATATATGTGTGTGTGTGTGTAACAGTTTCTTTGCGCACACCTACAGTCGCTACAATTGGTGTAGAACAATGCGGTTTTCACCATTCGATGCGTCTTTTTATTGTGCAGTGTCCATGCTGAAAAAAATTCCTTAACATAATTCCTTCCCCCTTTTTAGGGGTACAGTTCTTCCCATGCCTGTACATGCATTTTTTTAATTTTTCATTTTTAAACATAATTTTGGCACAAAATAAGTAAATATTTACTAAACATTTAATATCATTCGATTCACAAAAGATTTATTCATCGATTCAATTTAAAAAAGTATATATTTTTAAAATTCATAAAGAACTTTCTGCAAAAAACTAAAAACAAACATGCATTTTTAAAATTCAATGATTTTTATACAAAATATTTTGATATTTGTTATAATTTTAACATTTTTCGATTCACAAAAGATTTCTTTATCGATTCAATACAAAAAATTACATAATTAAAACGGGCAATTTAAATAAACACTAGTTTAAAGTTAAACGAGCCACACTCGAAATTATTTACCGTGACTTCTGTGCGTTTTATTACTGTGGCTTTTTTACGTATACACAAACAATTTGATAGGATATTGATTTATCATTCTATTTTTTAGTTGTCATAGAAATACGTTAATTAATTATCTGATTAGATGCGCTTTTATAGTTGAAGATCATTTTTAGAAAATTATTTATTTTCCCCACTTTAAAATATTACAAAATTTCTATTAGGTATCCTAATATCATTATACCTGTCGCTGTAAGTAAGAAAATAGCAATTATTTTCCATTTTGAAAATTTCGGACCCCCTAGGCCTACAAAACCAATTTTCCCCTTTTCTTTATCAAAAATTGTTGATTTTCGGAAGTCTTTCGGTTATAAATTTGTACCAGTCTATTGTTTATCTATAATATATAATAATAATAATAAAAAGACGTGTGTGTGTGTGTGTGTGTGTGTGTGTGTGTGTGTGTGTGTGTGTGTGTGTTCCAGCCATCAGCCATAACTCCAAAATGGAAGCAGTTACAAACATGAAACTTCACACACATATTGATTAGGTCCCGAGGTTGTGCACGTGGGTGTTAATAAATTAAATCATTAATTTTAAAACATTAAATGACAGAAGGAGTGAGTGAAAGTGATACAACTAAAAAAGAAAGTTTCTTGAATGCAATAAACCGTGGTGGTTTATGTAATCCTTTTGACATAGTGTTTGTAACAGCAGTTCATGCCTATGAGCTTTATCTGTTCATCTTCAAAGATAATTCTTTGAGATCACAAATCTTAGGATTCGAAAATCCTAGAGCAATTTTTGTTGAAAAGATGGCAGAAATTGAAAACACAGAAACATTATGTAATATTAAATGTGACAATGGTCATAACTTCACAAAGTGTGTTGAAAAAGTTTCCCAAACAATATTTAATATTGGTGCAAAAAATTATGTTAGTGAAGTGAACAGCCAAATTCATGCAGAACGGAAAATAAAGCCGGCTACTAAGGATGATAAACAATCACCAAGTGTAAAAAGATTGCTAAATTGCAATCTCATAAAATGTAATTACAAATGCAAGTTGCATTTTTTATTAAAATTAGTGATCTTAAATTGTTTTTTGTTAAACTGTTCCGTTTTTGCAATATAGTTCAAAATAATACTATTGACATAGGTGTGTCCAGGGACTTCGATAACCCCCCCTTAAGCAATGTTGAGTGGCTAGAATGTTGTTTTTTGCTCTTAGGTATGGTTAAAAACATGGTAGGAGTCCATTATAACACATTTTTTAACTTATTTGCAATCTTTCGATTTTGAACCCTAGGCCTCCTATGGCCCTCCCTAAAATCGCGTGTCGAGTCCATGTATATCGAAGTCCCCGCCTTAGCGCAACAGTGTCTCGTACCACAGATCAGAACCAATTGGAAGAAAAAACTGAAGATTAGTAGTGGTAACTGCGTTAACCGAAACTACCACCAGCGCTACCATCTATAGAATTGCACACAAGTAGGGATTTGTTGTTTGCGCATCTTAGAACGTCCGTAGCTTCGCAACGGTTGGAAATAGCACCGATGTTCTTTAACGATTTTACTCTATATCACCCCACAAATCACTCCCCAAAGTATGGCGGACCGGTTGTGGAACACCCTGTATATATATATATATATATATATATATATATATATATATATATATATACATATATATATATATCACTCCCCAAAGTATGGCGGACCGGTTGTGGAACACCCTGTATATATATATATATATATATATATATATATATTTATTTTTTAACGTTTTACTTTGTAGTTTTAATTTAGATTCCGCTGAAGATGACAAATGTGTTACGGAAACGTTTGGACAACTAAATAAATTTATGAAATATTCGCAATTGTGTTGATCCTCTTAGTTCTTTATATATATATACTGTATATATAGTCACGATAGAAGTGTTCTTCGGGAAACTTATCCTCAATAAGAATATGAAAACAAGAGATACGACTCTCAACATTTATTGGCCAAACGTTTCGGTCCACTCAGGGTCCATCTTCAGTGACTAAATAGAAGCATCTAAAAACAATCATATAACTAAAGTAAATACAAATGTCATAAATAGAGCCCGGATGTTTAGGCACTAAAAAAACTTAAAATAGGCAGGCAAGAAGGCAAAATAAAACTGCAAAAAAGGCACAAAAAAGGCGTTTATTTTCAAAAAGTAAACTCACAATGAGAACGTATAACAACGATGTAGAACATGTTCTTAATAGTAACATATACAAAGTAACATAATATTGACATCAGCACTACAGAATTTTAAAAAATTACTGTTTTTTACCTTTCTCAGCAGCAGATTTGTGTTTAGCAGTCTGTATATGTTGAGAGACAAAGTACTTTTTTTCAAAGTTTACGGATTTTTCGCATATCTTGCAAAATAAGACAGAGCCATCGGTGGAAAAAACATCACTTCCAAACTCTCTGACAAGATTAGTTAACTTCTTACTTGAAGATGCACTGACGTTTAGGTTACGACTGAGAATCTTGTGTTGTAGTATGGCTTTTCAGCTGCCAGATGTTGTCAACAAAACAAAACACTATTAATCTAAATGTTTATTTCAGTATCTTATTTCAGAAAATATTTAAAATAGGCACATTTGGCGCTTAAATTATGAAATAGGCATTTTCGCCCCAAAATCCCCCAAAAAGGCAAAAATAGGCATTTAAGGCATTCTGCCTGAACATCCGGGCTGTAGTCATAAATATACTGTACAGTAATAAAATCTAATACAAAAAGTTAAAAAAAAAAACTTTGGAAAAACTATCTAGATTATAAGACAGTAAAATAAAGTAAAAATAAAACAGAACAAAACAAAATTTCAAAATTAAAAAATTTAAAAAGTTTAAAAAATTCTTAAAATTTTTAAAAAAATGTAAAAAAGGACTGACCTGGATGGTAAAAGTTCCAAATAACAAGTGGAGAGAAAGAAAAGAAGAGAAAAATTAAGTTAGTGCGTAAGTTGCGTTAAAAAGGTGTTGGTTGGTTAGAAAGTATGTAATTTTATCGAGGAAAGGCTATCGTTAGATTCTGGATTTAATTTCTTGATAAAAAGGGATTCTAAAATTTTAAGATCAAGCGAATTAGAAGCAGACAACAAAATCACAAAGAAGTCCTGGGGGCACGGGTGGTCATTAGGGTGAATCACTTTTCACTTTTTTAAAAAATTATAGCTGGTCAAAGTTTTTCCCATGATTTGGTTCAGTGGAAGTACACTGACACCATTAATTTAGGGCGCGCATCGACCTTGAAAATTTCAATTTTGGAAATTTGGCCAAATTGACAATTTTTTACTGAATAAAGATAAATCATCAAATGACCATATTTTCTGAATCCTCTCAGTGAAAGAAATCCTCTCAGATACTTACCAAGTTGATAGGACAAGTGGTTTAGAAGTTATACTCACCTTGAGATAGCATTAAAATTTAAAATACCGTATTTGTCCCCGTACCTCCATATGCTGTCTGCCATTGTCTACTTTTTAGGATAAGATTAAACGAATAAGGAAAGATCAAATGTATTTTGTATTAAAACGGTTTACCGATATCACTAAAGGCACTTACTCCGGTGCCCCTAACTAGGTTCAAAAACTATGAATCGTGGTTAGAACACACGTCATCTTAAGGCGTGCGCCATGTACTCTCTCTGCTAACTCCCTTTCCCTCTGCGCTACGTCATCTTGGTAAGTGACGACTTCTTGAAGTCACCGAGTTCTTTCCGGCTCTTTTCCACGAGCTGAAGAAGACCCTGCAGCTGTGACTCGTCTTTTGTGACAGTGTTCGCGTAATCTTCTATCAGTTTTATCCCTCTCTCTGCCACGTCGTTGGTAACTTTCAGATGCGAGATGACATTCTTCAGATCACAGTAGTTCTTATCTTGATCCCACTTATTCACCGGCAGAGTGAGCCACGTAGACGCGCACACCTGCAGGCCTGTGAACACGAACCACGATGACTCATCGATCAGGTCCGGAAGGCGCGTCGTGTCATCAACCGAGACGTTGTCATACGTGAAGTCCTCGGGCACAGCGAGGCGGCACAGCTTCTTTGCCATCTCGTGCTTCACAGTGTCTTCCACTTTGTCACTGCAGAGGGCGAAAATGACGGTCTGAGGCCTCAGATACCACAAGTGCCGCTGATCACTGCCAGTGAAGCCTCTGCAATCTCGCGATCCACAGCCCTGTACTGCAGAAGACGCTGGTACAACACAAGGTCATTCAGCGGGGCATCAGCTGCGACAGGAGCCGCCAGCCAGGCAGGTGCGTAGAGGAGTGCAGTAAATAGTACCACTCTCTGAAGTTTCTGTACCAGCTCGTCGTCGAACTCCAGCTGACTGCTGAACATCAGGAGCTTCGTGTAGTAGATGATCTGAAACGAATACGCACTGTGATGTATAAATACCGATACCACTCCATATAAGTTTGTTTAATGGTAAATTATTTATCTTATTTTTTTCTGGTAGGGACTTCAAATGGCTGTTTGCAGAAGGCAATACAATATTTAACTTCTAATTCAAAATACCAACCTTGGCCATCCACCTCGCATGATGGTAGGCTCCTGGGCGCATGAAGTGTGTGCCACGACGTGGCTGGGCCCCGAGTACCAGGAGTGTAATCTCCGCCATTTCTCGGTAGTCTTCTCTGACAAGACCAGAAGCGGTGCCGAGAAACTTGACTGCCTCATCTCGGAGCTCCATCAGCCACGTCACCTCCGCCAAATGCTCGATCTCCAGCTCGCGATAAGTCGAGAGGTCGAGCTTGTCCCACCTGAAAGAGGAGTTATGAAAATATTGCATGAAAACGACTGAAGTTTCCCTTTTCGACTGCTATTAACATCATTAGTAGAAGGACGCTGATATCTCAATTGCTCTGAAGGCAAAAATCATTGGAGAAAACAAATGCGCCTTAGACTTGAAATTCACCTTCTCCTCAGATACTGGAACAAAGGTTCAGTTGGTGCTGTGGTTCTTCCAAACGCAGTGATGACCACTGCCCCCACGATGAGCTCCATAACGTGATGGCGACAGCCCAGCTGGAAGAGCGGTTTACCAAGCATGTTCTCCAGCCGGACCACCGCACCCTGCACCCTCCCCGTATTGAGGAAGTTGTGTCGAAGCACAGTCCAATCACGTTGTTCTCGCATCCCCAGTCTTTGAGAGCACGAAAGGTCGCCTGGGCCTGGGACAGACCGGTGCCGTCAGCAACAGTCGGAACGGCCAGCACCTTTCCTTCTGTGCATTGGGGAGCTCCGGAGATGAGAATCGCTTGGCGGTGCTCCAATGATCGAAGAGAGTCCTGAAACGTATGTCATACATGCCAATCCATTATCGTCACTGGAATATGTCAATCCACTGTCGTCACTGGAACATGTTAATTCACTGTCGTCCACGGTGAGGGAAAAACTGACCTTGATTACTTTACCGTCCCAGTGGACGACAGCATGCCTCGGAGATACGAAGGATTTCTGCACAGCTGTCGACACTTCACAACGATGTGCCACTCTTCCACGGCGAGACGTGTCCTTCGAGATACTGAATTTTCCAGGTCTGCAGGCGGATCTGCCGAACGTAGGACTGCCGCCACGACACTTGCCACCTATGTGCGAAATTGAAAGGAAATTGACAAGGATGCGTATGGTTTTTATGTGACAAAAGAATCACTAAATTTTCCGTCGTTACGTCTATTATATCTTTGTCAAGGAAAGATCATTACTGATATATACACACCTGATTATTGGACATCCGGAAGCGATCAGCCACTTCAATAACAGCCGGTGCATTGAGGATGCGGTGAGGAAGGCTGATTGATACAGTTGATTCTCTCGGCTGTCGGTATGGTGGGTCTAGCTGTGATTCGGAGTTGCTCGATGATCTGCTTTCTATAGATTCATCGTCGCTCTCAGCTTCGGTTCCTAATTTCGTTTTTGAGGTGCCTGGCTCATCACGAGATTGTTGTCTTGAGAGTTGCCGTTTTCTCTTGACAACGAACACTTTATCATTCCCACTCATTGTTGCCTGGTGCAGGCCCCGTTGATCCTCATAAAATTTAATATCTTCTTGTTTGTTGCTGTCTGAGAGCAGTCGACTTTTCTGTATCTCTTCAATAGCATCGGGAGCTCCGATGTCCCAGAGCTTGTTCAGATTTTCTGAAAACTTCTCCCTGCCTTTTCCCGCGTCACTGTCTCTCATCTTGCTCTTCTGCAGCAGCGAGCGTCACTCTTCCCACAGTAACTCCAGTTTTCTTTCGCAGTTACGCCTCGTGATCGTCTTTATACGTGCCATGTTCCAAAATGCCAGAACATTGGCCACCGTGTCTTTTACGGCGGCCTTCCTGTCAGTAGTTTCCTGCTTGGCATAGAAGAAGTACTGGAGAACTTGATGTGTGGTTGGTAATTTGGCACCACCGACCGAGGAAGATGGCTGACCAATTAAGAAGACGTCCGTGGCTGACCTTAGAGAAAGTGGTGCTGTTGTTGCTGCTTTCTCTTTTCCAGAATAAGTAACTTTCAGAGTCTTCCCACTCCTGGTTGTTAACAGTTTATCCATTGTACTAAAGTCTAGACTTATCAAACAAGAATCAATTGACACAGTTGATCTGTAAAAAGCAAACTGTGATTAGTAAAAATATTGGTCATAGACATAGCGTGTGTGTGTAATTGGGATTTTAGGATGCGCCAGCTACTGATGCTGTGATTACGTCCATAACGGGGGACAAATATGGTATTTTAAATTTTAATGTTATTTCTAGGTGAGTGTAACTTCTAAACCACTTGTCCGATCAACTTGGTAAGTATCTGAGAGGATTTCTTTCACTGAGAGGATTCAGAAAATATGGTCATTTGATGATTTATCTTTATTCAGTAAAAAATTGTCAATTTGGCCAAATTTCCAAAATTGAAATTTTCAAGGTCGATGCGCGACCCCTAAATATTGATCGATTTTGGTAAAAATGGTGTCAGTGTACTTCCACTGAACCAAATCATGGGAAAAACTTTGACCAGCTATAATTTTTAAAGAAAAGTGAAAAGTGATCCACCCTAGACTGGTCATGGGTCTCTGAATGATGTCGAATAGCAGAGGATTCAGGAGTGGAAAGAGGGCGAGAAGTTCGATAAGAAAAACTCAAATGCTTCGAAATCCTAAGTTTTAACTGTAGGGTAGTCTGTCCCACATAACGACTTTGGCAGATATATAAATAAATGTATATAAATATATAACAAAGGATCTCAAAAGCACGGGGAGGTGATCTTTATGGCGAAAAAAGGATTGCAGAGAATTAGAATTAGAATTAATAATTATAAAGTCGCATTGAGGGAAGTGTCTGTCCAAAATAGAGTGGACATCTTTATTAAGTTGAAAAGTTAGTTGATCTAAAAAAGGACGCTTAAGATAAACCTTCTGTTTCGGAACCGTTGACTGAATTATTTTGGGCAAATATAGGTTATTTAGAAATTTAGAAATTAAAGTCTTAATAGTCAAAGTACAATAAAAATTATAGTTAAAAAATCTCTTAAGATACTGAATTTCCAAGTCAAATAAAGACCAACTTGAACAAAGGTGATAGGCTCTAAAAATACGACTATTAATACTAGCCAGCTTAAAACTAAGTGGAATATTGCTGAAAAAATGAGTACCGAGCTGGGTCGTAGTTGGTTTTCTAAATACTTGTGTTGAGAAGCCTGTACTATGTTTATGGTAACATGAAGAAACGAAATTTTATTGTATTGTTCTACTTCCATAGAGAATTTAATATTAGGATGCTTAGTATTAATGTAATTTAAAAATAAAGGGGCATGATCTTTATACTTAAAAATGACAGAACAATCATCTACATAACGTTTAAATAAAATAGGTTTAAAATCAAGCGGACAATCCCTCAGCCACTTTTCCTCGTGAAAACAAAGAAAACTGTTAGCAAAGGACGGACCAAGGGCCGAACCGAACGCATTGCCATTCCCTCGTGCTGGTGAAAAAGTTCCTTCCTATTTACATCGCCCTATGGCTGCATTATACCGACCCCTATTTCTGCACGTATTCATGTATACCGGTTCTAATCTGGGTCTACCTTGAAGGTACCATAAATTGTAGGCGTCTTTTGATTCCCTCTTCAGAGGGACAATAAAATTATTCCATCCAGGAATAATCTTAGTATGGTAGTTGTAAGATTTAATCAGGGGTCTTCCTGCTTCTCTTAACAGGGATACTAAATTATTATAATATCTATCTATGAGTTTACAGTGAGAATCATTTGAAAATGGATTACTACAGGCAATCTGAAAAAATTATAAATTATTGAAGAGGTGAACTGTTCTGTCTTTATATTATATTCTCTGCTGCATATTAACATACGGACCAATCGACGCGATTATTCGTACCTACAGTATTGAGTTCTTGTTATGTAAATTTCCCGCTGTAACAGTCAAAAACCTTTACTATTTAACTGAAGATTCGAAGCCTAACTGAAACGCATCCACTCCTCGAAGGCCCATGAACACCCATCACCCATCATATATACTGTATATACACACACACCTCGTTCAGGTTCCGTGTGTTGGTCTCTCTTCACACTAAGGCCAAGCTGGTGACCCCGCCTGTAGGCCTGGCTTGGTGGAGGCCTAGAGGCAGGAAAAGGAACACCGGCGCGGTTGCAAACATTCTTTTATTTCAGACGTTTCGGAACAGTGAGGTTCCATCTTCAATGACTAAAACATTAAAATATTGGAATTAAAATAAATTACACATTACAAAGAAGTTAATATCGCTGAAGACTAGCGACGGATTCGTGATAATTACAAGTAGAATGCGTTGTCAGAATGCAGTGATTCCATAACATTTCGTTTATTCGTTTATGCTGAAAGTTATATTTTGTTACGTTGTTCATTTCGGAAGGAATAATTAATTTGAATTTTACTTTATTTAGTCTGTTGTAACCAAACAAGTGTTTTTGCTCTTTTACTGATCGTTTTCAGTTTATATTTAGATTTATTTTTGGTCAAAAATGAAATATATTCGGATGACTCTAATGTTTTAATGGTGTTCAAATAATACCGTCACTGTTCATTGAATAAAACATGGGTAGAAACAGTCCTTACACACCAAAATTTTTTGTCTATCCCAACAGGTTCAGAAGTTATTGACAATAATGCAGGAAATACGGCAGTATCGGGAGCCATCTTGAATTTAGCGATAAGCTCAAGATGTTACTCCAGACCCTTTCAGGCATCTGTGGTGCCAAAATCAGCGTTTTGTCAAAACTGCAAGGTTCAACTCTAAAACTACTGGACTATCAAGCATTTTCAGTGTTCCTGAGGATGTCATTAGACGAAAGTGCATGAGCGTGATTTCATGTTTTCTTTTTCCTTCGTGGTTATTTTCATCATAAATATTATTTACGTGTTACTTTCGTGAAATAATTTTTATATATATATATGAAAATTATTTCACGAATGTAACACGTGAATAATATTTATGATGAAAATAACCATGAAGGAAAAAGGAAACACAGAACATCATCAGGAACACTGAAATACCAAGTTTGAGACTATATATAGGTCACAAAAAAAATAAAATAAAAAAATAAAAAATGTAGGAGGAGCATACAAATTTATAAGGAAAGGCTACCAGAGTTTTAGCACTTTACCCCTCTTGTCTAAATCCGTTCTGAACGAATTCAAAACAACACGATCAAGCGAAAAAAGCCCTGGCTAATGTTAAAATTATTTGTAAGTTGAATAATGACAGACTCAAGGATATTTCTATTAACAATGTTGCTTGAGTGAAACAAAATTGAAGCATTATTCCAATCAATACAGTGGGATAACTCTGACAAATGGACGAAAAGGGCACTGGACGACTGTCCTGTTCTAACGGAATATTGATACTGTTTTACACGCGTGTGCAAATCCTTTCCCGTCTGTCCAATGTAAAAGGAATCACGTTGTTTACAACCAATTTTATAGATAATGCCTGAATTATTGGGAGGGCTATTTTCTACTATGATATTTTTTACAATATTGTCATACGAAAATACTACATTAATACTCAAAAGTTTAAGTACATTAGCAATGCCTAAAAAGCCTGGGAAAAATGGAAGCACTGAAATATTCTTCGACAAAGTGCGAGGGTTATTATTCACATGATAGAAAGTTCGTTTTGCCTTGTTAAGACAAGATTCCAAAAAAGCAGGTGGGTAATACAAATCACTTCCAATACTGTTGAGTTTTTCTAATTCGGCATTCATGTATTCCGGATTGGCGATCCTAAGAGCGCGGAGAAACATTGAAGAAAATATGGCTTTCTTGATGGGGGTGTCAGGTCCGGAGCAAAAGTGTACGTAAGACAAAATGTTTGTTTTTTCCGATAAATACTAAACTTAACTTGGGCTTTCCCAATGTACACCCGTTTGGCCGATATATACTGCCTTAGGAAAGCCAAGAATAGGTATTATAATAGTGTGAATGTAAAGGAATTTGAGCGTAAAAATATCCTTAGCCTACCTTAGCCTACCTACGTCTTTAAGTATAATAATACTGTTAAATCACGCACGCCTAATAAAGAATAGCTCGGATAGTGCGATTGGCTGTGTGTATTCGATTGGATATACACAATGTAACTCAGTACGGGGCTCCAACAAACCTTAGCCCCCCCCGCCCATGGCCTAAACCATTAGAGGTACAGTAAAACTAAACATACTTTACAAAAGATAATTTAATCTTGTATTTAATGAGAAACAATTAAAACTTGGTGTTCCCGCCATTGACTTCCAAGACAGCCTGAATTCGCTTTGGGTAGCTTGCCAAAAGTTACGTGAATAGATCTTGATCGTTACGCAAATTTGCTAAAACAGTTTCAATGTGTTGCGTCATTGTATCCTTCGAAAATCGATTTGCTGCAGGTTCTTGAAACAAGAGACATTCAACCTTGTCTTTTATAACTGATCCAATGTGTTCACAGACGTTCAGGTCAGGAGAATTTCCTGGCCATTCTTCATTTCCAAAGAAATCGATCTCATGGTTCCGCAACAACTGTTGATGGCTAATGCCTTAAAGCAGGGGGCCTTATCGTGCAGAAGTGTGACCTGATCGACATCCATAACATTGTTTGGGTTTCTTAGAAAAGGAATGACATGCTGGGATATAATAATATCACGAAAATACTGTCCATCCTAACTCTGACCATTTGGCTTCAGCACCCACATGAGCTTCTTTGCAGTGAACAAAAAAACACACCAACACAGTCTGGACTTTTTAATAATTCGCGATAATGTTCATTGCCATCGATTTCATCTGGTGTTGTGGTCCACACTCGATCATTTTGGTAGTTAGGCCGACGTGTTACGTAAACAAAAAATTCATCGGAGACAGCTAAATGCATGAAATCATCCACATCCCAATCTTCAAGATAATGGGCAAACCACATTCTGTCATCGATGTTAAGTTGAGTTTTTCTTGGCTTTGGAAGTTCATGCCAAGGCTTTAAACCTTGCCTATGACGGTACAGTCGAATGATCTCACCACTAACGATCTTTCCTCTCAACACTTCGATCTCTCTAGAAAGTTTAGCACAGCTGTTTTTCCGCTTACGCGTACCGCTTTCAATGATGTCCTTTGTTTCCTGAGAGAGTGGCAGATTTGGGCGCCCAGATTTGGTTGTATCCATTTCACATTCATCCAAAGTTTTATTCCAATTTCTTTTGACGAAGTCCTCACTTCTTCGCAACTTTTTGGCAACCCATGAACGTGTTATAAAGGTGGCTCCAGCATCACGAGCTTCCTGAAATGTTATTGCTCTTATGCGATCTATCACACGTTGCCTCTCCGAATCACCAATTAATTGAGAAGCCATTATATTATCACTTTATCAGCTAGAGTAATTTTAATGCCTGCAATAGATAAAGAATTTGATATATTTTTATAATCGCTAAAAACTATTTCGATATAAGTAAACATATAAGCTGCAAATGGGGGTGGCTAAGGTTTTTTGGAACCCCTTATATTATATAGGCCAAACGGGTAAAACGTTAGATACTAGGGTAAAACAGCATAAATATGCGTGTAGAACAGCAAATAATTCTAATGCATTGTTTAACCATATGTATAGATGTAATCATAGTATCAAGTGGGATAGTTCTAAAGCGCTTATTAAAAACAGAGATATAATTGAAAGGAATATTCTAGAATGTGCATTTATCCATTTTAAAAATAATTTCAATAACTGCGGGAATGTATAAAATTGACAATATCCCGTTAAAATACCTTTTGCCTCTAATCATCTCTTGTTAATCATGTGCTAATCTTTTTGTTTTTTGTCCCGTTCTATATATTTTTGTCATCTCGCCTTCTCCCTTCATTCCCTGACGAGGTGTACTTCTGAATACACGAAATACCTTGGAATCATTTTCTTTTTCCTTGTGGGTTTGCATCATATGATGTCCCAAAATATATTTCTTAACTAACCAAGTAAATCACTTCATCTTTCCTCATATACACCGATTCTCGCTGGATTACCAAAGTTAAGCGCTAACTCTTCGGGAAGAAAAACAGTAGAATTACACTGAAATGTATTGTATAATAATATAATAATAATAATAATAATAATAATAATAATAATAATAATAATTAATATGTTACACTCCATAATTATATTTCAGTCGGATTTCGTTCAAGATGGAGGTTTGGGTTGAAAATTTTTTGATACCACCAATTGGATAGTTCATAATAACTCAACCATCATAATAGACAAATATAGAAGAGAAAATAAATATACATTTAAATAAATAACATGACGCTTTCCCCTATATTTTTGACAAACATGTACAAAAATGGTTTACATGAGTAGTACTGACATGCTCAATTTTATACTGAACAACTTGAATATGGCAGCGTGAATATGGCAGCTATTTTTAAAGAAGTCCAAATCGCCATTAAACTACGGTTGTAAAATGTCCATCACACACTTTCAGATACGTCACACATTGGTGTAACTGAAAATCATAGTGGGAATTAGTTCTCCAGTTTGATATTCAAATCTAGTCTGGCTCATGGACTAATTGAAGTTTTTACGGACCAGAATAACAATTATTGAAATTATCCATATTGCTTTTATATCGTGGGCGTTTGATGCAGGAAAACGACGCAACTGATCAGTATGAAAATGTTTATTTATATAAATAAATAAATAAATAAATATCAGTTTTGTTAAATGCAAAAAACTTCACTTTTTTCTACGTGAAGGTCAAAATATGATAATAAAAACCCACTCTAATAGACAGAGTTTATTTCCACAGCAGTTTCGATGCCCACTGGCATCCTCTTCGGGTGGATACTTCGAATAGTCCTGAAGAGGATGCCAGTGGGCATCGAAACTGTTGTGGAAATAAACTCTGTCTATTAGAGTGGGTTTTTATTATCATCAGTTTTGTTATTGGTGTGCGAAATCCTAGAAACGGTGTACTTTTGACAGGGCATGGGCAATTGCATCACATTGTACTTCTTATCAAATAACGTAAATATGAAACGTAAATATGAGTGTCACGTAACAATAATGATCGATACAACTTTCCCAGTGTCGTTCATCAAAAATTCCCTGTTGATATACAATACATCTTCTTCTATGAGGGTGACGCTCTTGCAGGCATTCGCTCTTGCTCCCTCCTTCCTGCATATAAAAAACATCGATTAAAAAATAAACATTTTATAATCAATCTGAAATTAATTAAACTTTTTGAAAGAAAAACCGGATCACCTGAAGATCAGGGCCCCCAACCTTCTTTAGTTAGCTTTATAAGGCTAACTAACGAAAATATCACGACCCAACCTAACCAATCGTCAAAGGCGTACAGTTGACCTAACGATTGGTTAGGTTAGGTCGTGATATTTTCCTTAGTTAGCCTTATAAGGCTAACTAAAGAAGGCTGGGTGCCCTGATCTTCAGGTAATCCGAAAAACCTGTTCGTGCACAGATTTCCATTCAGTTTCCAAATAAAATAGAAATGGTACAATTTAGGGCATATACTTTTCCGAGTCCGAATTTCACTCTGGCTAATATGTATTTTTATGTAAAATTTAATTCTAAGAGGGGTTTCTTTTCTGCAACTTTTCCCAAAAATCGCGATATCATGTTCAAAATTGCGGTTTTCTGTTCTATGTTGAAATACCGAATATTCAATTGAACACAACCTCATATTTTTAACCCTTTGTCGTAATTTGTTGCCATTTAGACACATTAACTTTGCTTAACTCTTACACAGGTTTAATACATACATACATACATAAGAAAAATCTACTCTATTTAAATCTTTGTAACCATTTGGACGCAGAAGGCGAAGTTCAACATTCTCTCAAAAGATGGCTCTGAGCAATTACGCCAGTTATAATTTTGAAGTAGAAGTGAGTGGACGCCATTTTTTTCGGTAAGGCCGGTCATCTTTCCAAGGACAAGGCTTACTTGGCCATAGATGGCATGAAAGTCTGGAGGGCCAAGGAGGAAGTAATGGCCTCATCAGTTGAAGCTCTCACGCAGAGGTCAGAGGAGGAGAAGATCTCTGGGATATTCTTTGATGGCAAGTAGGATAGGAACACAAAGGTGTTGAAATATGACGAAGTGACAGGGAGATTTCATCCTGGTAAAGTGATCGAGGAGCATTACACTATCACGTGGGAGCCTCATGGAAAGTACCTCTTCCATTTCACTCCGGAGGAACTTGAGGAAGGAAAAAAGCCTGCTTATAAGATCGCTCAGGGCCTGCATGAGTGGCTTCTGGATCACGGAGCTGACGAGAGCCTTGTAATGATTGGAGGAGACTCTACCAACACCAACACGGGGTGATCTGGAGGCGCCATAACCCTATTGGAGAAGATGCTGAGTCGCAAGTGCCACTGGATGATCTGTCAGCTCCATGTGAACGAGCTCCCCTAAGGCACTTAATCATCAAGCTGGACGGTAGGGCGGCTCGTTTTTACACTTTTTTCGATATTTGATTGGGGGTAGTGCGGAAAAGTTGCGATTTGGAGAGAAAATAAAGTGTGTAAAATTTTTTTGATCTACGTCAATACCTTCCAGTGGCAGCGAGTCCTTAAAAATCGAAAAATAGCCCTAAAAACATAAAAATACGATATTTGAAAAAAATATTCATAATTATATTTGTGAGTATTTTTGAACGGGGTAGATTGGAAAATGGTTTTAAAGACTTACAAAATAAACAATAAAAATTTCAGCACAATCTGTTAATAACTTCCGGTGGCGTCTTAGCCGTTAAAATATCCAAAATATTGATTTAAAGCAAGTTTTAACAAGATGTTATACAAATGTTAATTCCGGTATATTTCTGTGCAAACAACCCTGAGAACACTATTATAGGCTTGAATAAATTAATAGCAGTCATTGAACAATGAATATTATATAAAATGCACACTGTGCATTGCACACTGCACACTGCTACATCCCCCGTTCCCTACCCTATATAAGCTGGGAAAGGAAGCGACGTTGTCAGTTGTTGTGTGTCACGTGTGGCGAGAGGTTGTTATAACTTGTTCATCAACCGTGGTATATCACATTTTTAGAAGATCAGCGTACAATGTACGCTGATCTTCTAAAAATGTTCTTTCATTTAGGGGCACTTTTTTTTCTTTACAGCAAAAACAAGAATTCCAATTACCACATTTACAGGAAGCAATATCAAATAGTTGTTCCGAATGTTCCTGAAATGACTTCAATTTACTTTTGTAACTTTCAGAATTCCTTTTTAGTTTACCTGTTTTAAGTAAGGTCTTGTACTTATTATGATAGTTTTTGAGCATATCATGTATTCTTTTCCTTGATAAAGTTGGGATTGAAGCTGTGAGCCATATCTCTTGAAGTTTGGAAATGATGTCATTGGCAACAATCTGGAATGGAGGATCTTGGCCTGTCGTTTTTCTGTTGTTCCGGTGCCAGAGATAAGCTCTTAGCACATCTCCATAAGTAGGTAGAACATTATTAACAAAATCTGCTGGTTGACCGATGCTATGGCATTTTGCTAACGTTCTGGTTACTTTTGAAGGTTTCTTTTCAGACATTATAAATCTATTTACGATATTTACCAACTAACTGCGGGTAAATGGTGATATACCACGGTTGATGAACAAGTTATAACACAACCTCTCGCCACACGTGACACACAACAACTGACAACGTCGTTTCCTTTCCCAGCTTATATAGGGTAGGGAACGGGGGATGTAGCAGTGTGCATTTTATATAATGTTCATTGTTCAATGACTGCTATTAATTTATTCAAGCCTATAATAGTGTTCTCAGGGTTGTTTGCACAGAAATATACCGGAATTAACATTTGTACAACATCTTGTTAAAACTTGCTTTAAATCAATATTTTGGATATTTTAACGGCTAAGACGCCACCGGAAGTTATTAACAGATTGTGCTGAAATTTTTATTGTTTATTTTGTAAGTCTTTAAAACCATTTTCCAATCTACCCCGTTCAAAAATACTCACAAATATAATTATGAATATTTTTTTCAAATATCGTATTTTTATGTGTTTTTAGGGCTATTTTTCGATTTTTAAGGACTCGCTGCCACCGGAAGGTATTGACGTAGATCAAAAAAATTTTACACACTTTATTTTCTCTCCAAATCGCAACTTTTCCGCACTACCCCCAATCAAATATCGAAAAAAGTGTAAAAACGAGCCGCCCTACTGGACGGCCCTGTAACTCCCCAGTCAGGCTTTAGTGAGCCTATTGGAAAACTTCTTGAGAAAGTGAATGAACTTGAGGTCAACTTCAACTTCAAACCAGTGGAAGGAACTGAAGATATCATAGAGCTGCCAGTAGAGATAGTCAAATCTCTCTCCACAGAGCAGCACAACTGCTATCTTCTGATCAAAGTCATCAAGTCTGGAAGTCTCAGTCCACAGTTGGCTGGTCTCAAGTGCGGACCTCTGAACCAATCCAGGTGGCTCACTACTGCACAGGCCATCTTGCTGTTGTGGATGAGGGAGCACGGACTGACTGAAGGGGAAGGTGTTGAGGAGGCTCGAGGTCTTCTTGAAGTTCTGCCTTAACTTCTACTTAAAAATGTACTACGACATCAAAGTGAAGCACCACCTCAAATTTGGTCCTGCACACGTTTTTTCAAGCCTGAGGCTGCTGAGGAACCAGACTACCGAGGTCAGGAACATCATCTTTGCTGCAGTGATAAGAGGAGCTTACCACGCACATCCTGAGAACATCCTGGCTTCATTCCTGTGCAGTGAGGATGAGCATCAGAGAGCCTTTGCTGTGAGCCAGATAGAGAAGATCAGAGAAGGAAGAGACTTTGGTGATACGACAGTGAGGCCCCATAAAAATCCCAAAGTCAATCTGCAAGCCACTTCACCTGAGGATCTCATCAACTGGGAATCAGAGAATATTTACGAGCCTATTTTCACCTGCAAGATGACCTTGACTGAGCTCGAGGATCTCAGGAAAACTCCACTCAATGTGGACGCTTTCTCTGTTCATACTCAGTCCTGCGAGAGAGCTGTACAGGAAGTCTCAACTGCTTCCCAAGCTGTGTACGGTCACGAGAGGAGAGATGGGTGGGTGAGAGCCAGGATAGACCATCGAGAAATGCTCCCAGTGTTCAGAGCGAAGCAGGACATACTTAAGAGCTTTTCAGGTTCGAGTGGCTGATGAAGAGGCTGAAGCCATCGTTAATGCTCATAAGAGCTGAAAGTCCTCGTAAGATCATAATATAAGATCTTATGAGGCCACGCTTTTCAGGGATCCAGGAAGAACAGGCATGTAAACCTACACGTGGAGGTGGCAAGTCTCCCGCTACTCGATCAGAGTAGAGCTGGTGAGCCGCGCCTATTCTTTGAAGAAAAACTTAAAATTCTTAAGTTTTACGTGAAATCTAAACATTTTTTCAGCACCCAGAGGTGTTGAAACACGCAAGAAAGTAAGGATGAGGTCAGAAAAGCAGTTTATAGACTAAATCATATGCAGAACAGCTGCGCTCTTTGGTTTGGGTGCCCTGCGGTTGCGTTAGGCAGCCTTCAAATCAGAAAATCGCGATTTTGACCATGAAAATGAGATTTTTCGGAAAAGTTGCAAATAATAAACCCATCTTAGAATTAATTTCTACATAGGAATAAATATTAGCCACTTTGTTTTTTCAAAATTTCAACCCTGAACCCAGAGTATGATATGCCCTAATGGTACATACACATTCGCACAACAAAATGATTAAGTTAACAATACTTATTCATACTTTTTGTTTGTAACTTATATTCCTGAATGAAACTTTAAGGAACAATTTTAATTCCCTTAACCTGGATCTAGGTCGGTAACGACAACAGTTATTACAGCCAATTCAGTTTAAACGCAGCTGTAAAACTATAGCAGGGAAACTCTGAGTTTCTTTTAAACATTGGTTTTAAATATAGATACAGTTTGCCCTTTGAATCATTTTCCAATTACAAATAATACAAAATATCAATAAGTTATTCCACTATTATTATGAACAAATGATCATAATTTGTTACAATTTCTTTTAAGAAGTATCATATTAGATACGAATGTACTCGCTTTAACTTCCCCGTAAGCTCTGAATAAATGCAGTTTTTGTAGCAACAACTCACAGAACACTCGTCAGTAAAGAAAATTGCACTAAATCTGAAACACATTAAAATATAGGTTTGTACGAGTGTTCCAAATCATCATCTTTCAATCTTTATCACAACAGTGAACAAAGTACACTTTCTATTTAGTGACTGAAAAACAGTACTGTGCATCAAGTGTATCGTTGATACTATATATATATATATATATATATATATGATACACACAGACCGTGCATGGAACAAGGAACTCTTCTGGGATAATTAAATCCACTAGAGGTTCCATTGAGGTTCTAAATGTAGCAGGGCTAGGCTGCTTTAAACCCTAGATCCATGTCCCAAAGCTGAATCCTGTCTGCTTTGCAGATAGCTGGTGAGGGAAGCTATATTTATGGGACCTCTTTGCGAGTGACCCGTTGCCCACGTCGGGCTAGCATATGAAAAAGAAAAACTATGGTATTTGTCATTTACCATTACTTATTCGGACTCTAGTGGATTTAATTATCCCAGAAGAGTTCCTTGTTCCATGCACGGTCTGTGTATCATAAAAAACTCTGGGGACCATTTTGAGTTCATTCCCATATATATATATATATATATATATATATATATATATATATATATATATATATATATATATTAGGGTGTCCCAAACTCATAGGGGGCCAAATCTTTTTTCGGGATACAAATCCGCTCGTGTTGCGCTCTTTTGATGTTTCCCATTAGAAGTCTTCCTATAAAATTTCAGAGAGATCGAAGGAAATTTAAAGGTCCCGAACTTTGAACACTTTATTTCTCCTCTTAACTGAAAGGCAAATTAACTGAAATATTTCTCTCAAAAGTTCCATCACAAAGATGATTATACAAAATAAACATGTATTTTAATCTTAACACACAAACAACAATTTCAAAGCATCACATTTATGCATTTTAACTAAACACGTGTTTCATGAGATCCGTTTTTGTTCCCTTCCGGCTCACATTCCGTCGGTGTGAGTGGACAGTTCGAAGGAGGAACTGGAGGTCTTCTTCATCACGGCACAGAGGTTTACTTGTGTATTTCTCAATGAGGGCGATGCCTCGCTCTGCTGCATCATTGACCACAGTAGTATAGCCGCAAAAGGGGAGAGTGCAAGAATGTTGCAGGTTATTATGTAATGTTGCAAAGGGGGTAGGGGTTGTTGCAAAGGGGGGAGGGGGGTAGCAAAAAAGAAAAAGAAAAAAAAAGAAAAAAAAAAGAGTACTGGCCTTTGTTGCCAACCTAGGTTGCAAGGGGCATGCAACTTGGAAGCCTCCCCCAAGCTATTCCCCCCAAAGGGCCAGAGAGAGAGGAGGAGAGAAAGGAGGAGAGGTGTTCACCTGGCAGGAGCCAAGTGCACATTAAGACTTCTGCCGAGTAGGCGTTGTTTTATAGGCTCCTAATCAGCCAGAATCAGCCAGTTGGCTGAATCAGCCAGTTGACTGAGCCAAGGGGGGAGGGGTACACCTGAAGGAGAGAGAGACGCCTGAAGGAGAGAGAGACACCTGTAGGAGAGAGTGAGAGAGAGAGAGAGAGACGCCTGAAGGAGAGAGAGACACCTGAAGGAAAGAGAGAGGAGTTCTCCCCCAAGTTATTTTCGTTTTCCTAACCTAAGAGGCCACTAAGGGGTTTTACCAAAGGGCCTGAAAGAGAAGGACCAGAGGTCCTTGCTCGGCTGGGAGCCGAGCTGGAATGAGTCTTTCACCAACTTCGCGGTCTTTTATAAGCCTCTATTCTGGCTGAATTGCCAGATAGCGCAATGTGTTCAGTTGCTGAGTTGTCAGATCGCACCATGTATGCAGATGCTGAGTTGCCACATCAAGCCATGTAATCGGGTGCTGATGTGCCAGATCGCACCATCAGATAGCGCCATGTATTCCAGAAATATTAATCATCCATTGTGTAACACAATATGATGGTAGTTATTCCAATTAAATTCTGTATATTAAATACACCTTTATTAATTCATTAGAAAATTCTGAAACCTGACTCAGTGCCAAAAAAGAAACACCAAATAATTGTCCCCTAGCGCAATTGGAAAGGTTTTCACCCCACCTTAGACCCACAGTTTAACATTAGAAAATTCTGAAACCTGACTCAGTGCCAAAAAAGAAACACCAAATAATTGTCCCCTAGCGCAATTGGAAAGGTTTTCACCCCACCTTAGACACAGTTTAACGTTGAAACCGAATGTTCTTTTAAAATATAATTAGGATATATTTCTTTATACCCTCTCGACTACATTAGTGACTAATGATGCGGGAAAATCTGAGTAAATATTTTCTCGAAAACTATGGGTGATAGAAAAATTCTGAAACCATATTTGGAATCAGTATCAAAAGTTCTATACGAATCACCAAATAATTTTCAAAGGAGAATAAGAGCATTAAATCTATTGGTGAAAATATATATATGTTACTCGTCCGGTCCCGTTATAGCGGATTGGTACACGTCATAGCTCCACCCAGCTACATCGGCAGCCAATCACTACGAACATCTGGTCTTTTGGGCGGAGCTTGACGATTGTGCCTATAAAAGGGGATATTTTTCAGTTTGGAGTAACAGTAGCTATTTTCGCGTCAGTCAATAATCATTCCCTCCACCATGGACCTGTACGTCTCCCCAGACTTGTATGAAGAGAGTGATACTGCAGCATTAACGACAATTAGCCTTTTTAATGCGGTTGACCGTGATGAATTATTTACAACGCAAACCGTAGAAGACATGTGCAGTGACGCTCCTTACAATCCGACGCAAGGGACTACCATAGAAATGTAAGTGTCTATAATTAGAATTTATATATATATATGGATGGGGTGTAGTATCTCGTCAAATAGATACTCGCCAAAAATGTCAATCAATGTTATTTTGTTACCCCATTATGCTAAAATCGAAATTTTATGGCATTCAATGTTATTCCTCGAACCAAAGATATCTTCACATAATGGGGATCTGTCTGTATACTCTGTATATGTTTTAAAAGCATTATTCCTTTAAGGTCCGATGAGGATTTGACACGTGTTATACAATCTTTTGAAGAATCTCGGAATACGGGGGATATACTGAACAGTCAACAATGTCACACATCCTCCACCATGGACCTGTACGTCTCCCCGGATTTGTATGAAGAACGTGATACTGCAGCATTAACAGCAATTAGTCTTTTCAATGCGATTGACCGTGGCGAATTATTTCCAACGCAAACCGTTGAAGATATTTGCAGTGACGCTCCTTACAACCCGACGCAGGGGGCTACCATAGAAATGTAAGTGTCTATAATTCGTTTTTATATATGGAGAGTTGTAGTATCTCGTCAAATAGATACTCGCCAAAAATGTCAATCAATGTTATTTGGTTATCCCCATTATGCTAAAATCGAAATTTTTATGGCATTCAATGTTATTCCTCGAACCAAATATATCTTCACATAATGGGGATCTGTCTGTATACTCTGTATATGTTTTAAAAGCATTATTCCTTTAAGGTCCGATGAGGATTTGACACGTGTTATACAATCTTTTGAAGAATCTCGGAATAGGGAGGATATACTGATCAGTCAACAATGTCACACCGAAATAATGTAAGTGTTTTTCGATCTTTTTGGGATAAGAAGACAATATATTTTCATAAATTTATTAAATGAAAGAAATCAGTACAATAAACAACTACAGAATATATCGTTACAAATATACGAACAAAAACATTATAATATACAACGAGTACGTACAATTGGAAAACGGTTTTTTATCTGTCTGCATACCATTTCATCGTTTCGGCGAGTGTGACACGGGTCAAATAAATTTAAAAAATTTATAAATTCTTTATCATTTGACATATGCATGAGAAATGAGACGCAGTACATTCCGCAAACATTAGTAAAATATCCTTGCATGCGAAATGGGGTCCACACAACTTCGGGAATATGTAACTGAGCGAGAAATTTTACAATAATAGGGTCACTCCAGGGTTGAGTACCGAGTGAATCAAAATAGTACAGGCGCTGTCTATTTTTAAAATAGACAGCGATCCAGTGAATCCCTTCATTACCGATGATGTCTGTGTTCGACTACCGCATTCTCGCGTACTTGGCAAACTCAATGTTTCATTCTTCGCAAACACGCCGATAAATTTGGAGCGTGTGACTCGCTCCATTACTTTCTGAAGTGTATTAGCATCCATTTTAAAAGTCAGTGATAACACTTCTAAATCTATCTACTTCTATTAGGGCTTGCGATTCGAGATATACTAGTACACTAATAGGAGCGTCTATAGGCTTGGCGAATTCCAGCCGCACTGAGATGTTTCCGCTCTGCTGTGGGGTTAAATGGGTATTTACGCTAGCAGATAAGTCAGGTGTAATGTCAAACGGGTAAAGGTTAAATTGATCAATGAATTCTTCCTCCGTTACCCCATTACCAAGCTCATCACAATCACCTGCAATATGGGTCAGATTACTATAGGCTCTGGCACAAAGCGGTAACACAGCGTCTGATGAATAGTCCGTACCCATTGTTCCACCCAAAGCAGTGCCATTAACGTACAGAGTTATATTTTTAAGTCCGAAATTCTCGAATTTAAAGGCACTCTTTTTATATTTTCCATTCACCGAAGCGTGGTCCTGCATGCCGATTAATATCCTTTTAGGAAGATTTCCCAGGGCAATGTTTTCTATCTGCTTCGATGCCAACCCTGCAGGAACCGTATATAGTTTGATCTGCACTCTGTTAATAGGATATTTCACTGTAGCGTTTAGTAAATTTTTCTCAATTTCTAGTTGTTTTGGTGAACTTAATTTCACTCGCCGTACGCGGAGGTATGTGTCCATAATGTGAACCACAACGGGCTTTGCACCCTCTTCTTGATTCGCATCCAGATTTAAGCAGATCTCAGGACTCGTGCGGGTGAGCTTTATTTTCATATCCACCCCGTTCACAAGCAACTTCTCCTGGAAAGTGAAATCTGTGTGCAACCGTCCAAAACACTCGTATATTTTCTTTTTAGAATTTTTAAATTTGTCCTTTATACTATTTTCATCTTTAGTTTGATAATATCCCTCCGCACTTAAAAAGGTAGCCTTCGCTTCTTTGGAAAAGTTGAGGACATTTTCCAAATAGGCTCGTAGATGATAGTACCCCGTGCCTGCCGATATGTTGGTCTGATTTAAATATACGTCACACTGGTTGAATATGGCGTGCAGAAAGTTTGTTTCAGGGTATACAGCATATTTGTCATCGCAGACCGTTCCATCAGAATGGGCTATACGTAGCTTAGCGTACATGTGCACACAGCTTGGATCAAAAAAGTAAGGACCTGAGCTGGGTATCACGAATTCTATAGGTGCACTCGGGGAACTAATTGTGTTTAAAGGGTTAATTGTAATAAAGTCACTGTGCTCAATAGAAACTTGGGTTGGCGGGAGCTCAAAAAGAGACAGCTCCGATTTACAGCATTGTGAACTACATGGGTGGATGAAGCGTGCCATGGCGAAATAGTGACTCCTCTCTCGACAAGTGGTAAACAAACTATGATTCATGAGATCAATGTCCTTACCTTATATCAGTCAAAAAAGTGGTCAACCATAGGTTTCATTCGCTTACAGCATTTCTTTTTTGATAGCCTTTTACGTTTAATACCACGTGACCCCTTCTTCTTCCGGGGAGCCCTCTTCTTCTTCCCGCCACCACGCATTTTTCTCTTTGCATCTTTGATGATTTCGTCCCGTGTACGCTTTAAATGTTTTTTTAGAGCCTCTTTAGGTTTAGCCCCGGCCAATATGTCTTCTGCAGTGTTAAGGCCTGATTGTAGCGCTTTCCTTCCAAGGTATCTGGCACCCCTCTTCAGCAAAGGAACAGCCGTACGTAGTATGGATGAAAAAATGGATCCAAGTCCACTACCGCGCTGGTATCGCATCCCTCGATAGACGGTGAAAGGCTTTCTATCCATTATAACTCAGTGTGTCGAAAGTGTAGCTTCACTGTTAAGCTCCCGTTACCGAATGGGAAGTTTTCGCCCTCAATCGTTCTTATATATATTGTGATATTGGTTATTAAATTAGTTGCGACATTCACATAATGGGGTCTGTCATATGTAATACTCAAACTCCTTCCTCTATGGTTGGGGATGTGAGCAATGCGCAGCAGGCGTGCCTGGGTATCCCCAACAAACTGGTGCTCCACTATATTACTGTAAATAGCACATGTCTGGGGACCTTTCAGCCAATTTCTCCATCTTCAATTGATACATTA
This sequence comes from Bathynomus jamesi, assembly GCA_023014485.1. NCBI lineage: Eukaryota > Metazoa > Arthropoda > Malacostraca > Isopoda > Cirolanidae > Bathynomus > Bathynomus jamesi. The sequence continues at coordinate 603,988 of JAJOZX010000110.1, read as the reverse complement.
ATCTGGACAAGTTATACTGTGTCTCGTGAAATGTGTCTCTTTGGAAGGCTGCGCTATATCGGCCGTTGGTTAGAATTTTGAACTTTCTATGTTCTTTAAGACGTCTGTTAGTCTTTGATTTTAGGATTAGTGTATGTGCAGGGTTGTTTACGATTTCATATACTAAATCATTCGTAAGGTTTGAGTTTCTTAAACTTACGTTTAAGCCTCTCACAACATCCTCGGCCGAACCATATTGACCCGGCCCTAGTCTTACTTCTGTACTGTAATACCGTGCAATCTTAGTCCGAGCGATGCGCATAGTTTCATCCATAGCTACCCCAGCTTTTTCACACTCGTCAATGTCTCTAAGAATCGTAAAAACGGTTTCTTTATGTTCAATATTTAAAAAGACGGTGTCCAGCTGAATTTCGCATATCCCCACCTCATACGAATCACGACCCAATTCAATGTGCCCATGGAGTTCTGTTACAAAGTTGGCTAGTGTGTTGTTAGGGTGTACAGACAGGGACGAGGAGGACGGAGTGTGACGTAGAAATGGTTAGGAGCCATGTTGCATACTATTTAAGCTTCATTATTGCATCAGCTTTTATATAGGTGTTGAAGCTTTCTGGGTACCCTAGCCATTTCACCAGGTACATTTTTCTCCTTCCTGAACCTTTGCTTCCTAAAATTTTCTCAATTTTAAACACATTTTTTTCTAAATTAAACGCAACTTTCTGCAATTCCTCGCGGTAAAAGCCTCCTGAGATTTCTTCCCCATTCAAATCTTCAATGTAATACATCATTATCTCACCTTTAGGTCTCACAGCCCTAACTTTAAAAATCTCGCGTGTCCATCCTTGCTCAAAACCCTTTGCGAATTTATTCCCCGAACGCGACAGCCTTACATAATCATTGATTTTGAACGCGCAGAGTGTGGTGGTGGTGGTGATCCATCTCTTCTCGGGAGCGTACCTCTTTCTAAAACTTCGTTAGGTGATGTCCCAATCGTGCGATGGTGTGAGCGGTTGTAGGATGATGCCAATGATTCCAGAATGTCTAGAAATCTGTATGTGTTTTTATGTGTAAAATAACGGTGCATGCGTTCCTTTATGGTGCGCTGAACTCTTTCAGCTAAAGAAGCCTTATGTATAGAATTGGTTATGTAATAGCTGATATTAAACTCTGTCAACATGTTCTGAAAAGCACGGCCTATAAATTCCTTCCCCATATCCGTACAAAAATAGCCAGGAACCCTGTTTTCTTTTAACATTAGCGTTTTGGTGGCTTTAGCAACTGTTTCAGGTGATTTATTTTTCAGAGGAACTAGCCACAGATATCTAGAGAATACGTCTATTATGAATAGAATGTAGCGGTAACCATCGTTATACACAGAATATCTTTGCATGTCTGTTAAATCTGCTTGCCAAATAGAATCAATCGAGGAAGCCGTTGTCTTGGCTGTTTTAAACCTTTTTCTCACAGGCTTATGAAGCGTATAAGCGTCCTGCTCCCTCAAAAATCTTTCAACATCTTTTTTTCCTACTCCGTAAACACTTCTGTACAGTCTATCTACGCCGCCGTAAGAGGATGGGGTAGAAATGTCATAATAGCGTTTAGTTAATACGTTAGCCATTTGCGTATTTTAGAGGCACGTGGGTAGGGTTGGTTTAACCTCTTCTTGCTCCTCTTCAAAGGTGTTACCGCCGGGGGTGACGGCGCCTTCAATTGTGTCACAGGCGTTGCATGTTCCAAGTCTTTTAACCTGTTCAGATTTCCTATCAACGTTTTAGGGACATTTATTTGTTGTAGTCTTGCTTTAATATGCTTCCATCCTGATGGTGATGGCCTATCCCACTTTCTCACCAGATCATGGACAATGTCTACGATATTCGATCCCTGTACCTTTGATCCTTCCACAATGATCTCCCCTGTATCGGTCCATTGTATGGCGGGATCCTCATTCAATAGATTTAAAGACTTAAGCCTTTACTCCTCAATGTAAGTGGGAGGGTATTTTTTAATACATGTTCGATATGTTGTGTGGCTAATCTTTTTGGTTGGTCAGCTGTGTCGTCGGGCACAGATCCTATGTCGCCATCGTCCCCCGTGCTGTGCCTAATAACCACAGGAATCTCTGTAGGGCTCTTATAATTTTCGTACTCGTGAAGAAATTTCTGCAGAGTTCTTGGTATAAGATTCTTTTCTCATCAGGTGTTTTTTCACTGTTTAATAGGGCTAACAATTCGCTTTCCATTCTTTTAAGTCTGCTTTACGGGGATCTAGATACGTGTCTGGATTCCTTTGCAGTGAGGCGTACACCTCGTGGGGAATCACTACCACTTTCTTCATTATATTAATCTAGTCAGTAAAGGACCCAAAACTGAAATAAGATGGGGAGAAATGACCTCCTGTTTGTACAATAATTCGTTTTTTCTTCGCTACAGTTTGGCTTTTACGAGCGAGTGCACGTATATGTTTCTTGTAGCGGCGTAGGCGAGCCTTCTGATGGGTTTTCATTGATACATTGCAATTTATAACGTTAAGACAGATTTCACAGATGCATTTTAAAAAGTCGGCATCGATATTTTTAATAAACATCTGCTGCATTGCCCGGGGCAGTCGATGATAGATTTTTATTAATTCACGGTATTTCTTTAGTCTCTTTGTCATTCTGGAATATACACCGTTTCAGGCTCGTTTGGAAATATATTCGTTCGCAGAAGCACTCTAAACGTGTTTCGCGGATGAAGGTCGCAAAGCAAATATCCGTAACGCGTGCTTGTAGCTTCTTTATAAACTTCCAAAAACTCCTTACGCTGATTCGGGAACATTTGATGGCTAATACCCCAATTTGTGATACATCTCTACGTTGCGCGAATAAGACTAGATATTGCGTATTTAACGACACATCGCGCATGTATCTATTTTTGAAAAATAGATTCTGATTGATGAAGAACACGCTTATGTTAAGATGGTGGGAGAATACTGTAAATGTCTCGGCAAACGTTTTATCCATCTCCAACATGAGATCGTCAATTACAATGATTGTATGTTCATTTCCCTTTAACGAATTAACGTCATATACGCCTTTGTGGAACAAAATATCATCTTGGTACTCGTTGAACACTGATTGATACGTCGAATAGCACCATATAACTTTATGCACAAATTTCGAGAACATCTCCCCCTTTTCTTTAATGATTTTAAGCATAAACACAGTTTTACCACATCCTGTAGGTCCAGATATAATACATGTGGATGGGCTCGTGAATCTGAATTTTTCTACAGAGTCCATTTCTAACACGTCACACTCCTAAGTGGGTCATTTACAAAATATTAAAAATTTTGAGTGCTGTTCCTTATATTTCTTCTCCCACAGAACCGTGAATGACGATGAGGTAGAGCAGCCCATCATTACGGATGACCTCGACGACAGTGTAGTTGTGATCTCCTCCCCTGAACCCTCAACAGCGATACCGGTAACACGTCCAAAGCGGAGGTATGAAACCCCCGCGTCAGGTATAAAGCGACCGAAATACGCGCCTGTTGCAGCGGTAATAGATCCCCAACCCTCAACCTCTTACGCAACAAGCCCCCCAGCAGCACCTAATATATCCCCTTATTCATCCGCCGCCCCCCGTTCTGTTAAGTCTACAATAATAGAGCCCCAACCATCAACCTCCTACGCAACAGGCCCCCCATCAGCAGCACCTTCCGCTAATATACCCCCTAATTCATCCGCCGTCCCCCGTTCTGTTGAGGAAGATATAACGCTCGAATTGGTGCGCACCGCAGCCCCCACCCCAGCCTTGACTAGAAATCGGTATAGAGTCAGGGTCGACCCTAGAGTCATGTATAGCAATGGTATTGAGCGCGGACTACGCCGGGTTCTAGAGCGTATTATAGAGTTTGCTCTTCAGAATCGCGACGAGCGTGAAGTCAGGACGAGTCTGTCCTTTGGATTCGGGTCAGATGACGGTGATGTAGACGATTATTGGGTGATAGTGCCATTTAGACGTTTGGCGGCTGAAGATGTAGAATATATATTATGACGTATAATGCAAGCCGCCCAAAGTAGTATAGCCTTCAATATGGACAACTTCACGGTAAATATTGACCATGTATACCGTGTTGCGGGTCATAATGCCATACCGTATACTCTTAACCTCAATTCTCAAGCTATTTATAGACGGCATATAAACGTCGATCGTGGTTGCGGCTTTATAGCAGTACTCTTAGCACGTATGTTTACTGTACAAAATACACGAACTCAAAAAATTTGGTTGCCTACAGTCGTGGAGCGTGCCCGTAAACTAGCTGTAGACTGTGAACTTGAATTTGACTGTAATATGGGTCCTGAAGAGCTGAGAAGGGTAGAACAGGAAATGAATGTCCGCATAGTTGTGTTTGGGTTGGATGATCGTCGTAGGACTGTGTATGTTTTTAAAAGCTGTGTGAGAGATCGTACAAGGCCCTACTTATTTTAGGATTGTCAGGGACAACGTATCTCCCCATCCGTAATATAAGGTGGCTTTACGCGAGTTATGACAAAAGTTGAAAATATGGGAGACATCATGATTTGTGTAAGGGGTGCCTCGAGTTTGCGGATGATATAGTGAGACATTGTAAAGAATGTCACATGGTATGTGAGCAGTGTAAAAGCACCAAATGTGAAAGCCGTGTAGTTGAAGCTGAGAAGAGAGACTGTGATGTGTGTAGACGCACATTTTTCAATAATAGCTGTTTTGATATCCATAAATCAATTGGCACGTGCAGGAAAATGAGAATCTGCGAATGTGGTATGTTTCACACAATGGATAATTGGGGAAAATTTAAGCACAAGTGTGACGTAATTCACTGTCCTACATGCCAGGAGGAATATAAGGCGGATGGAGTAAAGCATGTATGTTATATGAAAGATGCTAAGCCTAAAAATAACCCTTGTATAACTGTATACTACGATATAGAAACATATACGAACGCTGAAACCAAAGAGGTAATTCCACATTTACTTGTGAGCCAGACTATCTGTGATGAGTGTATGGATATCGAATGTGACGAGTGCCCCAAATGTGGTAAACGGACAAACGTTTTTAAAACGAATGTCAGCGATAGTCCTGTGAAACTATTTGTGTCCTATATTGTCAAGTTAGCCGACAAGTTCAAAAAAATGACTGTGTATATTCTCGCCCATAACGGGGCAAAGTTTGACACGCAGTTCCTTTATAAGGAGTTGCTTGAACACGAATCCTCTGAGATATTTACAGGTGATCCATTGAAAAGAGGCAACAAATTAATACAGATGCAGATAAGAGGCAATGTATAATTTAAAGATACTTTATTATTCACACCTTGTAAATTAGCAAAGCTACCCAAGGTGATGGGAGTAGCAGCTGAAGTTTCCAAAGGATACTTCCCTTACACTTTCCTCACCAGCGAGACTTTAAACTACGTAGGCCCACCACCACCCAAACATTATTTTGACTGTATGGATGAACGTGAAGACTTTGATCGATACTACGACAGTTTTAATGAAAGTAACCCTTATAATATAGTTATGAATGTGAGCGTTATTGCGTGAATGATGTGCGCGTGCTTAGAGTATGTTTCCAGGCCTTTAGAAGGATGTACATAGCCCGTTTCAAATGCGATCCACTGCAAGTCGCAACCACCATCGCATCATTATGTTTTACGGTGTTCAAGAATAACTTCATGCCGAAAGACACCTTAGCCATTATTCACCGAAACAATCCCCGCAGTTACGGGCACAAGGCTATTTACTGGCTCATACACCTACAGCAACAGACAGGTGTATACATAAAGCACGCCCGCAACACGGGTGAAGTACCCATTAAGATTAATGGACGTGTTTTTTGGGTTGATGGGCTAAGTGAAAACCGTGTCACTGGTGTGAAGACTGTGTACTCCTTTAACGGTTGCTGGTGGCATGGATGCCCCCGTCCTGAGTGCGGAATCACCGGAGATATCCACGGTAGGTCTCCTGCCGACTGTCTTGCATCGACCCGCACCCGCGATCAACTTATAGGATCACAGTTCACTCACAAAGTCTTGTGGGAGCATGAATATGATGCACGGATGGAGACAGACGAGGTGTACCGTGAGGAAATAAAAACGATCAAGCGTTCAATGGTGCTGGATCCTCTCAAATGTGGTGATAGCTTGTTTGGAGGACGTACAAATCCTTTCAGACTATACTTCCCACCTACGGAGGGCGTGAAGCTCCATTACTACGATTTCTGTTCTTTATACCCATACGTGATGAAGAGCAATCCGTACCCCGTGGGCGCTCCTGAGAAACTGGTGGGACCTAGCCTACCCTCCATCAATGAATTTTCAAAAAATTTGAATGATCGTTACTTTGGGCTCTCTTTCGTAGACGTACTCCCCCCACGCAATTTATGGATGCCGATCTTACCTGTCGTTATCGACGACAAGCTCATGTTTCCCCTGTGCGTGAAGTTCGCGGAAGAGGATAACGGCGAATGTAGCCATATACCCCACCAGCGTAAGATCAGAGGCGTATATACAAGTCCTGAGTTGGCCCTAGCCGTGCGCCATGGTTATAGAATACTGAAGATACATGAGGTGTGGAGGTTTCAGAAGCTACCCAACCTTTTCGAAGGATAAGGTTGAGGCATCAGGGTATCCGCGAGGAGTTGATACCGAAGATGAAAAGTCTGCCTATATTCAACGTTACCGCGACCGCGAAGGTATACAACTTGATCGTGTCCAAATTGTAAAGGATCCTGGCAAGCGCTTTAGTGCAAAGTTGTGTCTAAACAGTCTATGGGGAAAATTTGCGCAGAATACCGGCAGAGGGAGCATTCATTTGGAACAAAGTTATAGCGATGTCTGGGATTATGCCAATGCCCCCGATAAAGAGGTCATGGAGATCGTAAATGTAGGTAATACTTACGTAATAAAGTACAACAACACTGAATTTGCCACAGATACCTCAAGGGTTACAAACATACCTGTGGCCAGCTTCACAACAGCCTACGCCCGTATAAAACTTTGGGGTCTATTGCATTCTCTTGGGCGGAGAGTATTGTACGCCGATACAGATAGCGTGATATTCACAGAGAGGGAGGGTGAATACATGCCCACTATTGGGTAGTTCCTCGGCGAGCTCACTGATGAGATCAAGGATGAGTATGGGGACAACGCATACGCCGACTCTTTTGCCTCAACAGGACCTAAGACTTATGGGGTACGGGTCAGGGTGGGGGAGGAAATGAAATATCGTGAAGGCAAAGGGTATTACGCTCAACCATGCGAATCGGGAGGTTGTTAACTTTGAGTCGTTGAAGGATCTAGTATGTTTGGATGAACAACCACCCCAACTAATTGTAGGCACCCACAATTTTCGGGCGCAGAAGCTGGGGGGCGTGAAGGAACTTAGGGTACGATGGTGTGCCGTAACACCTATAGGAAACGTTACCAGTTACCTGGTACCTATGATACCGTACCCTTTGGATACCAATGATGCTTCTAACTCACACGTCTTGTATATAATCGTATCTATTTGTAAATATATATATATATAACTTGAATATCTCGTTTATTAAATCGTATTTGTAAATATATATAACTTGAATATCTCGTTTATTAAATAAATCATGTTTCAAATAGCGTTTCACTTTCTCCTTTGTGTGTGTGTGTGTGTGTGTGTGTGTGTGTGTGTGTGTGTGTGTGTGTGAGGTGAAAGTTCTAAGCTCCGCCCACTGTAAGACCGTGAGTCATGCTATATCTGGGAATCCCTGCGTGGTCAGTCGACCGCAGTAAGCCCGAGAGATCAGACGTGTATTCAGATCAGACGTGTATTCAAATGGCTACCTTTAATATTGCTTGTACAACGTTTACGAAATGGTATTCAGTAAAGTGCCAGGATGTGGTGGATACCGAAAAACTTCCTATTCATCCCTCCTATGCCTCTTTTAAAAACACATTGGATTGTGCGAAGTTCCAAGATGTACAAATACTCTACGGATGTTCTGGTGAGACCGTTGAAGGCTTCCGTTGCACAGACGATGTGCTGAAGTATACTGCAGAGCTAAACTTTATAAAGTCTCACATACACCGTGAAGTAAAAGAAACAACGCGTGCAGAAGAGAAGCAGCAGGAATGGATAATGAGTCTTGCGGATGGGTGGTGTGACAAGCGGTATTACGTCATGCTACACCATGTCGATTACTCATACCCTACGACTGAAAATGTGAATCTCGTGATCATGGACAATCTTAAGTATTTTTATCACTATATTAACGTATATCATGATGAGGTTCGTAGTGAGGTTGTGGCTAGTGCCCTGCGTGAATTTTTAACAGAGTTTAGAGACGAGTATCGTTTGATGGGCAGAAAGGAAAAATATGAACATATGTTCCTCTCAAATAGTGCGCCGGAGTGTGGAGATGTTTAGTAAAACATAAAATGTTCCTAGTTCTTATCCAAACTGTCTGGTGCGTAGGCTGGTAGTGATATTCTTGCACCGAAATATGTACAACAATTCGACTCGCGGTCATACGAACAAGCCCATTCACGTATCATCGAGTCAGCCGCCCGTCGAACCATTCCTGCCTACCTGCGTGCCTCACACGGCTCATAGTTATCTCAGAGCTTGAGCCGAGTGGACGTGCGCTCCTCGAATACGATGGAACTTCCTTTGAGCAGCATTCTCAACGCCTCGTACGATGTGTCCGTGACGAAATCGTTGCGCGTGTTCAGGCGTAATTCCGGTACCATTAGCTATGTACTGGAAACGGAATGTAGACCGACAAACAAACGGGTTTATTTAAGTATCGAGGAGATGAATAGAATCTTTGTGATAGTTGAGAAGTGGAGTGAAGATCGTTATGAAATACCTGCTAACGTAGGTACAAGAAGAGAGCAGATTAGTGACGCACCCTCATACGCCGTTGTATGTACGTTGTGTATAAATAACGATCGGCCGTGCATTGATATAAGGCTGATGTGGAAGAATGCTTCTGATAATAACGCTCTTGTTCCTACGCGAAACCGTTTCATCCTCGACAGAATGTTTGAAATCGTCGGATTCCGTAAACTGAAACCTATATTAGACGCGCGTGTTACGGACATGCTTTATTTTGATACAGTACTTGAATACGCCTACACCGCTCTGCTCGATGGGTTTACCGAGTGTAGGGCTGGTGAGAATGGTCTAGAGCTGGACGTTTATTTAAAAAGTTTAGACTCTTTGAAATACCATGAACTTTGGTACAAAGCAATTGATCGGTACAAGGCTGAGCTCACCTACACCGTTCACCCTGAAGAACTATTTCTTTATATAACGCGCAGTTGTCGTAACGATTTAGAAGATTATTTCAATTGCCGCTATGTTGAGTGAGTTCACGATTGAAAAGCTCGAGTCGGTAGAAATAAACCCTCGATTGGAAAAGCTTGTTTATAAACTTGTGTTTAATAATGTAGCTAACGATGAACTCTTTGTGCGTGCTTTTCATTGTATTCTAGACGTATTTAAAGATGACTTACCAGCCGGTTGTAAAGTGGGAACAAAAATAGTACTGAACGATATGAAAGCCCTTCATATCGAGTACAGGTTTCCCTATACTTTAAGCGGTGAAATATTATTAAGCCGCATATACTGCGTAATGCAGAGCAATAATGATGTAATTGTAAACTCGATTAAGACCGAGTTTAGTATTTTGAAAAAAAAGTGAATTGTATTTATATATACAGTATATTTTGCTTGACATTTCTCCTGTACTGATTATACGCATATTTCTATTGATTTGTGTTTATATATATATTTTGCGTGATATTTCTCCTGTACTGTTATGTACATATTTCTATTGAAGTGTATCTCTATTTGAAATGTATATTTTATTTTATATATATCCATAATTGTGTGTATATATTTCCTGTACTGTTATATGCATATTCCTCAATTGAAATGTATATTTATTTTCTATATATTTATAATAAACAGAATGATGCAATGTTGTTTTACTTAATTGTTATGCCTTCTACTACCGGTATTCTTTCAAGAAATATAATAATGTATACAGTGGTATTGCGGTATCTGGCAACATTTAAGCCTTCTAAGCCAACTGGCTGATTAGGAGTCTATAATAATGTATACAATGGTATCTGGCAACTCAGTCTTCGATTAGAGAATACATGGCGCTATCTGGCAACTCAAGCCATTTACAGCCAACTGGCTGATTAGGTGTATATAATAATGTATACAATAATACTGCTAAAAAGAGGTATCTGCCAACTCAAGCCATTTACAGCCAACTGGCTGATTAGGAGTCTATAATAATGTATACAATGGTATCTGGCAACTCAAGCCATTTACAGCCAACTGGCTGATTATGCGCATATAATAATGTATACAATAATACTGCTAAAAAGAGGTATCTGGCAACTCAAGCCATTTACAGCCAACTGGCTGATTATGCGTCTATAATAATGTATACAATAATACTGCTAAAAAGAGGTATCTGGCAACTCAAGCCATTTACAGCCAACTGGCTGATTAGGAGTCTATAATAATGTATACAATGGTATCGCGGTATCTGGCAACTCAAGCCATTTACAGCCAACTGGCTGATTAGGAGTCTATAATAATGTATACAATGGTATCGCGGTATCTGGCAACTCAAGCCATTTACAGCCAACTGGCTGATTAGGAGCCTATAAAACAACGCCTACTCGGCTGAAGTCTTAATGTGCACTTGGCTCCTGCCAGGTGAACACCTCTCCTCCTTTCTCTCCTTTCTCTTGGGGGATAACGCCGCCTCCAAGTTTTCCTTGTTGCACCTGCAGCATCCCCCCTTTGGGGGAATTTTTTTTTTTTCTTTTTTTGCACCCCCCTCCCCCCTTTGCAACATTACGTCATCACTTGCAACATTCTTGCACTCTCTCCTTTTGCGGCTATACTACTGACCACCATCAGTTCTGCAGCTCGGCTCTTTGCCAGACGGTAGTTTTCGTCAGTAGGCCATGTTTCAGGGTCTTTGGTGAGGAACGTGGGCTCAACTTGGAGAAACTGGAAGAGTGTGGTGGATCGACTCGTCACCCACGGACTTAAACGGCCATCCACTTGCAGTCCCTTGCCTTGGACCCGTTTGAGTCCTTTCCCAGGGCGCTTTTTCAGGTTAGCCGTCATGTTACGCTTTTCATTGTCGTCAACTCTGTCATCAAACAGTGCAAGACAGATTAAGTCCTCCGAGATATACCACAGATGACGGAGCACAGCCCGGTAAGCTGTGTTTCCAACGTCCTTGTCAGGGTAACCTACAAGAACATTGCACATCCTAACGTCATTTTTGGGAGATTTGATGGCGATGGGAGCCTCGTGCCAGTGACGCACGTATACAAGGCTCACGAAGAGAGCCATACGGCGAACCCCTTGCAGTTCTTGGAGACGAAGTTCGGAGAACTGGGACTGCAGTAATGCTATTTTCAGGCAGTAAATAGCTTTGGCCATCCATCTGGCCTGATGGTAAGCCCCTGGAGGCCGAAGCTTGTAACGTCCTACGTCGTCTCCGAGGTACAAGAGGCTCAGTCGAAGAAGTTCTTCATAATCCTCTCGAGGATGATTACCACTTCTTAGGGCATCGCGGAGATAGTCTATTACCTCAAGTCGCATTTGTGAAAGGCAAGCATTGTCATTTATGAAGGCTTTAGCCACCTCGTCCTTGTCAAATGCATCCAACTGACAGTGGTTCATTGATGGCCAAGCCTCCTTGAATCTCCTGAAAAGTGGGATTTGAGGACTTGGTGGTGTTCTTAGGCACACGACGAAGACATCCTTGAGAATCACTTCGTGAACGTGATGACGGCAAGAAAACCATAAAAGAGATCTTCCCAATGCCGCTTCCAAACGCGCACACGCACCTTGCACTATCCCTGTGTTTGATGCCGTCGTGTCAAACACCATGCCTATGATCTTGTCCTCAATTCCGACTAGGGTGAGCGCTTGATGGACTACGCTTGCCATTTGCTGTCCTGTGCCGTCTATTATTTTCGGTGCTCCTAATAGTTCTTCCACACCATCCCCAGTCACCACAACAGCAATCCGATCGACTGACTTACCCTCCTGTTCGATGTCAGTGAGTATCTTTGTGTCCCAGTGGATCTGCAGTCGAGGTGGAAGCTGCTCGAGGTGGCCAATAACATTGGTCCCTATCATTGTACGGGCCTTTTGTCGGAAACGGTGAACCGTGCTCTTTGATGGAACACTGTCAGGACCGAGAGCTAGGGATTTTGCAGTCGCAGCAAACGCTGATGTTGCCTGTCGAACAGAAAGGCCCTCGCGATCCCAAGTTGCTGCCAGGTCAAGATCACTCACTTTCTTTTAGTCTGTCATGTTTGGGAGCTTTCGAAGGTTTAAGTCCACAAATGACGGCTTCGTTTCCACTGTCAGCTGACGATGTGCTAGAACTGCTGTCGGTAGCCTCTTCTGTGACTCCTACAGCTAGAGCCTCCTCCGTTTGACGCCGGTGTGCCCGCTCAAGAGCTCTTTCCCTTTCCTGTCTTTTCATTGTGGCTGCATTATATTTTCTATCTTCACCTCCCATGTAACTCGTATGTCGATCTGCCCTTTGGGAAATGAGGAATTCTTTGTCTTCAAGAGGGATATCTCCCCGATCCAGAACGTCTGAGCGGGCGACATCAAAAATATCCTCCATATCAGCCAAGAATACATCCCGCTGCATATTGTAAGTCATTCCAGTCTTGTTCTTGTTTTTATGCAAATTTCGATACCTCTGAACCAAAGCTTTCAGTTTAGTCGAGGCATGAACGGAGGTTGTTGCCAGATTCGAGTTGGCTCTAGCCCAGATTTCTAATACAGCCGATATTACAGCCTTGACACTGTTGGAATCTGTCTTCTTTTGGTCGCGGTGATGGTAGAAGAAAAGGAGCAACACGTCCATATTACTTGGTAATCGAGATTTAGCCAGCTCTGCTATCGGAGACCTCTCAAGAAGCCACAACTTGATGTTTGATCTTGTCAACGCCATAATGATCAATTCTGAAAACCAAAAACAAGTCATCAAACGTCGGGACCTCTACATATCATCTGATCGAGTTGAAAATCACACAGCCAATGCTTTAGCCCAAACCACATCCGGGCATGACACGAGTGGTCAGGTCGTGTTAAGAAAAAAATTGGGACACCCTAATATATATACATATATAGTAAAAGGACGCGCGCGCGCGCGCGCGTGTGTGTGTGTGTGTGTGTGTGTCTGTCTGTCTGTCTGTCTGTTCCAGCTATAACTCCAAAATGGAAGCAGTTACAAACATGAAACTTCACACACATATTGATGAGGTCCCGAGGTTGTGCACCTGGGCTTAATAAATTAAATAATTAATTTTAAAAAATGAAATGACCTCATCAAGATCATTACGCCATTACGTGTATATATATATATACACCGTATATATATATCGAAACCTATGGTAAAATTATTGAATACCCGGTTAGGTTCATTGAATGCCCGGTTAGGTCAACTGTACTGAGTGTACGCCCTTGACGATTGGTTAGGTTAAGTCGTGATATTTTCGTTAAAACGCGGGATATTATTGTTACCCCACGAAGGGCGGGTTCTCTGCTAGAATATATACAAAATAAAGGAAACAGGCTTGATCGCACTTTATAACATGAAGCGTTTTTAATTATTGCATTTTATGAGGTACAGTTATCAGACAATTTATCTTCTCTCGTTGATTGCACATTCTGACCTTTGTCCCGTTATATGGTATAAGATTAGTAGATTTTTGTTCATTTTATTTATAAGTTTATTCATAAAGCAGGAACGGTCACTGAAGAATTACATATTGGGAAGTCTTCGAAAATTGGTGCGAAAGGAAAAATACTACAATATTTTTTAATAAATAATTAATTATTATACGTTGCGACATCGCCTAAAATGGGTAATTAAGAATTTACTTTCAACCATTTTTACGAATCTTGTGGGCTAAAAATAGGACTAAAAAATCTTTAGTGGAAGATAATTCTATTAAATAAGATTGCAAATCGAAGATGAACAATTATGACGGTAATGTTTTTGAGATAAATCGTACATTTAATAATATACTTTAGCACTGTTGCTGTTGAAGTTTAGAGGACCAGGAAAAGTGTTTAAGAACACGGTATGTTTCTTTTAAATTGACCACATCCAGCCAGATAAAAAAGCCTATCGCGCCACCTGTTGAAGACTTTTTGTACTGTATGAATGATGCGCGCTCATGAATCAGTGAAATGAGTTTAAAAGTGCCAATTTGGTTATAACTGTGGAAAGTGTATATAAATGCGTCAATGTAGAAGGATTTATATACTTTTGAAATGAACTATGCGCTGCTTGCTTATTTGTGTCAATATATGGAATTAAAACATTGAATGTAATATATCATTGACGCTAACTGCCGTCTTGTTCCTCGAGTAAGTTCATCGTTATTATGCAGAATTGTATATAAATACACGTTGTGATCATAAATAGAAACCTGATAAATTTCCCCCCAACAGACGTAGGAAACGAGCAATACCCGATAAGTTTCCTCTTGATGATCCAGATATGGAAGATTTTGTTGCACCAAAATAAAAAACTTTCGTAAGTGTTTTAAAATCTTATCAGTGGCCAAGTGTGAGAGCGAATGACGCCGCAATTAATACCAAAATTAATAGTATATCATCGGTAAGTTACTTTTCATGGCTAATCCATGAAAAACAGTGTCTGTACAGCTAAGATAATTTTGGGGGATTTTAGCACGAACTTACTCATCTTTATGTTGTGTTTATTATATATATTATAATATATATATATATGTGTGTGTGTGTGAGTGTGTGTGTATATATATATATATATGTGTGTGTGTGTGAGTGTGAGTGTGTGTGTGTATAATATATATATATATATATATATGATGATGAATAAAACCACTTTTTTGTGTTTCCTTTCCTTCGTGGTTTTATTCATCATAAATATTTTTCACGTGTTACTTTCGTGAAATAATTTTCATATATATATATATATATATATATATATATATATATATAATATATATATAAAATGATAACGATGATGGGTATGATTTTAAACGAATAAGAGGATTTGAAATCGAAACAAATTAGTATAATTTTTTGAAATTGAATAATGTTGCTACGAGTGGAATTCTCTAACTTGTGTAAAAATTGTAGACAGTTGAGAAAAATAGAAAGATATGATTTATATACTTCATTTTTCTGTGGTTTTAATTTCTTTGACAAGTTGTATGTCTAATTTAGAAATGTGTGCTAGGAATGATCTTATCTCCTCACACGTTTAGAGATAAAAATATTCAATATATATATATATATATATATACACAAACTCAGAATGGTTCCCTGAGAACATTATATGTTAAACACAGACCGTGCATGGAACAAGGAACTCTTCTGGGAAAATTAAATCCACTATAGTCCGGATAAGTAATGGTAAATGACAAATACCATAGTTTTTTCTTTTTCATGATTTTAGCCCGACGTGGGCAACGGGTCTCTCGCAAAGAGATCCCATAAATATAGCTTCCCTCACCAGCTATCTGCAAAGCAGACAGGATCCAGCTTTGGGACATGGATCTAGGGTTTAAAGCAAGCCTAGATCCCTACATTCAGAACCTCTATATAAGTAAAAGACTCGTTGCATTCACGTCGTGTTGAATAAATCAAAGAAAAAGGGGTAACTATTGTATTTTTAGCCAAAAAAAAACAAAACTTAAACCTCAACCGGGACATTGAGCGTCCACTTTTCAAGGCACGAAACACGTCCGTTTAGTATACACAAACTCAGAATGGTTCCCTGAGAACATTATATGTTAAACACAGACCGTGCATGGAACAAGGAACTCTTCTGGGAAAATTAAATCCACTATAGTCCGGATAAGTAATGGTAAATGACAAATACCATAGTTTTTTCTTTTTCATGATTTTAGCCCGACGTGGGCAACGGGTCTCTCGCAAAGAGATCCCATAAATATAGCTTCCCTCACCAGCTATCTGCAAAGCAGACAGGATCCAGCTTTGGGACATGGATCTAGGGTTTAAAGCAAGCCTAGATCCCTACATTCAGAACCTCTATATTCAACACGACGTGAATGCAACGAGTCTTTTACTTATATAGAGGTTCTGAATGTAGGGATCTAGGCTTGCTTTAAACCCTAGATCCATGTCCCAAAGCTGGATCCTGTCTGCTTTGCAGATAGCTGGTGAGGGAAGCTATATTTATGGGATCTCTTTGCGAGAGACCCGTTGCCCACGTCGGCTAAAATCATGAAAAAGAAAAACTATGGTATTTGTCATTTACCATTACTTATCCGGACTATAGTGGATTTAATTTTCCCAGAAGAGTTCCTTGTTCCATGCACGGTCTGTGTTTAACATATAATGTTCTCAGGGAACCATTCTGAGTTTGTGTATACTAAACGGACGTGTTTCGTGCCTTGAAAAGTGGACGCTCAATGTCCGGTTGAGGTTTAAGTTTTGTTTTTTTTTTGGCTAAAAATACAATAGTTACCCCCTTTTTTCTTTGATTTATTCAACACGACGTGAATGCAACGAGTCTTTTACTTATATAGAGGTTCTGAATGTAGGGATCTAGGCTTGCTTTAAACCCTAGATCCATGTCCCAAAGCTGGATCCTGTCTGCTTTGCAGATAGCTGGTGAGGGAAGCTATATTTATGGGATCTCTTTGCGAGAGACCCGTTGCCCACGTCGGGCTAAAATCATGAAAAAGAAAAAACTATGGTATTTGTCATTTACCATTACTTATCCGGACTATAGTGGATTTAATTTTCCCAGAAGAGTTCCTTGTTCCATGCACGGTCTGTGTTTAACATATAATGTTCTCAGGGAACCATTCTGAGTTTGTGTATACTAAACGGACGTGTTTCGTGCCTTGAAAAGTGGACGCTCAATGTCCCGGTTGAGGTTTAAGTTTTGTTTTTTTTTGGCTAAAAATACAATAGTTACCCCCTTTTTCTTTGATTTATTCAACACGACGTGAATGCAACGAGTCTTTTACTTATATAGAGGTTCTGAATGTAGGGATCTAGGCTTGCTTTAAACCCTAGATCCATGTCCCAAAGCTGGATCCTGTCTGCTTTGCAGATAGCTGGTGAGGGAAGCTATATTTATGGGATCTCTTTGCGAGAGACCCGTTGCCCACGTCGGGCTAAAATCATGAAAAAGAAAAAACTATGGTATTTGTCATTTACCATTACTTATCCGGACTATAGTGGATTTAATTTTCCAGAAGAGTTCCTTGTTCCATGCACGGTCTGTGTTTAACATATAATGTTCTCAGGGAACCATTCTGAGTTTGTGTATACTAAACGGACGTGTTTCGTGCCTTGAAAAGTGGACGCTCAATGTCCCGGTTGAGGTTTAAGTTT
The DNA here is from genome assembly GCA_023014485.1 of Bathynomus jamesi. Classification (NCBI taxonomy): domain Eukaryota; kingdom Metazoa; phylum Arthropoda; class Malacostraca; order Isopoda; family Cirolanidae; genus Bathynomus; species Bathynomus jamesi. The sequence continues at coordinate 586,560 of JAJOZX010000110.1, read as the reverse complement.
TGTTTTTTTTGGCTAAAATACAATAGTACCCCCTTTTTCTTTGATTTATTCAACACGACGTGAATGCAACGAGTCTTTTACTTATATAGAGGTTCTGAATGTAGGGATCTAGGCTTGCTTTAAACCCTAGATCCATGTCCCAAAGCTGGATCCTGTCTGCTTTGCAGATAGCTGGTGAGGGAAGCTATATTTATGGATCTCTTTGCGAGAGACCCGTTGCCCACGTCGGGCTAAAATCATGAAAAAGAAAAACTATGGTATTTGTCATTTACCATTACTTATCTGGACTATAGTGGATTTAATTTTCCCAGAAGAGTTCCTTGTTCCATGCACGGTCTGTGTTTAACATATATATATATATATATATATATATCTTCTCAAGACGTACCTACCGCACGACAATGATTATATATATATATATATATATATATATATATAATTTAATGCAATACACACTGAGCCCATCACGACACAAACATGTATATCCCGACATTTGCTGTGTCTCGATGAATTATCTTTATAAATGCTATCTTTTATCAGGAAAAAATGGGATATAATTAATGTTAATTTAAGGTAGTTTGGTTAAAACTAGTTTTTTAAATTGGATAAATGTCGCGATACAGAACTGAATATGTGAGAAAGTGTAAAAATGTCGATGTTCTGTGGGGTAGACAAACATATATGTCTGTGTTTGTGTATGTGAAGAGCTTCACAAAGCCTTGGAACGAAGACCTACTTTTCTTATCATGAGTGACAACAAAAGAAAGAGTGTCAAACGTCGTATCAGAATTAGTAATGCACTAACCTAAATTCACTAACCTCAAGGTCATTCGGTTGATAGGCAACTCACATCCGTCCTGTTTTGTCGTTCTCAATTTTTGGAGTTGCGTTACTTTCCCTTCCCTTCGTCTTATCCCGAAGCAACGTTGAATGTGGGTAGTAGTTGCATGGGTGATCGTCTCCCGCATTTGGGTAATGTATCGACCCGTTTTTCAGATAACACGTTAAGCTATACGTCCTTTCGGTCATACGACCCCCCTTCCCCTTGGCTGTTACTCCGAAGGAGGTAAAATGGATCAAATGTAGAATTCGGACCCCAGCCTTCTTTAGTTAGCTTTATAAGGCTAACTAACGAAAATATCATGACCTAACCTAACCAATCGTCAAGGGCGTACAGTTAACCTAACGATTGGTTAGGTTAGGTCGTGATATTTTTGTTAGTTAGCCTTATAAAGCTAACTAAAGAAGGCTGGGGTCCGAATTCTACATTTGATCCGGTAAAATCCTGCTTTTAATATAACATGAACTCTGAAAAAAAAAGAAAATATTTTGGTAAATTGATGTGGGCATTTTGAGAGTATTTAAGCCTTTGTTATGATTCACTCTGATCGTTCCGTCTCTTCAATACCATTCTCATAGTGATAAATTAATTAACTTCCCTGATTTACTGTAGTTTAATATACTCTATATTCTCATATGTTTTGTTCATTTAATCGAGAAGTTTATCGAGTGTCGCACTTCGATCTCATTTAAGCGGATGACATCATTTAAATGAATCAGAATCTTCCCCTTTTAAAATGCCCGTGAATGATTTCCAATTTGGTAAATCGCCTTTCTGAGGAATCTTCTCTTTAGTCCAGTATCAACAAACTTTATTTGATTAGTCTTCAGGTGCAATTCGGGAAAAATGTTCGCTCAAAATATAAATTCTATGGAAGAAATACCGATATTTTCAAACTTTAGCAAAAATTCATAAGTGATTGGAAAATACTTTTAAAACATTGATCAGAGAACCTTTCGCTTTTTATGATTTGGTGCTGAATACAGTGTTCAGTCAATAAATCAGTTATTTTTTTCCTATTAGTCACACTATGATTATTTAGCCGAATCTTGAAACTCCATAGATTTCATTCCTCTACTAGCTTCTTTCCTCATCCGCACCTGACACATTTGTTATTTGCAACCAAATTCCATTGTTTCATTCTTGATGCCAAAAGTTCAGACTGCGATTTAGAGAGATACAAATCCCTTACTAAGTCATTCAAGTCATCTTGTGTGACGAAATGGGGTTCATTTTCATTACCAGGAGGACAAAACTCCGCATCACCAGCTCTGTGTTCTGAAGATTCTTCATCAGAAGAGAGATGAAGCACTTTTTTGTGTTCTGGTGGTGCTAGAACTGGCAGTTCATCAACTGTGAGGTACTGATTTGATAGCTGAGTCAACCACAGGATAAACAATCTTAAGCCTGGTTTTGGAAGTAAACCCAGTTATTTGGGTTTGGCAGAAATAGCAGTCATTCACATAATTTTTTTGCTCACGCAAAATCATTGGCACTGCTAATGGCATGCTTTTTCGTTTACCATTCAGCCAGAGTCTTAGCTAATTTGAACAGAAAGTGCAGCAAACATGCGGTGCCCAGCTTTTGTCTTGGTCTCCAAGTTGACAACCAAAGTAGTGATAGTAGGCTGTTTGAATGAGTGGTGTGATGTTCCTGCGTTGTGAAGATGAAGTGAATAAACCACAAATATAGCAGAATGAATCGGGTTTATTGCTGCACCTTTAGAAGCACACATTGTCATCAAATCTGAAAAGAGAGAAAAGTAGATGAAAACACAGTTAAACACAAACATTTGAAAAGTAATCATTAATGAAAAATCTACAGGAATATGGTTAACCGAACAAATCCACCTTCTGTACAGAAAACCCCTGACCCGATATGCAAAAAAAAGTTTATATTCGAAATCAGCACCGTCAAATTAGTAGAATACAGTTACTTTTGAGTCTGAAGCAAAAACTTTGTTGACCAGTATAATTATTGATTGTTTAAGTAATTAACTCTATTCATACTTAATTTCACGGATCTTTTAAACTATTTACCCCCACCAGCTTCAGAGAGGAGAGACAGTTTAAAAGGTCAATATTAGGGGGGTGATAATTTAACAGGTTTTACTTATCTTATTTACATAATAGAATTTTTAAGATATGTATATAAAATACATATCTTGAAAATTCTATTATATTCTATCATGTTTCCGGTTTTTAGAGAACCATTATTTACATAGGATAAAATTTGAATGCCCGGTTAGGTCAACTGTATGCCCTTGATGATTGGTTAGGTTTAGTCGTGATATTTTCCTTAGTTAAAACTAACGAAAGTATCACGACTAAACCTAACCAATCGTCAAGGGCGTACAGTTGACCTAACCTGGCATTCAATGAACCTAACCGGGCATTCAGTTATTTTTGCTACCCTTCTTGCGGGTAGCAAAAATAGCCCGCGTTTTAACGAAAATATTACAAGTTAACCGAACCAATCGTCAAGGGCGTACAGTTGACCTAACCGGGCATTTAATTAACCGAACCGGGCATTCAACAATTTTACCGTAGGTTTCGATATATATATATATATACATGCCCTGTTAGGTTAATTGAATGCCCGGTTAGGTCAACTGAATACCCGGTTAGGTTCATTGAATGTCCGGTTAGGTCAACTGTACGCTCTTGACGATTGGTTAGGTTTAGTCGAACCCAGGACAAAAACTCACTGGACAAAAACTCACTGGACAAAAACTCACTGGACAAAAACACCACTTAAATGGAAAAGAGGACAAAAACTCACTAGACAAATGTTTTTGCGAAATACGGTAGATCTTAAGATTTTAGACTCATTGTAGATAATTACTCTTCATCTTTTAAATTGTTCTGTTTTTAACCAAATCGGTATACTAATGTAGTTTTGGTAACTTATTCCAAAAATAACTTTTTTTTGGAGAAATGAAAAACAAACATATGATAATAAAAACTCACTCTAATAGACAGAGTTTATTTCCACAACAGTTTCGATGCCCACTGGCATCCTCTTCGGGTGGATACAGAAAAGCGAATTCGCTTTTCTGTATCCACCCAAAGAGGATGCCAGTGGGCATCGAAACTGTTGTGGAAATAAACTCTGTCTATTAGAGTGGGTTTTTATTATCATATTTTGACCTTCACGTAGAAAAAAGTGAATTTTTTTTGCATTTAAAAACAAACATGTTAGAGCACTTTAAATAATTAATGTGTTTTTAACGAAAATATCATGACAACCTAACCATCGTCAAGGGTGTACAGTTGACCTAACCGGCATTCAATGACCTAACCTGGCATTCAATTGACCTAACCTGGCATTCAATTGACCTAACCGGGCATTCAATTGACCTAACTGGGCATTAATTTATAACGAAAGATTGGTAGGTTGGTGAAAAATTAATATTGGTGGGTTGGTTAAAAACAGAACACTTTGAAAGATGAAGAGTAATTATCTACAATGAGTCTAAAATCTTGAGATCTTAAGATCTTAAGATCTAGACTAGAGTGTACAAGCGGTAGCTCGCTATCGCTTGCGACCGTTGTACAACTTGGCCCTCCGGGCGGGTAGCACTGTGACATATACTGCTATATACACCATTACCTACGTTACCCCCCACCCCTCTCACCCATTACCCCAACACACAAAAGTAAAAAACACCATTACCCCCACCCCTCTCCCCATTACTCCTACCCCACTCACAAAAGTAAAAAACGCCATTACCCCCATCCCTCTCCCCACTTTCCCATTACCCCCACCCCTCTCCCCAATTATCCCCACTCCTCTCCCCATTACCCCCACTCCCCATTACCCCACCCCCACTCCCCAAATTACCCCACCCCCTCCCCCACTACCCCCGGGCGGGTAGCAGTATATATGTCACAGTATGTGTGAAGCTCAAGATTTTCACGGCTGCGTTCTTTTCTGTAGTTTTATCGCGGTGCTGGGGCCTTCGGACCCAGTAATTGTGACCTAGGACCGGGAAACTTGACAGAGCACATCGGCAGCTCATGGGCTACCAGTTGGTGGTGGTTGCAGATTTTTCCGATGTGCCGTTTAGGCTGTGCACGGTTCCGAAGAAAGCGGACACACACACACAGACACATTTTAGCTCAATAGTACGGGGCTCCAATAAACCTTAGCCCCCCCCCCCCGCCCATGGCCTAAACCATTAGAGGTACAGTAAAACTAAACATACTTACAAAAGAGAATTTAATCCTGCATTTAATGAGAAACAATTAAAACTTGGTGTTCCCGCCATTGGCTTCCAAGACAGCCTGAATTCACTTTGGGTAGCTTGCCAAAAGTGACGTGAATAGATCTTGATCGTTACGCAAATTTGCTAAAACAGTTTCAATGTGTTGCGTCATTGTATCCTTTGAAAATCGATTTGCTGCAGGTTCTTGAAACAAGAGACATTCAACCTTGTCCTTTATAACTGATCCAATGTGTTCACAGACGTTCAGGTCAGGAGAATTTCCTGGCCATTCTTCATTTCCAAAGAAATCGATCTCATGGTTCCGCAACAACTGTTGAGTGGCTAATGCCTTAAAGCAGGGGGCCTTATCGTGCAGAAGTGTGACCTGATCGACATCCATAACATTGTTTGGGTTTCTTAGAAAAGGAATGACATGCTGGGATAGAATAATATCACGAAAATACTGTCCATCCCAACTCTGACCATTTGGCTTCAGCACCCACATGAGCTTCTTTGCAGTGAACAAAACAAACACACCAACACAGTCTGGACTTTTTAATAATTCGCGATAATGTTCATTGTCATCGATTTCATCTGGTGTTGTGGCCCACACTCGATCATTTTGGTAGTTAGGCCGACGTGTTACGTAAACAAAAAATCATCGGAGACAGCTAAATGCATGAAATCATCCACATCCCAATCTTCAAGATAATGGGCAAACCACATTCTGTCATCGATGTTAAGTTGAGTTTTTCTTGGCTTTGGAAGTTCATTCCAAGGCTTTAAACCTTGCTTATGACGGTACAGTCGAATAATCTCACCACTTACGATCTTTCATCTCAACACTTCGATCTCTCTAGAAAGTTTAGCACAGCTGTTTTTCCGCTTAACGCGTACCGCTTTCAATGATGTCCTTTGTTTCCTGAGAGAGTGGCAAATTTGGGCTCCCAGATTTGGTTGTATCCATTTCACATTCATCCAAAGTTTTATTCCAATTTCTTTTGACGAAGTCCTCACTTCTTCGCAACTTTTTGGCAACCCATGAACGTGTTATAAAGGTTGCTCCAGCATCACGAGCTTCCCGAAATGTTATTGCTCGTATGCGATCTATCACACGTTGCCTCTCCGAATCACCAATTAATTGAGAAGCCATTATATTATCACTTTATCAGCTAGAGTAATTTTAATTCCTGCAATAAATAAAGAATTTTATAAATTTTTCTAATCACTAAAAACTATTTCGATATAAGTAAACATGTAAGCTGCAAATGGGGGGGGCTAAGGTTTTTTGGAACCCCTTATATAGGATGTATTTCGCAAAAACATTTGTCTGGTGAATTTTTGTCCAGTTTTGCATTTAAGTGGTGAGTTTTTGTCCAGTGAGTTTTTGTCCGGTGAGTTTTTGTCCAGTGAGTTTTTGTCTGTGCCCCGTTTAGTCGTGATATTGGATCTTATTAAAAATTTGGACTGTGTTAAATTTTTATAAAAATTTTGTCACTAGTACAGTTTTTTATGCTGATTCTAAATATTCAACTCATGTTTGCGGAAATAAATATTTAACATTTTATTGGCGTTTGTTTGCGGGAACAGTGCCTGTTTTTGCTGGTGAGTGAAAATGAGTGATAACCTACAATCATTGTTTTCGTTAAACGAAACTGATGTCTTGCACAAAATGCAAAGTGTGGGGATTGTGCCCCAAAAGAAGCAATGCCGAAAACGCCACGATATGCAAATAAAATGTATTGACTCAAGAATCAATTGGCGCGACTTACCGGAAGTCACTATGACGGCATAAATTGATGACGTATTAAATGCAAACGGTGTTAAGTCCTTACCGGATGTAAAAAGGATGCTGCTGCGGCTTTCGCTGGGAAATACTAAACCAGCAAAAGCACAGTAGTCGGGAAGCAAGAAACCCAAACATGTAAATTTAGGGTAGGAGCGCATTACGGGCGCTCTGCCCCCGTACCCCCGAGACCTAAATTATACACAAAGATTGTACCCACCTTGTCTGGGTAGCCGGAGCCAAAAGGACTAATGTAAAGGATAAAAAGGTGAATTGTCACAAACGGCAAAATTTGTACGAGCTTATATTAAGCATGATTGGCAAGCACTTCTGATTCATAGACTTATAACATACAAATAAAAAATTTCCGCAAAAAATGAGTTCCATATTTGAAATCATCGCGAAAAACTGCATCTGTAATGCAACTTTCAAAAAATTCGAACACAGTCCAAATTTTAAAAATAAGAACCTAACCAATCGTCAAGGGCGTACAGTTGACCTAACCGGGCATTCAAATTTTGGATCAATTCCAGAATAGGCACCTGAAATCATTTTTAGGTGCTTAATCTGGGATTGAGGCAAAACACAGGTGCTTAATCTGGGATTGAGGAGAAAAAAATATAAACAGTTTTTAGAGATATAATTTCATTGTTTTTATCAATATTTGAAAAAATCAACTCTAACCTAACCTAACCTAACCTAACTTAACCTAACCTAACCTAACCTATATCTATACCAATTTATGTGGCAAGATAGATTTGCTTCAGATGGATTCAGAAACATTCGGGCTCATATTGCAGGAATTTATAATATTTAAAATTTTTCTTTATTCATTAAACCACTTTAAACCTTTTATAACTTTGCCTTTATTACATTTGTAATAAACTTTGTATAAACAATAAATTTTGTAATCATCAGGTTTTTTTTATTTAATTCCTTGCAAGGTGCCTATTCTGGGATTGACGTTGAACGCAGGTGCTTCATCTGGGATTGAAGTACATCAGGTGCCTATTCTGGGATTGACCCCAAATTTTGTCCTATGTAAACAATGGTTCGGATCACCTGAAGATCAGGACCCCCAGCCTTTTTTAGTTAGCCTTATAAGGCTAAATAACGAAAATATCATGACCTAACCTAACCAATCGTTAGGTCAAGTGTACGCCATTGACAATTGGTTAGGTTAGGTTGTGATATTTTAGTTAGTTAGCCTTATAAAGCTAACTAAAGAAGGCTGGGGGCCCTGATCTTCAGGTGATCCCAAATTTATTATTTATTGCAGACATATAATAAATATAGACCTAACCTAACCTAACCAATCGTCAAGGGCGTACAGTTGACCTAACGATTGGTTAGGTTAGGTCGTGATATTTTCGTTAGTTAGCCTTAAAAGTCTCTCTCACTCGAAACTCGCATAAAAATCAATGTTTTATATGAAAGTGGACAATCCCACGCATCAATAGCCACAGAAATCGGTGTTTCAAAATCAGCAGTGACAAGATGCATTCAGAGATATAAGGCAACGTCAAGTTTTAAAGACCGGCAACGCTCAGGAAGGCCAAGATCAACTAGTTTGAGGGATGATAATCACTTAAGAAGATTTGTAAAAAGTAATCCAGCGAAAAGCTCTATTGAAATTAAGACAGAATTGAATCTTGACATTGCCCCAAGAACTGTACGTCATCGTCTACAAAAAGATATGAAGTTTCGATGCAGAAAACCACTAAGCAAACCCCTTCTGAACAAGCTTCAACTGAGAAAACGTTTGGATTTCTGCAAGAAATATGCCAATTGGAACGAAACAATGTGGTCCAAAGTTCTTGTTTAGTGACGAGACAACTATTCAACAGTTTTCTTCTAACACAAGACAGGTAAGAATACCACTTGGGCAGAGCCGTTTTAACCCGATGTATACAAAGAAGCCGGTAAAACACAATACATACGTTATGATTTGGGGATGTTTTGGAGCGAATGGGCGAGGTGGTTTCATTTTCTTCCACAGGGTGCCACAATGAATGGAGCTAGATATTTGTCCATACTTAAAGAAAAGCTCCCGTTGCATATGGATATCCTAGCGTGTGATACTTTTCAGCAAGATTCAGCCACGTGCCATACAGCCATAATGGTTACCAACTGGCTTTTGTCACGTTACCAACTTCTTAAGTAGCCTAGTAATTCGCCTGACATTAATCCGATCGAGAATTTATGGACAGTCCTAAAGCAGAAGGTAGCTCAACGTAAGTCCTCAACGATGTAAGAACTTATCGAAAATATAAAACATATCTGGACACAAGAAATATCCGAGGAACTATGCAGAAAACTTGCATATTCTATGCCTAAACGTGTTAAATCTGTGCTGAAGAATAAAGGGTACCCCACCAAATACTAATATTCAAATTAACTCGTAATAAAACATGTTTTACCAATAAATGTTTTCTTTTAACTCCCGTTAAAAGCACCAACTGCTTCACGGGTGCTAAACGTTTTGCCATGACTGTAGATAAATGTAAAAAAGTTGCATATCGGTAGAAAACACCGTTAAAGAAAAGTATTTTATACGCGACAATACACTAACGAGTGTTACGGAAGAGAAAGATTTAAGTATTATTGTTACCGATACTCTTAAACCGAGTAAGCAATGTATCGAACCAGCCAGAAAAGCAAATAGAATCTTAGGATTTATTGGTAGATTATTTGAATTTAAGCCGGAGAAAACACCGCTGACATTATATAATTCATTAGTACGCCCCCACCTGGAATACTGCGTTCAGTTCTGGTCCCCATATTTACGACAGGACATAGACAGAATGGAGTGAGTGCAGCGACGGGCTACTAAGATGATTCCTAGACTTAGAAACAAATAATAGGCTGCCCATTTAGAATCGTTAAATTTATTTTCACTCGTAAAAAGGCGAATTCGAGGAAATTTAATCCAGGTATTGGAAATGATTAAAGGTTTTGATAATGTCGACGCCGAAAAATATTTCACTCTCAGAAATGCGAATAGAACTCGCGGTAATGGTCTCAAATTCGTAGAGTTAATTTGTGTAATGGGTTGCCAGCCAGCGTAGTTCAAAGTAATTCTGTCGAATCGTTTAAAAAGAGACGAGATGCTTTTGTTGCCTTAAACTCTCAGTTAGAATCATTTGTTAGCGCGTAGAAATATTGTAGAATTTTCACTCGGATTCCCTCCTCTTTCCTTTAAAATTGTCACTTTATCTTTAAATTTCTTTCCTTCCTTTCAACTTCTTTTCTCTGATTTGCTTTAAAACTTTCACTTGTCTTTAAATTTCCTTACATCTTTTAACCGTCTTTCTTAAACAGACAACCTCGTTGGGACCAGCAAGTCTGTTCTTGTTTGGTTTCCTTTGGTTTCATATATAATATGTCATACATAACTTACATTAGATATTTGTAAGTTAGAAATTAATAAACATTTAGTTTTTCCTAAAGGGATCTGTATGCCCAAGTATGCCCAACAGTAATCCTGATGACGCTCGAGAAAGAGGAAAATATATTTACTTTTTTGATCCTTTGTTTCCTTATTTTGAAATTTTAGGGAATGTATTTAGGGAAAAATCGTTGTAATCGTTTAATGTTCAAAAATTTTAATTTTTATACAGAAAATTATGTTCATGAAAGATTTAAACAAAAGCACGGAATAGCGGAACAAAACCGATCTGCACATTGTCAGCATGGATAATGTCGATTTTAATTAAGAATTTTGTCTAAATTAGGTTACTTTGGGGTAGGCTAGGTTATATTATACCCGGTTAGGTTAAGATTGGTTAGGTTGGGCTAGTTAGTCATTTTAATTGAAAATCTGAAGTGTAGTTTGAAATCTGAAATCTACATACTTGCATAAGATCAAAAGTCGACATTATGAAAATCGATTTTGTTCATGCAACGCAAAAGCACATCATAAAATGTTATTTTAGTGGTGAGTAAATATGTATTATTCTTTACTTGTGGCTTTCTCACTTTCTAAGTTTCAATATGAAAATATAATTGGAATTTGTACAAACAAGCAACTATTAATATACAGGGCGTCCCAAAAAAATGTATACACACTTTAACAGCTGATAGCTCAATTGATGTTTCTTTCTTTCCAAGTTAAACCCATTAGAATTAATAATGGCAGTCAGACTAAGCTTTGAACAAAGGAAATTCATTCTAAAATGCTACTGGAAGTGTGAAAACGCAGTTGAAGTGCAAAGACAGTTTAGGAGGGAGTTTCAAACAGATCCACCAACGCGACTTACCATCACTCGAATTAGAGATAAGTTTGAAGCCGATGGAACTGTTCAGAATGTCCACAAGAAGCGTTCCGGAAGACCACGGACATCGACAAGCCCCACAAAGCAAGAAAGAGTACTGGAAACGTATCACCAAAGTCCAAGAAAATCTGTGCGGCAAGCGAGTCGTGAGGTAGGAATTTCAGAATCGTCTGTCCAACGCATTTTCAAGCGCTGTCAATGGAAAAGTTACATTCCAAGATTAGTCCATGCTATTAATGAAGATGATGATGATGATCCGGACCGAAGAGTGGAGTATTGCGAGTGGTACTTGGCACGATGTGGATGTGGATTGGACGAAGGGGTTTCGTAGAATACCCTCCGCGTTCACCAGACCTCACACCACTAGACTTTTTTTTATGGGGATACTTAAAAGACAAAGTCTACGCTATAAAACCTGCAACAGTCGCTGAATTGAGAGCAGCCATTGAACGAGAATGCACACAAATACCAAACGAAATGTTTCGTGATGTTTGCGATTCCATTGCTTCGCGTTATCAGCAGTGCCTGGACCAGAACGGACGTCAGTTTGAAAACAGGCGTTGACAAAACAATTAAATAATGTCTGTAGATTCTATTACATTTTGAAAATGAAATGTATTTTAATAAAAACTGCCTTTATAAGTATTTAAAGTGTGTATACATTTTTTTGGGACGCCCTGTATACTAGTACAGTTCCCGCCTCTTCGCTGACGGTTAGACAGGCTAAACTACAAAAAAAGAACCCAGCCGTGAAAATTTTGAGCTTCACATTGTGTCAACATTTCTGAATCTGGTATCTCCCAAAACCTCCTCACCCCCATTCATACAACTTGAGGGCTGACCCCCTCCCCATTACCCCACCCATCCCCCATTACCCCCACCCCCACCCTTCCCCCATTGCTAAACTACAGAAAAGAACAGTCATGAAAATCTTGAGCTTCACATTGCCGCCCGTAATACAATTTCTGAATTTTTTTTACAATTTCTGAATTTTTTTCTCACAATTTTTTCTCACAATTTCTGAAAGTGTGACGGACAGACGGACAGACGGACAGACGGACAGACGGACAGCTCTCTTATTATAATATAGATTTAAAATATTGCATTCGATTAAAACAAAATAAAGATGATGTCTTTGTATATTATCTAAATTGTGTAATATTGGCTTTACTTTAAGTGTTTATAAAATTTAAGTCTCACGAACCAACTTCACATTTTTTAACATAAAGGTATTCAGTTCGAAATCCCAGCGAATGTTCATAAAGCGCTCCACTTGACTGAAAAAGTATTTACTACGACTTTACAAACACTTATTTTAAATACAAGTTTCATTAAAGTTTTTAATATGTTTTACAAATCTTCTCAGATAAATTTTAATGAGAAAAAAGATCGTTTTGACTGGATTTAAAGTCTTAACATTTGCTGGAGCTCGTAAAGTGTACGAAGTTTGAGGGAAGCGTTAAAAACATTATTAAACTGGAGAGACTTTAATACAAATTTTAATTGAAAGCACAGTTGTGGGTGTTGAGTTTGACTACTGAAATAGTGCTGCTGCAAATCTGTGGTCGAATTTTCAGTTGAAGCCATGTCGCATAACGTGTGGTGCTATCCTTTTTTGACCAAGGGCTTATTTTTATTCCTGTGCTCTCTTTCTTTCTATGATGACCTGTTGGGTGGTTGTTGTAACAGCTATTGTACCACCACCCTCCTTTTACTTCTCAGCGCAGTGGGTCTTTGCTGTCAAACAATATTTGCACTAATGATAATGGATAATATTTACAAATAACAGGACAGAAATGTAAGAAAAGGCTTGTGAAATTTCAACTTAGGATATGCTGAAAGACTGCATATGTTCATTAGAATTTTTATAGATTAAAAAATAATAAATATTTAAACTGTAAAACAGTAAAATTAATACACAAATAATAACAAAGATAAATAAGAGACACACCAGATTTATCGTTGTCCATGTCAAATGTCGAAAAATAATTGCCATTCACGTAACTGAATCGATCGTATGCGGTACTCTTTGCATTGTAATTCGTTACAATAAGGTTGTATCTGAAAAGAAATTAAAATGTCATTTAAGAGTTTCCAGCTCCAAAAATAGAATAGTTGATGTTGTTCTCTCCTTCTTACCGAAAACATTCTTTTCGCAGTAAAAAGGTTTAAATATATTGCTGAAGTTCTATAAATTTTGCAATAGTTGCGTAATTGTTGCGTACAGCGAAAACAAATTTCACACTTCAGCACTCACGCAAAGACTGCTTCAGTTCTTTTGATAGGTTGAGGACAGCCACATTTTTTAAGGTAGCGTCTTCAATAGAAAACCCTTGAATGGATCATTACTATGCATTATGTACACCAAATTGTGGATTAATCAATGAAATTTATAAACATATGATAAATTTCATAATTTGGCGAAGTAATAAGAAAACCCATAAACAAACTAGGAAAAACTTGAATAATAACTGTAAAATCTGGAGCACGAAATGAGAAGCACAAATGTAATTAAATATAATAAAGCAGGACAAATGTAATGAAAACTTAATTAATATTCCCATACAAAATATCATTAAACTCAATGTGATTTGAAATTCCTGAAATTTCTATTATAAAAATGAAGACATTCATTTTTACGTCAAAGTCCGTTTATAATAATCACCGATCCCTGTTTATAGTCACCCACATTTATAGACAAAAATCTTCAAACCAAACATAGTTAAGTGAATTTCAATCAACATTTACGAATGTGAGCCTCGAAGCTTTATGACATCGTTCTTCCTCTGAGGTATAAATTATTTAAAAGATTCGGGAACTTAAGAATTATATAAGGAATTATATAAGGAATTATATAAGGAATAATAAAGTATAAAATCTTACTTCAGTTCCTCCGAGTCCACTTTGAACACATTCCACTCGCCCCAAATTTCTCTCCCGAATCCATCCTCAAAATGTAGTTCCGGTTGTGAGTTAGAAAGTGGATGTTTTCATTTCCTTGCTTTAATAATGAAAGTAATGATGGTAACAATAACCAAAAGAATGATTATAAAATTATTAAAAAATAGCTTATTTATTTAAAGAAAATGTGCAAATAAAAATAATACGAAATATTCAGACATGAACCATTTATGGTGCATTCAGGCCCTCTCAGAGGTCCAGAGAGGCCCGGGACAGTTCCAGCTTTTGAGGCCCATAGTTAAACCCAATTATTACTTTCACTGCAAAACATTATATTCAAACCCGAAAGTTTCTAAATTTGAGGCCCCCCTTAAGCTTGAGGCCCAGGCCAAATGGCCCTCCTAGCTCCCCCCCTCTGATAGGCCCTGAGTGCATTATTATTAGTTAAATAAATTTCCAAACTATCTACAAACCTAATTTTAAAAAGACAATGAACACAACCATAACATCAACCGCAAATGTTCCATAATATAAAATAAAATCTTTTAATAGAGATATTAGAAACCACATTTTGAAAGATAACACTGGTCAACAACAATTTTGTCACAAGGGTTTTGATGGGTGTTCTAAGTGTACTTTTTCATGCTGAATCTAAATATGAAATCAGATTTTTTCTATCAGGCTTAGTTTACTTGTGACGCTATGTTTATTTTTTCCTCATTTAGCATGATCACCGGATAAAAAAATAATAACATATTATATATAATTAAGTATATAACAATATTATAATATAAAACATTATAAAAATAATAAATATAATAATATATTATATTAATTAATATAACTATAATAAAATATATTAATATTAATATATATGTTGTATTAATTTTTCTGTAAAATTAGTACAATTTATTCCTTTGGGGAGAAAGTTCTGATAATGCTGGCAGGATAAATTTGGTCGGAGCAGCAGACTGTGCAGGTTGAAACATGTTTGTACCTGTTCAGACATGAGCCTAGTTTCTGTGTGTAGAGCAGCTCCAAGTCAGTCTGCTTGTAAATGTCACAGTGTTAACAGCTAGTGTCTGTTGCTTCTTGTTAATTTTACACCAGTGTTGTATTCATATAGATGTTTTGTAATGCCGCGGAACTGTCTGAATCATCCTAATTCCTTTTGTTATGTATGTGGTGATCTAACTTTAAAATCCCAGAAACGTAACTTTACACCATTAGTAAAAAAATGCTATGAACTTTATTTCGGATGTAAAGTAGGCGATCAGGACAAGAGTTGGGCCCCTCACATTTGTTGTGTGACATGTGTAAGACTACTTACAGGATGGCTAAACGGTTCACGTCACATGCCATTTGCTATTCCAATGATTTGGAGGGAACCCAAAGATCACACAACAGACTGCTATTTCTGCCTGGTAAATACAAAGGGGATCACTTCAAAAACAAAGAGCCTTATGAAATACCCTAATCTACCGTCTGCAATGAGACCAGTTCCCCACAGTGCTCAACTTCCAGTACCAAATCCTCCTGAACATGTAAGTTTAAGTGATGAGGAATCAAACGTAGCTGTAGCATATCACGAGGAAAAAGATGAAGACATTTCTGATCCAACATTCCAGGCTACCTGTTCCTCCAATGAACCACATTTACTGTCACAAGGAGATCTAAATGACCTAGTTCGTGATTTAAAATTATCTAAGAAGCAGGCTGAACTTTTAGGTTCAAGATTAAAGGGTTGGAATCTACTGCAACGTGACACTAAAGTTTGTTTTTTCCGCAGCCGCCATGATGAATTTAAAGAATGGTTCTCCCATGAAGATGGACTTGTGTTTTGTAAAGATGTTAATTCAGTCATGGGGGCTCTTGGTCATGAACATAACGTGGATGAGTGGCGATTGTTCATTGACTCCTCAAAAGTCAGCTTGAAAGCAGTCCTTCTTCACAACGGAAATAAATTTCCTTCTGTACCTATTGCACATGCTGCAAACATGAAAGAGTCATACGACAACATGAAGTTGCTTTTAGAAAAGTTTCAGTATCAGAAATATAAGTGGAATATCTGTGGAGATCTGAAGGTCATTGCACTTTTGCTAGGGTTGCAGCTAGGTTACACCAAGTACTGTTGTTTTTTATGTGAGTGGGACAGTAGGGACAAGCAAAACCACTCCGTTAAGAAGGATTGGCCAAAACGCACCTCACTTGTTCCAGGCAAGAAAAATGTTGTGAATAGTTCACTTGTTGACCCTGAGAAAGTGTACCTTCCTCCTTTGCATATCAAGCTTTGACTTATGAAAAACTTTGTTAAAGCGATGGATAAAGCGCAAACAGGATTCACATACTTGAGAAATAAGTTTCCCCGGATCAGTGATGCCAAGATTAAAGAAGGCATTTTTGTAGGCCCTCAGATCAGAGAATTGTTAAGAGATGAGAGATTTGAAGGGGAGTTGAATGAAGTTGAGAAAGCTGCGTGGCAGAGTTTCAAAAGTGTCTGCACAAATTTTTTGGGAAATCACAAGGCCGAAAACTATCCTGAAATAGTAGGAGATCTTCTTAAGTCTTACCAAGCAATGGGGTGCAATATGTCATTAAAGGTTCATTTCTTGGACTCTCACTTGGACTTTTTTCCGGAAAACCTGGGTGCAGTAAGCGACGAACATGGTGAGCGTTTTCATCAGGATATTTCTGCCATGGAAAACCGTTACCAAGGCAAATGGAGCCCCAGTATGCTGGCTGACTATTGCTGGACTCTTAAGAGAGACATGCCTGAGGCAAAGCACAGCAGAAAATCAAAACAAGCTACTTTTTAAACTACAGGTATGTCTTTTCGATCATATTTTAATAAGTATGTAACTATATGGGTTTTTAAAAATTAAATTGCATGTCACACAAAAACCAGACCTGATAGAGAAATTTTACAAACTTATTTGGATTCAGCACAGAAAATACTATAAGAATAAGGTATTTTCATTCTTGGGACACGAAAAATTTTTTTTTTGTTGCCCAGTGTAATTTAAGAAAATTAAATTAGTTCTTTCTAATCTTAGAAGTTGGTTGGTTGATCTTTATAACTTCCAGCGAAATAATGAATTGAAAGAAGTCATAGATAACGGACTTCCCCTTCTCAGAATTGGTGATGACGAACTCAACGACTGCATTTAAATATAGTCCTTCAGACATGAACAAAGCCACAGATAACTCGGTTCTCACCTAACCAATGCTCTTCGCCTGCCATTCCGAACCCCTTCTTATAATCGGCCCAATTCCGTGTAAAGTAAATTGGCTTCGACACAGTGACTCGTGAAAGGAAAACGGTCCATCCCCCTCCGTCGGTTTCCATGTCACAATATACTTCGACAGGTCGGCTACATTGACATCTAGAAACAAATAATAGGTCATAGTCGAGCCTTTCTTCACAATAAACACAGAAGTGTGATAAAGATTGAAATGGGAAATTTAATTAAATTAATAAAGGGAAAGTTAATGCATTAAAACTCGAGTAAATGTTTTACCTGAACGGATAAATCTGGTAAATTCCACTTTTCGTGCCTCCTGTGACGAGAATTTCGGAAAAATTCCAAACAATTAATGAGGCATTTCACTAAAATTATTTTTTATTATTAAATTAAAATATTACATCAACACTGAAAAAAAAAATAATATATTTTTTACAAAATAATTCCTCTTTGCATAAGTACTATTTTCCTGCATTTCACAAACGTAAAGTATTTAATTGTGGGTTTTTTTATTAATGTAAAAAATCAAACTTAAAGTGGAATTATGGTAAAATTTAGTTATTTCTTTTTAAACTAAAAACTTACCGCAAACTTGAATCCGTTGGTATCTAGAAATGTCGATCGCCAAAGTAGGGTGAAATACCCAATCCTTCCGACGTCTTTTGACTGAATCAAATGAGAAATCAATATAAGAACGTAATTTATATAATGTTAAAACACTTTTCATATATTCTAATATTATATTAACTTAATATTTTATTTATATTTCTTACAACATCGATGTCTCTAAGTGATATACTGTTTTGTTAATTAATAGTGAAAAAATATTTATTAAGGAAGTGACCAACCTTGAGTTACTTTTGTCTTGGATTATCGATTTTAAATCAAGGTTGATGTTTTTGAAAATGAGCTTCCAATAGAACCGAAGCTGGTGAGGGAAGCTATATTTATGGGATCTCTTTGCGAGAGACCCGTTGCCCACGTCGGGCTAAAATCATGAAAAAGGAAAAAACTATGGTATTTGTCATTTATCATTACTTATTCGGACTATAGTGGATTTAATTTTCCCAGAAGAGTTCCTTGTGCCATGCACGGTCTGTGTTTAACATATATTGTTCTCAGGGAACCATTCTGAGTTTGTGTATACTAAACGGACGTGTTTCGTGCCTTGAAAAGTGGACGCTCAATGTCCCGGTTGAGGTTTAAGTTTTGGTTTTTTTGGCTAAAAATACAATAGTTACCCCCTTTTTCTTTGATTTATTCAACACGACGTGAATGCAACGAGTCTTTTACTTATATAGAGGTTCTGAGTGTAGGGATCTAGGTTTGCTTTAAACCCTAGATCCACGTCCCAAAGCTGGATCCTGTCTGCTTTGCAGATAGCTGGTGAGGGAAGCTATATTTATGGGATCTCTTTGCGAGAGACCCGTTGCCCACGTCGGGCTAAAATCATGAAAAAGGAAAAAAACTATGGTATTTGTCATTTATCATTACTTATTCGGACTATAGTGGATTTAATTTTCCAGAAGAGTTCCTTGTGCCATGCACGGTCTGTGTTTAACATATATTGTTCTCAGGGAACCATTCTGAGTTTGTGTATATATATATATATATATATATATATATATCTCTCTCTCGTATTTAAATTAATTAAATGTACAATTTTATATTATGGTCAACTTTTAGTTGAAATAAAAAGATTTATTAATAATGAATAATGAAGAAATAGGCCTTTTATATTGTAGGGGAGAAGCATGAAGTAAAAATAAATAACTGAAACAATGACAAATGAAAATCTCGGAATTTCCATTCACGAATAGGTCATCACGAAATAATACTAATATCTGACCATTACAAGAACTATTAAAGAATTAAAATGAGAAATATAAAATTTTATATTTAAATATCAAATTCCTCAAAAAAGTTACTCAGAATGAATGTTCAAAATGGAGATTTCGATAAAGATTGAATTTCATATAAAAATCACATATATATTCTTAATCTTATCTTCCGTTTTCATTATTAAGGAATTTGATGATCGAAATAGAATTACTTGTTTGCTTTAGGAATAAAGTTTGGGGATCTTAATCCGAGGAAGAGATTCTTTATTTCCCAAAACATGCGTTTCATTTCCTGATGCAAAGTCAATTGTTGTTCCAAAAGGACGTTTTGAAGTGGGGCTTCTGGATCCACCTTCACCACTACATCTTTATCCACGCCAAATGCGGATAAAACTGAAATAAAATAAAATTTTAATGTCTCTAAACTTTTACTTGAATACATTTAAATAAATTTAATTGTAATTAATAAGAGGTTGGAAGTCCCATTTAATTCCAGTTTAGGTTTATACCAAGTAAGGACAAACCAACTTTGACTAAGATAATCCACCAATATTTGTTTACGGTCTTTTCATACGAATTCCTGAAACAGTAAAAAATACAAGTCAACAAGAAACTCATCACTTTCGTCCAAATGCCATTTTTACACTCCTCAGGTCATTAATGGAGGAAAGTTCTTATAAATTAATGAAGATATTATATCGTTTATAACAATTATGTAAAAGATTCTTAACGAAACAGTTACAAAAAATGATTTATAAATATATGATGGAATGTAGCAAACATAATTTTATGATAGAATAAAATAAAAAGACTGAATAAAGGGAAAGAAACAATGATGGATTCAAACTTTTTTGTACAGTTAAAATCTCACTTCAACTTAAAGAATTAATTGAAATAATTTTTCAGGAGGTGTCCATTCCGGAGTTTTCACTGTCTCATTTCATCCAAATGCAATCTAGGAAAGAAGTAGGAAAGTAAGAAGCTTTTGATGGAAACGTAGAAAGAATAGAAACGTGTTTTATAAAAGTAAAACTATAAGAATTTTACAGCAATTTTGCCTTCAAAATCTCAAAATAGTTTGCAAATCATTGCAGAAAATACCACAACGTCTCCATTCCTTTTAATTATTATTTAAAAACCAAGTCTTTTAATATGAAAATTTATTGTAATAATAAATACATAAACAGGCAATAAATACTGAGAATAAAGCATTAAACCCATCTCAATCGGCCGTTTTTTGATACTGATTCGTTTGGAGCTGAAAAGCGATTATTGCCGTTCAAACATTGATCGAGAACAATGGCTGATAAACGGTGGACTCCTTGTGGTGTAGCACTGCTTTGCTTCTAACCGCCGGCATCAGGTGAAATTGAGTTGGCTGCTTACCCTATTTCTGCTCTGGCTCAGGTGACCTTTGGGGCAATCACACGTGTTTACTGTATTTTAACTCCACTTCAATGAAACTGAACATACAAATGAGTCCACCCAACTAATATACTGTACATAAGGGTGTATCATGCTCATTGAAGCGCGAATTTCAAGATTGGCAGTATGTATTCCTGTGTAAAATTAAATTTTAGGAGGGGTTTGTTTTCTTGAACTTTTGCTAAAAATCACGTTTAAGTGTTCAAATTTCCACTTTTTCGTTTTCTGGTTATGTACAGAACGGCTGTGCAGAACATACACTGTATTACAAATGTAACAGACCGGTTTCTTACCAAACAAAACCATTGTAACAGCTGTTATAAGCTACTAGAGTTTCACTGATAGATTTCTGTTTCAGATACAAAGCTTGGTGAAGATTGTGTAACCACCATGGCTAAGCAAGGACGAAAGACCAGAAAACGTTCTGGTTCAAAGCTGAGTGATCTGGTGGGTCAAGGCAAGCAGTTATTTCCCACAGAAGTTCCAACCTGGAGAGCTGTGTTTCAGAGAGGAATCCTCCTCCAGGAAGAGAAGCTGCTTCTGGATGATATGAAGAGGGCTCAGTACCCTCTGCAAGATTTGGCTAAGGACTTGGCATCACTGGTACTGGCACAGTGGCGCAAAAGCAATGCCAAGTTCACTCCTCCTGTGATCATTCAAGAGAGATCCATTGCCAGGAAGATTCTTGTCAGGTGGAATGAAATGATTGACCTAGTGAATGGCAGAGTGAAGGCTGCAAAGAGAGAGAGAAGAGAATATCTGAACTTGATACATTGTTTGACATAACAACCTGCAGACATGATATCACTCTCTGTGGAACTGAAGCATCTGGCTGCTCTGGCTGTGCTGCTAGATTTCATGTCAACTGTGACTGTCCTCTGCCTGAGAAGATTCCAAAGCTAGAGCTAGAGTGGCTCCATTACCAGAGAATCAAAACGTCAGAAGTTTCTGGCTTCCGGATGGCATCTGTTGATGTGAAGGAAACAGTGAAGCAGGTGAAGGCTGCTAAGATTGAAACCCTCAAATTATATTTATTTCTGTCTTAAAAGCTTTCACAATAATTAGCCAACAATTTTTACACAGTGAATTTCAGTTGTTTTAAAGTAAAAGCAAATTATGTTACCGAATTATTTCTTGGACAATCCTCTAAATAAAGATAAGAAATCTTTGTAGAAAAGTAAGAAAGATAAGAAAGTATTTAATAACATAATGTGTTTGCCATATCATAACAATTTGATTCACTTCACTCGGGTCATTCGAGACGTGGGAATTAATGTTATGTTTAATTTACATTAATTCGATCAAGAGTTTATTCATTCGTAATAACTCTGTGAATGTCCCTCTATGTATTTATTCTATTAAATGTAATTATTGTAATTTAGTATATATTGGTGAAACAGGCAAAACTTTCGCTATTAGAATCATGCATCATAAATATTGTATTTGCAAAGCCAATGCATCTAACGCCATACTTGCTCATGTACGTAGCAATAATTACGAAATTGATTGGAATAATTCCCTGAAGAAGAGTTGAAAGTACTCGAAGCAAATATTTCATTTTCCTGAGAGCTATTTCTCAATAAAAAAGTTCACGCGTTTCAAGTGAATCTCTGCCACACATACACATATATATATATATATATATATATATATATATATATATATATATATATATATATAGTGTGTGTGTGTATATATATATATATATAGGAATGAACTCAGAATGGTCCCCTGAGGTTTTTTATGATACACACAGACCGTGCATGGAACAAACTATGGTATTTGTCATTTACCATTACTTATTCGGACTATAGTGGATTTAATTATCCCAGAAGAGTTCCTTCTTCCATGCACGGTCTGTGTGTATCATATATATATATATATATATATATGAAAATTATTTCACGAAAGTAACACGTGAAAAATATTTATGATGAATAAAACCTCGAAGGAAAGGAAACACAAAATGCTCAAGCGCTTTCGTCTAATGACATCCTCAGGAACACTGAAGTACATAAAAGGTTACGGCCTATATATAGGTTACAGAAAGAAAAAAAAAAAAAAATAAATAACATACATACACACAAACACATATATATATATATACACATATATATATACACATACATATCTACACACATACACACATATATATATATATATATATATATATGCAATAAACGGAGAAGTAAAAATAAAAATTAAAAATTAAAGATTAGAGGATTAACCAAGAGGCATACAGATTTGTAAGGAAAAATATCGATTTTTAGCACAAGATCAAATGAATTAAAAATACAAATTTATACTGGAAATCTACCCGGGTTTTAACACTTTGCCTTTTAGAGTCAAGTTTCGATATATATAAAAATAAAATGAAGATTAAAAGTTAATAAAGTAGCGTACAAGTTTACCAAAGATTTAGCGTCCTACCCTTTTTATCTAAATTTGTTTTGAAGGAATTCAAAACAACAGGATCGAGTTGAAAAAGACCTTTGCTTATGTTGAAGTTATTTGAAAGTTGGATAATGGCAGACTCAAGAATATTTCTATTGACAATGTTACTAGAATGAAATAAAACTGAAGCATTATTCCAATCAATACAGTGGGATAACTCTGACAAATGGACAAAAAGCACTGGACAACTGTCCTGTTCTAACGGAATATTGATGTTGTTTTATACGTGTGTGCAAATCCTTTCCCGTCTGACCTATGTAAAAGGAATCACATTGTTTACACCCAATTTTTTAGATAATGCCTGAATTATTGGTAGGGCTATTTTTTACTATGATATTTTTCACAATATTGTTATATGAAAATACTACATTAATATCCAAAAATTTAAGTACATTAGCAATGCCTAAAAAGCCCGGGAAAAATGGAAGTACTAATATTTTTTGACAAAGTACGAGTGTTATTATTGACACGATAGAAAGTTCGTTTTGCCTTGTTGAGACAAGATTCCATAAACGCAGATGGGTAACACAGATCACTTCCAATACCGTTGATTTTTTCCCAATTCGGCATCGATGTATTCCGGACTGGCGATCCTAAGGGCTCGGAGAAACATTGATGAAAAAATGGCCTTCTTAGTGGGGGTGTCATGTCCCGAGTAAAAGTGTACGTAGGACAAATTGTTTGTTGTTTTCCGATAGATACTAAACTTAAAACCTGGGCTTTCCCTATGTACCCGCACATCCAAAAATGGGATTGAATTGTCTTGTTCCACTTCTAAAGTAAACTTAATGGAGGGGACTTGATCATTTAACTGAAGGAGGAAGTTATCCAGGTCACTATTCATGGGCCAGATACACAAAATATCGTGTCAATAATAACACTCGTACTTTGTCAAAAAATATTTTAGTACTTCCATTTTTCCCGGGCTTTTTAGGCATTGCTAATGTACTTAAATTTTTGGATATTAATGTAGTATTTTCATATAACAATATTGTGAAAAATATCATAGTAAAAAATAGCCCTACCAATAATTCAGGCATTATCTATAAAATTGGGTGTAAACAATGTGATTCCTTTTACATAGGTCAGACGGGAAAGGATTTGCACACACGTATAAAACAGCATCAATATTCCGTTAGAACAGGACAGTTGTCCAGTGCTCTTTTTGTCCATTTGTCAGAGTTATCCCACTGTATTGATTGGAATAATGCTTCAGTTTTATTTCATTCTAGTAACATTGTCAATAGAAATATTCTTGAGTCTGCCATTATCCAACTTTCAAATAACTTCAACATAAGCAAAGGTCTTCTCAACTCGATCCTGTTGTTTTGAATTCCTTCAAAACAAATTTAGATAAAAAGGGTAGGACGCTAAATCTTTGGTAAACTTGTACGCTACTTTATTAACTTTTAATCTTCATTTTATTTTTATATATATCGAAACTTGACTCTAAAAGGCAAAGTGTTAAAACCCGGGTAGATTTCCAGTATAAATTTGTATTTTTAATTCATTTGATCTTGTGCTAAAAATCGATATTTTTCCTTACAAATCTGTATGCCTCTTGGTTAATCCTCTAATCTTTAATTTTTAATTTTTATTTTTACTTCTCCGTTTATTGCATATATATATATATATATATATATATATATATATATATATATATATATATATATGTGTGTGTATGTGTGTAGATATGTATGTATATATATATATATATATATATATATATATATATATATATATATATATATAGTGTTTGTGTGTATGTATGTTATTTATTAATTTTTTTTTTCTTTCTGTAACCTATATATAGGCCGTAACCTTTTATGTACTTCAGTGTTCCTGAGGATGTCATTAGACGAAAGCGCTTGAGCACCTTTTTGTGTTTCCTTTCCTTCGTGGTTTTATTCATCATATATATATATATATATATATATATATATATATTAGTGATGTAGCGGATGTCATTTTGTTCACATCCGCGGATGCGGATGTTTGATTTCAACATCCGCGGATGCGGATGCGGATGTCTACATTTTCGTTAGTTTTTAGGATATATTCGAGATTTGTTGTGTTTAACGTTTATAATAAGTTATTATATAGAGAGAGCTGTAGCTATAATGTAGTATAATTGATTAATTGTACAATAATTGCTGTACTTTTCTCTGAACATATAAAATAATATCAAGCATCTAACTAATATAGAAATCAATTAGTGAATTCGTCTGCAAATAAATTCGTTATATTTTGTTGAGTTTCAGCCACAATTAGAAACCATAATTGTGTTACCAGGGTGCGGGACGTGAACCCAACTCAAATGCACCCCACCGACCTCTTTCCCCAACCTCCACCCTTATAGAAAGAGATCTTTAATTAGCTTGATAACTATTTATATTAAGTTTAAAGTTTTATTAGGCATATTTATAAATGAGTAATTAAAATAAAGTAAACTAAGATGTTCATCGTTTAATGTTCAAACTTAATTATAGGAAGGTTATGCTTTAGGAACATTAACTTTTCTGCCTTTTCTGCTGCCAGTCTGTTTCTCTTTTCATCATATATTAATCCAGCATTGCTAAATAATCTCTCGCTTGGTACGTTTGTTGGAGGACAGGCTAAATGTTTCTTGCAAGTTTACTCAAGTATGGATAGATATTCTGCGTATTTTTCCACCAACTAATAGGATTGTCACATGCAGCCAGGCGTTTTTCTTGGTGATAGCTCTCGATCATTTTTACTACATCTTTTGACATCGCGTAGGTCTCGTCATTGCTGCTTGACTCAAGAAACTGAGAGACAGATTCTGTGATAGATTTGCTTGTTGAAGGTGTTGGTTCTGTCACTGAAACTTTTATTCTTTTGGTGGGTGGCGAAGCGACAGATTCAAGAGATTGAAGCTCTTCAACTGCTTTGCCAAGTGATGATTTAACTCGTTCTAATGTACTAGGTGAAAATAACTTAGCTTTGTAACGTGGATCTAAGTAGGTTGCAAGAGAGTAACTTCATACAAGAACAGCCTCTCGTCTTGTCGCTTGCATCACTTTTGCGCACAATGAACTAGTTCTATTAATATAGTAGAATTTGATCATTTCCGCTTATTAATGACGTTTTATCTCAACGGTCCACATCCGCACGACATCCGCAGTCCAAAGTGCGGATGCGGGTGCGAGAAAATGTGCGGATGTTCCGCGGATGCGGATGCGGATGTGACCTACATCACTAATATATATACATACACACACATTTTAACTGCAAACACACAGTATAATTAATGTAAAGAACGACGCTTGTTAGAAGAGTGTCCGCACAAGAAGAAGAGAGAAAACAAGTAATGAAAAATGAGGCACCTCCGGGGAATCCCGGTGTAATGGTTACCATGTCTGACCGACAATTGGATGATCCTGGGTTCGATTCCTGGAAGGTGCCTCATTTTTCATCACTTGTTTTCTCTCTTCTTGTGCGGACACACTTCTAACAAGCGTCGTTCTTTGCATATATGCATATATATATATATATTATATTTTTTTTTTTAAATATGCAGTGAGCAAAGATTTTGACTGTGCGCCAATTAATGCATTGGAGAACACCACCACGGTCGATCTATACATAAAAAGGGAGTCCTGTCCGTCCGTCCTTAAAATTTTTTTAATTAGACAAAAATTTGAATTCTTAAAAGTCTATATATATGCTGTCTGTCTGCCTGGCTGTCTATCTGTTTGTCTGTCTCTCTATCTGTATGTCTGTCTGTGTGTTTGTCACAACTTAAAACACGGAAACGGCTCTTCGAGAGAAAAAAATATTTGGTAAAAGTTGCTTGAAAGTAATCGAAAACTACGGAAAAATTATTGAATGCCAGGCTAACCAAACCGGGCACTCAATTAACCTAACCAGTTGGTTAGTTTTAATGTTATATAAGTTATATGTATAAATATATTATTTTTGACTGTAAAGTCATTATATTACTCGAAGGGTAATAACAGCCTTCCGCAGGAACAACCAAAGATAGTGTGCCTATAGGCAAGGATATTTTTTCTACCCGCACAAAGGGCGGATTCTCTACAAGTAATAATTCAAATATTCCTTTTTTATAACATATTTTATAATATATTTTATATTTTATAATATAATATATAAATGTAATATTTTGTTTTAATATTATGTAAATGAATTGTATTCATGATTTATTCTTTCATTTTATTGACTTAAATGTAATTATTGATTGTTTAAGTAATTAACTTTATTCATACTTAATTTCACTTTGTTAATTTATCTTATTTTAATATTTTGTTAAATTTATATTTAATTCCAATATTAATCTTTTTAACTAAACACTTTACAGTAGATTAGCATACTTATAAATTATTTATTATCTATTGATCACTTACATTAATTGATCAATTAATAATTTTATTGAAACTTAATATATTTACCTTCGTATCTCATCTTATCAATTTATATATGAATTTTTTTATTTATTTATCCACATATTTATCTCTTTATCTATCTACTGTCTATTATCTCTATCTATTTATTTAATAAATTATTTATATTCGAAATGTCCAATATTTTAAAATTATTTTTAATTATTTTGTAAAAGAAGCAGAAGTCACCAACATTGTGAGGTGTCACCATTCTAACTTATAATTTCCGGAGCAGCCTTGATGCCGCTCTACCCACAATTCTTACTAAAACCCACCTATTATAATTCAGTTAATTTAATGTAGTCTCACTTTATATATAAATAATTAATAACTTAATCACTGGTAAATTAATGAATGATAAATAATATATTAATAACTCAAATTTACCACTTATTAACTCTATTATTATTATGTTAATAATTAAAAGTATTTTATACTAAATTTTTTACCACAATATATAATAATTTATGATTATTATTATTATTAGAGTATATATAAGTTAATATAATTTTATATTATATGCATTCAAATTCCTTTAATCCGTCTAATTAGTGACGGAAATTCCATTTAAAATTAGACTCTTCACACATAAATTTTCAGTTAATTGTTAACTAAAATCCTTCGATATTTACATTTCACTGCTCAAAAAGGGGTTCAAAACCCCACTCTATTCTAAACTCTAAATTTTAAATAATCTAATATCAAAATATTTCTCATTCCTGTATTTAACAGTCACAATGACATCAGTAATCCTGATCTTCAGGTCCGAAATATCGGCAACTTTCGTTATGTAAGAAAAAATTCTGTGAGATGTTCTTTCAAATGCAGCAAATGAATCACTGTAAAAACTTAATTATTATTTTAAAAGGGTTTGAATTTGCAAACATAATTTATCAACACCCTGTATTTTACTTTTCTTTCTTTACTGGATACTCAGATTTTTAAAACAATATTAAAGAATAATTGAGTTTCATAATGTTCTTAAAGAATTTAATGGGAAAACATTTTCTCTTCATATTTTGTCATTGTGGAAATTAAGAAAAATCTATGTTTAAAAGTCAATTAAATTTACTCACTTTTGTCTTTAAATTCGCTTTTAAGATGTTAGAAAGTTAAAATTTTAATTTAGGTGACTTTCTCCAAAATATTAACAAGAGTTTGTGGTTCAAATTAAATGTAATTTTCATCATAAACTCTAAATTAATATCAGAAGTTAACAAATAAAATTTTTTCACCTTAAATACTATGAAGAGAGTGAAATTAATTTATTGTGAATATTGTGAGTTTAAGGTTTGGTGGAAACAAATCGTTGGTCATAATGTGATTTTTACCTTTCTTGAGATTTTGGTGACCCGCTTCGAGATTCCTCTCCAGGAAAGTGTCCAAACGACCAGAAATCTTGCGAAGAAGTTTAAAACTTCTTCAGGAATTGAAAGAGTCTGCATGTAAGGAGGAAACACAAGTAAATCAGAAAAGATGCACTCTAAATGGGAGTAGTATATATGAAACTTCAACTCGACATTTCACTTTTTTTATTTGTATTTATAGGCTATCTGGAAAAGAGGATAAAATTATTATATTTGTGCATTTATTCTATGAAGGATTAGGATTTGTAAGTTTGTTCCACGTATTTATTAACTTCCCTTATTAGGATAGGTCTAAGATTAAAAAGTATAACTTGTTGCTAGACCTCGGATTCTTGATATACAGTAAACTAACTCTAAGTTAAGTCTCTAAGTTTGACAGCTTGTAATCGAGAAAAAGACTGATAAATTAGGGAATGTTGAGGCTAGCCGAACCAAAGTAATTACATAAATTTAAAGTAAAACTTATGACAAAGCTTAGCTGAATCAGATATGTATTCACTTCAAAACATAGACTTAGGACATAGGATGTGATTTGTTGAGGATACAAAGTCAATTACAAGACATAATGGATATAAAGAGAAAGTTAAAAGTTTGGAGAGAGTAATGTTGTGAAGCACTTCTTCATATTAATTTAAATTTGAAGTAAAACTTAAACTATCTCAGCTTTCATACATTAGAGAGTTTAGTGTTAGAAAGTTGATTAGATATTTCATTAAACATTTCACATTAGTCTTTGAATGGATGAAGCAAGAAATGATTCTTTAACATAAAATAAGTAATTCTCAGTTGAACTATTTATTTTATTTAATGTCTTTTAAACTTTTGGCTTTACTGGAATCTCAGGTTAATTAAAGATAAAACATCAGTTAAAAGGTAGTTTTCATTAATAATATATAAATCATTAATAAGAAATATTAATTAATTTAAAATATATAAACGAACGAATAGATAAAAATTAGACAATAAATTTAAATCACGGTGATGTCATTAAAGTCATTTTGAAAATACCTATTTTTATTTATAAATTTATTTATAAAATAAAAATTACAATATTTCTCTTGTGTTACAATAATACTTTAGTCCAAATAATATTATAATACTGTCAATTGGACTATTTATTTTACATAAGTTTGTCCTTAATCTTTCGGCTTTATTGAGTTCTCAAATTAATGAGAGATAAATTGCATTATATATAAGTCACTATTAAATTATGATTAATGTACAAAGAAACTAATAGTAGAAATACAGTATAAATCAATCTTCCGTTATTGTTATAGATATGAAACCAATAAAAACAGTCATTATTGTAGAAATGATACAAATGTAATACAAAGAAATGAATGTTAGACACGAGAAATGTATAAGTAATACAGAAATGTACATTTAATTATTATCGGTCTTCATCAGTATTCCATTATTAATTGAATTTAAACTTGTTTTTAAACGAACTATTTTTTATATCAGCACTTAAATCATCCCATATTTTAAGTCCATCGAAAATGGGTAATTTCTAAGATGAACACAATCTAAATTGAGGAATAACGTACTTTCATCAATTTCTAGTCTGATATGAGTGAATTTCTTGATGAGTTACAAAATACTATTTATTTCTCTAATGTAAGTTAAAGATTTTGTTCTTATATTTGTAAATGAAAATAAAATGTGCCACTTTGATTCCATGTTTGAGCTTTAATAGTTTTACATCTTTTAGAATGCACTTCAATGATCATAGAAATCACAATATATATTATATATTTTTTCCTATTTTTAACTGATTTGGGAGCACATTAAACATTAATGTTTAAAGGCCAAATTAAATAAAATAAGAAGTCCTGTGAACAATTGTTCATTATATTATTGTACAGTGAAAAGCTAAATTTTCTGAACTGATTATGAAACGATCTTAGATTAGAAGCCGTTCGAAAATATTTCCTTTCAGAATCGATTTGGAATCAATTATATTCACTTTCAAAATATAAATTATTCCAAATTTGTGAACATTTGAAAATGGACAATTCATTTTTTCAAGAAATCGCCTCTTAATCTTTTCAAATGGAACAATTAAAATTAAAACGATGTTTTTTCTGTATGGAACAACTTTACAGTTTAACATGACACAAATTGTAATAGTTTAATATTTATTTTAAAAATGAAGATTTTGAAATTTCAAAAAAATAAAAGTTGATTAATAAAATAATAAAAATAAGTAGACTGCACCCACATACCCACACAGGACCTACAAATCACACTTAACGTTCTATCTTCGCCACCGTTTTTTCAGTGTCGATAAAAATAATAATAATGATAATAGTCATAATAATAATAATAATAATAATATATAAAAAATGGCGCACCAATAACTAAATTATTATATTATATTTAACACAATATTGTAAGATTAATATTCACGATTGAAAAAGTTGAATATATTAAATAGTTTTTATTAAAAATATTTCTTTCATTATTTTCAAGAAAATCTGTTTCTTCATTCATTGATTGTTTGTTATTGTCTACCTCTCTATTTATATATCTGTATGTCTAGTCTATCTGTATGTTTGTCTGTGTCTCTATCCCTAAAATTTTAGAGGGTAAAGAAAGTGTTGAGAACCAAACATATTTATACTTTTTAATTCAACAATAATAACATTTACATATTTTACCATCAATAAAAGCTAATCCCATGGTTATGGTTATGGTTGTTATGGTAGAGGGGAAATGTACTTCCCACACAACTGTTGATGGTTTCCTTCGAGTCAAACAATACACCACCTTTCACCCCAAAACAAAATGAGGCCAAAAGTGAAATTAATTTCACAATCATTTTCACTCTTTCAATCACGAAAACGTTTATTTAAAAGTATTTTAAAAAACTAACTTTTATAAAGGAAATAGAAGAAAAAAGGTGATGCAGAGCAGTACTTAGGAATAGAAGTGTCAGAGTTTGTGAAGTCGATGCTTTATTATACCAACGAAATTGAATATGCACCAATGAAGTGAACGCAGTTATCTCGCTTAATTCGTGTAAATACTCGATGCAAAAGAACATTAGGAAACGCCTTTCTGAATTTCCTCGAAATGTGCGCAAGATGAATTCAGTGAATTTTTTTATTATGATAAAAGTTAAAAGTTTACTTCGTATTTTGCAACGCATTTCCTGTTTCGTTTATTTTTAATGATAGAATTAATTATAAAATTATTTTAAAATTATTAATTCAGTTTGTATATAAACATTAAATATTTGCGTTATTTAAAGAATTTATAATTAAAATTCAGTTGTTGCAATAAAAGATTAACTGAATAAATTATTGCATTTTCACGACCCATCTCGAATTTATAAACTCTTCAGCCTGGGTATTATTAAGTTCCATTTGAGAAGTTAAGGACGCTGGTCTGTTCAGAAGTTATATTGGTGACCACCATCTGCGTTGAAAGTAAAAAGAGGACAGTGGCTCGGATCCCACGTAAAACTAAGTCTCCTCCGTCACATGACCTTTCCCGTCACGAAGAGATTAAACAATAAACATAGTGACTTTACAGTAAAAAAAATATATATATATAAAAATATATATAACATTAAAACTAACCAACTGGTCATTTTACTGGTTACTGGTTTTACTGGTTCAATTTACAATTAATTTATGAATTTTGCTCCGCCCAAAAAATATCAGGCAGTGACGGAATTCATTCAAATCAAGTAAGATGCAAAACATTGAACGAGAAGACTGTTTACCACCATTAACTCTCAAGTTTCACGTCAAGTCTAGCATTGACATGGAACAGGGACGAAATAATTGTGCTTTCGTGTGCTATTCTTGTACTTCTACTTTTAAGGTTTATTATTATGGACACACAAAAGATTTTCCTTTTTGCATTACTCATTTTTCAAACTGGTCCAAAATTTATTTAGGCCACGCCTTTTGTTGTAAACACAAATTTTGCACAAAATTAGTGCTTATCCTATCTTCTGAACAAAAGTTTGTTAGCTAATGAGAACTTAACATTTACTTTAGCCTCACGAACCACTTACATTTTCAATGCAGCTTCCCATATTTGGTCTCACTCATTTTGGATGTGAAGCTCAACATTTTTATGGCTGTGGTATTTTTGTACATATAGGGACTGAATTGCTTTTCACAAGAGTATAAAATTTTGTACAAGCGTCGTCTGACTAGATAATCAAAATTATTTTTTACCACAAACAACAAATTGTAAACTACCGAAATTTTGTTTATGCGTGCTGCGGAGAAGAGACTTGACGTTGGGAGTAACTTACAACTCTCGACTAATAAGCTACATCCATCATCACACAGAAAACTTTTAAACCAAATAAACTGACCTAAAATTTTTTTAGTGAACAAATTGTTCGATGTTCACATCAAATTATACGTCGATGTCCTTTATCTTTAGGTGTAAAGAGCGTGTGGTTAATTTCTTCTTAAAAAGAATTACAACCTTCGTAAGAGCCATCCCCGAAGTGGTATCGGGGTTAAAACAGATTTGTTCACGCAATTTCATGTGTGGGCGATAAGGAGGAATTGAAAGTTATATAAAAAACATACATATACAAGTTTTTACTTTTTCTTGCAGGAAGGAGTTGCCGAGGGCGACTATCCGCAAAACCACCCCGCCCCATAGCATAAGAGTAGTTTTAGAAATATTTACTACTTTTTTCAAATTTGTCTTAAAGTAAGGGCAGGCAATATAAACAGTCAAATTTGAAATAACATTTTATTCACTAGAATTTAAATTAGTGCAAAATTATAAATTAAATAATTTTAAAGAAGATTTACCATTTGAGGGTCTGTAAAATAAGGATTTTTACATTCCTTTAATCTTGTCTTGGATGTTCAAAATTTTTAAGGTAGTCTGGTTGGTAGTATTTAATTAAAGAAAAACTTATCTTAACTCGAAAAAAGTTCAGTTAACGCGGGTTGTCAAAAGTTGGTATTAACACAGATTGAGATTTACATAAATTAACAAGATGTAAATCCTAACTTACAGTTAATAATAATCTATACTATAATAAGAGAGCTGTCCGTCTGTCCGTCTGTCTGTCCGTCACACTTTCAGAAATTGTGAGAAAAAATTGAGAAAAAAATTCAGAAATTGTAAAAAAAATTCAAAAATTGTATTACGGGTGGCAATGTGAAGCTCAAGATTTTCATGACTGTGTTCTTTTCTGTAGTTTAGCAATGGGGGAAGGGTGGGGGTGGGGGTGGGGGTAATGGGGGATGGGTGGGGTAATGGGGAGGGGTGGGGGTAATGTGGGAGGGGGTTAGCCCCCAAGTTGTATGAATGGGGGTGAGGAGGTTTTGGGAGATACCAGATTCAGAAATGTTGACACAATGTGAAGCTCAAAATTTTCACGGCTGGGTTCTTTTTTTGTAGTTTAGCCTGTCTAACCGTCAGCGAAGCGGCGGGAACTGTACTAGTCACTATAAACACAGAATCGAGAATAACTTTACAATATCAAAAGGACTAAACTTTTCTGAAATTATTGAGCATTTCCTCCATTTTGCCCGATTACTTTCTTTATGATTCCTCCCAGCTGGTTAGTTGTGAATGTTGACAAATTAGGTGGTTGGTCATTTTACATTAAGTAGGTAATTAATTCTAATAAGAAAACCAAAATCAAAGCCTGAGGTTTCGAGATGTTTGGACACTCTATGTTTAAAAGAAAAATAGATTGAGGAAGAATGTTCCAGAATTGACCCGTTGAGTAGATGAAAATTGAAAATACAGATTAACCCTTGCGTTAGAGAGTTGGACAGAAAAGGAATAAGAATGTGTAGAAATTCTGGTACTGCGTGCTCTCCTTAAAAGAGGAGGCATGCAGTTACAATGCTCAGAAGAGCAGTGTCCAAAATAATAACGATAGCAAAGCGAGAGTGAAGCATTTTTGCTGGAATGAGGCATCATTGCGACGAAGAAAGAGGGATTGAAGAGAGTCAGTAACAGGTATGGAATTGATGAGACTCAAAGCCTATGATTCCACCCCGAGCATATGAGAAACGTACTCCATACAGGGGTGGGTAAGCCATTTTAGAAGCTGTTTTAGGAAGAGAGTATAAGTGATCTTTCCAGGAAACATCACGCGAAGAGGAAACCGCCATGAACATTAAGAGAAGAGGAAGGATTGAATTGTGTATCGTTGAAGGTAAGGGGATAGTTGAGTTCAAGATTGTGACGACTAGACAGATGAAGGAACTGAGTTTTTGAGACATTGAAAGCCACAAGGTTTTCTCTGTCCCAATCAGAGGAAGTATCACAGAAAGATCATAGGTTACTGTAAGTGCATTATAGCAGCCCTACACTAAGCATGGAGTGACTATTGAGAGGGACGCATTATGAAGCGGGTGGAGAAGTGAAGAATGGAATCATCGGTATAGGAATGGATACGAAAAGAAGTGCGACTTAATAGATCATTCATAAATAAAAGGAAAAGAGTGGGCGACAGTTCAAAGCCCTGAGGAACACCACTATTAATAGCTTACGAGAAGAATAGTGGTCATCTACAACCGCAGCTTTAGATCGGCTAGAGAGTAAATTGGAGATGAAGGAACAGATAGGAGGATACAAACCGAAGGATGGTAGTTTTGAAATTAAGGATTTGTGCCAGACTCTATCAAAAGCTTTTGTTAGGTCTGACGTAACAGCAAGGGTTTCACCGAAATCCCGAATCGAGGATGACCAAGAGTTAGAGAGATATGCAGAAGATCGCCGGTGAAGCGTCCCTTTCGTAACCTATACTGACGACCTGAAAGAAGATTGTGAGAAGAGAGGAGTTTAAGACTCTATATAATGATAGATTGATAAAACTTTAGAAAGGCAAGAAATCAAAATAATTGGACGAGAGTTGGAGGATTGAAAAAGGTCACCCTTCTTTGAGACAGGCTGAATGAAAGAGAACTTCCAGCGGGAAGGAAAAAGTAGCAGATGAAAGAGTTTGTCTCGGCAGGGTGTCACCACAGATGCACATTTCTTGAGAACAACAGGAGGATCACATTTGGACCATAAACCCTCCTAGAATGAAGCCCCTATGGAAGTAAAACATCTTTGGAAGAGATTTTAATTTTAGATATAATTAATTCAGAGGAAGGCGGTGATGGAGGAACAGCACCGGAATCGTTCAGGATTGAGTTGGGGGGAAAGTTTGAGGGAAGAGTTCAGCTTTATCGAGAGAAGATATAGCTCCAAAGCCATCAGAATGGTAAAGAGGAGAGAAAGAAGAAGTAAAGTTGTTGGGGAGGTTCTTGGCTACGTGACAGAAAGAGCAAGAAGAATTTGAATTGGATAGGTTTCACATTTTTGTCAAAGTCCAAGAACAGTTTTTGCACGATTTCCAGGTACTACAAATCGATGAATCGGTGCAGAATTTAAATTCTCTACCGATTTATCGATTTGCAGTACCTGGTATTCCACGCATTAAAACCAAGCTCACCCTCTTCATCTATTGATAATTTCGCAGCTATCCCCAACCTAAAAGAAAAAAATAATATATTATAAACAACACTGAAAATTCCAATGATGCGCGACTTTTGCGCCATCCTGTATATATATATATATATATATATATATATATATATCAGTGGCGGATGGTGACTGTGTGAATTGGGTGTGCGGAATATCATGTGGAGTAAAATTGATAACTGAAATTCATGTTAACTTAGTTATTAATAAATCTTAATAGTAATATTGCAAGCATACGCAATCTACTTTCTCAATGTTACGCTAAACACTTGGAGAATTTAGGGGAACTGTAAAAAATCTAACACCAATTTCCTACGGGCTCCTTTGAGCATCGAACTTATTTAACATAAACTCAAGTCTTCTTTTTGGAGAAAAATAGTGCGCAATAACGTCCTCGAATAAGGAACTTCTTTGCTTCACATGTATAAGCAGTGTAATATGTTAAGCATATGAACATAAGTAATCCACACTCTTAAGAATATACGAAGCACTGGAAGAAATAGGTGAACCTTAACTTCAAAAGTAAAAACAAAAAACTAACACCAATTTCCTACAGCATCCTTTCAACCGACTTTATTTATACATAAACTCAAGTCTTCTTTTCTGAGAAAAAAGTGAGCAATAACGTCATCATAGAAGGAACTTCTTTGCTTCAAGTCTATTAGCAGCCCTTTTTCTATCGAAAGCAGACTAAGACCACATAGCCTTCCCTGCCCTTTTGTCACCCGGTAGCATGTGTTTATTCGTTTTAGGGCCGAGAAAGAACGTTCTACTGAAGCAGTGGTGCTTGGAATTGTTAAGATCAATTCTGCTAGTTTATAGACTTCTTTGAATCCGCAGCTGAGTTGATTCACTGTCATTATGTTCATTATTTCATGAGCATGTTTGCCCGAGAACTCTGAACTTGAATAGAGTACCATGAGTTTATTCTTGAGACGCACATACTCAAATAGTGTTCCATAAAAGTCTCTTACTTTGTTCAGTTGGTTATCTGGGAAGCTTACCTTGTAGTCTTCATATTTTTCAGACGCAAGAAGGTGAAAAACTCTAATTTAGAGAGCGAAGAATATCTAGTGTGAATCTCATCAATGATGCTATTCATGATCTTGCAAAACAACTGGTGATAAGCATCTTTTCCATCATTTTCTATCTCTCGTCTGCATCTTTTAGGCCGTGGATCATGGATCTCATCCTTTTCAGACACACCCGAAAGCCATAGCTCTTCAAAACTGTGATCTTTATCATATTTCAGTTATTGTGTAACGTCACTTATTTTCTTACTACATTACAGGGCCAGTGGCAGCCGTTCATTATGTGCTTACGTGCTACAGCACATCAGTTTTTAAAATTCGTAAATAGCTAAATAAATCAATAAAATTACTTATAATATCTTCTGTAATTTCCAATTTGATCTAAATTGTTTTCCAATTTACGAAAAAACGAATTAACTGCGCATTCCCTGCATTTTTATTTTCGTACTTATGTGCTGTCATCAGTATAGCACCCAAATCGAGTGAAATCAGACAAAACGCATGCGCAGACGTGTCTTTTGGTCCAGTTTCGGATAAGGCGTCAATGTGCTACCAGTCGCTGCAGCACTTGTCAATGTGATGGACACTCGATCGATTGCGTTTGATTTTTAAACTTTTTATGCGTGTGTATGTGTTCTTGTTTACTCAAGTGTTGTATATAAATTATTAATTTTTATACAAATATGAATTCAGTGGACAATTTATTAAAAGTACCTTTTTCATCTAGAACATTAAATGAAAAAGCTCAAATAAAACAGTTAGGTAAGACCAACTCCCGATTTAAATTTAAGTCAGAAAGCCAAGGGAAGCAACAATCGAGAATATTTAAGGCAATTTCACAGAAAGATTTATGATGATTATAGTTGGATTTGTGGTTGTGATGTTCGGGATGCTCTTTTTTACGAAAAAACGAATTAACTGCGCATTCCCTGCATTTCTATTTTCGTACTTATGTGCTGTCATCAGTATAGCACCCAAATCGAGTGAAATCAGACAAAACGCATGCGCAGACGTGTCTTTTGGTCCAGTTTCGGATAAGGCGGCAATGTGCTACCAGTCGCTGCAGCACTTGTCAATGTGATGGACACTCGATCGATTGCGTTTGATTTTTAAACTTTTTGTGCGTGTGTATGTGTTCTTGTTTACTCAAGTGTTGTATATAAATTATTAATTTTTATACAAATATGAATTCAGTGGACAATTTATTAAAAGTACCTTTTTCATCTAGAACATTAAATGAAAAAGCTCAAATAAAACAGTTAGGTAAGACCAACTCCCGATTTAAATTTAAGTCAGAAAGCCAAGGGAAGCAACAATCGAGAATATTTAAGGCAATTTCACAGAAAGATTTATGATGATTATAGTTGGATTTGTGGTTGTGATGTTCGGGATGCTCTTTTCTGCTTTCCATGCCTTCTTTTTGGTAACAGTGATTCATGGTGTTGATGATATGGTGTTAATAAGTCCTTCTGTTAAAGGTCTGGATCGGCTACTAAATGTCTGCGAAGTGTATTCGCAGAAACATGATATTCTTTTTAATGTTACAAAAACTAAGGTTATGCAATTTCATCCGAAAAGCTGTAATCAGCCAGCTGATATAAGGTTTAAAATGAATGGTGAAGTAATTGAGGAAGTACAAGAGTTTAAGTAATTATTTGGGTCAAACTATTACCAGCTCCTTGAGTGATGACTCGGATATAAGAAAACAATCTCGAAGCCTGTGTGCTAAAGCGAATATGACCATAAGGAACTTTCGTTTCTGTACAAGTGAAGCTAAAGACACACTCTTTCGTACTTTCTGCAGTAATATATACGGTCAGCAACTCTGGGTGAATTATAAAAAAGGTTCTGGCAGAACCCTAAATTTGCTGTATAACAGGTCTTTTAGACTCTTATATAAATTACCCCCGAGATGCTCAGCTTCGCAAATGTTTGCTATCCGCAATGTCACGAGCTTCCCGGAGGTAACAAGACGTGCTCAACACAGTCTAATGCAAAGAATTAAAAAATCAACCAACCCGATCATCCAAGCTATCCATGAGTCCTGCCATTTATCCTCTAAGCTATGGACTTCTTGGTACGAAAACGTCTGTCTGTAGCTCCACTTAACTTCGACAGTGCAGTATTATTTCTAATCAATTGTATATTTTCTATCATTAGTGTATGGACTGTCATTGTATTAATAATATTTGTCATATGGACTATAGTCTGCCAATAAACCTTTTCATTTTCATTTTCATTCAGTAACACGGGAGTGAAAGATCTTGGCCATCTTAAAGCACTGATTAGAAAGCATAATGAAAACAAGAAACATATAAACAATGTGGTGGATCTTAGTGTTCTCGGTAGTGTGAATATTTCAAACATTGAGGCTTTTAACACCAAGGTGATTGACAAGTTCTGCAGTAAGAAAGAGCGTCGCATGAATTTCATTTTTGAAAAAATCTCAAGGAACAGTATTGTTTGAAAATCTTCCAAGAATGACAAGAATCCCCGTGCTTTTACTACTGTATTCCTGTCCCCAATCTGCAGAATTTTCGATTACATCCTTGAAGAAATCAGTAAGACTGCTTCTGTAACTTTTTACAGTATTTACTAAACGAGATGTGAAGTTCCATCTCGTTGG
Organism: Bathynomus jamesi; assembly: GCA_023014485.1. NCBI lineage: Eukaryota > Metazoa > Arthropoda > Malacostraca > Isopoda > Cirolanidae > Bathynomus > Bathynomus jamesi. The sequence continues at coordinate 546,674 of JAJOZX010000110.1, read as the reverse complement.
AGGAACAGAGGGCAATCTTCTGGAAACAAATTCATTTAAAGCATGTACTCTTTTAGAAGACTTGGAAAAATAAGCAGCTACTCCACTCAGAATTTGGAAAAAGTGTTTGCACTGTTTGATACTGGAAAGGCTTTGCTGTAAAACTAGATTCAGCACATGAGCATAGCAATGCGTAAAAATGGAAAGAGGATAAGCTTCAATGACTTTTTTCTGCAAGCCATTTACATGTCCACTCATTACACATGCTCCGTCATAAGTCTGTCCAACTAACTTGCTTTCGATCTGATATTCCTCAACTATGTTCACTACATGCTTAAACAGGCCACCAGAGGTTCTGTCGCTACTAACATCAGTAAATCCAATGAATCTTTCATATACTTTACCTTCATGAACAAAACCAAAACTGTTGAGAGCTGTGATTTTGACGTAACATCTGAGGTTTCATCAAGCATTATAGAAAGAAATCTTGCTGAATCAATTTCCTTTTTTATATTGTCTTTCATTACAGAGGCTATAGCTTTGATTATGTCATTTTGCACAGTAGGAGAAGTTCCCTGAAACACAGTGGATGTATTTAAATGATTATCTAGAAGAGAATCATACTCCCGAAGCAATTCTAGAATTCCTATGTAATTTCCTCTGTTCACTGAAGTTGAAGCCTCATCATGACCTCGCAGAGGAAGTTCTTGCTTAGCAAGATAGCATATTGCATCAATAAGCCGTTATAGAATTTCTCTGTTCTTCTTTACTTGTTCATTGTGTGTGCTTACTTCATGTGCCTTTGCTTATCAATTAATGTGTCAATTCTTTGCTTGCCAAACATTTTATGGCTAAGAAAAGACTGAACATGGCCTTGCGATCTCTCATGCTTCTGCTGAGCAGCAGACAGATGATTGAGATCAGAATATCCCTTTTTACTCCAAATATTATTCTCTTTTGAGAACAATAAACATGGCCAGCAGAAAAGTTTAGAACGCTCTTCACAAGCAGCCAGCCACTGAACATTATACTGAGAAACTGAAAAATGTCTTGTATATCCAGAAATTTTATCTTTGTGTTGACTAATCAAGTTTAGGAATGCTGCACATGGCCTTCCTTCCTCTAACACTTTCAACTTGTCCTCATAAGGAAATGTTGAAAAAGGAGTGCTTAATATACTTTGTACAGTGTTTGTCATGGTTATGGAAGGGACAAAGAAGTAATATGTCAGTACTGGAAAGAAAGACTTTCGCCCATGAGCTCTGACTGGAAACTGACAGTCACTGACTCGCTCGCTGAGAAGCCGTCTGACGCTGGCCATGGCAACATAGGCCCCGCCCACTTTACCATATATGGAGGGTGTTCTGTCCACAGATCGCACACTCTCCGCCCTGATCCCTCACTCTTTCACTTTTCCATTTGATTTGGCATGGGGTAAACATAAATTTATATTCCCATAGTAGGGGAGAAGAATATATATATATATATATCGCCGCACCGCAATACTGAAATTTCGCACCTCAAACAAGCTCTGGGACGCTTCTGTCGCTCAGTACCAAAACTTTACCGAATGGTTGTGAAGACAATCCGAATAACTGAATTGAAGTAACTCATTTCTCATCTCGACTAGTGTAACATTCGAGCGCGGAATTAAGGGTTAGGGCATCTAAAGTTGAGAGAGGGAGACAAAGGGTTAATTAAATATTAATTTACAGAAAATCTATTGGGTGTGCGGCGCACACCTAGCACATCCTCAATATACGCCCCTGATATATATATATATACACAAGAGTCGGTGAAAATGGAAAACAGATGAATTTAGAGTGCTCGATCTTACAGTATATTCGAAAAAAATCACCTAATCAATACCAATTTAATTACAACAGTTGAGGACTGCCAATAATTTCATCAATATAGAAATGTAGTAAATTTAAAAAAAAATTGGATGAATGGAGGAAGGGTATAAAAAGTAAGAAAAGTGGGGGCGCGGACATCCCACTCACGTAAATGTTTAAATAAAATATAATAGAAAGAAATTATTTAACACCGTTTCTCGATAGATTAGTGAGGTTAAACGACGTTCTGTTTGTTCAGAATTTCAATAGGTAACCGTCGTCTGCGTTCAGAGTATATAACGAACTGTCGCTCGCTTCCACTTAAAGTTCTACGTTCACTTCGTCACATGAAGTTCATCGTTATCATGCCCAACAACAGTGGTGTGCACCGCGTTTCGGCGGACGCCAGATTCGAATTGGAAATATCGTCGACGTATGACGATATTTCCAAAAAATTTACTTTTGACACTGTTTGCACTTCAACTTAAAACACATGACTGCAAATGATGTACAAAAATCTAAAACCTATTTTTTTCTGTTTGAATTTCAGAAATGAGACAAAACATTCTCATTATTCCGTAAGATGCCATCAGGAGCAAAGTAGAGAAAACGAAAAGCTGAGTTACATTTTGAAACGAAGGAAGATGTTTGCATATTAAAAAAATTACTTTGGTCTGGGAACGACAACCTTTGATCGAGTAGGGAGTCGTTCGCAGAATAGGCAACACAAGAAAAACGATCACAATGTCATTGTGGATAAAAAGGAAACGATAACAAGCATCAGAGATTCTGGCTCTACTTTGTGGACTAGTCTGACGAATAAAATTCAAAACCTGCTAGTGACCGATGGACCATCAAACATAAGGGCAATAACTCTTTCTCTGGATGAGCGTAAACGCCAGTTTTCTGTGAAGAATCTGGACAGAAAGCTTGAAAACGCTAACGTCCTGACGCGGCGATGGCTGCTTCATTCGACGTTCACGGACAGAATTTGCATTCTGTTGCAAGCTGTTCGACTTCAAAGTAAATTCGTCCGTGGCATTTGATGGGTCGAGTGATTGGGACATATGTCAGTGATTCTGATGTGCCATGAAAAGTTGCCTAGTCATTTTGATTCATATAAAATGGTGCTTGAAGCAGAGCGAAGGATGAAATAGGGTGATTGCATTTACTTAGAGCAGGGGTGGGCAACCTTTTTAAGTGAGCGTGCCAAAATCGTCAAATCTTTGATGCAAAAGTTAATCTTTACCATTTTTTAGCAGAAAACATTAAGTTAAAATATAAAACTCAGCGAAGAATTTGGATATTTATTTATTTAATTTTTTTTTAAGGTGAGCCCGGGGAATCGCGTGCCGGAAAAAAGTCGTTGGCGTGCCACGTTCGGCACGCGTGCCAAGGGTTGCCCACCCCTGACTTAGAGCTTCAGGCACAATCAAAGATAAGAAGAATCGATAAATGAACGTTCTGGAGCAGCTCATAAGGATAACGTTCTTCCTCTTGAAGCATAATATGGCTTCCCGAAGCTCATCTGACAGACTCTTCCCGTAGAATAACAGTAAACTCCCGGGTTTAGTTCAACTACTTGGAGAATACGACGAAGCAAAGTGATGAAGGACCCCTTGCTTGAATGATTTCCAAGGATGTAGTGGATTAATGGAAAGAAAGGAGTCCAGAATGAAAAATTCTATTATTTGCGAAGAAACTTATAGAGGATATATTTGTAAGGCTGAAAAGAGCTAACTACTACTTGCGGATATGAGACTGTACGCCTGATTAGAGCCATTCTGAGAAGATGTCTTTAGCGGGTAGTTTTATCTTCAATGGAGTCAGTGTACATCTTCGGTATTCTACAAAGAATTTACTTCCTGTTTTCTGCTTTTGTTTACCGTTGGAAGTTTCTTATAGATCATGTTAAGGATTTCACTATGAAGTCAGCGTGCGAAACTCGTGTAGAGTCCACAGCCTTAAGGCTGTTCGATACCAGACAGTTGAAGTCCATTACATCCTTATTGCATTCACTGAATCGGAGAAAGAAGACGCAGACATTCGTCATGAAGCGTTCACCCTCACCGAATTTAGTTTCCTCATCTCCATTATGATGTGGTACATCATTTTTTCCGATAAATTTAGAGAGCAAGATCGTGCAAAGCAAGAACGAAGATATTGTTGCAACCACAAATCTGATAAAAGTGTGCAGTGACTTCATTCAAAACTACATCGGCGTCGGTTACCAAGGAACTCTGATAAAAGCCAAAGAAATTGCGGAAAATCTTGTTGTCAACCAGTGTTTTAAGGCCATTTTACGCATTCGTTGTAAGAAACGCCATTTCAGATATGAAGGTGAAGATGAAACAGTAACGGACCCGAAAGCCACGTTCAAATTTGACTAAATAGACTAACCAATATATGGAACTTTAGGGATTTATTTATGACCTGGAACGACTTCTTGACAAGAAAACTATCATGAAGCACTGCATGGATCTTTATCAGCTGTTACATTAACGGTTTTCACCTCTACAAATAGCTAGGCTTGGTATTTTGCTGCGAAATGATTGCCGCGCTCGTCAACAACTTCTTCAATTTATTTTAAACAATGAAAGTTGTGACAACCTTCCCAAACACCAGGATATCACTCAGGATGCCCTTCTTACCTGCCATCGACAATTGGCAATGACAGGCTCTCTTCGTTTTCCATCCTGTTGTTCACAGCATAGACCTGTCACATGCGATATCAGAATTTGCGGTGGCTAAGATACAAAGAGTCTCCTTTTGAATGTTTCTCCAATGTTTGTTGCTTTATAATGTAAATTGTAAACTGTAAACCAATTTAATTTAATAAAAATTTTTGAAAATTCCATACCTAACAATTCTTGAATCCTTCGTTGAGAACACACTTAAACACAGGATAGTGGGGAGGGGGATGCCGAATATAAAGTTTGGATAGGACGATATTTCCCCTTATCGTTACGAAGGAGGTTAAATGACACAAACATTATTATTTTTCATAGTCTTCTGCAGGACCAAAAATCATAAGAATATATCTAAATTCATTCTTATGTAGGGTAATCAAGTTCTATTGTGATTCATTATTCGTCCTTTGGATCAAACTATAGAGTGGGCAGTGCATTTCATATTATTTTCAATTCACTGTAAAAAAAATTTATTTGAACTCAGTTTCAAAACATTTGAACATGTGTGTTGCAAGATTATATAGAAATGACGGAGTATAACCATTATGACGTTGTTTGTATATCAGAAAGAGAGATAGATATCATTATACAATGATCATGATCACACTTGACCACAAACTCAACGCAAATTGTTGCCACCACCAAAGAGGAACAATCTTAAAGTCGGAAGATTCATTCATTTATTTCTAAAATTTAAGAATTACTTTCTAATGCAAAATTACGATAGTTTTGGAATTTGTTCATTTTACGTTTTTTCCTTTTTCGAATTGAAAATTGGTGTAATTTAATGTGATAAATGTTGTAAAAGCGTTTTATTGAATCACACCCCAAATATTTCCCTGAAGACTACTTTTATTATGTAAACTTATATGACTGATCTAATTTTAAACTTATTAAATTAATTGTTGGTTACCGTACTTTAATATACTGAATTTAAAATCATGTAGATGATATTTTCAGTTTTAATGCTACTTCTCATCAAGTTGAAAGAAAAAGAAAATACGAGTTTTAATAAAGTGTGAATTTAGTTTTTATAGTTCCCAAATTGGACATAATTTATATGCAGAAATATATGTTCCAGTAATACAATGAAAGCAATTTACAAACGAACATTTTAAACTACAAGCTGCCTATTACAACATTCTTATTATACTAGGGTGTGTCAGTTTTAGTAAAGTCAACAATTCTAAAACTACTAATGCTCAAATGATGTCATATTATCTAGCAAACTTAGAAATATCTTTAGTGTTGTTTAAAAAAGCCATTTACCTACTTATATTTTACCATAAAGGTTTGAAATATAACCTAAATATGACTGCATTTAACTGCAATGACCACGCAGTATATAAATGAATAGAAACGACGTAAATAAGGAGCGTCTCTGCACACGGGGAAGAGAAATAACGAATAAATGAAAAATGAGGCGAACCGCCTGGGAATCGAACCCAGGGCATCGTATATCAATGTGCCATTGATATGTGTGGTCAACTTTGGTTATTTTTGGTGTGCAGTATGGTTTCTAAGTTTCACATAGTCACAAATGCTGGAGTTTTGATTGTGAATACATTTTGATTACTTCGTAAAGTAAATATTGTGCAATTCAAATTATTCGAAATGTTATGTGTGACCCAAACTTTCTGTATATTTTGATATGATAGATATATGAAATTGTCATTACTTTGAATAATTAAGTCTTGTACCTATAACAACACAACCTTTTATCTGAGCTTATAGGAAGATATTAAGAATTTCAATTAACTTAATTTTATGTAATCATAACACAGGTCAACAAAAATTTTTTTTTGTTTCGTTGCCAAGGAAATTCGTACGAATTTAGGGTATTTTGGGGTTGCTGAATTCCAAAATGAAAGTAGTTTTTCCGATTTGGCTCTAGTTCTTGAGATAATGAATACCCTCAATTAATAGGAAACGTAACCATAACGCGTGCATATGGGAAACTACCGGAACATTCTAGATGGTGAGACACGCGAATATTCTTAGTGTTTACTCCGCGATCATTCTAGAATATTCCCCCTCCGTATATAAGTCATCGGCCACCCAACCAGTAAGTAGGCTCCGCCTGAACATTAAATTTTTTGCATTTTTACGTGTTTCAATGGGGTACCAATTATCTCATAAATTAGAGCCAATCTAGCAAAACCGATGTCATATTCGGAATCAGCACCACAAAGTTACCCCAAAATCACTCTAATATGATTGGCAATAAAATGAGTGTTGACCAGTGTAATCAGTAGGCCTATCCAAATTTCAATGACATTTCTTTTGTTCACAGGTCCACAGGATGAGTCAGAAAGAACTCAGAACCCGAAGCAAATCAAGTTGTCACCTAAGTCATTTGGTGGGGACTGGGAGGGAACTTCCCCCTGCTGAGCTGCCCACAGCCAGAGATCTGCTGAGGTATGGTTTGTTGAGGAGAGATGAGTGAGGAAGACAGGAGGAATTACGCAGTTAATGACCTGATTAACAAAGGCATTGTTCCATGGCTACTGGCTAGGTGGAGAAAGGCCAATGCTCTATCCACAGGACCTGTAATCAACACTGAGGTCAGGATCAGGGCTAAAGTGAAGGCACTGTGGGATGAGGCAGTGAAGGTGTCCATTGACAATGTGAAGCTAGAGGTCAAAGATAGGTTCATGATGAAACTGGACAAATTGGTGGATATCTTGACCTGTCACTGTGTGATCAGGAGCTGCAGTAAGCTTGGGTGCAACCCTGTCTGCAACAGTGAGGTTCACATTGACTGCAGCTGCAGGAGCGAGAAGAAGATACCAGTGTAGGAGCTTGCCTTCATTAAAGGTCAGAGAGAAAAGGTGGGCAGTGTGGGGGCACACCAGATGGGTCTAGTTGATCACCCTGAGACCAGGAGACAGGAAGCAGTGCTGCAGAGACAGGAGCAGAGAATGAAGGCCAAGGAGAAGAGGAGGAGGAAGGCAGAGGAGTCATCCAAGAAAGAAGAGGAGTTGAGGGAGGAGTCACTGCTGCAGATGGAGTTGGAGGAGACTGGAGATATACTGGAGGAGGCAGGGAGGAGAGAGGAGGACGAAGACTTCATACCAGAGGCTGCGACAACTTCTTCCTTGCCTATGGCTACGAAGAAGAAATACAACACTGAAGATATCATCAACATAGCTCTGGCTAGCTTGAGACATCACACTGGGCTGAGAGAGAGTGCAGAGATTGCCACTGCTTCCTGGATTGATGCTGGTCTTATCACAGAGTTTGACACAGCACTGGTGATTGACCGCAACAAGGTGAGGAGGGCTCAGGAGAGACTGACTAAGGAGCTGGTCAAGAAGTTTGATGAAGAGATTAGGAAAAATGGCATCACCTGTATCTTCTTTGATGAGAAAAGAGATGACACCAAAGTAATGATGGAAGCTGAGGGCAGTGACAGCCAGTTTCCTGGCCTCATTCCCAGGTGGGAAATATTTGTGGCATTTTTTACCAGAGGAAGCTGCAGAGGAGAGAAGTCATGCTGAGGTCATTGCTGATCATCTGGTGAACTGGCTAAGAGAGAGAGGAGCAGCCCAGACCCATTTGGCGATAGGAGGTGACAGTACTAATGTGAATACTGGCTGGGAGGGAGGAGTAATGCATTATGTGGAGGCCAAGCTTAGCAGGAAGTTGGTGTGGATTGTCTGTGACTTGCACACTGGGGAGCTGAGTCTCAGACACCTGGTGACTGCACTGCATGGCAAGACATTGAGCAACAACAAGTGGTCTAGGCCCCTAGGGAAGATGTTAGACACTGCCACTAGCTGGAGATCAACCCAAACTTCATGAGGATCACTGCTGGTCCTCCTCTACCCCCATCTCAGTCAGAAGGTAGTCAAGGACCTCAGCACAGACCAATCATATGGCTACAGAATCATCACTGCCATCAGATCGGGAGAGGTACCTCAGAGTCTAGCTCTCCTGGAGATTGGGCCAGTCTGTCACAGTAGGTGGGTCACCACGGCTCTAAGGTTCTGCAGATTGTGGATTCCCAAACGTGGGCTGAAGGGTATGAACCTCAAGAATCTGAGAATAATTGTGGAATTCATAGTGGGAGTCTACATGCCAAACTGGTTCAACATCACGTTAAATCACAGCTGGGTGGAGGGTCCCAGGCATGTACTGTACCAGCTGGAGCTGCTCAGAAGTCAGAAGAAGGAGGTGATAGGAATAGTGATGCCTACAGTGAAGAGATCAGCCTGATATGCACACTCTGAGGCTGTGCTCTAGGCCATGCTGTGCAATGAGGTGGAGGAGGAGAGGAGGGAGGCAGTGAAGAGGATACTGGAAATCAGAGGTGAAGGAGATGAGGACACACAGGTGGGAGACTGCAGTGTCAGGCCCAGGAAGACTCCTGACATCAACCCAGATGCCACCAGTAGTATAGCCGCAAAAGGTTAGAGTGCAGGAATGTTGCAAGTTATTACGTAATGTGCAAAGGGGGTGGGGGTTGTTGCAAAGGGGGCGGGGGTCTTGCCAAAAAAAGAAAAAAGAAAAAAAAAGGAAAAAATACCCCCAAAGGGCCCTTTGTTGCCAACCGGGGTTGCAAGGGGCATGCAACTTGGGGGCGGAGTTCTTCCCCAAGCTATTTCCCCCAAAGGGCCAGAAAGGAGAGAAAGGAGGAGAGAAAGGAGGAGAGGTGTTCACCTGGCAGGAGTCAAGTGCATATTAAGACTTCAGCCGAGTAGGCGTTGTTTTATAGGCTCCTAATCAGCCAGTTGGCTGAATCAGTCAGTTGACTGAGCCAAGGGGGGGAGGGGTACACCTGCAGGAGAGAGAGAGAGAGTAGTTGCCTTTGATTGCAAGGCATGCAACTTGGAGGCGGAGTTCTCCCCCAAGCTATTTTCGTTTACCTAACCTAAGAGGCCTCTAAGGGGTTTTCCCAAAGGGCCAGAAAGAGAAGGACCAGAGGTCCTTGCTCGGCTGCGAGCCGAGCTTGTAATGACTCCGTCATTCGTCTCTAGGTCTTTTATAAACCTCTATTCTGGCTGAGTTGCCAGATAGCGCCATGTATTCAGTTGCTGAGTTGCCAGATCGCACCATGTATGCAGTTGCTGAGTTGCCAGATCACGCCATGTATTCAGGTGCTGAGTTGCCAGATCGCACCATGTATTCAGTTGCCAGATAGCGCCATTTATTCCAGATAGCAAAAACCATATATTAATCATCCATTTAAATAGTGTGCCACAATATATGATGGTAGATGAATCCAATTAAATTCTGGTTATTAAATAAATAATTTTTACACACTTAATTTTTATTATAAATATTTAAGTCACGAAACGGAATGAAAATTTATGAAACACACGACCCTCATTCCCCCCCAATCCCCATGCGAAGAAAATTGAAAAACGAAATATAAAGCAATTAATCAATTGAAATTAACCAAAACACTCCGCTATAACGGGGTCGGATGACTAACGACATCTTTATATTTTTGAAGAACACCTGCTGGTTGAGAGACCTTCCCCCCAATCCCTGATAAGTCTCCCTTCACTCCAAATGAAAAGAACATTTACGGGAAAAATCAAAACACACGATTGTCATTCTCCAAACCCGTATATATATATATATATAATAAATGAATAAACAACTCGTGCACACACACACACACACACACACACACACACACACACACACACACACACGAAGAAAAGGAGACACTGTGTCAATTCGACAAAAGTTCTATTGAAAGTTGAAATTAGTCAAAACACAATACGCTATAACGGGGTCGGACGGCTAAGGACATCATTATATTTCCTCATTAGATTTAATGATCGTATTACCCAGCCCCCATTCCCCCATGTGTGTTTTATATATATATATATATATATATATATATATATAGAAAGAATCATAATAATCGTGCCTATTTGTCAACCCCTTATATAAGTTTGGCAGGCGCTTTAGTGGAGCAAGCCTTATTTACTGATACAAATTATATCTATCGGTCAAATAACTTTTAAATCAATCACTGATTGCCTCTCTAAAACCGTAACAATATAATTTATTAAGTAGAATATTATGGTCTATTACATCAAACACCTTACTCAAATCCACCGCCAATACCCTCAATTTAGTAATAATAACAACTATCTCTCATACACTATATATATATATCTATTTTGTTTTGGTAAGCCTTTCACGCGTTTCAAAAACAGAAAAAATATTACGCGCTTTTCACCTTAAAGTGAATTAAGGCAATTTTACGAAAAAGAAAAGTAATCCTCTGAGATATTTACAGGTGATCCACTGAAAAGAGGCAACAAATTAATACAGATGCAGATAAATAAATAAATAAATATATATATATATATATATATATATATATATATATATATATATATATATATATAAATGGACTTTCACCGAATTAAAACAAATCACTAAGCAGTTAAAATAATTCGCTCTATTATCACATTCACAAATCTACACACACACACACACACACACACTCTGTATATATTACGAAAATCAGGAAAAATGCCAAACGGGTATTAATTTAAATGAAACTAAACGTATATTAATTTAAAACAAATTAATTTTGTCCTTTTAAGAGAATTATTTATTATATGAATTTAATTACTCAATGTAAGAAATTAATCATTAAACGCGCGCGAAACACACGTATTTGTCCGAGGCCTTTTGAAAGGGGCTAGCGGTAGCGAAGGATTTTTGGTACGAACTTGCTCTTCTAGCTTTCCGTGCCTTTGACTTGTAATTAAAAATGATTTTATTAAAGGCAATGGTTATTTCTCTTGCAAACGTGTATGGCATCAGTTTCCTAGTTTATTGAAATGAATGAATAAAAATGGAAAGGTATATTATTATTATCATTATTATTATAGTGCATTTTTCAAAATTAACACAGATTTTTGTCAGAGGAAGATATGGGGAAACAAATCAAAACACACGTTCGTCCACCCTCATTTCCCCCATATATATATATATATATATATATATATATATATATATAACTCAAAACACACGTGCCTGCGCTGAAACCTTTGAAAGGTGTGGGCGTTCACAGAGGAATTTTTGCTGGAACTTCCTCTCTCTCTCTCTCTCTCGTCCTGGAACTTCCTCTCTCTCTCGTCTCCCTTCATTCCAAATCTTAACTTTCACACACGCACAAACACACACACACACACACACACACACACCCACACACGCCTGTATATATATTATGAAAATCAGGAAAAATACCAAACGTATATTAATTCAAATGATCCTAAACGTATATTATAAGAAATTAATTACTATTTTCACCTTTTAAGAGAATCATTTATTATAAGAATTTAATTACTCAATATAAGAAATTAAACATTAAACATCACACACACACACACACACACACACACACACGAGGGAAGGGTTTCCGACAATCTGGGTCAATTCGAAGAACACCTGTTTCTTCCAGACCGCTCCTGATAAATCTCTCTACATTCGTCAAAAAAATTAGCTCAGACGAAATACATACAATTCTTTCACCTTACCATATATATATATATATATATATATATATATATAGAAAGCCATATTAGCTGTTCTAGCCTTCCGTGCATTTGACTTGTAATTAAAAAATGATTTTATTAAAGGCGCTGGTTATTTCTCTTGCAAACTTGTATTCCACTACAAAGTTTACTGTTGAGATGATTGAGAGCGAAAGCTGATCCGTGTACCCTTTGCAATAAGCAAACGTGGTTGCGACTTGCAACAACTCGCTTTGAAATGAACGCCCTTCTAAAGGCGTCGAATCAACTGTTACTCTTAAATCTCCAAATCAATATGGTTTCCGTAATAATAGAACAACGGAAATGGCTACTTTAAATCTTATGGAAAATGTAAATATAGCTAAGGAGAACAAAGAAATAATGATGTCAATAATTATGGATTTGAGTAAGGTGTTTGATGTAATAGACCATAATATTCTACTTTATAAATTGTATTGTTATGGTTTTAGAGGGGCAATCAGTGATTGAATTAAAAGTTATTTGCCCGATAGATATAATTTTGTATCAGTAAATAAGGTTTGCCCCACTAAAGTGCTTGCCAAACATGGTGTGCCACTGGGCTCAGTGCAGGACCCATTGTACTAATAAAAGAAATGTATATCTTGATGAATTTAATGTTAATGAAATCGCCATAAAGGAGTGTACTGTACAGCGTAGTAGCTAGCCCTTTAAGTCAAGCTAGGCTACGTTTCGGCAATTTCCAGTTCCGAGAAAAAGATCTCAAAGCCATTTCTCTCTTTGTGCATATATATTATTAATAATGTTAATTGTTCTAAGACTATTTTTAAAAGAAAATGGGATTTTGGCACAACTTGCATAATTATGTATTCTACAACTTGCTTATTGTAATTTTAAATATGTCATGAACGTTATACGCGTCACTATTAAATGTCATTTATATTTTTTTTTACTTTCGATTTGATTTTGGATTATGTGTTTCAGCTTTGTAATTTTAATTTTTATTATTGAACAGTTTTAATTTTGTACTTTAGATCTAGCTCTCCACGTTTATATATTTTTGTCATTTATACATTTTTATCAGGCATTGAAATGCGATAGAGTCCCCCGAAACAGCGGATGCTGCCAAATATAATAACTTTTCTGCGCTACGTCATCGTCTTTATCCTAAATATAAAGTTTAATACAGTTCTTAGTACCTCTGTCATTCAATTATTAATCTTATATGTTATAATGTTTCAGAACATTCATATGATCCCTTTCCAGATAGAATCCTAGTCCAAACGTAGAACATTCATATGATCCCTTTCCAGATAGAATCCTAGTCCAAACGTAGAACATTCATATGATCCTTTTCCGGATAGAATCCTAGTCCAAACGTATTTGGTTTTAGAATTTATAAATCTTAAAAAGATGTAGGAAAACAAGAAACACAAAGGAGAAAATGAATTCCTAACTGATGCATTTACATGCTCAAATATATGTAATAATAATAATAATAATAATAATAATAATATCGCTAACAATAGACATATATACTATTCAAGTACTGTCATCAAATCAATTAGCCACAGCCTACTAAGGGCCTACCTACCAAAGCCCCACCAAAGGCGTCTCACAAAGTGTGTGGAACTACATTTGCATGCAAGTTAGAGGTCTTAGTGACAGAATGGGTTATCTCAGAATCTAGCATCAGATTTTTTAAATCACAAAGTGTGTGGAACTACATTTGCAATCAAGTTAGAGGTTGTTTCATCCTGAATGAATTCAGGTCCATGAAACCATGTGGCCAGCAGAACAAATTAATGTAAAATTTAACATGATAACCACAAATAAAGTTGAGCCACTATTAGATTATAACAATTATTCTGACTTTGGCAAACTTGTAAGGGTAACATCTTACTGTCTCAGATTCATTAATAGGACTTGCATTTGCTCCAAACAAAACCACATTAAATTTAAATGCTTTAAACCCTTTATTTAAGTCATATGGATCATTAAACCACAAGAATCTTAGTTGATCTTCGTCATAGTCATTTTTCAGATGAATTCTCAAAAAAGCTTTGCTTATATCACTTTGAACTGCATAGTCATCTAATCTAAATCTTAGAATGATTTTTACAAGGTCTGAAATAAGATTAGGCCCCTCTATGAGACAGTCATTCAAGCTATGCTTTTTGCCATCTTTAAGACTACAGTTATACACAACTCTAAGTTTTGTTGTGGGTGCATCCTTTCTATAGACTCCTGTGTGAGTAAGATAATGGCAGTTGTCTTTTTTAAAAGGGTGATCTTTAACCTCCTCAATGAGGCCTTTTTCTAACTGGTCCTTGAAAACATCATCATACATTTTAATTCTATTGTCATTTTTTAATCTTTTCATCAAATTATAGAGATGACCTTTAGCTACCTTTAGATTATCATTTAATTTTGGACTATTGATCTTCCAAGGTAGTTCAATTGAATAATGGCCATTTTCATACATGATGGTATTTTCAAAATTTTCAACCATTAATTGATTTTCATCTGTATGATCACCATCTTGCACCCCCACTGACTCTAATAGCCAGAGCTGTTGTACACCTTTATCTAATTCTTCAGTTGTTAATGATTTATTTAATATTTCAGTATTTATGTCATTATTTGAGTTGTGTAAGACCTTGTCATAATAGGGCAAGTTTGTTAGTCATATATTTTTATTTTTCATTGTTATTTTATATTTATCTATGTGTCCCAGTGGAGCTATACCCCAGTGAGTATCTAGAGCCAACCCATCTCCTATTCTGACTATGCCCTTCTGAATTAAGTGAATATAATCAGCTCCAATTAACATTTGAACATTATCTATTGTATCATCATTTAAATTTCTATCTGCAATTTTATATTGCTTTTAAGTTGTTGTATTACTTGTTTTAAATTTGGTATATTAAATTTTTGTTGACCAACTTGTTTAATGACTACTACTTCTATGTTTGTTGTTGTATTCTCTGTGGGTATATCAAGCTCTAAATTGACTGTATTATATTTTTCTTTCTGTTCATTTTCTTTGATAAATGATGTTATACACAATTCTTGTTCATTTTTATGAGTTTGTAGGCCTAATTGATTAACTAATGATTGATCTACAAATGTTTGTTGGGAACAAGAATCTATTAGACATCTTATAGGAGTTGTCCCACTTTTTTATTTTTTAAATCCAAGGTTATTGTAGGTAGGAGTACACTAGAATTTTTATTAACATTATTTATTGATATATGTCCATTAAATTTTTTTTCATTTTTCTTTGGGTTTTGTTTATTTGAATTTTTAAATGAATCACAAAGACAAGAGACATGATTTAAACTTCCACAATTAACACATTTGAATCTTATTTTTGTTTTGCAGTCTTTGTTAGTATGTCCTGCAGCTGTGCATTTAGTACAAAGGTTTAACTGAGAACACCTGTTTATCCGGGATTCTAAATCTACATATTTAGTACATCGTGTGCTGTTGTGATCATCAGCCGAACAAAATTTACACTTACGTACAAATTCTGTCGTAATATTAAAATTTTGTAGTGTAGGAGTTAGACCTCTCTTTTTGTTCTGATTTGTCTTTTTGTTGTTGTTGCTTTGGTTTTGTTTGAATTTTCTTTGTTTGGTTTATTTGTGAATCAATCTTTGTGGTTTATTGTGAATCAATCTTTGAAGATTTGTACATTGACAAAACATTTGGAAATTCATTCCTTATTTCACCAAGGTTAGGGTATGTATTTCCCGTTATTCTTTGGAAAATATCCCTAATTTGGGTTTTAAACAATCAAATATTATGGCTTGGATAAACCATGCTGATTTCTCTAGATCTATGTCATTATTTTTTATTCAAAGTTAAAAATCTTTATTAATAAAACAGGATAGAAGCATATGAAAGTCAAGGTAAACTATAGTTGCAAATCATTTTAACAGAATAACAAACATTTTGGATAAAACCTTAAGTCTAAAACTAAAGAGTATGTGGAACATATCAAAAGTAATAAATATACTTATAGTTTTCATACAATGTTTACATGAACTAGAAAATTGTAAAGAACGATGATCCTAATGTGTGAAACACACACACACACACACACACACACACACACAACATGACGCTGTTTAACTGTAGGCAAATACGCTACTTTGATGGTAGCAGATAACCCATTCTGTCACTAAGACCTCTAACTTGCTTGCAAATGTAGTTCCACACACTTTGTGATTTAAAAAATCTGATGCTAGACTCTGAGATAACCCATTCTGTCACTAAGACCTCTAACTTGCATGCAAATGTAGTTCCACACACTTTGTGAGACGCCTTTGGTGGGGCTTTGGTAGGTAGGCCCTTAGTAGGCTGTGGCTAATTGATTTGATGAGAGTACTTGAATAGTATATATGTCTTTGTTAGCAATATTATTATTATTATTATTATTATTATTATTATTATTATTACATATATTTGAGCATGTAAATGCATCAGTTAGGAATTCATTTTCTCCTTTGTGTTTCTTGTTTTCCTACATCTTTTTAAGATTTATAAATTCTAAAACCAAATACGTTTGGACTAGGATTCTATCTGGAAAGGGATCATATGAATGTTCTGAAACATTATAACATATAAGATTAATAATTGAATGACAGAGGTACTAAGAACTGTATTAAACTTTATATTTAGGATAAAGACGATGACGTAGCGCAGAAAAGTTATTATATTTGGCAGCATCCGCTGTTTCGGGGGACTCTATCGCATTTCAATGCCTGATAAAAATGTATAAATGACAAAAATATATAAACGTGGAGAGCTAGATCTAAAGTACAAAATTAAAACTGTTCAATAATAAAAATTAAAATTACAAAGCTGAAACACATAATCCAAAATCAAATCGAAAGTAAAAAAAATATAAATGACATTTAATAGTGACGCGTATAACGTTCATGACATATTTAAAATTACAATAAGCAAGTTGTAGAATACATAATTATGCAAGTTGTGCCAAAATCCCATTTTCTTTTAAAAATAGTCTTAGAACAATTAACATTATTAATAATATATATGCACAAAGAGAGAAATGGCTTTGAGTCTTTTTCTCGGAACTGGAAATTGCCGAAACGTAGCCTAGCTTGACTTAAAGGGCTAGCTACTACGCTGTACAGTACACTCCTTTATGGCGATTTCATTAACATTAAATTCATCAAGATATACATTTCTTTTATTAGTACAATGGATCCTGCACTGAGCCCAGTGGCACACCATGTTTGGCAAGCACTTTAGTGGAGCAAACCTTATTTACTGATACAAAATTATATCTATCGGGCAAATAACTTTTAATTCAATCACTGATTGCCCCTCTAAAACCATAACAATACAATTTATTAAGTAGAATATTATGGTCTATTACATCAAACACCTTACTCAAATCCATAATTATTGACATCATTATTTCTTTGTTCTCCTTAGCTATATTTACATTTTCCATAAGATTTAAAGTAGCCATTTCCGTTGTTCTATTATTACGGAAACCATATTGATTTGGAGATTTAAGAGTAACAGTTGATTCGACGCCTTTAGAAGGGCGTTCATTTCAAAGCGAGTTGTTGCAAGTCGCAACCACGTTTGCTTATTGCAAAGGGTACACGGATCAGCTTTCGCTCTCAATCATCTCAACAGTAAACTTTGTAGTGGAATACAAGTTTGCAAGAGAAATAACCAGCGCCTTTAATAAAATCATTTTTTAATTACAAGTCAAATGCACGGAAGGCTAGAACAGCTAATATGGCTCTTTCTATATATATATATATATATATATATATATATATATATATGGTAAGGTGAAAGAATTGTATGTATTTCGTCTGAGCTAATTTTTTTGACGAATGTAGAGAGATTTATCAGGAGCGGTCTGGAAGAAACAGGTGTTCTTCGAATTGACCCAGATTGTCGGAAACCCCTCGTGTGTGTGTGTGTGTGTGTGTGATGTTTAATGTTTAATTTCTTATATTGAGTAATTAAATTCTTATAATAAATGATTCTCTTAAAAGGTGAAAATAGTAATTAATTTCTTATAATATACGTTTAGGATCATTTGAATTAATATACGTTTGGTATTTTTCCTGATTTTCATAATATACATACAGGCGTGTGTGTGTGTGTGTGTGTGCGCATGTGTGAAAGTTAAGATTTGGAGTGAAGGGAGACGAGAGAGAGAGGAAGTTCCAGGACGAGAGAGAGAGAGAGGAAGTTCCAGCAAAAATTCCTCTGTGAACGTCCACACCTTTCAAAGGTTTCAGCGCAGGCACGTGTGTTTTGAGTTATATATATATATATATATATATATATATATATATATATATATGGGGGAAATGAGGGAGGACGAACGTGTGTTTTGATTTGTTTCCCCATATCTTCCTCTGACAAAAATCTGTGTGTTAATTTTGAAAAATGCACAATAATAATAATGATAATAATAATATACCTTTCCATTTTTATTCATTCATTTCAATAAACTAGGAAACTGATGCCATACACGTTTGCAAGAGAAATAACCATTGCCTTTAATAAAATCATTTTTAGTTACAAGTCAAAGGCACGGAAAGCTAGAAGAGCAAGTTCGTACCAAAAATCCTTCGCTACCGCTAGCCCCTTTCAAAAGGCCTCGGACAAATACGTGTTTCGCGCGCGTTTAATGATTAATTTCTTACACTGAGTAATTAAATTCATATAATAAATAATTCTCTTAAAAGGACAAAATTCATTTGTTTTAAATTAATATACGTTTAGTTTCATTTAAATTAATACACGTTTGGCATTTTTCCTGATTTTCGTAATATATACAGAGGTGTGTGTGTGTGTGTGTGTGTAGATTTGTGAATATGATAATAGAGCGAATTCTTTTAACTGCTTAGTGATTTGTTTTAATTCGGTGAAAGTCCATTTATATATATATATATATATATATATATATATATATATATATATTTATCTGCATCTGTATTAATTTGTTGCCTCTTTTCAGTGGATCTCCTGTAAATATCTCAGAAGATTACTTTTCTTTTTCGTAAAATTGCCTTAATTCACTTTAAGGTGAAAAGCGCGTAATATTTTTTCTGTTTTTGAAACGCGTGAAATGCTTACCAAAACAAAATATATATATATATATATATAGTGTATGAGAGATAGTTGTTATTATTACTAAATTGAGGGTATTGGCGGTGGATTTGAGTAAGGTGTTTGATGTAATAGACCATAATATTCTACTTAATAAATTGTATTGTTACGGTTTTAGAGAGGCAATCAGTGATTGATTTAAAGTTATTTGACCGATAGATATAATTTGTATCAGTAAATAAGGCTTGCTCCACTAAAGCGCCTGCCAAACAAGGTGTGCCACTGCGAAATTCAATTTAATATATATATATATATATATATATATATATATATAAGGGGTTGACAAATAGGCACGATTATTATGATTCTTTCTATATATATATATAAACACACATGGGGGAATGGGGGCGGGGTAATACGATCATTAAATCTAATGGAGGAAATATAAAGATGTCCTTAGCCGTCCGACCCCGTTATAGCGTATTGTGTTTTGACTAATTTCAACTTTAAATAGAACTTTTGTCGAATTGACACAGAGTCTCTTTTTCTTCGTGTGCGTGTGTGTGTGTGTGTGCACGAGTTGTTTATTCGTTTATTATATATATATATATATATATATATATATATATATATATATATATATACGGGTTTGGAGAATGACAATCGTGTGTTTTGATTTATTTTTCCCGTAAATGTTCTTTTCATTTGGAGTGAAGGGAGACTTATCAGGGATTGGGGGGAAGGTCTCTCAACCAGCAGGTGTTCTTCGAAAATATAAAGATGTCGTTAGTCATCCGACCCCGTTATAGCGGATTGTGTTTTGGTTAATTTCAATTGATTAATTGCTTTATATTTCGTTTTTCAATTTTCTTCGCATGGGGATTGGGGATGAATGAGGGTCGTGTGTTTCATAAATTTTCATTCCGTTTCGTGACTTAAATATTTATAATAAAAATTAAGTGTGTAAAAATTATTTATTTAATAACCAGAATTTAATTGGATTCATCTACCATCATATATTGTGGCACACTATTTAAATGGATGATTAATATATGGTTTTTGCTATCTGGAATACATGGCGCTATCTGGCAACTGAATACATGGTGCGATCTGGCAACTCAGCACCTGAATACATGGCGTGATCTGGCAACTCAGCAACTGCATACATGGTGCGATCTGGCAACTCAGCAACTGAATACATGGCGCTATCTGGCAACTCAGCCAGAATAGAGGTTTATAAAAGACCGAGAGACGACTGACGGAGTCATTACAAGCTCGGCTCCCAGCCGAGCAAGGTCCTCTGGTCCTTCTCTTTCTGGCCCTTTGGGAAAACCCCTTAGAGGCCTCTTAGGTTAGGTAAACGAAAATAGCTTGGAGGAGAACTCCGCCTCCAAGTTGCATGCCTTGCAATCAAAGGCAACTACTCTCTCTCCTCTCTCCTGCAGGTGTACCCCTCCCCCCCTTGGCTCAGCCAACTGACTGATTCAGCCAACTGGCTGATTAGGAGCCTATAAAACAACGCCTACTCGGCTGAAGTCTTAATATGCACTTGGCTCCTGCCAGGTGAACACCTCTCCTCCTTTCTTTCCTCCTTTCTCTCCTTTCTGGCCCTTTGGGGGGAATAGCTTGGGGGAGAACTCCGCCCCCAAGTTGCATGCCCCTTGCAACCCCGGTTGGCAACAAAGGGCCCTTTGAGGGTATTTTTTTCTTTTTTGTTCTTTTTTTTTTCCTTTTTTTCTTTTTTTGTGCAACACCCCCACCCCCTTTGCAACAACCCCCACCCCATTTGCAACATTACGTAATAACTTGCAACATTCCTGCACTCTAACCTTTTGCGGCTATACTACTGCCACCAAACTCTCGGAGCTTATTGACTGGAACTCTGGCATGACTGAGACTCAAGAAACCTATCTATATTTCTGAGTTTTAGTATTGAAATACAATCAAAATGCCTTTAATTGTATGTATGTAAAATGTTGTTATATATGGCATCCTTGGCAAAGTTCAAGAAACCTACCTATATTTCTAAGTTTTAATATTAAAATACAATCAAAATGTCTTTAATTGTATGTAATGTATGTAAAATGTACTTATACTTCAAGTATAAGTAGCTAGGAGTGGTCAAATCTGGATTTTAAAGCCATATTTCGATTTAGCACATAAAAATGCATCATTTGGTCACTAGTAGTCTTTGAAAATCTAAAGATTTCACTTTGCTCCCTAAAATTGGCACACCCTATTATTATACTTATGCTGGAGAAAGAGGAAAATTTGGTTCTGATTTCATTCAGTTTGCTTTCATTTTGAGTCTCAGTTGTTCACTCTGGAACGAGCTGGTATGAAGAGTCCTTAGGGCTTTAAATGAAAGTCTTTGAGTAACTAATTTACTAACAAACATTTTTCTTCATTTTATTATTATCACCAAAGTTTTTGGTTGTTTTACACCAACTTAAAAACTTCTTATTGGGACTATTTAATTTTGTGAACAGGGACGAGGATCACTGATTTCCTTTATTTTGTCTCAAAATTTCCATTTTTTTCAGTGTTCACAGTACCTTTCACCCATGCTGTCCCCCCTTCTATTGGATCAAGATGATCGGTGTGAATAAAACATAAGGAAAAAGTAGAAATACACTTGACAGTGCTCTATATTTTCCCTTTGAATATCACAGTCATTGCAAACATTTAAAATGTGTTTAGGAAAAATAATAATAATAATAATTAATAATAATTAGTTTATGTTAGTTAGTGAGTAGTAATAAAATTAAAGGTTCGTTTTTCATAAAAATATAGTACAGGGTGTTCATAAATTATTCGCCCCATTATAAGCCTTAATAAATTCGTTATTATAGGAGCTATCTTAAAACGGTTTGCGGCAATTAATAACACAACTCAAGAAATTTTTGTTTTAATTCAGTAAACCTCCACGTGAGTCCCATTGGTAGCACGCAGAACAGCAAGGCGATAGATGATTTCGTTCCAAACATTAAGAAGAATGTCTTGCGTGATGGAAGCTAACGTCTCTTCAATCCGGTGTCTTAATTCTGTGATGTTATTAACCTTCTTTGCATACACTCTTTCCTTTGTGTAGCCCCATAAAAAGAAATCAAGAGGCGTGATATCCGGGGAACGAGAAGGCCATGGAATAGGGCCATCTCGCCCAATCCAACGAGAAGGGAACTTTTCATTGAGGAACCTCCGCACTTCTAATCCCCAGTGTGGCGATGCCCCATCTTACTGAAAGAACACACGGGGCTGCATATCTTCAAGATGAGGTGCAGCATACCATTGAAGCATATCTAGGTAATTTGTAGCCTTCACAGTGTTCTCATGGAATAAAAATGGTCCAATCACACGGTTATGGGAGAGAGACAACCAAATGTTTATCTTGGGACTGTTGCGTTCGTGTTCAATAAATTCATGCGGATTTTCTGATCCCCATATACGGCAATTGTGTCTGTTGACTTTACCAGACAGATGGAATGTCGCTTCATCACTGTAAACGACATTGTTCAAAAAATGTTCATCTTCATCAATACGGTCAAGAATGTCAACAGCAAACTGTACCCGTTTGGGTTTGTCATTTGGTAGAAGTTTCTGCAAGGTTTGCAATTTGTAGGCATAAAGTTTCAACCTCTTGTGAACCACTTTATGTACTGTTGAACGCGGTATTTGCAGTTCTCGGCTTGCTCGGCGGATGGATTTTGTAGGATTTCGGATAAACGCCTCCTGAATTCCTGCTATCTTATCTTCAGACACAATAGGCCTACCAGCTCCTTTCTGACGAAGCACACTGCCAGTTTCTTGAAATTGTTTCAGCCATCGCTTGAGTGATTGCTTTCTTGGTGGAGTTTTCTGATATTCCTCTCGAAAACGTCTCTGTACGATAATTGGAGATTTGGTTTCCCACATCCACAGCACACACATTGCTTTCTCCTTCACTGTCGCCATTGTGCCCCTAGTGGATGTTCTGCGAAATAAAGAAAAAAATTTCTTGAGTTGTGTTATTAATTGCCGCAAACCGTTTTAAGACAGCTCCTAGAATAACGAATTTATTAAGGCTTATAATGGGGTGAATAATTTATGGACACCCTGTATATTATGTATACAATATTACATTTTTAAGAATTGTAATGTTAAGCTTTCGTAGGATTTGTACAAACAAGCAAACTCTAAACATATGTTTAGAACATAATTTGTAAAAGGATTTTCTTTACAAAATAATAAAGATTAAATAATTGTTTTTGCATTTAGGCCTCAGATTAACGAACTATTCATGTTGTTCTTTAACTAGAATTTAAATCTAGAAATTTTGAGATATAATTCCAAAATATAGTTTATGACGTCATACCATATTGGAAACAAAATATTTCCTTTGGCCGATAGAGATTTTAGTTGAAAGCACAGTTGTGAGTGTTCAGTTTGGCGACTGAAATTGAATTGCTGCAAATCTGTGGTCGAATTTTCAGTTGAAGCCATGTTGCATACCGTGTGGTGCTAGCCAGTTTTGACCAAGGGGCTATCATTATTCCTGAGGAATTTTTTTTCCCATGGCGACCTATTGAGTGGTTGTTGTGACAGTTTTTGTACCACCACCCTCCTTTGTAACTCACAGCGCAGTTGATCTTTGCTATTGGGCAGTAAAATATTTGTATTAAGATTAAAATATACATATTACATGAAGGGTTAGTAAGAGAAGAAAAGGCCTGTTAATTTTAGTTTAGGATATGGTAATGGGATGCAATTTGTTCATTAGCTTTATTATGTATTAAAAACTAAATAATATGTAAATACCCTAGTTATGGCTTAACCTATAAAAATTGATGAATAAACACTAAGTTATAATGAGACACACCAGCTTTATCGTTGTCCATGTCAAATGTCGAGAAATAGTTACCATTCACTAACTGAAGCGATCGTAGGCCGTACTTTTAGCATTGCAATTGGTTGCCGTAAGTTTGTATCTAAAGAGAAATTTAAATGTTACTTCAGAATTTTCAGCTCCAATAATGCAGACATTCAGGCTGTTCTCTATTTAATTTACAGAGACGAGAACAAAAGTGAAAACATTTAAGTATTATGATGAAGTTCTTAAAATTAAAAAAAATGGATATTTGGGAGCAGTGAAAATATGTTTCTCACTTCAGCAACTGGACTGTTGGAAGTGAAAGTGATTCAAATGCGTCTTTTACAGATTTTTTCTTTTGACAAAACGTGACTGAAGTCTTTGAATCCGTACTCCGCATGTCGAGTGTGTTCCAGCGAAGCAATTCAAATGATTAAAATCTCACTTTGTGGGAAGAAGAAAACCGTAATTAGTGGTGACCCACGTACTTATATCATATCTGGAATTTTGGTGTTCTGAATGCACTTGAATCACTTCTACTGCCAAACATTCAATTATAGAAGGACTGCATCACTTCTGATAAGTAAGTGGTTGCTACATTTAGTAAGAGAGCTGCTTCAATAAAAAGAAATTAAATGAATCATTACTGTGATTCATGTATGTGTACATCCAATCGAATACACAACCAACAACATTTTCCGGGCTATTCTTTATTAGGCATGATTTAATAGTATTATTATACTTAAAGACTACATTGATGCCAATTGCTTTAAGTAAAGTCGGAAGATATTGAAAATTAACATGGTAAGTAGGCTAAGGATATTTTTACGCTCAAATTCCTTTACAGTTACATTATTATAATACCTATTCTTGGCTTTCCTAAGACAGTTATCTAAAAATGAAATAGGATAACACAATTTAGTACCAATATTCATGATATTGCATAACTCGTAATCTAAAAATTCAGGACTGACAACTCTCAATGCTCTAAGAAACATAGCAGAGAAAATAGAGGATTTGATCGAGGGATGATGGTCAGAATAAAAATGCACACAAGAGTTATTATTAGTAGGCTTGCGATAGACTTCAAATTTGAACTGATTAGAGCATCTCCAAATTTTTAGATCCAGAAAAGGTAGGCTTCCATCATTTTCTTTTTCAACTGTGAACTTAATAGCTGGGACTAAATTGTTGAGCCTAGTCCCATCTATTAAGTTCACAGTTGAAAAAGAAAATGATGGAAGCCTACCTTTTCTGAATCTAAAAATTTGGAGATGCTCTAATCAGTTCAAATTTGAAGTCTATCGCAAGCCTACTAATAATAACTCTTATGTGCATTTTTATTTGACCATCATCCCTCTATTAAATCCTCTATTTTCTCTGCTATGTTTCTTAGACCATTGAGAGTTGTCAGTCCTGAATTTTTAGATTCCGAGTTATGCAATATCATGAATATTGGTACTAAATTGTGTTATCCTATTTCATTTTTAGATAACTGTCTTAGGAAAGCCAAGAATAGGTATTATAATAATGTAACTGTAAAGGAATTTGAGCGTAAAAATATCCTTAGCCTACTTACCATGTTAATTTTCGATATCTTCCGACTTTACTTAAAGCAATTGGCATCAATGTAGACTCTTTAAGTATAATAATACTGTTAAATCACCCCTAATAAAGAATAGCCCGGAAAATGTTGTTGTTTGTGTGTATTCGATTGGATGTACACAATGTGACTCAGTACATATAGGCCAAACGGATAAAACGTTAGATATTAGGGTAAAACAGCATAAATATGCGTGTAGAACAGCTAATAATTCCAATGCTTTATTTAACCATATGTATAGATGTAATCATAGCATCAAGTGGGATAGTTCTAAAGCGCTTGTTCAAAACAGAGATATAATAGAAAGAAATATTCTAGAATGTGCATTTATTCATTTTAAAAACAATTTCAATAACAGTGTGGGAATGTATAAAATTGACAATATCTTGTTAAAATTCCTTTTGCCTCTCATTAACTCTTGTTAAGTATGTGCTAATTCCTTTGGTTTCCGCTACGTTGTATATATTTATGGGCATCTTGCCTTTTCTCTTCATTCCCGACGAGGTGTAGCTCTGAATACACGAAAGACCTTGGAATCGTTTATCTTTTTCCTTGTGGATTTGCAGCATATATATATATATATATATATATAATATATATATATATATATATATATATATATATATATTGACGATTGGTTAGGTTAAGTCGTAATATTTTTGTTCGTTTTAACGTTTTATTTGATAGATTCATTTAAAAAATGTCTCTTGAAGGTTCTAGTGTAGTTTATGTTTCCCAACTTTGACCTAGTGTAGTTTGTGTCCCCTTTTGCTTTAGGGGAACGTAAACTACACTTGCTTCATCTAATTTATTATTATTATAGATATAAAACAAATACAAAGTCATTATTGAAGCTATGATACCAATACTGTACAAAGAAACTTGCTAAGAAATTTGTCAAGGCCTTGGCTAGCAAAGTCTTTCAAGATTAATAACTCGCCTGTGACCCTGACCCCAACCATAAACCTAGACCTCTTGATATACAGTAGGCCTACCCTTTGTCCAATCTCTAAGGTAGACAGCCTATATTTTAGAAAAGATATTGATAATTTAGAAAGGGTTCGGATTAGGGCAACTAAAGCGAATTCTAATTCTGGCAATTCCCAATTTATGCCTTCCCATTTCATATCATTTTCATTCGCATCCACGTCCTTTTCTACTTTGGTCTGGATAAGTTTAAAACTGGTTAGGTTACGATAAGTTAGGTTGTGATTTGTTAGGCTAATGTTAGGTTAGGTTGTGATTGATTAAAGTAAGTTAGATGAGGAAATATTAGACATTCCCATTTGGCGCTGTTTCAGCGCCGTAAACATTATTGCCTCAATTAAGACACGCTGTTGTCAAA
Organism: Bathynomus jamesi; assembly: GCA_023014485.1. NCBI lineage: Eukaryota > Metazoa > Arthropoda > Malacostraca > Isopoda > Cirolanidae > Bathynomus > Bathynomus jamesi. The sequence goes on along the minus strand of JAJOZX010000110.1, from coordinate 519,773 downwards.
ATTTTGATTTTTGACATTTCGCCATTTTCATTTGAGGCCCAAAATTGGGAATGGAAATGACAAAGTGGGAAGTAATCGTTCAAACGTTTGTCATTTCATTTCTCTCTGTCTCTGTCTTTGTTTCTGTCGCTCTGTACCTTGTGTGTGTGTGTGTGTGTGTGTGTGTGTGTGTGTGTGTGTGTGTCTCTCTCTCTCTCTCTCTCTGTTTTATCATATATTTTCTGTTATAAATCTAGTATTTTGTTTTAATATTATGTAAATGAATCGTATTCATGATTTATTCTAAGTTTTATTTATTCTTTCATTTTATTGACTTTAATTTGTAATTATTGATCGTTTAAGTAATTAACTTTATTCATACTTAATTTCACTTTGTTAATTTATCTTAATTTAAAATTTTTTAAATTAACATTTAATTCGAATATTAATCTTTTACACTAAATACTTTAGATTAACAAACTTAAAATTTATTTATTATTATCTATTGATCACTTACATTAATGGATCAATTAATAATTTTATTGAAACTTAATATATTTACCTTCGTATCTCATCTTACTAATTTATATACGAATTTTTTGATTAATTTATCCACTCATTTATCTTTTTATCTATCTACTGTCTATTGTCTCTTTATCTATTTATTTAATAAATTATTTATATTCGAATGTCAAAGATTTTAAAATTATTTTTAATTATTTTGTAAATGATGCAGAAGTCACCAACATTGTGAGGTGTCACCATTCTAATTTCCGGAACAGTCTTCATGCCGCACTACCCACAATTCTTACTAAACCCTACCTATTATATGATAATTCAGTGAATTTAATGCATTCTCTCTTTATATATAAATAATTAATAACTTAACCCAATGGTCAATTAATGACTGATAAATAATATATTAATAACTCAAATTTCCCCCTTATTAACTCTCTTTATTATTATTATGTTAATAATTAAAACTATTTTATACTAAATTTTTTATCACAATATATAATAATATATATTATTATTATTATTAGAGTATATATAAGTCAATATAATTTTATATTATATGCATTCAAATTCCTTTAATCCGTCTAAATGGTGACGGAAATTCCATTTAAAAATAGACTTTTCACAAGTAAATTGTCAGTTAATTAATGCAAAAAACTTCACTTTTTCTACGTGAAAGTCACAATATGATAATAAAAACCCACTCTAATAGACAGAGTTTATTTCCACAACAGTTTCGATGCCCACTGGCATCCTCTTCGGGTGGATACAGAAAAACGAATGAACCAAAAACAAGAGGGAAAACAGTCCAGAGCCTTTAAAAAATTTGCACATAGATTAGGTCCCGTTATCCCGACAGTGGAAGGGCATTTTATTAAAGGGACCCGCTTTTAAATACATTCGCATAAATTTAAAACTATCTTCTTGTTGTATACATATAGATTCTATTATTTTACATAATTATTACATTTATTATTGAATATGTTACATTTAATATTGTATTATTATTTATTACAGAAATTATAAATTTATTATTACATTGATTATTACATTGTTGTTTATTATACAAAAATTATAAACCGAAAAACAAATGAAAAGGGGGGCGAGGAGGGAATAATCAAGAGACCGCTACGAATAAATTAGGTCCCGTTCTTCCGACACACGAAGGGCATTCTTATTAAAGGGACCCGCTTATAGGTACATTCGCATAAATTTAAACTATATACTTGTTCTATTCTATACATTTATTATACATTTATTATTCAATCTATCACATTTAATATTGCATTAATATTTATTACAGAAATTATAAATTTATTATTACATTGATAATTATTTATTGATTATTATTGTTATTTATTATACAGAAATTGTAAACTGAAACCGGAAGGGCATTTTTTTTTTTATTATTATAGGGTCCCGCTTATAAGTACATACGCTCAAATTAAAACCATGTTCCCGTTCATACATACAGATTCTACTATTTTGACATAATTACTGCATTGATTAAATTATTGCATTTACATTTTTTTAACGTTTATTATTATTACCTTTACACTAATTACAATTATGTTAGAACCCGTTCACCCGACTCCGTAAGGGATTTTTTGACCAAGAATCTCATTAAAGGGTCTAACTTATAGTTACCCTCGCACAAATTAAAATTATCTGCTTGTTCTATACACACAGATTCTATTATTTTTCTTTTGACATAATTATTACATTTATAAAGTACTTTACTTGATTCCCAATCTATAGCATGATTATTTTGGCTGGCGTGATGAAAAATAGCATTATTGGTGTTACAACTTCTGAAGGTATATTTGTGTTCCTTAATACGGGTTGCAATATTTCTTCCAGTTTCTCCTACGTACACTAAATCACAACTTTTACAGGGAATGCTGTAGACACAGGCTTGTTCTTGTTTTGCAGCGTTATTCCTAACCAATTTACTTTTCACGGTAGATGAATATTTGAACGCCAAAGCAAACTTAAAATGGACTCGATTCCTAAAAGATTCCGGTTAGCTTTAGACAAGCTCAGGAAAAACGAAGCAATATTTGTCGCTAAAGCGGACAAAAGTAACACTGTGGTCATTTTGGACAAGTGTGATTGTAAACAAAAAATGGAAGCCTTACTTAGTGATGAATTCACCTACACCAAAGTGAGAGTGTCCCCCCTAAAGAGTCTTTCTGCTGAATTCAACAAAACTATCAGGAACTTATTAAAAGATGTCCCGGCGATTGACCCTAAAAGATTTCTACAGATTAACCCCAAACTCCCCCACATTTACGGCTTACCCAAAACCCATAAGATTAATATACCACTCCGTCCCATTATTTCACACAGGGGTTCATTTAGTTACAGCTTATCTAAATTTCTTGCAGATAAATCATCCCCATTAGTTGGTAAATATTCAGGCTCGCACATCACTAATTCCTGTGACTTTATTAACAAAGTTATGTCCTTAGATTTAAAACGGGGAAGAATGATCAGTTTTGACGTTGAGACCCTGTTCACGAAAGTTCCCATTGATGATGTACTTAGTTTTTTAGATAGAAAATTGCCAACATGTAACGTAGAACTAGGCATGCCCACAACGGTATTTTTAAAATGATAAAACTCTGTCACCAATAATGTCTTTTCCTTCGGTGAAGAATTTTATTTGCAACGTTTTGGTATGGGAATGGGGTCCCCTTTGTCCCCAATACTGAGTACATTATACATGGAATACTATGAGTCGGAATTGTTGCCAACAATATGTCCCAGGAATCTAATTTGGTTTCGTTATGTAGATGATATTTTCTCATTTTGGCCTGACCACTGGAACAACTTTGACACTTTCTTTCAGTCATTAAATAATCTTGTTCCCTCTATTAAATTTAAATATGAATGGGAGAATGACAAACAATTACCTTTTCTAGATGTTTTGGTCATTAACGAAAGCGGAAAGCCCAATTTCACGGTCTATAGAAAACCTACCCATTGTAATTCGTACATTCATTATTTTTCATATCATGATGAAGGAGTTAAAACCTCAATTATTTCTTCCATGTTTCTAAGAACACTCAGGATTTGTAGCCCACATTTGCTAGACCCGGAAAATTCAAAGATTTGGAACATTTTTAAGGGTTTAAAATATCCTGAGTGGTTTATCAGAAAGGCGTATTTTAAAGCCAGAAAAACTTTTTATGCCTCTCGGGAACCGTCAGTTAACCAAAAACAATATGTGAGTTTGCCTTACATTGCCGGCTTAGAAGGAGTTAAACCGTTGACGAAAGATTTTAAGTTTGCTTTGGCGTTCAAATATTCATCTACCGTGAAAAGTAAATTGGTTAGGAATAACGTTGCAAAACAGGAACAAGCCTGTGTCTACAGCATTCCCTGTAAAAGTTGTGATTTAGTGTACGTAGGAGAAACTGGAAGAAATATTGCAACCCGTATTAAGGAACACCAATATGCCTTCAGAAGTTGTAACACCAATAATGCTATTTTTCATCACGCCAGCCAAAATAATCATGCTATAGATTGGGAATCAAGTAAGGTACTTTATAAATGTAATAATTATGTCAAAAGAAAAATAATAGAATCTGTGTGTATAGAACAAGCAGATAATTTTAATTTGTGCGAGGGTACCTATAAGTTAGACCCTTTAATGAGATTCTTGGTCAAAAAATCCCTTACGGAGTCGGGTGAACGGGTTCTAACATAAGTGTAATTAGTATAACGGTAATAATAATAAATGTTAAAAAAAAATGTAAATGCAATAAAATAATCAATGCAGTAATTATGTCAGAATAGTAGAATGCCCTTTCGGTTTCAGTTTACAATTTCTGTATAATAAATAACAATAATAATCAATAAATAAAATAATTATTATTATTGCAGACTGACATCGGTGAGGGAGTTGATAATTATACTTTTATTATTATAGATACAAAGATGGGATAATTATTCTTTAATTATTAAATATTAAGTAATTGATAGTTAATGATGCTTGTCTTTAGTACTGAATATAACTCGGCCTTTTTCTGTCCGAATCTTTCCAGCCTGTTCTTCCGCCACTAACCTCCTCTAGCCCTTTCCTACACTCAACTTATATAACCCATCTTTTGGGGATGTCCAGATGTGATACGGGAAAGATAGCTTCTGTAGGCTTTCCCCAAAGAATGCAAAGAAGTAAAATGGGTACATTTGGATGGAGCCTGAGGCCAACTTTATATGCATATATTTATATACATATATATTTTATAACAGCACGTTTGCAATAAAAAATAGTTAAACATTTTTTGTTGTTTTGCTGCAATTGAATGGGAAAATAGGTCTGAAGCTGTTAATCTCTCCATTTACTGCACCGCACACGACTGACGCTTAATGGCCTTGAATGGAGTATATATCGACTATTTTTTAATGCTTATTAAAAATTAAAAATAACAGGAATACTATTTATATACGCAGTGTATATAAATATATCACCTTGTTTAACGTTGGTTTTGCTTCCGCCCGAATTGTTCATTTTGGAAGAAGGTCAAGCAAGCTTGTGATTCCACTATAGACCTATAGTTTAACGTGTGGAAGTCGAACCACGCCGAATGACGGGCGATCAGAACTTGAAAAGTACTCTCCCGGACTCGATCTCACGACCTCCCGATCAGCAGCCCACCGTCTTCACCACTTGGGTATCGAGTGAGGGTACCCATTTATCTACCAACCAATTTCTATTGTATGGAAGGATGAAGAAATAATAACCACTTCACAACTATACATATATATATATATATATATATATATATGTATATATACAGTATATATATTTTTTTTCGTTAGTGTGCAAATTAATTGCAGAATTCCACAAAATAATTTTGATAGACTTATCATTTCTCATTCACTTTCTTGTGTTTTGGGAAAGAGGACAATTTACTTTTCACAGAATGGCTAGACGAATATTGCAATAGTTACCCACATGAACGTAATCACACGTAAGGGCATTTACGTGAAGACATTGACTGAGATGTTGATAAGGCATAGGTAGGTCAAGAATAAGTGAATGAAATTAATTAATTTAAATGGTACCAAAGAAAAGAGGTCAACAAAAATTGAAGGTTATTCAATAATTAATAACCACAAGAAGATACAAACAACATTATTCACTTCAGGCAAAAACATTAACACATGAATGAACATGGCCAAACACCATTTATACGACAAAACATTAGACACGACGCATCATATATATAAAGTCTTAGACTGTAAATTCTTTATTATTATACGAAACAACTGATACTAAAGATATGAGTATGAGGATTCAGTATTCAAAGTATGGAAACTGTGAAAGGAAATAATTTACTTTATGACGTCGTAGTCTATCAAATTGTGCAATAATTAATTAATTAATTGTGCATAACGAGTTTTCTTTCTAAAGCCGACCATACACGCTCAATTATTTCGTCCCTTTTCCATGTTCAGCGTTAAACTTGACGTGGAACTTGAACACGCAAGATCCCACACACATTAACATCTTAAATGAGCGTTTTGTCAGTTTCCCTTTTGCTGTTGTGTTAGCAACATGTCCCTAGATTCGGACTCATTAAATTTAGTTGCAGTTGCAACTGCTTTAACGTCGAAAAAAAAGAAAAAGAAATCGAAATGGACAAAAAATTGGTTATTAAAAGAAGCGAATTTCGTCACACTAATTAATTAAGTGAATTTGAAATTAGAGCCTGAAGATCGGTTTAATTACTTAGGCATGGATGAAGTTACATACTTAGCTTGGGGTGGGCTGATTGTATTGAATTTTAATTATTCAAATCGTCGTATCCCCCAGTAATTTGAGGGCATGCGGTCCCCTAATTACTGGGGGGTTCAATAAAATGATTATAGTCATGAGAATCTTAAGCTTCACAAATCTTCTTGACACAATATGAAGCTCAAGAGTTTCATGACTATAATTTTTTTTTCCTCTCTAACCATGTAATTATTTAAAAAATTCAGCTTTTTCTAGGGACCCAAAAGTTCACGGACAGAGACTCACAGACAGAATCACACACAACTTGCTTTTATATAGTAGATTTATATATATATATATATATATATATATATATATATATATATAAATATATATATATATAACAATTTGTAGATATACGAATGAAAAATAAGTTATGCATATATAATTAATTACTTCATTATCATTGACATTAATATTCGAGGTACTTTCTCTTGACATTTCCTGATCTTCGAGAAAGCAAAGATTCTTAAAATACCACAGATTAGGTATGTATACATCATTAGCACCTGCTCCGGATTTTTTCGATGAATTCACTTTTTTCATTTCTTTCCTTGCAGGCATATTTATCTACTTCCTTAAGTTTTTCTATAATTTATTATAGGCTTCAGCCTTCAACTGTTTGTTGGAATATTCTTTGGATTTAATTTTCTACAGGCAATGTTGTTCTCTATATACATCTAGAAAATCAGTTAAAAATTCCTGATTAAATTATTTTAAATCTGACATTATAGCAGGGAGAAATACAGCCTTTCCCAAAGAAACTTCTCTATAAACTGAGAAAAATACTTGGAATGTCCATACAATGGTCATTTTACTGGTTACTGGTTTTACTGGTTCATTTTACAATGAATTTACGAATTTGGCTCCGCCCAAAAAATATCAGGCAGTGACGGAATTCATTCAAATCAAGTAAGATGATGCAAAACATTGAACGAGGAGACTGTTTACCACCATTAACTCTCAAGTTTCACGTCAAGTCTAACACTGAACATGGAACAGGGACGAAATAATTGAGCTTTCGTGTGTTATTCTTGCACTTCTACTTTTAAGGTTTATTATTATGGACACAAAAAAGATTTTCCTTTTTGCATTACTCATTTTTCAAAATGGTCCAAAATTTATTTAGGCCATGCCTTTTGTTGTAAACACAAATTTTGTACAAAATTAGTGCTTATCGTATCTTCTGAACAAAGATATTTTAGCTATTGAGAACTTAACATTTATTTTAACTTCACGAACCACTTACATTTTGAATGCAGCTTCCCATATTTGGTCTCACTGATTTTGGATGTGAAGCTCAACATTTTTATGGCTGTGGTATTTTTGTACATATAGGGACTGAATTGTTTTTCACCAAAGAGTATAAAATTTTGTACAAGCGTCGTCTGACTAGATAAACAAAATTATTTATTTTTTACCACGAACAACATAAATTGTAAACTACCGAAATTTTGTTTATACGTACTGCGGGCAAGAGACTTGACGTTGGGAGGAGCTTACAACTCTCGACGAATACGCTACATCCATCATCACACAGCAAACTTTTAAACCAAATAAACTGTGACCTAAATTTTTTTTAGTGAACAAATTTGTTCGATGTTTACATCAAATTATACATCGATGTCCTTCATCTTTAGGTGTAAAGAGCGTGTGGTGTAATTTCTTCTTAAAAAGAATTACAACCTTCGTAAGAGCCATCCCCGAAGTGTTATCGGGGTTAAAACAGATTTGTTCACGCAATTTCATGTGTGGGCGATAAGAAGGAATTGAAAGTTATATAGAAAACATACATATACAAGTTTTTACTTTTTCTTGCAGGAAGGAGTTGCCGAGGGCGACTATCCGCAAAACCACCCCGCCCCATAGCATAAGAGTAGTTTTAGAAATATTTACTACTTTTTTCAAATTTGTCTTAAAGTAATGGAAGGCAATATAAACATTCAAATTTGAAATAACAAATTTTATTCACTAGAATTGAAATTTGTTCAAAATTATAATTTAAATAATTTTGAAGGAGATTTATCATTTGAGGGTCTGTAAAATAAGGATTTTTACATTCCCTTAATCTTATTGTCTTGGATGTTCGAAATTTTGAAGGTAGTCTGGTTGTTGTTGTTTAGCCGATCAGCACACCCTGATCGAGCAAGCCGGCGGCACGCAGGTAACCGATCGCCCTCTCCGGAGTGGACCAGAGGTTCAGCGCATTAGTGATGTTGTGTTGTGTTCGTTTTTATGCTAGAGCGGTACAGTCTGTCATAATGTGTTCAATTGTTACAGGTGGCAGGTGTCGTCTGTGGGTTGTCTAGTCTGTGTTTATATGTCGGTAAGTTGGGGTGATGTCCACATCGGAATCGTGCTAAGTTAACTCGATCCGATCTACTCAGGCTGATCTCTGACCTGTTAATGGGTGGCGGCTTCGCACCTAGGACCGCATTCGGACCGAGTCGTGCCAGTGCTTTGTGGGTTAGGTGTGTGTGTGTATGTGTTTTCTGTACTGTGTGATGTCTGTGAGGCGTGGTATGGAGTGGAGTATTTGGTTATAATGTCTCTCTGGTGTTACCATAATGGTGCGAGGTGTCGGTGCATGATTGTACATGTAGTGGCAAGGGTGTTGCGGGTTAGTTGTCGCTGCTGCCATGAATTGTGTTCCACTCATGTCTAAATGTTCCCTAACTTTCAGTATTTTTGTTTCAGTGTGCAGGTGTTCTATTGGTGTTGTTTGAGTGCATCCTGTAATGATACGAAGTGCGTTGATTTGTATTGTCTGTAAGGTGTTTATGTGTGTGTTTGAGATAATGGGTGCCCAGTATGAATATGTGCTGATATTTGTGAGAGCTAGTATTCCCTGTGGGCCCAAGTGTTTAAGGTGTAGGTAGTCTGGTTGGTAGAATTTAATTAAAGGAAAATTTATCTTAACTCGAACGAAGTTCAGTTAACGCTGGTTGTCAAAAGTTGGTATTAACACAGATTGAGATTTAAATAAATTAACAAAATGTAAATCCTAACTTATAGTTAATAATAATCACTGTGAATCGAGAATAAACTTTACAATATCAAAAGGACTAAACTCTTCTGAAATTAGTGAGCATTTCCTCCATTTTGCCCGATTACTTTCTTTTTGATTCCTCCCAGCTGGTTAGTTGTGAATGTTTACAAATTAGGTGGTTGGTCATTTTACATTAAGTAGGTAATTAATCCTAATAAGAAAGCCAAAATCAAAGCCTGAGGTTTCGAGATGCTTGGACACTCTGTGTTTAAAAGAAAAAATAGATTGAGGAAGATTGTTCCAGAGTTGACCCGTTGAGTAGATGAAAGATTGAAAATACAGATTAACCCTTGCGTTAGAGAGTTGGACAGAAAAGGAGTAAGAATGTGTGGAAATTTTGGTATTATGTGCTCTCCTTAAAAGAGGAGGCATGCAGTTAGAATGCTCAGAAGAGCAGTGTCCATAATAATAACGATAGCAAAGAGAGAGTGAAGCATTTTTGCTAGAATGAGGCAAATTGAGGCATCATTGCGACGAAGAAAGAGGGATTGAAGAGAGTCAGTAACAGGTATGGAATTGATGAGATTCAAAGCTTAGGATTCCACCCCGAGCATATGAGAAACGTACTGCATACAGGGGCGGGTAAGCCCTTTTAGAAGCTGTTTTAGGAAGAGAGTATAAGTGATCTTTCCAGGAAACATCACGCGAAGAGGAAACCACCATGAACATTAAGAGAAGAGGAAGGATTGAATTGTGTATCGTTGAAGGTAAGGAGATAGTTGAGTTCAAGATTGTGACGACTAGACAGATGAAGGAACTGAGTTTTTGAGACATTGAAAGCCACAAGGTTTTCTCTCTCCCAATCAGAGAAAGTATCACAGAAAGATCATAGGTTACTCTAAGTGCATTATAGCAGTCCTACACTAAGCATGAAGTGACTATTGAGAGGGACGCTTATGAAGCGGGTGGAGAAGTGAAGAATGGAATCATCGGCATAGGAATGGAAAAGAAAAGAAGTGCGACTTAAGAGATCATTCATAAATAAAAGGAAAAGAGTGGGCGACAGTTCAAAGCCCTAAAGAACACCACTATTAATAGCTTAGGAGAAGAATAGTGGTCATCTACAACCCCAGCTTTAGATCGGATAGAGAGTAAATTGGAGATGAAGGAACAGATAGGAGGATACAAACCGAAGGATGGCAGTTTTGAAATTAAGGATTTGTGCCAGACTCTATCAAAAGCTTTTGTTATGTCTGACGTAATAGCAATGGTTTCACCGAAATCCCAAAACGAGGATGACCAAAAGTTAGAGAGATATGCAGAAGATCGCCGGTGAAGCGTCCCTTTCGTAACCTATACTGACGACCTGAAAGAAGATTGTGAGAAGAGAGGAGTTTAAGACTCTTTATATTAAGGATAGATTGATAAAACTTTAGAAAGGCAAGAAATCAAAATAATTGGAAGAAAGTTGGAGGATTGAATAAGCACCCTTCTTTGAGACAGGCTGAATGAAAGGGAACTTCCAGCGGGAAGGAAAAGTAGCAGATGAAAGACAAAGATGAAAGAGTTTGTCTCGGCAGGGTGTCACCACAGAGGCACAGTTCTTGAGAACAACAGGAGGATCACATTAGGACGGTACACCCTCCTAGAATTAAGCCCAAATAGGGAAGTAAAACATCTTTGGAAGAGATTCTAATTTTAGATATAATTAATGCAGAGGAAGGAGGTGATGGAGGAACAGCACCGGAATCGTTCAGGATTGAGTTGTGGGGAAAGTTTGAGCGAAGAGTTCAGCTTTATCGAGAGAAGATATGGCTCCAACCATCAGAATGGTAAAGAGGGAAGAAAGAAGAAGTAAAGTTGTTGGAGAGGTTCTTGGCTACGTGACAGGAAGAGCAAGAAGAATTAGAATTGGATAGGTTTCACATTTTTGTCAAAGTCCAAGAACGGTTTTTGCACGATTTCCAGGTACGACAAATCGATGAATCGGTGCAGAATTTAAATTCTCTACCGTTTCATCGATTTGTAGTACCTGGTATTCCACGCATTAAAACCAAGCTCACCCTCTCGTCTATTGATAATTTCGCAGCTATCCCCAACCTAAAAGAAAAAAAAATATATATTATAAACAACGCTCAAAATTCCTATGATGCGCGACTTTTGCGTCACCCTGTATATATATATATATATATATATATATATATATATATATATATATATCAGTGGCGGATGGTGACCGTGTGAGTTGGGTGTGCGGAATATCATGTGGAGTAAAATTAATAACTGAAATTCATGTTAACTTAGTTATTAATAAATTTTAATAGTAATATGGTAAGCATACGCAATCCACCTTCTCAATATTACAATAAACACTTGGAGAATTTAGGTGAACTGTAAAAAAATCTAACACCAATTTCGTACGGGCTCCTTTAAGCATCGAACTTATTTAACATAAACCCAAGTCTTCTTTTTGGAGAAAAATAGTGAGTAATAACGTCCTCATATAAGGAACTTCTTTGCTTCACATGTATAAGCAGTGTAATATGTTAAGCATATGAGCATAAGTAATCCACACTCTTAAGAATATACAAAGCACTGGAAGAAATAGGTGAACCTTAACTTCAAAAGCAAAAACAAAAAATTAACACCAATTTCCTACAGCATCCTTTCAACCGACTTTATTTATACATAAACTCAAGTCTTCTTTTCTGAGAAAAAAAGTGAGCAATAACGTCATCATAGAAGGAACTTATTTGCTTCAAGTCTATTAGCAGCCCTTTTTCTATCGAAAGCAAACTAAGACCACATAGCCTTTCCTGCCCTTTTGTCCCCCGGTAGCATGTGTTTATTCGTTTTAGGGTCGAGAAAGAACGTTCTACTGAAGCAGTGGTGCTTGGAATTGTTAAGATCAATTCTGCTAGTTTACAGACTTTTTTGAATCCGCAGCTGAGTTGATTCACTGTCATTATATTCATTAGTTCATGAACATGTTTGCCCGAGAACTCTGAACTTGAATAGAGTACCATGAGTTCATTCTTGAGACGCACATACTCAAACAGTGTTCCATAAAAGTCTCTTACTTTGTTCAGTAGGTTATCTGGGAAGCTTACCTTGTACTCTTCATATTTTTCAGGCGCAAGAAGGTGAAAAAACTCTAATTTAGAGAGAGAAGAATATCTAGTGTGAATCTTATCGATGATGCTATTCATGATCTTGCAAAACAACTGGTGATAAGCATCTTTTCCGTCATTTTCTATCTCTCGTCTGCATCTTTTAGGCTGTGGATTATGGAGATAATCTTTTTCAGACACACCCGAAAGCCATAGCTGTTCAAAACTGTGATCCTTATCATATTTCAGTTGGTGTGTAACGTCACTTCTTTTCTTACTACATTACAGCACATCAAATGTTTCACTCTATAATATATTGTACAAAACATCAGTATACCCAAACACTTTTGAAAAAATCTCAAGGAACAATATTGTTTGAAAATCTTCCAAGAATGACAAGAATCCCCGTACGTTTACTACTGCATCCGTGTCCCAGTCTGCAGAATTTTCGATTACATCCTTGCAGAAATCAGTAAGACTGCTTCTGTAACTTTTTACAGTATTTACTGAACGAGATGTGAAGTTCCATCTCGTTGGAGCAACAGAGGGCAATCTTCTGGAGACAAATTCATTTAAAGCATGTACTCTTTTAGAAGACTTGGAAAAATAAGCAGCTAGTCCACTCAGAATTTGGAAAAAGTGTTTGCACTGTTTGATACTGGAAAGACTTTGCTGTAAAACTACATTCAGCACATGAGCATAGCAATGCGTAAAAATGGAAAGAGGATAAGCTTCAATTACTTTTTTCTGCAAGCCATTTACATGTCCACTCATTACATACGAATCAGGCGAGTTTGTCTAAAACAATTCGTCTAAAATACAATTTGTCTAAATCAATTTGTCTAAAACAATTTGTCTAAAAATAATTTGTCTAAAATACAATTTGTCTAAACAAACAATTTAATATAATATGGCATACAAATTGTTGCCTGATGTACAATGCTATTTATTACTTGCCACGCCCCATCTTAAAAGGTTACCTCTTGTGCGGAATAGTACATCGAAATCAGTTATCCCGGAACCCATAACCCGGTTAGGTTAGGTTAGGTTAGGTTAGGTTAGGTTAGGTATATTATGAAATAAAATCAACCCATTTTCAATCTTTTCATCCTCACTCCAAATTTATCAAGCAGACAAATGCATTTCTAGTTATCTTCAGTTATTAGTCAAATTGTATTTTAGACAAATTATTTTTAGACAAACTATTTTAGACAAACTATTTCGATGTACTATTCCGCACAAGAGGTAACCTTTTAAGATGGGGCGTGGCAAGTAATAAATAGCATTGTACATCAGGCAACAATTTGTATGCCATATTATATTAAATTGTTTGTTTAGACAAATTGTATTTTAGACAAATTATTTTTAGACAAATTGTATTTTAGACAAATTGTTATTAGACAAATTGATTTTAGACAAACTATTTTAGACAAATTGTTTTAGACAAATTGATTTAGACAAATTGTATTTTAGACGAATTGTTTTAGACAAATTCTCCTAGACGCCATTACACATGCTCCGTCATAAGTCTGTTCAACTAACTTGCTTTCGATCTGATATTCCTCAACTATGTTCACTACATGCTTAAACAGGCCACCAGAGGTTCTGTCGCTACAAACATCAGTAAATCCAATGAATCTTTCATATGCTTTACCTTCTTGAACAAAACGCAAAACTGTTCAGAGCTGTGATTTTGACGTAACATCTGAGGTTTCATCAAGCATTATAGAAAGAAATCTTGCTGAATCAATTTCCTTTTTTATATTGTTGTTCATTACAGAGGCGAAGCTTTGATTATGTCATTTTGCACAGTAGGAGAAGTTCCCTGAAACACAGTGGATGTATTTAAATAATTATCTAGAAGAGAATCATACTCCCGTAGCAATTCTAGAATTTCTATGTAATTTCCTCTGTTCACTGAAGATGAAGCCTCATCATGACCTCGCAGAGGAAGTTCTTGCTTAGAAAGATAGCATATTGCATCAATAAGCCGTTATAGAATTTCTCTGTTCTTCTTTACTTGTTCATTGTGTCTGCTTACTTCATGTGCCTTTGCTTATCAATTAATGTGTCAATTCTTTGCTTGCCAAACATTTTATGGCTAAGAAAAGACTGAACATGGCCTTGCGATCTCTCATGCTTGTGCTGAGCAGCAGACAGATGATTGAGATCAGAATATCCCTGTTTACTTCAGACATTATTCTCTTTTGAGAAAAATAAACATGGCCAAAAGAAAAGTTTAGAACGCTCTTCACAAACAGTCAGCCACTCAACAGATTTATACTGAGAAACTGAAAAATGCCTTGTATATCCAGACTTTTTATCTTTGTGTTGACTAATCAAGTTTGGAAGTGTTGGACATGGCCTTCCTTCCTTCCTCTAACACTTTCAACTTGTCCTCATAAACAAGTGTTGAAAAAGGAGTGCTTAATATACTTTGTACAGTGTTTGTCATGGTTATGGAAGGGACAAAAAAGTAATATGTCAGTACTGGAAAGAAAGACTTTCGCCCATGAGCTCTGACTGGAAACTGACAGTCACTGACTCGCTGAGAAGCCGTCTGACGCGGGCCATGGCAACATAGGCCCCGCCCACTTTACCATATATGGAGGGTGTTCTGTCCACAGACCGCACATTTTCCGCACTGATCCCTCGCTCTCTCCCTTTTCTATTTGATTTGGCATGGGGGTAAACATAAACTTATATTCCCATAGTAGGGGTGAAGATATATATATATATATATATATATATATATATATATATATATATATATATATCGCCGCACCGCAATACTGAAATTTCGCACCTCAAACAAGCTCTAGGGACGCTTCTGTCGCTCAGCACCAAAATTTTACCGAATGGTTGTGAAGACAATCCGAACAACTGAATTGAAGTAGCTCATTTCTCATCTCGACTAGTGTCACAGTTGATCGCGGAATTAAGGGTTAGGGCATCTTTTTCGTCTCGACTAAAGTTGAGAGAGGGAGACAAAAGGTTAGTTAAATATTAATTTACAGAAAATCTATTGGGTGTGCGGCGCACACCTAGCACACCCTGAATATACGCCCCTGATATATATATATATATATATTTATATACTAGATTCGGTGAGAATGGAAAACAGATGAGTTCAGAGTGCTCGATCTTATATTCGAAAAAATCACTTAATCAATGCCAATTTAATTACAACAGTTGAGGACTGCCAATAATTTTATCAATATAGAAATGTAGTAAATTTAAAGAAAAATTGGATGAATGGAGGAAGGGTATAAAAAGTAAGAAAAGTGGGGGCGCGGACATCCCGCTCACTTAAATGTTTAAATAAAATATAATAGAAAGAAATTATTTAACACCGTTTCTTGATAGATTAGTGAGGTTAAACGACGTTCTGTCTGTTCAGAATTTCAATAGGTAACCGTCTTCTGCGTTCAGAGTATATAACGAACTGTCGTTCGAGTCCACGTAAAGTTCTACGTTCACTTCGTCCCATGAAGTTCATCGTTATCATGCCCGGCCACAGTGGTGTGCACCGCATTTCGGCGGACGCCAGATTCGAATTGGAAATATCGTCGACGTATGACGATATTTCCAAAAAAATTTCTTTTGACACTGTTTGCACTTCAACTTAAAACACATGACTGCAAATGATGTACAAAAATCTAAAACCTATATTTTTTTTTTTTGAATATCAGAAATGAGACAAAACATTCTCATTATTCCGTAAGATGCCATCAGGAGCAAAGTAGAGAAAACGAAAAGCTGAGTTACATTTGGAAACGAAGGAAGATGTTTGCATACTAAAAAAACTCCTTTGGTCTGGGAACGACAACTTTGATCGAGTAAGGAGTCGTTCGCAGAGTGGGCAACACAAGAAAAACGATGACAATGTCATTGTGGATAAAAAGGAAACGATAACAAGCATCAGAGATTCTGGCTCTACTTTGTGGACCGATGGACCATCAAACATGGACCATCAAACATAAGGGCGATAACTCTTTCTCTGGATGAGCGTAAACGCCAGTTTTCTGTGAAGAATCTGGACAGAAAGCTTGAAAACGCTAACGTCCTGACGCGGCGCTGGCTGCTTCATTCGACGTTCACGGACAGAATTTGCATTCTGTTGCAAGCTGTTCGACTTCAAAGTAAATTTGTCCCTGGCAGTTGATGGATCGAGTGATTGGGGTATATGTCAGCGATTCTGATGTGCCATGAAAAGTTGCCTAGTCATTTTGATTCATATAAAACGGGGCTTGAAGCAGAGCGAAGGATGAAATAGGATGATTGCATTTACTTAGAGATTTAGGCACAATCAAAGATAAGAAGAAGCGATAAATGAACGTTCTAGAGCAGCTCATAAGGGTAACGTTCTTCCTCTTGAAGCATAATATGGCTTCCCGAAGCTCATCTGACAGACTCTTCACGTAGAATAACGGTAAACTCCTGGGTTTAGTTCAACTACTTGGAGAATACGACGAAGCAAAGTGATGAAGGACCCTTGCTTGAATGATTTCCAACGATGTGATGGATTAATGGAAAGAAAGGAGCCCAGAATGAAAAATTGTATTACCTGGGAAGAAACTTGTACAAGATATATTTGTAAGGCTGAAAAGAGCTAAGTACTACTTGCGGATATTAGACTGTACGCCTGATTAGAGCCATTCAGAGAAGATGTATTTTGCGGTTAGTTTTATCTTCAATGGAGTCAGTGTACATCTTCGGTCCTGTTTTCTGCATTTGTTTACCGTTGGAAGTTTCTTACAGATCATGTTAAGGATTTCACTGTGAAGTCAGCGTGCGAAACTCGTTTAGTCCACAGCCTTAAAGCTGTTCGGTACCAGACAGTTGAAGTCAGTTATATCCTTATTGCATTCACTGAATCGGAGAAAGAAGACGCAGACATTCGTCATGAAGCGTTCACCCTCACCGAATTTAGTTTCCTCATCTCCATTATGATGTGGTACATCCTTTTTTCCGATAAATTTAGAGAGCAAGATCGTGCAAAACAAGAACGAAGATATTGTTGCAACCACAAATCTGATAAAAGTGTGCAGTGACTTCATTCAAAACTACATCGGCGTCGGTTACCAAGGGACTCTGATAAAAGCCAAAGAAATTGCGGAAAATCTTGTTGTCAAAAAGTGTTCTAAGGCCATTTTACGCATTCGTTGTAAGAAACGCCATTTCGGATATGAAGGTGAAGATGAAACAGTGACGAACCTGAAAGCCACGTTCAAATTTGACTAAGTAGACGAACCAATATATGGAACTTTGGAATTTATTTATGACCTGGAATGACTTCTTGACAAGAAAATTATCATGAAGCACTGCCTGGATCTTCATCAGCTGTTACATTAACGGTTTTGACCTCGACAAATAGCTGGGCTTGGTATTTTGCTGCGAAATGATTGCCGCGCTCGTCAACAACTTCTTCAATTTATTTTAAACAATGAAAGTTGTGACAACCTCCCCAAACACCAAGGTATCACTCAAGATGCCCTTCTTACCTGCCATCGACAATTGGTGGTTCCAGGGTCTCTTCGTTTTCCATCCTGTTGTTCACAGTGTTGGGTTTACGTCGTCGTCGTCGGCCTAGGCAAGCTACGGCTTGGGACCGTAGCGCATCTATCCGGTATAGGTTAACCTGGATGATGTAGCCATAAGCACTGCCGCTAGTTAAGTGCCAACCAGTGATTATCTCACTAGCCGTATTGAGTCCGTTAGGCGAAACTGCGACAGTACCAAAGGTGGAAAATATAACCTTTGGTTTTCTATTATTTATTTGTAAAATGGACATGGTATTAGATTAAAATAAATATTTGAATATAAATAATTAACTGACAATTGTGATATATAATTAATTATGTTTACATACAATAAAATAATATAGTATACATAAAATTAGTATTAATGTGGTTCACAATTGAATTATAATGGGGTAACTAATTTAAAATGAATTTATACTATTCCGAAATTCAAGACGGTAAAATTAACATTTATCTTGAAACTAAAATAAGAGTATTCACTACACACTCCCCCACCAGAGAGGAAGTTCAAAGAGTTCCGAACGACACAGATTTCCGCTGAACCTTTTTGGTAGCTACATGTACCTCACTTAAGGTTGATTCCAAAAACGCAGGCTTAAGACGATCGATAGAAACCTTGTCGACCTTGGAACCGCGCTGGATGAGGAATGATTTGCGCGTACGTCGGAGAACTTCATAGGGCCCGTCATATGGACATTGGAGAGGCCGTTTTGGGAGAGGTACACGAACGAAAACGTGGGTGCAAGACTGGAGGGCTGGGGAAACAAAGATGTTCTGTTGGCTTGTCAATCGAGGGGGAACAGGCTGAAGGGACTGCATGTGAGAGGAAAGTGTTTGAGCGAATTCCGTAGGATCACATGACTTATCCCCTGCAGTGAAGTAGCCACCTGGTAGCCGCAGTGTTGTTCCATAGACTAGTTCAGCCGCTGTAGTCTTCAGATCACTCTTAAATGCAGAGCGAATACCAAGCAACACGAGTGGAAGCTTATCCATCCAATGGGAGTCTTCGTGACACATAAGGGATGACTTCAGCTGGCGATGGAAGCGTTCGACGAGGCCGTTAGCTTGCGGATGATACGCACAGGTATGCGCATGTACTGTACCCAACAAGCTGGTAAACTTCTTCCAAAGCGAAGACTCAAATTGGCGACCTTGGTCAGTGATGACTTTTGTCGGCAATCCAAATCTTGATACCCATCCATGAAGAAAGGCTCTTGCAACAGTGTCCGCTTGGATATCAGGAAGTGGGATGGCTTCAGGCCATCTGGAAAAGCGGTCGAGACAGGTGAGCAGATAACGTTGGCCTTGAATCACTGGAAGAGGGCCAACAATGTCTACATGAATTACTTCAAATCGCTGGGATGGGGGCGGAAATGCGTCAAAGGGGGACCTGGTGTGCCTTTGGACTTTGGCACGCTGGCAGGCAAGGCACGTTTTGGTCCAATGTTTGACATCCTTCCGCATCGAGGGCCAAACAAAGCGAGAGGTAACCAGGTGTTGCGAAGCACGGATACCAGGATGGGAGGGCTTATGAAGATCCATGAAGACTTTGTCTGTGACATGGAGGGACATAAGGGCGAATAGCAGCTGTTGATACGTCGCAATAGAGGGGCAGAGACAATCCTGGCATACTCATTTTCTTGAGAGAAAGTGAGTGAGTGGAGTCTTCTCTGAGCAGTTCTTGTAGTTCCGTATCCTTATCTTGATCCTGTGCAATAGCATTCCACAGTGTAGAGCTGAGGGTAACAGAAGTAATCTCTATTCTTGAGAGTGCATCCGCTGGAGTGTTCAAGACACCTTTGATGTGGCGGATATCTGTGGTAAATTGCGAGATATAATCGAGTTGCCTGATGACTCTGGGAGAGTGGTTACAGCTGTTTTTATTGAAGACAGTGACCAAAGGTTTGTGGTCGGTAAAAACACAAAACTCTCGGCCTTCAAGGAAATGTTGAAAATGCTTCACGTTTAAGTAAATAGCAAGAAGTTCACGTCCGAAAGCACTATAACGCGTTTGGGCTGGCTGCAGCTTTTTCGAGTAAAACGCGATGGGTGCTTGTTGACCGTTAATGGTTTGTTCCAACACTCCACCGATCGCAACATCTGATGCATCGACCGTCAGAGTTAGGGGGGCATCACTGATAGGAAATGACAAAGACAATGCACTATTGATAGCATTTTTGGCATTGTCGAACGCCTGTACACTATCGCTACACCATAACAATTTCGTTACCTTGCGTTTGTGTGTGATCATAGCGTGTAGAGGAGCAAGAACACTGGCACAGTTTTTAATGAACTTGTGGTAATAATTTACCAAACCTAGAAACCGACGTAACTCACGCTGATTACTTGGCATAGGGTAATTTTTTATCACTTCACACTTGTCCTGAAGGGGGGTAATTCCGTGCTGCGAAATCGTGTGACCAAGAAATTCCAAGGTTGGCTGTGCAAACACACACTTAGATGCATTAATAGTAACACCGTATTGTTCTAAGCGTTGAAAGAGGAGTGAAAGATGTTCCTTATGTTCCTCTTCCGTTGAGCTGGCCACAAGCAAATCATCGATGTAGGCATAAACAAAGTCTAAGCCTCTGGTGACCTCATCTATAAACCTCTGAAAGGTTTGCGCAGCATTCCGTAGCCCGAACGGCATCTTCAAAAATTCGAATAACCCAAATGGTGTACAAACTGCAGTCTTGGGAATATCCGAAGGCTCTACGGGAATGTGGTGGAAAGCCTTAACGAGATCTATTTTACTGAAGATAGATTTGCCGTGGAGAAGAGAAGTAAAGTCTTGGACATTTGGTACCGGATATCGGTCCGGGATGGTTGTCGAATTCAAAAACCGGTAATCCCCACATGGTCTCCAGTCTCCTGACTTCTTCTGGACCAGGTGTAGGGGAGAGGACCAACTGCTTTTGGAAGGTCTTATTATCCCAAGATCCATCATAAGCTGGAATTCCGATTTGGCAGCTTTCAGTTTGTCCGGGGCAAGACGTCTGGGTTTTGCAAACACAGGGGGACCTTTTGTTGTAATGTGATGGGTAATGGTGTGCTTAATGGTATCACCCATCTGCATCGGTTGAAGAATTCCTTGATATCGCTGGAAAAGGCACTGGTACATGGAATTAGGGGGAACGAGGGAAAGTGCAGAGTTCGAGGCGTCCGGAAGGGCAACCTGTTTGGCAAGAACAGAAAGCAGTGTGGCCTGGTCGCATAAGCGTCGCTTGTCAAGATCCACCAGGAGTTTGAAATGCTGGAGGAAGTCAGCGCCGATTATGGGATGCCGCACTTGAGCACAGATGAAAATCCACTTGAAGGATCGGTGAAGGCCCAAGTTTAGTTCACGCGACTGAGTACCGCACGTGGGTATGCGTGAACCGTTAGCAGCGTATAGAGGCGGAGATTCCGAGTGCGTATGACCAGATTTTTGAGGGAATACACTGACTGACGCTCCGGTATCAACCAAGAAATTGACACCAGAGTTCCTGTCCTTTATGAATAACAGGTTGGCAGTGCGAGTACTAGACGCCATTAGGACTCGCTGCTGGGGTTTTCCGACGAAAAATTGCAAGGGGAGATGCACTTCCTAGCCTTCTTTCCAAATTTGGCGTGGTAGAAGCAGATCTTCCCGGAACTCGAACGATGCCTCTTCGTAAATCTTGACCGAGAATGGCTTCTTTGCCGTTGATTTTGTAGCAGAGAACAAACGTGGTTGAGTTGTTGACTTAACTCTTCCACTTTCAACTCCAGTTCCGATTGTGTGTTCACGTTGTTGACCGGAGCTGTGTCAATCTCCACTACTTTGTCGGCAGTTTCTGCTAGTTTATCAACTGGAGTAGCAGGATCCATAGTGGCCAAGACACGCTGAGCTGATGGAGGAAGTTTCTGCAAGAACAACTGTCTAAAGATGTCCTTATCGAAGGTTTGTGCGCGTTCGCCTAGAGCGCACTGCATAGCCCTCAGCATTTGAGTGGGCTTACGGTCTCCAAGTTCTTCTTTTGAGATTAACTGATGTAGTTTCTCACGCTCGGAGACAGTGGTGCGGCACAGGATGGCAGACTTCAGATCGTTGTACGGGTCCTCACTCGTGGAAGTAGATACGATGACGTCACGGACTTCAGAGATGATGCTCGCTGGTAGAGAGGACAAAACATGATCGTATTTTGTCCTGCTAGCGGTGATCCTTCCCAAGTTGAATTGTGATTCCACTTGGTGGAACCAAATAAATGGATCACCCGGCCAGAAGACGGGGAGCTTTACGCTCAAGTGGGAGATGGCACCAGCGTCGTCAGGCATCTTCTCCTATGCTTGCTGACGTACAAGCAAGACGACAAGTTCCCAACGAAGGAGTGGAGGTTGAGACGAGCGCAGGCACAGAGCGCACGGGCAGGGGTGAGGGGCAGAGGGCACGAGCGACGACATTACAGTCTGGTCCTAGTCGCTCGGGTGAAGGGGGTGATGGGCACGAACGACGTTACAGTCTAGTCCTAGTCGCTCGGGTGAAGGGGGTGATGGGCACGAACGACATTACAGTCTAGTCCTAGTCGTTCGGGTGAAGGGGGTGATGGGCACGAACGACGTTACAGTCTAATCCTAGTCGTTCGTGGTAAAAGGGGTAATCCAGCTCCGGGGTCACCAATTGTTGGGTTTACGTCGTCGTCGTCGGCCTAGGCAAGCTACGGCTTGGGACCGTAGCGCATCTATCCGGTATAGGTTAACCTGGATGATGTAGCCATAAGCACTGCCGCTAGTTAAGTGCCAACCAGTGATTATCTCACTAGCCGTATTGAGTCCGTTAGGCGAAACTGCGACAGTACCAAAGGTGGAAAATATAACCTTTGGTTTTCTATTATTTATTTGTAAAATGGACATGGTATTAGATTAAAATAAATATTTGAATATAAATAATTAACTGACAATTGTGATATATAATTAATTATGTTTACATACAATAAAATAATATAGTATACATAAAATTAGTATTAATGTGGTTCACAATTGAATTATAATGGGGTAACTAATTTAAAATGAATTTATACTATTCCGAAATTCAAGACGGTAAAATTAACATTTATCTTGAAACTAAAATAAGAGTATTCACTACAACAGCATAGACCTGTCACATGCGATATCAGAATTTGCGGTGGCTAAGACACGAAGAGTCTCCTTTTGAATGTTTCTCCAATGTTTGTTGCTTTATAATGTAAATTGTAAATTGTAAACCAATTTAATTCAATACAAATTTTGAAAATTCTATACCTAACAATCCTTGAATCCTTCGTTGAGAACACACTTAAATACAGGATAGTGGGGGGGGACGCCGAATATAAAGTTTGGATAGGGCGCTATTTCCCCTTATCGTTACGAAGGAGGTTAAATGACACAAACATTATTATTTTTCATAGTCTTCTGCAGGACCAAAAGTCATACGAATATATCTAAATTCATTCTTATGTCGGGTAATCAAGTTCTATTGTGATTCATTATTCGTCCTTTGGATCAAACTATAGAGTGGGCAGTGCATTTCATATTATTTTCAATTCACTGTAAAAAAATTTATTTGAACTCAGTTTCAAAACATTTGAACATGTGTGTTGCAAGATTATATAGAAATGACGGAGTATAGCCATTATGACGTTGTTTGTATATCAGAAAGAGAGATAGATATCATTATACAATGACCATGATCACACTTGACACAAACTCAACTCAAATTTCCACCACCAAAGACGAACAATCTTAAAGTGGAAAGATTCATTCATTTATTTCTAAAATTTAAGAATTACTTTTTAATGAAAAATTAAGATAGTTTTGGAATTTGTTCATTTTACCTTTTTTGCTTTTTCGAATTGAAAAATGGTGTAATTTAATGTGATAAATGTTGTAAAAGCGTTTTATTGAATCATACTCCAAATATTTCTCTGAAGACTACTTTTATTCTGTAAATTTATTTGACTGATCTAATTTTAAACTTATTAAATTAATTGTTGTTTACCCTCCTTTAATATACTGAATTTAAAATCATGTAGATGATATTTTCAGTTTTAATGCTACTTCTCATTAAGTTGAAAGAAAAAGAAAATACGAGTTTTAATGAAGTGTGAATTTAGTTTTTATAGTTCCCAAATTGGACATAATTTACATGCAGAAACATATGTTCCAGTAATGCAATGAGAGCAATTTACAAACGAACATTTTAAACTACAAGCTGCCTATTACAACATTCTTAGTATCCTGATGTTGGAGAAAGAGGAAAATTTGGCTCTCATTTCATTCAGTTTGCTTTCATTTTGAGTCTCAGTTGTTCACTCTGGAACGAGTTGGTATGAAGAGTTCTTAGGGCTTTAAATGAAAGTCTTTGAGTAACTAATTAAATAACAAACATTTTTCTTCATTTTATTATTATCACCAAACTTTTTTGGTTGTTTTACACCAACTTAAAAACTTCTTATCGGGATTATTTTGTTTTGTGAACAGGGACCAGGATCACTGATTTCCTTTCTTTTGTCTCAAAGTTACCAATTTTTTCAGTGTTCACAGTACCTTTCACCCATGCTGTCACCCTTTCTATTAGATCAAGATGATCGGTGTGAATAAAACATAAGGAAAAAGTAGAAATACACTTGACAGTGCTCTATATTTTTCATGTGAATATCACAATATCATTGCAAACATTTAAAATGTGTTTAGGAAAAAATAATAATAATAATAATTATTAATAATAATTAGTTTATGTCAGTTAGTGAGTAGTAATGAAATTAAATGTTAGTTTTTCATAAAAATATAGTATATTATGTGTACAATATTACATTTTTAAGAATTGTAATGTTAAGCTTTCGTAGGATTTGTACAAACAACAAATTCTAAACATATGTTTAAAACAATTTGTAAAAGGATTTTCTTTACAAAATAATAAAGATTAAGTAATTGTTTTTGCATTTAGGCCTCAGGTTAACGAACTATTCACGTTGTTCTTTAACTAGAATTTAAATCTAGAAATTTCGAGATATAATTCCAAAATATAGTTTATGACGTCATACCATATTGGAAACAAAATATTTCCTTTGGCCGATAGATTTTAGTCGAAAGCACAGTTGTGAGTGTTCAGTTTGGCGACTGAAATTGAGTTGCTGCAAATCTGGGGTCGAATTTTCAGTTGAAGCCATGTTGCATACCGTGTGGTGCTATCCAATTTTGACCAAGGAGCTATCATTAGTCCTGAGGGATTTTTTTTCCCATGCCGACCTGTTGGGTGGTTGTTGTGACAGTTATTGTACCACCACCCTCCTTTGTAAGTCACAGCGCAGTTGGTCTTTGCTATTGGGCAGTAAAATATTTGTATTAAGATTAAAATATATATATTACATGAAGGTTTAGTCAGAGAAGACAAGGCCTGTTGATTTTAGTTTAGGATATGGTAATGGGATGCAATTTGTTCATTAGCTTTATTATGTATTAAAAACTAAATAATATCGAAATACCCTAGTTATGCCTTAAACCTATAAAAATTGATGAATAAACACTAAGTTATAATGAGACACACCAGCTTTATCGTTGTCCATGTCAAATGTCGAGAAATAGTTACCATTCACGTAACTAAAGCGATCGTAGGCTGTACTTTTAGCATTGTAATTGGTTGCCGTAAGTTTGTATCTAAAGAGAAATTTAAATGTTACTTCAGAATTTTCAGCTCCAATAATGCAGACATTCAGGCTGTTCTCTATTTAATTTACAGAGACGAGAACAAAAGTTAAAAAATTTAAGTATTATGATAAAGTTCTTAAAATTTAAAAAAAATGGATATTTGGGAACAGTGAAAATATGTTTCTCACTTCAGCAACTGGACTGTTGGAAGTGAAAGTGATTCAAATGCGTCTTTTACCGATTTTTTCTTTTGCCAAAAAGTGACTGAAGTAGTTGAATCCGTACTCCGCATGTCGAGTGTGTTCCAGCGAAGCAATTCAAATGATTAAAATCCACTTTGTGGGAAGAAGAAAACCGTAATCAGTGGTGACCCACGTAGCCTACTTATATCATATCTGGAATTTTGGTGTTCAGAATGCACTTGAATCACTTCTACTTCCAAACATTCAATTATAGAAGGACTGCATCACTTCTGATAAGTAAGTAGTTGCTACAATTAGTAAGAGAGCTGCTTCAATAAAAAGAAATCAAATGAATTATTACTGTGATTCATGTACATGAATTTGTGGATAAATCATTGAGCGAATGTGGAGCAGATCTTCAGAAATTTAATATAATTTGGCAAATTATACACAGGCCTGCGATGGTTTTGTTGTCCGAAATATCTTATCAGTTATATAGTAATTTTTGCACGCTGATTCCAAAATAATATTAATTTTTCGCCATCACGTACAGATTTTTCACAAAATGTCATATTACATATGTAAGTAATTTTCATTAAAATTTACTCGGTTAAATTTTGATTAACAAATACTGCCTCAAAATGCTTCAAGAGCAGAAATGACGTCATGGCGTCTTCTATAACATTCGAGAAACGCACTCCTAGTATATAAGTGATTGACAAGCCACGAAATGAGTCAGTCTCTCTAGTTTATTTGTCGCTATGGCAACTAGAGGGTGTGTAAATAGCCCAAACATTTTCTGTTATATTTGTGGAAAATTTATTATGAAAAACAAAGGCGAGATATTACAGACTTCGTCAAGAAAGCATACTATGCGTACTTCGGAATGAAACTTGGGGATCAAGACAAATCATGGGCTCCACATAAAGTTTGCAGTGCTTGTGTTAAACAACTTAGACTGTGGAGTAAAGGTAGAAGGGATTCTTTACCTTTTGGGATTCCAATGGTCTGGCGTGGCCTAGAAATCACAGTAATGACTGCTAGTTTTTTTCATGTAACGTGCAAAGCTACAATACTAAAAATAAAAAGGAAATTTCTAATCCAAACTTTCAGTCTGCTATAAGAACTGTTGCTCATGGACCTGGTATACCTGTACCTACTAAACCAAATACTCTTGATATAACTTCATCTGATTTGGTGTCTGATGACGATAGAAACGATGACATTGATTGTTTTCAAACCGAAACATCTGGTGAACTCCAATTGTTTACATAAAGTGAACTTATTGATTTGATAAGAGATTTGTGTCTCCCGAAGGATTCTTCAGAGATTTTGCTATCCAGACTTCGTGCAAAGAATTTGCTTTCTACCGGGACCTCATTTTACTGGTACAGAAATCGAGAAAAAGAATTCATCCAATACTTTTCTCAAGAAAATTCACTGGTATATTGTAACAATGTTTCGGAACTAATACTTAAGCTAGGCGCTGCAGTCTCTGACCCAAATGAGTGAAGACTTTTCATTGATTCCTCCAAAAGAAGTCTAAAAGGCGTTCTCCTTCACAACGGTAACTTGTATGCATCCGTTCCTGTGGCTCATTCGGTTCACTTGAAGGAAACGTACGAAAATATTGAGCTTCTTCTAGCTAAGGTTAAATACAAAGAACACGGTTGGCTATTTTGTGGAGATTTAAAAGTGATTTGTATGTTTTTAGGTCAACAACCAGGTTATACGAAGTTCTCATGTTTTTTGTGTGAATGGGATAGCCGAGCAAGAACTCAGCACTGGATAAAAAACCACGCAGAGTCAACTTGACACCTGGTTCTAAAAACATTCAACGTGAAAGTTTGGTTGACACGAAGAAAGTCCTTTTACCTCCGCTTCACATAAAATTGGGCTTGATGAAGCAATTTGTTAAGGCCTTGGACGAAGATGGAGAGTGTTTTAAGTATCTGTGTGGTAAATTCCCAACTCTTTCGGAAGCAAAATTGAAAGAAGGAATTTTCGTTGTTCCCCAGATTAGAAAACTGACTTTAAATGAACATTTTGAAAGAACAATGAACGATCTTGAAACAGAAGCATGGACTGATTTTAAGGATGTTATCAGCGAATTTTTGCGGAACAACAAGGAACGAAATTACCAAATGAACAGCTTTTACTACAAAAATTGAATATTTAAAAGAAAAATGGAAATTTCTCAAAAAACATACGTGAAAAGAAAATAATAAGATCATTTTTGTAATCAGCGTTAAAAACTCCATAATAATGACATAAAACTTTTCCTGAGACAAACTCATTGTTGAACAGTGTTATATGAATATTTTAAAATAACTTTCATTTTATAATACACAACTTTTATAGTTTACAGTTTACTTTTATAGTTTAAAGGGGTCACGTGAAGATCAGGGCTCCCAGCCTTCTTTAGTTAGCCTTATAAGGCTAACTAACGAAAATATCACGACCTAACCTACCCAATCGTTAGGTCAACTGTACGCCCTTGACGATTAGTTAGGTTAGGTCGTGATATTTTGGTTAGTTATCCTTATAAAGCTAACTAAAGAAGGCTGGGGGCCCTGATCTTCAGGTGATCCGTTTAAAGATAGCTAAAACTTGAAAATGCATTCATAATATCAATTTCTAGAGTGGTTCAAACAGCATTGATATAAAAATAATGATAAAGAATAAAATGTTACTTCATTTCCTCCGAGTCCATTTTGAACACATTCCACTCGCCCCAAATTACTCTCCCGAATCCATCTTTGACTTCCATCCTCAGAATGTAGTTCCGATGGTGAGATAAAATATGCAAGTTTTCATTTCCTTTTGATAATAATAATAAAACAATTATAGTAATATTAAAAATAATTAAGATTAAATTAATTATTCGAGAAAAAAGGTTATTTAAAGAAAATTTGAAATTAATTCAGATCTGTAATTATTAAAATAATACGAAATAAGTAAGGATGCATAATTTGTATTGCCATAATGAGGGAAATAAAAGACCAAACGATTTATTAACTATTAAAGAGAGCAACTATGTAAAACAACTATAACATCTAATACAAACATTCCATAACGTAAAACAAAATCTTTTGATAATCATTTACTGAGAGATAATTGGAATGAAGAATATAACACCAACCGGTAAATAAAGAATGATGAATTAAAAGAAATTGCGTATAACGAACTGTTTACTCTTCTCCTTTCCCTTCTCAGAACTGGTGAAAGCGAAATCAATGACTACATTTAAATCTAGTCGAAGAGACATGAACAAAGCCAAAAAGTTCTCAGTTTTACCTAACCAATGCTCTTCGCCTGGCATTCCGAACCCCTTCTTGTAATCGGCCCAGTTCCGAGTGAAATTAATTGGCTTCGACACATTGACTCTGGAAAGGAAAACAGTCCATCCACCTCCGTCGGTTTCCATGTCACAATATACATCGACAGGGCGGCTACATTGACACCTAGAAACAAGTAATAGGTCATAGTCGAATCTCCTTTACTATAAACACGGATTTTGAACAAGTGATTCTTTTAAAACAATTTGAAAATGTAATTCATTATTTCATTCTTGGTAATTGTAAAAACTCAAAATGTATGACGCCAATTAATTAAATGATGTTATAAAAGCGTTAAAGAGAACTTAAGGGCTCATTAGTAAAACATCTAAATCACTTGAAAGGCATAAAGAATGAAATGGGAAATTTAATGAAATGAATAAAGGTGATGTTAATGCAGTAGAAAGTCACCGTTTCACCTGAATGGATATATCTGATAAATTCCACTTTTCGTATCTCCTGCGACGAGAATTTCGGAGCAATCAGTAGGTCTTAGGAAAAACAAATGAAAGGAATGTATACATAAAAAGTATTAAAATTTCACAAAATGTATTTTATTCTTTAATTAATTTTAAGATTAAAATTATTAAATCTTCCCTGAAAACAAACAAAAACTATAATATTTTTATTCTGGAATTACATTTAGTCTCGTGTGTCCGCCATTACTAGTTGCCTGCATTTTACAAAAGTAAATTAAATACTTGTTATGTTCCCTAATGTATAATTAAGCCTTAAAGCTTGATGATCATAAAATTGAGTTAATCTTGTTTAAACTTAAACTAACCGAAACATTGAATCTGTGGGCATATAGAAATGTCGATCGCCGAAGTAGGGTGAGATACCCCATCCTCCTGACGTCTTCTGACTGAATCAAATGAGAAATCAATATAATTATGAGCTTAACAAATATAATTGAAATACACTTAAAATAAATTCCATTGTTAATTTAACTAAATTGGTGACGAAAAAGTAATATTTTAATGATATTTCTCGTAACATAGATTGGTAATTGGCAATTAATGTTAAAAACATATTTAAGAAGAAAGTAGTTAACCTTGAGTTACTTTTGTCTTGAGTTATCGATTTTAAATTAGGTTTCAATGTCGATGTTTTTGATATTGAGCTTCCAAAAGAACCGAAGCTGAAAAGGTCGCTGTGGAAAAAAAAATTATATCATCAACGTATTTACAATAATTAAATGTACATTTTTTGTGTATTGTCGCCAACTATTACTTGAATTAAGATGATTTATTGAAAATGAATAATGAAAAAAATAGGCTTTTTATAATGTAGGGAGAATCATAAAGTAAAAATAAATACTTAGAATAATGAAAAATGAAAATTTCCATTCAAAAATAGTTCATCACGAAATAATACTAATATCTAACCATTAGAAGAACTATTAACGAATTAAGATAAGAAATCAAATTCCTCATAAAAGTTATTCAGAATGAACGTTCAAAATGGAGATTTCGATTAAGATTGAATTTCATATAAAAGTCACAAATGTATTCTTAATCTTATCTTCTGTTTTTATTATTGAGGAATTTGATGATCGAAATAGAATTACTTGTTTGCTTTAGGAATAAAGTTTGGGGATCTTAATCCGAGGAAGAGATTCTTTATTTCCAAAAACATGCGTTTCATATCCTGATGCAAAGTTAATTGGTGTTGCAGAAGGACGTTTTCAAGTGGGGCTTCTGGATCCACCTTCACCACTACATCTTTGTCGACGCCAAATGCGGATAAAACTGAAATAAAATTAAATTTTAATAAATCTAAACTTTTTCTTGAATAAATTTAAATAAATTTAATTGTAATTAATGAGAAGTTGTGAGTCCCATTTAATTACAGTTTAGGTTTAGGTTTATACTCAAGTAAGGACAAACCAATTTGACTAAAATAATCCACCAATATTTGTTTACGGTCTGTTCAAACAAATTCCTGAAAAAGGGAAAAATACAAAAGTCAATAAGCTCATCACTTTCCTACAATTAAGTTACACTAATTTAATTACACATTATGCCCGCGACGGCAGGTTCTCTGCTCATGCTCTAAATCAGGTGTTTTCAACCTTTCGTCTAGAGCGCACCCCTTTTACATTGTCGGTGCTACCCACGTACCCCATGAAAGGGTGAATTCATAGAAAATACAAGAATGACATTCAGTTATGTTGTATTAATGTTTATAACTCTACAAATACAGTATGTTTCAGGTCAACCGTAGAAATATGGAAATTGGCAGAATTTGTAGTTTGTATTTGGTATTTGGTATTTGAAGTTTGCCATAATAATTCAGCCAATTTCCATGTTTCTAGTGTCTACCAGAAACACCCTGTATAATAATAATAATAACATATGCGTACCCATGGAGGTACGCGTACCCCAAGTTGGAAACCCCTGCTCTAAGTGGTACTAAAGGTTTGGTTATATAGAGGGGGTCCCAGAAGTCTGGACTCAGAAGGAAAATAGACATTATATTTTTAAAGTGAAACAAAAACATTTCTAATGTAAGTTTTAGATATTTCAGGAAAGAAAATACCCTGATGGCTCAGTATACCAATGAAGAGAAGGTGGAACTGGTATTGCTAGGTGTTTCGAGAAAAAGCCAGAGGGAGGCATGTCAGTTATTTCATGAACATGCCTCCCTCTGGCCTTTTCCGGAAACATGTAGCAATACTATTCCACCTTCTCTTCATTGGTATACTGAGCAATCAGGGTATTTTCTTTCCTGAAATATGTAAAACTGATATTAGAAATGTGTTTGTTTCAATTTAAAAATATAATGTCTAGTTTCCCTATAAGTCCAGATTTCTGGGACACCCTGTATATTTGGAATGTCTACTCGACGTTTCATAATGATCTTAGCTTTATCAAATTAATAATAGCTCTTTTGAAATCTTTGCTTGTTAGGTCAATTATTTGAAACATGAGCTGATGTTAAATTTTTTATATACTGCATATAAAGACATAGATATTAAACATTCCATTTGTGTAATAAGTTAGTTTTCTATTCTTTGCACCTAAACGCATGCGCATTGTGGTTTAAAAAAACCTTGAAGTTGTGACTCGGCTTATTTAGTGTTCGTGTTTATAAGCTATCTTGAAAAGAGGAGAAAACAATTATTATACAGGGTGTACATAAAGTCAGGATCTATTTTTGTGAAATAATTATTTTTTTCTATTTTTCTTTTCAGAAGCCCTTAGAATGAATACAGAAGAGCGTGTGGCAATAGTAATTTGGCGAATCGAGGGAAAGAAATACAATGACATCAGAGAGAAGTTTAGAAGGAGATTTCATAAGCCGGGGCCAATAGACAAGACAATACGAAAATTGGTGAACAAATTTAAACGAACGGGATCTGTAAATGATGAAGCAAGATCAGGACGACCGTGTATGTCAGATCTTACCGTGAATGCAGTACGCGGAATTATCACTGAGGAGCCACGTACGTCCGTTCGTGCTGCATCACACAGACTCGGCCTCCCGACGTCATCTGTGCACAAAATTCTGAAAGTTAATTTGCAGAAGAAAAGCTATCATTTGCAGGTTTTACATGATTTACATGAGGAAGATTTCCCTCGACGAAGTGCTGTGTGTGCTGATCTCGTAGAACAAATCTGGAGTGATAATTTAATGGACACCATTCTCTTTAGTGATGAAGCCACTTTCCATACGTGTGGAAAAGTAAATCACCATAACTGTCGAATTTGGGCAGATGAAAGACCGAATGATTTCGTCCAAAATTGGGAAAGAGACTCACCTAAAGTTAATGTCTGGATGGGTTTAACAAAATCTAAGGTTTATGGTCCTTTTTTCTTTGCTGAAGCTACAGTTACGGGGCTTATTTATCTGGACATGTTGCAGCAATTCCTTGAACCTCAGCTGATTGGGGACAGGATTGTTAGTACCGTCGTCTATCAACATGATGGTGATCCTTGTCACTATGCCAAAATTGTTCAGGATTATCTAAATGGACGTTTTCCAAATCGCTGGATCGGACGCGGAAGCAACAGACCTTGGCCAGCGAGATCACCAGATTTAACCCCTTTAGATTTCTTTGCATGGGGCTTTATCAAATCGCACGTCTATCAGACGAAGATTACGAGTCTTGAAAACTTACGTACACGTATACGAACTGCTGCAGATAACATAACCCCGCAAATGCTCCAGAATGTGTTTAGAAATGCTGCGGAACGATTTGAGCTGTGCAGGGATACTGATGGGCGTCACGTCGAATCCTACTCTTAATTATTTAATAAATGTTACCACTTTATCATTTTATGATTGAATTCCGTATAATTTCCAAGTGCTTCACAAAAATAGATCCTGACTTTATGTACACCCTCTATTTGTGTATTTATTCATTTATTCCATGTAGGTTTAAGTCTTCAAGATGTCTTTCATGCATTTATTAATTTTGAGTTGAAATGAATTGAATAAAAAAATCTTTTATTGAAAAAATAAATACAATTTTTCCGAGTTTACATTTTTGGTTGTTAAAATGATTTTAACAGAATATATAACTGTAAAATTCGACTATTTATTCTATTTAATTTGGGCCTTAAGGTTTAAGCTTTACTGAGCATTTAATTAAAAATAAGTTATTATTAGTATTATATAAATCCTTAATAAGAATTATTAATTATAGAATATATATTAAGCTAATTGGAGCAAGTGTAGTTTACGTCCCCCGGATCACCTGAAGATCCGTCACCCCAGCCTTTTTTAGTTAGCTTTATAAGTATAACTAACGAAAATATCACACCCTAACCAAGAGCTTTCCAAACTGTGTGTCGCGACACATTATTGTGTCTCCAATACCTCCCAGGTGTGTCGCCAAATTTAGTTAATTATTTTCAATTTTTTTGTATTTTGAAAATTTTGATTTTTGTATCAACAAAATCGGCTACAAGATAAACCATACTGAAAAATTATCTATATTTGATAACAAAAATTAATTAGTGTGTCGCCAACGTGAAAAGTTTGGAAAGCTCTGCCCTAACCTAACCAGTCGTCAACTTTGTCCGCGTATACCTAATCAAATAAAACGTTAAAACTAACGAAAATATTTCGACTTAACTTAACCAATCGTCAATTTATATATATATATATAGATATATATATATATATTATATATATATATATATATATATATATATATATATATATATAAATTGGCGATTGGTTAGGTTAAGTAGTAATATTTTCATTAGTTTTAACGTTTTATTTGATGGATTCATTTAAAAAATGTTTCCTAAAGATTCTAGTGTAGTTTACGTTCCCCAACTTTGACCGAGTGTAGTAGTTTGTGTCCCCTTTTGCGTTAGGGGGACGTAAACTACACTTACTCCATCTAATTTGTTATTATTATAGATATAAAACAAATACAAAGTCATTATTGAAGCTATGATACAAATACTATACGAAGAAATTTGCTACGAAATTTGTCAAGGTCTTGACTAGCATAATCTTTCAAGATTAATAACTTGCCTGTGACCCTGACCCCAACCATAAACCTACACCTCTTGATGTACAGTAGGCCTACCCTTTGTTCAATTTCTAAGTTAGACAGCCTATATTTTAGAAAAGATATTGATAATTTAGAAAGGGTTCGGATTAGGGCAACTAAAACGAATTCGAATTCGGGGCACTTCCCAATTTATGCCATTCCCATTTCATGTCATTTTCATTCCCATCCACGTCCTTTTCTACTTTGGTCGGGGTAAGTTTAAAAGTGGTTAGGTTACGATAAGTTACGTTGTGATTTGTTAGTCTAATGTTAGGTTAGGTTGTGATTGATTAAAGTAAGTTAGATGAGGAAATATTAGCCAATCCCATTTGCGCCGTTTCAGCTCGTGGTCAGGTATAGTAGGGAGGCCCAAAATTGTCTATAATATATGCTTTATAAATAAAATAGATAAAGTGTTAGATGCCCTACTTTTTGCATGTCACGATCGTATAGAATTAATACTATCAAAAAAATCCTCTTTGATAGTTTTTAGTGATAAAAACAGAGGAGGCATGGGAGGCCGGGCCTCCTCTGTTTTTATCACTAAAAACTTTGAAAGAGGATTTTTTTGATAGTATTAATTGTATATGATCGTGACATGCAGAAAGTAGGGCATCTAACACTGTTATCTATTGTATTTATAAAGCATATATTATAGACAATTTTGGGCCTCCCTACTATACCTGACCACGAGCCGCAACTGGTGTGTGCGCGTGTCTCTCTCTCTCTCGCTCTCTCTCTCTCTCTCTCTCTCTCACTCTGTCTGTTTTATCATATATTTTCGGTTATAAATGTGATATTTTGTTTTAATATTATGTAAATGAATCATATTCATGATTTATTCTTATTTTTATTTGTTCTTTCATTTTATTGACTTTAATATGTAATTATTGATTGTTTAAGTAATTAACT
Organism: Bathynomus jamesi; assembly: GCA_023014485.1. Lineage (NCBI taxonomy): Eukaryota > Metazoa > Arthropoda > Malacostraca > Isopoda > Cirolanidae > Bathynomus > Bathynomus jamesi. The sequence continues at coordinate 484,263 of JAJOZX010000110.1, read as the reverse complement.
TTATTCATACTTAATTTCACTTTGTCAATTTATCTTATTTTAATAGTTTGTTAAATTTACATTTAATTCCAATATTAATCTTTTTAACTAAAAACTTTGGATTAACACACGTATAAATTATTCATCATTACCTATTGATCGCTTACATTGATTGATCAATTAATAATTTTATTGAAACTTAATATTTTTACCATCGTATTTCATCTTATTAATTTATATATGAATTTTTTTATTTATTTATCCACCCATTTATCTCTTTATCTATTTACTCTCTATTGTCTCTGTATCTATTTATTTAATAAATTATTTATATTCAAATGTCCAAGATTTTAAAATTATTTTTAATTATTTTGTAAATGAAGCAGAAGTCACCAACATTGTGAGGTGTCACCATTCTAACTTATAATTTACGGAGCAGCCTTGATGCCGCTCTACCCACAATTGTACTAAAACCTACCAATATTAATTCAGTGAATTTAATACATTCTCTCTTTATATAGGGTGAACCAAATGTAGGTGGACAGTAAATGATAACGTTTATTTTGAGAATACATATTTAATTTTTTTGTATACTATAATACAAAATAAAATTTAAATAAATTTAGTTATAATATTTAATATAATAAAACACAAACACCATAGTTATAATGAACACCATAGTTATAATATAATATAACACAAACCGTATTCAACCTACTGTCCACCTACTTTTGGTTCAGCGTGTATATAAATAACTAATAACTTAATCAATAGTAAATAAATGAATGATAAATAATATATTAGTAATTCAAATTTCTCCCTTATTAATTCTCTTTATTATTATTATGTTAATAATTAAAAGTATTTTATACTAAATTTTTTACCACAATATATAGTAATATTATTATTATTATTATTATAATATATATAAGTTAATATAATTTTATATTATATGCATTCAAATTTCTTTAATCCGTTTAATTGGTGACGGAAATTCCATTTAAAAGTAGACTTTTCACAAATAAATTTTCAGTTAATTGTTAACTAAAATCCTTCGAGATTCACATTTGACTGCTCAAAAAGGGGGTCAAAACCCCATTCTATTCCCAACTCTAAATTTTAAGTAATCTAATTTCAAAATATTTCTCATTCCTGTATTTAACGGTCACAATGGCATCAGTAATCCTGATCTTCAGGTCCAAAATAACGGCAACTTTCGTCATGTAAGAAAAACCTCTGTGAGATGTTCTTTCAAATGCAGGAAATAGAATCACTGTAAAAACTTTATTAATGTTTTAAAAGGGTTTGAATTTGTAAGCATAATTTATCAACATCCTCTATTCCACATTCCTTTCTTTACAGGATACTCGCTTATTCTTTAATATTGTTTTTAAAATCTGAGTTTCATAATGTTCTTAAAGAATTTAATGGGAAAACATTCTCTTTATATTTTGTCATTGTGGAAATTAAGAAAAAAATCTGTTTAAAAGTCAATTAAATTTACTCACTTTTGTCTTTAATTAAATCCGCTTTTGAGATGTTAGAAAATGAAAAGTTGACAAATATAATTTTTTCACCTTAAATACTATGAAGAGAGTGAAATTAATTTATTGTGAATATTGTGAGTTTAAGGTTTGGTGGAAACAAATCGTTGGTCATAATGTGAATTTTACCTTTCTTGAGATTTTGGTGACCCGCTTCGAGATTCCTCTCCAGGAACGTGTCCAAACGAACAGAAATCTTGCGAAGAAGTTTAAAATCTTCTTCAGGAATTGAAAGAGTCTGCATGTAAGGAGGAAACACAAGTAAATCAGAAAAGATGCACTCTAAATGGGAGTAGTATATATGAAACTTCAACTCGACATTTCCTTTTTTTTATTTGTATTTATTAGCTATCTGGAAAAGAGGATAAAATTATGGTGCTACTTTAGTATGCGGTCTACCTACGATTCGGCGGTCTACCTTTTAATTATATCTTATTATCTTGTTTACTAATTGCTTGTTTACATCCCGATGTCAATCGCCCTTGACGATTGGTTAGGTTTAGTCATGATATTTTCGTTAGTTTTAACGAAAATATCATGACTAAACCTAACCAATCGTAGGTAGACCGCATACTAAAGTAGCACCAAAATTATAATATTTTTGCATTTATTCTATGAAGGATTAGGATTTGTAAGTTTGTTCCACATATTTATTAACTTCCCTTATAAGGATAGGTCTAAGATTAAAAAGTATAACCTGTGGCCCAGAGCCTAGCCTTAGACCTCGGACTCTTGATATACTGTAAGCTAACTCTAAGTTAAGTCTATAAGTTTGACAACCTGTAATCGAGAAAAGACACTGATAAATTAAGAAATGTTGAGGCTAGACCAACCAAAGTAATTACATAAATTTAAAGTAAAACTTATGACAAAGCTGAGGTGAATCAGATATGCATTCACTTCAAAACATAGACTTAGGACATAGGATGTGATTTGATAAGGATACAAAGTCAATTACAAGAAATAATGGATATAAAGAGAAAGTTAAACGTTTGGAGAGGGTAATGTTGTGAAGCACTTCTTCATATCAATTTAAATTTGAAGTAAAACTTAAACTATCTCACCTTTCGTACATTAGAGAGTTTAGTGTTAGAAAATTGATTAGATATTTCATTAAACATTTCACATTAGTCTTTGAATGGATGAAGGAAGAAATGATTCTTTAACATAAAATAAGTAATTCTCAGTTGGACTATTTATTTTATTTTATTTGTCTTTTAAGCTTTTGGCTTTACTGGAATCTCAGGTTAATTAAAGATAAAACATCAGTTAAAAGGTAGTTTTGATTAGTAATATGTAAATAATGAATAAGAAATATTAATTAACTTAAAATATAGGGGCTATTGAAGAATAGGGACCCCAGCCTTCTTTAGTTAGCTTTATAAGGCTAAATAACGAAAATATCATGACCTAACTTAACCAATCGTCAAGGGCGTACAGTTTAGTGATGGATCGAGTGGTCGGTTTTTCACAACCGCGGTTGCGGTTGTGTTTGCGGTTGTCGAATTTTTTCGAACCGCGGTTGCGGTTGCGGTTATCATATACTAGGAAAAATGCGTAATTATTAACTGGATTTAGCCACTATAGTGCGATTTAGCCACACTTGGTACATAATATATACTAAATAGTATTTATTTAGTAAATACCTTATGTTGAACACAAGTTTTGCAATACACCGCTACCGCTATTTGTGTGTTGCAAAACTTGTGTTCAACATAAGGTATTTACTAAATAAATACTATTTAAATGAAGTATATTCTAAACTTATATATATATGAAAGAATAGGTCAAATTAATTAAAACCATATTTTGCACTAAGTGTGTTACCAGGATGAGGGACGAGGACCCATCGCACTGTTCATCCCACCTACCACTTTCCCCAGCCTCCACCCATTGGAAAGTTATGGATTATTATTCATTTGAAAAACTGATGTCAAACTTAATGACAGGCAGTGTGAATTTCAAGAATAATATTTTTGCTGCATTTTCACCTTTCAAGCGGCAACGCCTCTCATCGTACAACGTTCCCGCTCCACGCATAAGGAGACCCATCATTTTCTTTTTAAAAAAAAAATATTTCTAATTAACCTAAAATTAAAATTAACTAAGCTTTTACAACCGCAACCGCACTTATGGAACGGCGGTTGCGGTTACGGTTGCGGTTGTGAATTTTTGTGCGGTTGTAGTGCGGTTGCGGTTGCGGTTGCGGTTATTCGATCCATCACTAGTACAGTTAACCTAACGATTGGTTAGGTTAGGTCGTGATATTTTCGTTAGTTAGCCTTATAAGCCTAACTAAAGAAGGCTGGGGTCCCTATTCTTCAATAGCTCCAAAATATATAAACGAACGAATAGATAAAAATTAGACAATGAATTTAAATCACGGTGATGTCATTAAAGTCAATTTGAAAATATCTATTTATATTTAGTTTTATTTATAAATTTATTTATAAAATAAAAATTACAATATTTCTCTTGTGTTAAAAAAATACTTTAGTACAAATAATATAAAAATACTATTAATTGGACTATTTATTTTATGTAATTTTGTCCTTAATCTTTCGGCTTTACCGAGTTCTCAAATTATTGAGAGATAAATTGTACTGTATTATATATAAGTCACCATTAAATTATGATTAATGTACAAAGAAACTAATAGTAGAAATACAGTAGAAATCAATCTTACGTTATTGTTATAGATATGAAACCAATAAAAACAAAGTCATTATTGTAGAAATGATACTAATACAATACAAAGAAATGAATGTTAGACACGAGAAATGAACAAGTAATACAGAAATGTACTGTTAATTATTATCGATCTTTATCAGTATTTCATTATTAATTGAGATTTCAACTTGTTTTTAAACGAAATATATTTTTTTATATCAGCACTTAAATCATCCCATATTTTAAGTCCATCGAAAATGGGTAATTTCTGAGATGAACACAATCTAAATTGTGCTTTCATCTATTTCTAGTCTGATATGAGTGAATTTCTTGATGAGTTACAAAATAATATTTATTTATTCAATGTAAGTTATTGATTTTCTTCTTATATTTGTAAATGAAAATATAATGTGCCACTTTCATTACATCTTTGATCTTTAATAATGTTACCTCTTTGAAGAATGCACTTCACTGATCATCGAAATCACCATATATATTATATCCTGTTTTTAACCAGTCTGAGAGCCTAGTTAACCCTAATGCTTACAGGCTAAATTCAAATAAATAGTCCAATTAACAATTGTTCATTATATTCTTGTACATTGGAAAGCTGACTTGCTCCATACAGACCGTCTTTGTCTGAACTAATTATGGAACGATCTTAGAAGCCGTTGGAAAATATTTCCTTTCAGGACTGATTTTGACTCATTTTCAAAATATAAATTATCCCAAATTTGTCAACATTTGAAAATGTGACAAGTCATTTTATCAAGGAATCGCCCCTTAATCCTTTCAAATGAACGATTAAAATTTAAAAAGGTGTTTTTTCTCTATGGAACAACTTTACTTTACAGTGTAACTTAACAAAAATTGTAATATTTTAATATTTATTTAAAAAAAAAAGATTTTGAAACTTGAAAAAATAAATGTTGAAAAGTAAAATAATAAAAATAAGTACACTGCACCCACATACCCACATACCCACACAGGACCTACAAATCACACTTAAGTTTCTATCTTCACCACCGTTTGTTCAATGTTGATAATAAAATAATAATAATAATAACGATGGCGTACAATGACTAAATTATTATATTATATTTAACACAATATTGTAAGATTAATATTCAGGATTTAGAAACTTGAATATATTAAATAGTTTTTATTAAAAATATTTCTTTCATTATTTTCATGAAAATCTGTTTATTGATTTATTGATTGTTTGTTATTGTCTACCTATCTATTTATATATATCTCTCTATCTATCTGCATGTTTGTCTATCTCTTTATCCCTAAAATTTTAGAGGGTAAAGAAAGTGTTGAGAACAAAAAATATTTATACTTTTTCTTAATTCAACAATAATAACATTTACATATTTCACCATCAATAAAAGCTAATCCCATGGTTATGGTTATGGTTGCTATGGTAGATAAGAAATGTACTTACCACACAACTGTTGATTGTTTCCTTCGAGTCAAACAATACACCGCCTTTCACCCCAAAACAAAATGAGGCCAAAATTAAAATTAATTTCACAATCATTTTCACTTTTTTAATCAAGAAAACGTTTATTTAAAAGTATTTTAAAAAACAATAACTTTTATAAAGGAAATAGAAGAAAGAAGGTGATGCAGAGCAGTACTTAGGAATAAAAGTGTCAGAGTTTGTGAAGTCGACGCTTTATTATACCAAGAAAATTGAATATGCACGAATGAAGTGAACGCAGTTATCTCGCTTAATTCGTGTAAATACTCGGTGCAAAAGAACATCAGGAAACGCCTTTCTGAACTTCCTCCAAATGTGCGCAACGATGAATTCAGTGAATTTTTTCATTATGATAAAAGTTAAAAGTTTACTTCCTATTTTGCAACGCATTTCCTGTTTCATTTATTTTTAAGGATAGAATTAATTATAAAATTATTTTAAAATTAGTAATTCTGTTTGTATATAAACATTAAATATTTGCGTTATTTAAAGGAATTTATGATTAAAATTAAATTGTTGCAATAAAAATATTAACTGAATAAATTAATGCATTTTCACGACTGATCTCGAGTTTATAAGCCCTTCATCCTTGGTATTATTAAGTTCCATTTGAGAAGTTGAGCGACGCTGGGTCTGTTCAGAAGTTATATTGGTGACCATCATCTGCGTTGAGAGTAAATAGAGAACTGTGGCTCGGATCCCACGTAAAACTAAGTCTCCACCGTCACATGACCTTTCCCGTTACGAAGGAGATTAAACGATAACAAACACTTTTATTTTAATTTAAAGTCTCCCTCAGCTTCACTCAAAAGTCATACTAGTATACACTTAAGTCACTCTTATGTGAGTTAATCAAGATTTAATGCGATTCATTACTCGTTCTTTTGATCAGAAGATATCAATGGGTATTGCACTTCATATTACCTTCAATTCACTGCATAGGAAATTTATTCAAATGCGGTTACAAACAATTGAACGTTCCCGTTGTAAGATTACGTATAAATCTGCGTGTCAGGGTTAAAAAGTTCCACGTCTTTGTGTATATCTATGACAACTTAGCCCTTTCTAACCCTGACACGCAGAAATGGCCCTGTATAAACAATGTAACATCGTTTATACATCTGAAAGATAAACAGACATTATGACGCAACAATCGTGGAATATGACGTATTCTCTTGCACACCTGCAAACAAATTACACTTCCAGTCGCCAACCCAAAAGATCAAAACTTTAGAAGCGCCTCTGGAGATCCAGATTTCCGTAAAACTGTAAAGAAATATAACTTTTATACTTTGTGAACTAAAATTTACTGCAGTTTTTAGATTGATTTCTTTAGTCTTTAATACTGATATTGTTCCAAGATGGTTAAGTGAATGAATGGGAGGCTAGTGGGGATTATAGGTGAGTCACTTATTGCAGACTGACACCGATGAGGGAATTCACAGAAAGTCGATAATTACACTTTTATTATTATAGATGCAAAGATGGGATAATTATTCTTAGTTAATTATTGAATATTAAGTACGTAATTGATAGTTAACGATGCTTGTCTTTAGTATATAATACGGCCTTTCTCTGTCCGAACTTTTCCAGCCTGTTCTTCAACCAGTAACCTACTCCAGCCCTTTCCTACACTCAACTTATATACCCCATCTTTTGGGGATGTCCAGATGGGATATGGGAAAGATAGCTTCTGTAGGCATTCCCCAAAGAATGCAAAGAAGTAAAATGGGTACATTTGGATGGAGTCATAGGTCTACTTCATAATGCATATATTTATATACCTATACATTTTATAACAGCACATTTGCAATCATGAATAGTTACACATTTTTTGTTGTTTTGGCTGCAATTGAATGGGAAAATAGGTCTGAAGCTGTTAATCTCTCCATTTATTGCACCGCACACAGCTAATTCTTAATGGCCTTGAATGGGAGTATATATCGACTATTTTTTAATGCTTATAAAAAATAAAATTAACAGGAATACTATTTATATACGCAGTGTGTGTGTATATATATATATATATATGTATATATATATATATATATATATATATATATCACCTTGATTAACGTTGGCTTTGCTTCCGCCCGAATTTTTCATTTTGACGAAGGTCAAGCAAGCTTGTCACTCCACTTTAGACCTATTGTTTAACGCTTGGAATTCGTACCACGCCGAATCACGGGTGATCAGAACTTGGAAAGTACTGTACTCACCCAGACTCGATCTCACGACCTTCCGATCAGCAGTCCATCGTCTTAACCACTTGGGTACCGAGTAAGAGTACCCATTTATCTACCAACCAATTTCTATTGTGTGGAAGGATGAACAAATACTAACCACTTCACAACTATATATATATATATATATATATATATATATATATATATATATATTATATTATTATTTATTTATTTTTATTTATGTATTTATTTATTTCGTATTATTTAGTATTTATTTATTAGTGTGCAAATTAATTGCAGAATTCCACAAAATAATTTTGATTGACTTATCATTCATTCACTTTCTTGTGTTTTGGGAAAGAGGACAATTTACTATTCACAGAATGGCTAGACGAATATTGCAATAGTTACCCACATGAACGTAATCACACGTAAGGGCATTTACGTGAAGACATTGACTGAGATGTTGATAGAGCATAAGTAGGTCAAGAATAAGTAAATTAAATTAATTAATTTAAATGATTCCAAAGAAAAGAGGTCGACAAAAATTGAAGGTTATTCAATAAATAATAACCACAAGAAGATACAAACATAACCTTATTCAATTTATGCAAATACATTAACACATGAATGAACATGTCCAAACAACATTTATACGGCATAACATTAGACACCAGGGGCGCATTTACAGTGTGCAGGGCCTTGGGCAAACTATTTCTCGGGATGTATTATTTTAGTGTTAATGAATGACAATATTTTGTAATGCACATAACAGATATATTTTTTTAACACACGCAAAACACACATGCGGAAGCCATTCGGCTTATTAATGTGATATTAAAGACTATAACTTAACTATGTACACATACAGTGTATACAGCTGCACTAGTAGGCTACACAGTTGTAATGCACTTAATAAACATCTACACAGTTATTGTAATGCACTTAATAAACAGCTAAACTGTACAGCTTACTGTACTGTAGATGAAGTGTAGATTTGTAATGAATATTAAATAGGACACTTCCTGGCTTTTTGTTTGGAAAACTGCATGATTGTGTCCTCGAAACTCACCGACTGCAACACCTCATGCTCTGTACTCAACAGCGCCAGGGACGAAAGGCGCTCCTGGCCCATTGTGGAGCGAAGGTAATTTTTGATCAGTTTGAGTTTCGAGAATGAACGTTCACCAGAACAGTTCGTGACAAACATGCACAGGTATATTCTCATTGCTATTTCTATGTTTGTGAATGTTCCTTTCAGTTCGTTTGTGTTCATATGCCGATAAAATCTGTTGCGCATGTCTTCACGTTCCGTCTGGGATTCTGTTTCACTTTCGGTGAGTTTCATTAGGGCAGCGAACTGCACAACTTCTGTTACCAGCTCTTTCACTCCTTTTCAAACTGGTTCACCAGTTTCGAACGAACACGGCCGGAGACAGACTTTCTAACCAACAAATATCTCATCGACTCCATATGTTGCTCAAATTTTCCGTGTGCTTCGACCGGTTGTCTACCATGCTTCCAGTCGTTGAACCCGATTGTGAACTTGCTGTCCGCCCTCAACATTAATTTACAGACAAAACAGTAAACACAGCCTGTGGACTCAGAATAGCACAGCCATGACACCTCAATCCTCTCATTCGTCAGACTATGTTTCTTAACAAATAATGTCTTCGTACATCGGCGTGTTGTACCACTTTCAGTAGTTGAAGAGTTACTGAAGTCGCTGTCATAATTTCGGCAATCTGATGTTCCCCGCTCTATCCAGAACTCTCTATGTCATCGGTCAGCACTTGTGGTCACAAACCAATGTCATTAATTACATGTCCTGAAGCTGGTGGGCCTGTTGAACGTACTGACGTAGACGAGTCTTCTGAAGACGCAGCTGCTGATGTAGCGGAGGCAACTGGTGGGCCTGCTGAAGGGATTGACGTAGACGAGTCTCCTGAAAATGCAGCTGCTGAAGTAGTGGAGGCAGCTGCGGGGCTTGCTGAACGCACTGACGTAGACGCGTCTTCTGAAAACGCAGCTGCTGAAGTAGCGGAGGCAGCTGGTGAGCCTGCTGAAGGGGCTGACTTAGTTGATGATGATTTAATCCAATTAGTCAGTTTCGGTACCGTCGCAAGAAACTCTTCTCTGCGCTTCTTATCCTTACGCTTTTCACTACCGGGTTTATATTTCCTCCTTCGATCCCGGTCCAAGCTCGTTTCCATATTGTACGTATTACAATGCCAACAATAAGAACATAAATCATGAATCTGCACCAGAAACAGAAAGAAGTAAGTTAGTAACAACATTAGAAATGAGTAACACTAACAAGAACAACAAATTAAACACCATCAAAGCGGATATTAGAATACCTGATGCCATGCCGCCTGCCGGAAAAAATAAAACTCATCGCAGATGGCAAATACGTGACGTTTAATTTTTTTCAATTGAAATTTGAGGGGCCCATCGGGCGCGGGGCCTTGGACATTTGCCTGGTGCGCCACCCCCTAAATGCGGCCCTGTAAGACACGACGCACCATATAAATAATGCCTCAGACTGTAAATTCTTTATTATTATACGAAACAACTGATACTAAAGATATGAGTATGAGAATTCAGTATTCAAGGTGTAGTGAATACTCTTATTTTAGTTTAAAGATAAATGTTAATTTTACCGTCTTGAATTTCGGAATAGCTATAAATTCATTTTAAATTAGTTACCCCTCATAATTCAATTGTGAACCACATTAATACTAATTTTATGTATATTGTATTATTTTATTGTATGTAAACATAATTAATTATATATCACAATTGTCAGTTAATTATTTATATTCAAATATTTATTTTAATCTAATACCATGTCCATTTTACAAATAAACAATAGAAAACCAAGGGTTATATTTTCCACCTTTGGTACTGTCGCAGTTTCGCCTAACGGACTCAATACGGCTAGTGAGATAATCACTGGTTGGCACTTAACTAGCGGCAGTGCTTATGGCTACATCATCCAGGTTAACCTATACCGGATAGATGCGCTACGGTCCCAAGCCGTAGCTTGCCTAGGCCGACGACGACGACGTAAACCAACAAAGGTATAGAAAATGTGAAAGGAAATAATTTACTTTATGACGTTATAGTCTATCAAATTGTGTAATAATTAAATTCATAAATAATATGTTTATGCAAATAGTTCGTGTATATAATTCATTACAGGGAGTAATAAGAGAAAATGAGTTATAAAGACGCGGGAAAAGGAGTTTGTGGCCCTGGTACAAGAGAGAGGGAAACAGTAAATAAGTATATACAATAGTACTCAACAAACTTTGTGCATTTGGGGTGAAATAAGTGAAAATTGCTTCTTAGAGCGAGCTACTTATGGCACAAACATGAATACCGTCCGAACATTGGAATGGTAGATCTCATAATAGTCACACACACACACACACACACACATATATATATATATATATATATATATATATATAAAATGAAAGATGAATCATGAAGTCATGAGTAACTGTTCATTATTTTAAATTTTAAGAGTGTTTTGATGAGTGACCATTTACAATTCTGAGGAAAATTTTAGTGTCAGTTTATTGGAGTGACATGTGGTAAATGATTCTGCAAAAACAAAAAAAAAACTTCGAAGCGCATAACGAGTTTTCTTTCTAACAGTTGTCGCTAAATATGTTTTTAATTTTGAATTTTTAACGCCAAATGTTTTTCGTGTGTTATTCTTGTACTTCTTCTTTTAAGATTTATTATTATAGACACAAAAAAGATTTTCCTTTTTGCATTACTCATTTTTCAAACTGGTCCAAAATTTATTTAGGCCACGCCTTTTGTTGTAAGCACAAATTTTGCACAAAATTAGTGCTTATCCTATCTTCTGAACAAAGGTTTTTAAGCTATTGAGAACTTAACATTTACTTTAACCTCACGAACCACTTACATTTTGAATGCAGCTTCCCATATTTGGTCTCACTGATTTTGGATGTGAAGCTCAAAATTTTTATGGCTGTGGTATTTTTGTACGTGTGTGGACGGAATTGCTTTTCACAAAAGAGTATTAAATTTTGTACGAGCGTCGTCTGACTAGATAAACAAAATTATTTATTTTTTACCACAAACAACATAAATTGTAAACTACCGAAATTTTGTTTACGCCTGCTGCCGACAAGAGACTGGACGTTGGGAGGAGCTTACAACTCTCGACGAATACGCTACAATTTAGGGCGGGTCGTACTCAGGTGACAACATGAATCTGAAGGAAATCCTACCATCAGGGGTGTCTAAATTATGTGTTTTTACATGGGGAATTCAAATAGGAGCTTCTTTTTTGGATAGGATAACTCTAACCTACATCATTTTGTATTTATAAATTGCCAATTTTACCCTTTTGAACCCCTTTATAATATATTAAAAGATATAAGGTAAATCATTTATATTGACAAGGCCAAATCAACTTTACATATATTTATTAATAGGTGAACTGCATGTATATCACTGGATATAATTACAAAGATCATTCTCCTGACATCTTGAACTTTGGCAGGTTGCACAAATCCTGCTTTGACTCAGACTTGGACATCAGCTTCCTGAGCCCTGATCTCTCCATCCCTCTTTTCCTGTGAGAAGTACTTAGCAGAAGCCTCAGTCACCATTTTAACAACCCTCTCAATGCTTTGTGTGTGGCAAGGCCAGTTGCGCACCTCCATGGGGGTGTTGATGAAGTTTTTCACCTCTGAGGTGCTTAGAGAGCAGGTGAGAGGTGGTTCTGACACACCTTCTGACCAGCTGATCAAGTCACCGATGCTGGAAGCATCACAATTGATGTCAGGTGTCCTTCTGCTCCTAACAGAGGAGTCCCCCAGCTGAGTGTCCGGGTCCCCCTCTCCCCTGATGGCCAGGATTCTCTCCACCCCTTCAATCCTCTCTTTCTGATCCTCAGAGCAGAGTAGTGTTTGGAGGATGACTTCACTGTGGGCATACCAAGCAGATCTTCTCACAGTTGGCATCACAATATCCAGCACCTCCTTTCTCTGCGACTTGAGGCAGTCCAGCTGAAAGAGGATGTGCCTAGGCCCTTCGATCCAGGAGTGCTTGACCTTCACGTTGAACCAACATGGGTAATACACTCCAATGATGAATTCCACAATGAATTGCAGAATCTTCAGGTTCTTTCCTTTAAGTCCGTGCTTTGACACCCAGAGCCTGAGAAGTCTGTTCGCTGTGGTGAGCCAGCGGCTGTGGTTTACTGGTCCTATCTCTAACAGAGCCAGCCCTGCAGGAAGTACTCCATCCCTGACTGCACAGACAATTTTATAGCCATAGTATTGATCAGTTGAGAGATCTTGAATGACCTTGTCAGGAAGCTTGATCAGTGGAGGGCCAACAGAGATTCGGGTGAAGTTTGGATTGATATCAAAGTCTGTAGCAGAATCAAGGAGCTTTCCTATTGGCCCGAATAATTTTTTGTCTGACAGAGTAGGGCCATCAAGGTCAACAATGAGATGGCGCAGGGGAAGTTCAACAGTGTGCAGGTTGCACACCAACCAGACCAGCTTTCTCCTCAGGTGCAGCTCCAGCTTCCGCATTACTCCAGCTTTCACACCAGTGTTGACATTTGTTGAGTCTCCTCCAATGGCCAACAAGGTCTTATCATAACCCCTCTCTTTCAGCCAGGCAAACAGGACCTTAGCAATCTTCTCCGCATGTGACTCCTCTTTAGTTGCTTTCTCTGGGGTAAAGTGGAACAGATAGTAGCTGCCAGGCTCACTAACAACACTATAGTGTTCTTCCTTGATCTTTGCGGGAAAAGATTGGTCACTGCCCTCAGCTTCCATCATCACATTGGTCAGGTCAATCCACCCATCAAAGAGGATGCAAGAGATCCCCCCCCTCCTCCCTGCACTTCTTCTCGAACTGTTCCCCCAGCTCTCTCATCAACTTCTCCTGTGCTCTCTTGACCTTGCTCTTATTAATCACTTTACTTGTATTGTCTTCTGTGATGATTCCTGCGTCAATCAGAGCTGCTGTTGCTATCGCTGCAGTTGGCCTCAGCCCTATGCCATACCTTACACTAGCAAGGGCAATGTTTTGAATCTCATCATAGCAGAATAATACTCACATGTGAACAGTAACAAAAAAAATATCAGTAGATAATCACTAAATCTATCCCCTCACTGCAAGCCGAGGTGGTAAAATAGCTTCATAAATCATGAGTCACTTCAAATATTTCACAAAACGTTTTAGAATGTTCTGAAACGTTACATTCTAGCCTCTGAGAAAGGTGGCTCAGAAAATGGCCTTATGCGCGCCAGAAAACCGTCAAAATATTTCATATACCAAACTGTATGATAATTACAATTAAGTGGAATGGCACACCTTTTTATTTGAGTATTTAAATATTATTATTATTATTATATGAATTACATTATATGTGTTTATATGAATTAGTTAGAACACTGCTCTATGAGAGATAACGTGAGCAGCCATGATAGAAAACGTTAGAAGACATATTCTGGGGTAACTACAATAGTAAAATTATCAACAATTTAATAATAATCAACTGCAAAATGATGTAGGTTAGGGTTATCAGAATTAAATATTTTCTTCAGAATTGTGTTCTATACACCAAAATATGTCATTTGAACACCCCTCTCCATTGATTTAAAAAAAATGCATAGTATGACCCGCCCTAACGCTACATCCATCGTCACACAGACAACTTTTTAACCAAATAAACTGTGACCTAAATGTTTTGTATTGAACAAATTTGTTCGATGTTTACATCAAATTATACGTTAATATCCTTTATCTTTAGGTGTAAAGTGCGTGTGATGTAATTTCTTCTTAAAATAAATTACAACCTTCGTAAGAGCCATCCCCAAAGTGTTATCGGGGTTAAAACAGATTTGTTCTCGCAATTTCATAACCTTCCCAAACACCAGGGTATCACTCAGGATGCCCTTCTAAGTGGTGAATGGCGAGCGAAGCATCTCGAAGTTGAAATTCACAAAGACTTACCTACGATCAACAATTGGCGATGACAGCTCTCTTCGTTTTCCATCCTCTTGTTTACAGCATAGATCTGTCACATGCAATATTAGAATTTGCAGTGGCTAAGACACGAAGCATCTCCTTTTGAATGTTTTTCTAATGTTTGTAGCTTTATAATGTAAATTGTAAATAAATTTAATTCAATAAAAATGTTGAAAATTGTATACCTAACAATTCTAGAATCCTTCGTTGAGACCATACTAAAACACAGGACAGGGGGAGAGGCGCCGAATACATTTGTTTGCATGAGGGTGCTATTTCCCCTTGTCGTTACGAAGGAGGTTAAATGACACGAACATTATTATTTTTCATGGTCTCCAACAAACCATAAGTCATAAGAATATATCTAAAGTCATTCTTATACCGGGTAATCAAGTTTTATTGTGATTCATTATTCGTCCTTTGGATCAAACCATACCATGGGCAGTACACGTCGTATTATTTTCAACTCACTTTACAAAAAACTTCTTCGAACTCAGTTTCAAAACATTTGAAAATGTGTGTTGCTAGATTATATAGAAATGACGGAGTATAGCCATTTTGACGTTGTTTGTACATCAGAAGGAGAGATAAACATCATTATACAATGATCATGGAACATGAAGGATTCTCTTTCACACTTGACCACAAACTGCAACACAAATTGCCACTAAAGAGGAGCAATCTTAAAGTGGAGAGGTTCATTCATTTATTTCTAAAATTTAAGAGTTACTTTCTGATGCAAAATTTACGATAGTTTTGGAATTTGTTAATTTTACCTTTCTACTTTTTTTCGAATTGAAAATTGGTATAATTTAATTTGATAAATGTTGTAAAAGCGCTTTATTGAATCATACCCGAAGTATTTTTCTGAAAACTACTTTTATTATGTAAACTTATTTCATTGATACAGTTTTAAACTTATTAAATTAATTGTTGTTTATCTACTTTAATATACTGAATTTAAAATCATGTAGATGATATTTTCAATTTTAATGGTAATTCTTATCAATTTTAGAAAAATGAAAATACAAGTTTTAATGAAGTGTGAATTTTGCTTTTATAGTGCCCAAATTGAACATAATTTATATGTAATTTGTATGTTTCAGTCATGCAATGAGGGCACTTTAAAAAAAACATTTTAAAATACAAACTGCCAATTACAACATTCTGATTATATTGATGCTGGAAAAAGAGGAAAATATGGTTCTCATTTCATTCAGTTTGCTTTAATTTTGAGTCAATTTTTCACTCTGAAACGAGCTGGTATAAAGAGTTGTTATGAGTATCGAATTAACTGACAAACATTTTTCTTCATTTTATTATTGTCACCAAAGTTTTTGGTTGTTTTATACCAACTTAAAAACTACAAAAAGTATGTCTCAAAGTGGGCACTTCTTATAGGGATAGGGTTACCAGACGTCTGGCAAAAGGAGGATATGTCAGGTATTAGTTGTGTCGTTTGAGCTTAGTGGAAGCTTATTTTTAAGTCTGGATCATATCTAATTAAAAAGTCAGAAATTTATCAACATATTTAAAATGCTTGCCGGACAGAGGACATGAGATTGAAAAGGAGGACATGTCCTCCTTTTGCTGGACGTCTGGTAAACCTATATAAGGTTAATGTAGTTTTATGAAGAGGGAAGACGATTATTGATTTCGTTTCTTTTTTCTCAAAGTTTCCAATTTTTTAAGTATTCACAGTACCTTTCACCCATGCTGTCCCGCTTTCTATTGGATCAAGATGATCGGTGTGAATAAAACATAAGGAAAAAGTAGGAATACATTTGACAGTGCTCCATATTTTCCATGTAAATATCACAATGTCATTGCAAACATTTAAAATGTGTTTATGTGTTTAGGAAAAAACTAGTTTCAATAATAGTTTAATAATAATTAATTTATGTGATACAAAAACTATTGTTGTAGAAACGTTAGTGAGTAGTAATGAAATTAAAGTTTAGTTGTTCCTAAAAATATATATTATGTATACAATATTACATTTTTAATAATTGTAATGTTTAGCTTTCGTAGGATTTGTACAAACAAGCAAACTCTAAACATATGTTTAAAATATAGTACGCAATAGGATTTTCTTTATAAAATATTAAAGATTAAGTAATTGTTTTTGTATTTAAGCCTCAGGTTAACGAACTATTCACGTTGTTCTTTAACTAGAATTTAAATCTAGAAATTTTGAGATAATTCCAAAATATAGTTTATGACATCATATAATACTGGAAACAAAATATTCCCTTTGGCCAATAGAGATTTTAGTTGAAAGCACAGTTGTGAGTGTTCAGTTTGGCGACTGAAATTGAGTTGCTGCAAATCTGGGGTCGAATTTTAAGTTGAAGCCATGTTGCATACCGGTTGGTGCTATCCAGTTTTGACCAAGGACTTATTATTATTCCTGAGGAATCTTTTTTCCCATGAAGACCTGTTGGGTGGTTGTTGTGACAGTTATTGTACCACCACCCTCCTTTATACCTCACAGCGCAGCTGGACTTTGCTATTGGTCAGTAAAATATTTGTATTAAGATTAAAATATGTATATTACATGAAGGGAGTGTAAGAGAAGACAAGGCCTGTTAATTTTAGTTCAGGAAATAGTAATGGGATGCAATATATTCATTAGATTTATTATGTATTAAAAACTAAATGATACCAAACAACGTTAAATATAGTCATAGCTCAAAACTATAAAAATTAATGAAAAACCATAAGTTAAAATGAGACTTACCAGATTTATCGTTGTCCATGTCAAATGTCTAGAAATATTTACCATTCACGTAACTGAAGCGATCGTAGGCCGTACTTTTAGCATTGTAATTTGTTGCCGTAAGTTTGTATCTGAGGAGAAATTTAAATCTAACTTCAAGGTTTTCATCTCCAATAATGGGATCATTGACGCTGTTCTCTACTTAACCTTTATCGTGCAGTGTGACTTTACTGATTTTGTTCTGGGTAACGCCAAACGATTTTATTCAGTCTCTGAAAGACCTCTGTGCAGTAAAGGGTTAAGGGCCATTTTCTTAATCCTTTTCTGCACAGATGTCTTTCCGAGACTGAATAAAATCGTCTCGCGTTAACCAGAACAAAATGGGTAAAGTCACACTGCACGATAAAGGATTAAATTAGTGAGACGAGAACAAACGTGAAAAGATTTAAATATGATGAAGTTCTTAAAATTTTAAAATACAGATATTTGCGAACAGTGAAAATATGTTTCCCACTTCAGTAATTGGACGGTTGGAAGTGAAAGTGATTCAAATGCGTCTTTTACCGATTTTTTTCTTTTGCCAAAAATGACAGAAGTACTTGAATCTGTACTCGGCACGCCGAGTACATTCTATCAAAGTGACTCAAATAACTAAAATCTCACTTTGTGGGAAGGAGAGATTGCTTCAAAAAAAGAAACTGAATGAATCATTACGGTGATTCATGTACATGAAATTGTGAATAAGTCATTCAGCGATTGTGGGTCAGTTCTTCATAAATTTAATATAATTTGGCAAATTAATAAGAAAAAGTGTAATTTGAAGAAATTCCTTTAAACAATTTTTGTACCATTCTCAACCAAGTACAATAATAAATTATTGTGGAGAATTGAGATTTCTCTTTAATTATATGAATACACTAAAATAATTTTCATTTTATAATATACAACTTCTATAGTTTACCTTCATTATACAGTAGAATTATTGTGAAAACCAAAATAATACGCACAAAATTTCATTAAAAACTTCGTCATTTTCCTTCATTTGCGTTTTAGCAGACTTCATTGCAAAAATGAAGAGAGAATGAATCATATTCCTTGTCAATGCGTGTATTTATATAATGGCTCAAAATCTCTCGCTCATATATAAAAAATTTATTTTTTTGCAATATTAATACATACAGAAATCTTCAAATCAAATGTAATGAAATGATTTTCATTCAAACTTTTGAGAATGCGATTCTCAAAATTTGAAGACTTCATTCATGTTTTGAGGTATTAATTCCTTTAAAGATAGATGAAACTTGAAAATGCATTCATAATATCAATTTGTAAAGTGATTCAAACTATCATTCATTTAAAAATACTAAAGAATAAAATGTTACTTCATTTCCTCCGAGTCTACTTTGAACACATTCCACTCGCCCCAAATTTCTCTCCCGAATCCATCTTTGACTTCCATCCTCAGAATGTAGTTCCGATAGTGAGATAAAATATGCACGTTTTCATTTCCTTTTGATAATAATTAAAAAGTCATTGTGATAATAAAATTAATTAAGATTAAATTAATTATTCGACAAAAGAAGCTTATTTAAAGAAAATTTTAAATTAATTCAAATCTTTAATTAAAATAATACGAAATAAGCAAGGACGCATAAATTGTGGTGCCATCATGAGGTAAATAATCGACCAAATTATTTACATAACTATTAAAGAGGATAACTATATAAAACAACTGTAATATCTAATACAAACATTCCATAACGTAAAACAAGCTCTATTAATAATGGGGATCCTTTACTGAGAGATAATTGGGGTGATGAATATAAGACCAAATGGGTAAATGAAGAATAATCAATTCAAAGAAATTATTTATAACGGACTCATTACTCTTCTTCTTTCCCTTCTCAGAACTGGTGAGGGAAAAAATCAATGATTACATTTAAATCTAGTCGATGAGACATGAACAAAGCCACAAAGCTCTCACTTCTCACCTAACCAATGCTCTTCGCCTGGCATTCCGAATCCCTTTTTGTAATCGGCCCAGTTCCGAGTAAAGTTAATTGGCTTCGACACATTGACTCTGGAAAGGAAAACAGTCCATCCACCTCCGTCGGTTTCCATGTCACAATATACATCCACAGGGCGGCTACACTGACATCTAGAAACAAATAATAGGTCATAGTCGAATCTCCTTTACTATAAACACGGATTTTCAACAACTGATTCTTTTAAAACAATTTGAAAATGTAATACATTATTTCATTCTTGGTAATTGTACTCGTAGAAAACACAAAATGTGTGACGCCAATTAATTAAACGATGTTATCAAAGCGTTAAAGAGAGTGTTGGTTTTCGTCGTCGTCGTCGGCCTAGGCAAGCTACGGCTTGGGACCGTAGCGCATCTATCCGGTATAGGTTAACCTGGATGATGTAGCCATAAGCACTGCCGCTGGTTAAGTGCCAACCAGTGATTATCTCACTAGCCGTATTGAGTCCGTTAGGCGAAACTGCGACAGTACCAAAGGTGGAAAATATAACCCTTGGATTTCTATTATTTATTTGTAAAATGGACATGGTATTAGATTAAAATAATTATTTGAATATAAATAATTAACTGACAATTGTGATATATAATTAATTATGTTTACATACAATAAAATAATACAATATACATAAAATTAGTATTAATGTGGTTTACAATTGAATTATGATGGGTAACTAATTTAAAATGAATTTATAGCTATTCCGAAATTCAAGACGGTAAAATTAACATTTATCTTGAAACTAAAATAAGAGTATTCACTACACACTCCCCACCAGAGAGGAAGTTCAAAGAGTTCCGAACGACACAGATTTCCCCTGGACCTTTTTGGTAGCTACATGTACCTCGCTTAAGGTTGATTCCAAAAACGCAGGCTTAAGACGATCGATAGAAACCTTGTCGACCTTGGAACCGCGCTGGATGAGAAATGATTTGCGCGTACGTCGGAGAACTTCATAGGGCCCGTCATATGGACATTGGAGAGGCCGTTTTGGGACAGGTACACGAACGAAAACGTGGGTGCAAGACTGGAGGGCTGGGGAAACAAAGATGTTCTGTTGGCTAGTCAATCGAGGGGGAACAGGCTGAAGGGACTGCATGTGAGAGGAAAGTGTTTGAGCGAATTCCGTAGAATCACATGACTTATCCCCTGCAGTGAAGTAGCCACCTGGTAGCCGCAGTGTTGTTCCATAGACTAGTTCAGCCGCTGTAGTCTTCAGATCACTCTTAAATGCAGAGCGAATACCAAGCAAAACGAGTGGAAGCTTATCCATCCAATGGGAGTCTTCGTGACACATAAGGGATGACTTCAGCTGGCGATGGAAGCGTTCGACGAGGCCGTTAGCTTGCGGATGATACGCACAGGTATGCGCATGTACTGTACCCAACAAGCTGGTAAACTTCTTCCAAAGCGAAGACTCAAATTGGCGACCTTGGTCAGTGATGACTTTTGTCGGCAATCCAAATCTTGATACCCATCCATGAAGAAAGGCTCTTGCAACAGTGTCCGCTTGGATATCAGGAAGTGGGATGGCTTCAGGCCATCTGGAAAAGCGGTCGAGACAGGTGAGCAGATAACGTTGGCCTTGAATCACTGGAAGAGGGCCAACAATGTCTACATGAATTACCTCAAATCGCTGGGATGGGGGCGGAAATGCGTCAAAGGGGGACCTGGTGTGCCTTTGGACTTTGGCACGCTGGCAGGCAAGGCACGTTTTGGTCCAATGTTTGACATCCTTCCGCATCGAGGGCCAAACAAAGCGAGAGGTAACCAGGTGTTGCGAAGCACGGATACCAGGATGGGAGGGCTTATGAAGATCCGTGAAGACTGCTTTTCTGTGACATGGAGGGACATAAGGGCGAATAGCAGCTGTTGATACGTCGCAATAGAGGGGCACAGACAATCCTGGCATACTCATTTTCTTGAGGGAAAGTGAGTGAGTGGAGTCTTCTCTGAGCAGGTCTTGTAGTTCCGTATCCTTATCTTGATCCTGTGCAATAGCATTCCACAGTGTAGAGCTGAAGGTAACAGAAGTAATCTCTATTCTTGAAAGTGCATCCGCTGGAGTGTTCAAGACACCTTTGATGTGGCGGATATCTGTGGTAAATTGCGAGATATAATCGAGTTGCCTGATGACTCTGGGAGAGTGGTTACAGCTGTTTTTATTGAAGACAGTGACCAAAGGTTTGTGGTCGGTAAAAACACAAAACTCTCGGCCTTCAAGGAAATGTTGAAAATGCTTCACGTTTAAATAGCAAGAAGTTCACGTCCGAAAGCACTATAACGCGTTTGGGCTGGCTGCAGCTTTTTCGAGTAAAACGCGATGGGTGCTTGTTGACCGTTAATGGTTTGTTCCAACACCCCCCGATCGCAACATCTGATGCATCGACCGTCAGAGTTAGGGGGCATCACTGATAGGAAATGACAGAGACAATGCACTATTGATAGCATTTTTGGCATTGTCGAACGCCTGTAAACTATCGCTACACCATACCAATTTCGTTACCTTGCGTTTGTGTGTGATCATAGCGTGTAGAGGAGCAAGAACACTGGCACAGTTTTTAATGAACTTGTGGTAATAATTTACCAAACCTAGAAACCGACGTAACTCACGCTGATTATTTGGCATAGGGTAATTTTTTATCACTTCACACTTGTCCTGAAGGGGGGTAATTCCGTGCTGCGAAATCGTGTGACCAAGAAATTCCAAGGTTGGCTGTGCAAACACACACTTAGATGCATTAATAGTAACACCGTATTGTTCTAAGCGTTGAAAGAGGAGTGAAAGATGTTCCTTATGTTCCTCTTCCGTTGAGCTGGCCACAAGCAAATCATCGATGTAGGCATAAACAAAGTCTAAGCCTCTGGTGACCTCATCTATAAACCTCTGAAAGGTTTGCGCAGCATTCCGTAGCCCGAACGGCATCTTCACAAATTCGAATAACCCAAATGGTGTACAAACTGCAGTCTTGGGAATATCCGAAGGCTCTACGGGAATGTGGTGGAAAGCCTTAACGAGGTCTATTTTACTGAAGATAGATTTGCCGTGGAGAAGAGAAGTAAAGTCTTGGACATTTGGTACCGGATATCGGTCCGGGATGGTTGTCGAATTCAAAAACCGGTAATCCCCACATGGTCTCCAGTCTCCTGACTTCTTCTGGACCAGGTGTAGGGGAGAGGACCAACTGCTTTTGGAAGGTCTTATTATCCCAAGATCTATCATAAGCTGGAATTCCGATTTGGCAGCTTTCAGTTTGTCCGGGGCAAGACGTCTGGGTTTTGCAAACACAGGGGGACCTTTTGTTGTAATGTGATGGGTAATGGTGTGCTTAATGGTATCACCCATCTGCATCGGTTGAAGAATTCCTGGATATCGCTGGAAAAGGCACTGGTACATGGAATTAGGGGGAACGAGGGAAAGTGCAGAGTTCGAGGCGTCCGGAAGGGCAACCTGTTTGGCAAGAACAGAAAGCAGTGTGGCCTGGTCGCATAAGCGTCGCTTGTCAAGATCCACCAGGAGTTTGAAATGCTGGAGGAAGTCAGCGCCGATTATGGGATGCTGCACTTGAGCACAGCTGAAAATCCACTTGAAGGATCGGTGAAGGCCCAAGTTTAGTTCACGCGACTGAGTACCGTACGTGGGTATGCGTGAACCGTTAGCAGCGTATAGAGGCGGAGATTCCGAGTGCGTATGACCAGATTTTTTAGGGAATACACTGACTGACGCTCCGGTATCGACCAAAAAATTGACACCAGAGTTCCTGTCCTTTATGAATAACAGGTTGGCAGTGCGAGTACTAGACGCCATTAGGACTCGCTGCTGGGGTTTTCCGACGAAAAATTGCAAGGGGAGATGCACTTCCTAGCCTTCTTTCCAAATTTAGAGTGATAGAAGCAGATCTTCCCGGAACTCGAACGATGCCTCTTCGTAAATCTTGACCGAGAATGGCTTCTTTGCCGTTGATTTTGTAGCAGAGAACAAACGTGGTTGAGTTGTTGACTTAACTCTTCCACTTTCAACTCCAGTTCCGATTGTGTGTTCACGTTGTTGACCGGAGCTGTGTCAATCTCCACTACTTTGTCGGCAGTTTCTGCTAGTTTATCAACTGGAGTAGCAGGATCCATAGTGGCCAAGACACGCTGAGCTGATGGAGGAAGTTTCTGCAAGAACAACTGTCTAAAGATGTCCTTATCGAAGGTTTGTGCGCGTTCGCCTAGAGCGCACTGCATAGCCCTCAGCATTTGAGTGGGCTTACGGTCTCCAAGTTCTTCTTTTGAGATTAACTGATGTAGTTTCTCACGCTCGGAGACAGTGGTGCGGCACAGGATGGCAGACTTCAGATCGTTGTATGGGTCCTCACTCGTGGAAGTAGACACGATGACGTCACGGACTTCAGAGATGATGCTCGCTGGTAGAGAGGACAAAACATGATCGTATTTTGTCCTGCTAGCGGTGATCCTTCCCAAGTTGAATTGTGATTCCACTTGGTGGAACCAAATAAATGGATCACCCGGCCAGAAGACGGGGAGCTTTACGCTCAAGTGGGAGATGGCACCAGCGTCGTCAGGCATCTTCTCCTATGCTTGCTGACGTACAAGCAAGACGACAAGTTACCAACGAAGGAGTGGAGGTTGAGACGAGCGCAGGCACAGAGCGCACGGGCAGGGGTGAGGGGCAGAGGGCACGAGCGACATTACAGTCTGGTCCTAGTCGCTCGGGTGAAGGGGGTGATGGGCACGAACGACGTTACAGTCTAGTCCTAGTCGTTCGGGTAAAAGGGGGGAATCCAACTCCGGAGTCACCAATTGTTGGTTTTCGTCGTCGTCGTCGGCCTAGGCAAGCTACGGCTTGGGACCGTAGCGCATCTATCCGGTATAGGTTAACCTGGATGATGTAGCCATAAGCACTGCCGCTGGTTAAGTGCCAACCAGTGATTATCTCACTAGCCGTATTGAGTCCGTTAGGCGAAACTGCGACAGTACCAAAGGTGGAAAATATAACCCTTGGATTTCTATTATTTATTTGTAAAATGGACATGGTATTAGATTAAAATAATTATTTGAATATAAATAATTAACTGACAATTGTGATATATAATTAATTATGTTTACATACAATAAAATAATACAATATACATAAAATTAGTATTAATGTGGTTTACAATTGAATTATGATGGGTAACTAATTTAAAATGAATTTATAGCTATTCCGAAATTCAAGACGGTAAAATTAACATTTATCTTGAAACTAAAATAAGAGTATTCACTACAAGAGCTTAAGGGCTCAGTAGTAAAACATTGAAATCTCTTGAAAGGCATAAAGAATGAAATGAGAAATTTAATGAAATGAATAAAGGTGATGTTAATGCAGTAGAAAGTCACCGTTTTACCTCAATGGATATATCTGATAAATTCCGCTTTTCGTATCTCCTGCGACGAGTATTTCGGAGCAATCAGTAGGTCTTAGGAAGAACAAATGAAAGGAATGTATACATAAAAAGTATTAAAATTTCACAAAATGTATTTTATTCTTTAATTAATTTTAAGATCCAAATTATTAAATCTTCGCTGAAAACAAAGAAAAAGAAGAATATTTTTATTATGGAATTAGATTTAGTTCGTCTCGTGTGTCTGCCATTACTAGTTGCCTACATTTAGCAAAAGTAAATTAATTATGTGTTATTTTTCCTAATGTGGAATTAAGCTTTAGAACTTGTTCGTAAAATTTAGTTACTCCTCTTTAAACTTAAACTAACCGAAACGTTGAATCTGTGGGCATGTAGAAATGTCGATTGCCGAAGTAGGGTGAAATACCCCATCCTCCTGAGGTCTTCTGACTGAATCAAATGAGAAATCAATATATAAAATTAACTAATATAATGTAAATACAGTTAAAATAAATCCCATTATTAAATTAATTAAATTGGTGCCTCAAAAATAGCATTATATTTTTCTGTTTAATAATATCGACGTCTCTAAGTGATATATTTTGTTAATTATTATTAAAAACATTTAAAAGAAAGTGACCAACCTTGAGTTACTTTTGTCTTGGATTATCGATTTTAAATTAGGTTTCATTGTTGATATTTTTTAAATTGAACTTCCAAAAGAGCCGAAGCTGAAAAGGTCGCTGTCGAAAAAAAGTACATCATAACCTATTTACAATAATTATCAATTAGATATACATTTTTATATATTGTCGCTGACTATTACTTGTATTAAAATGATTATCGATAATGAATAATGAAAAAATAGGCCTTTTATAATGTAATGAGAAGCATGAAGTAAATATAAATACTTTAAATAATGAAAAGTGAAAACCTAAAAATTTCCATTCACAAGTAGGTCATCATGAAAGAACACTAATATCTCACCATTATAAGAACTATTAACGAATTAAGATGAGAAATATCAAATTCTTCATAAAAGTTATTCAGAATGAACGTTCAAAATGGAGATTTCGATTAAGATTAAATTTCATATAAAAATCACAAATATATTCTTAATCTTATCTTCTGTTTTCATTATTAAGGAATTTGATGATCAAAATAGAATTACTTGTTTGCTTTAGGAATAAAGTTTGGGGATCTTAATCCGAGGAAGAGATTCTTTATTTTCAAAAACATGCGTTTCATATCCTGATGCAACGTCAATTGGTGTTGCAGAAGGACGTTTTGAAGTGGGGCTTCTGAATCCACGTTCACCAGTACATCTTTGTCGACGCCAAATGCGGATAAAACTGAAATAAAATTAAATTCTAACGTATCTAAACTTTTTATTGAATAAATTTAAATAAATTTAATTGTAATTAATAAGTCCTATTTAATTACAGTTTAGGTTTATACCAAGTAAGGACAAATCCACTTTCACCAAGATAATTCACCGATATTTTTTTAGTCTTTTCATACGAATTCCTGAAAAAGTGAAAAATACAAAATTCAACAAGCTCATCACTTTCGTACAATATGCCATTTTTTACACTCCTCAGGTCATTAATGGAGGAAAGTTCTTATTAATTAATGAAGATATTATATCATTTATAACAATTATGTCAAAGATTTTTAACGAAACATTTACAAAAAATGATTTATAAATATATAATGGAATATAGCAAACATAATTTTATGAGAGAATAAAATAAAAAGACTGAATAATGTCTAATGTTGGGAACATGAAACATAATTGTTACAAAGGGAAAGAAACAATGATGGATTCAAACTTTTTTTGTTCAACTTAAACAAAGAATTAATTGAAATAATTTTTTAGGAGGTGTCCATTCCGGAGTTTTCACTCTCATTTCATCCAAATGCAATCTAGGAAGGAAGTAGGAAAGTAAGAAGCTTTTGATGGAAACGTAGAATGAATAGAAACGTGTTTTATAAAAGTAAAACTATAAGAACTTTACAGCAATTTTTCCTTCAAAATCTCCAAATAGTTTGCAAATGATTGCAGGAAATACCACAATATCTTCATTCCTTTTAATTATTATTTAAAAACCAAGTCTTTAAATATGAAAATTTATTGTAATAATAAATACATATACAGACAATAAATGCTAAAAATAAAGCATTAAGCTCATGTCAATCGGACGTTTTTTGACGCTGATTCGTTTGCAGCTAAAAAGCAATTATTGCCGTTCAAACATTGATCGAGAACAATAGATAAAAAATGGCGGACTCCGAGCAGTGTAGCACTGCTTTGCTCCCAACCGCTGGCATCAGGTGGAGTTGAATTTGCTGCTTACTCTTTTTCTGCTCTGGCTCAGGTGACCTTTGGGGCACGTGTATATTTTAACTCCAGTGAAACAGAACATACAGATGAATCCACCCAACTGATATACTCTACATGCCTTACCAGAAACTCTCACCAAAGATCGAATCCCTCAGATTATATTTATTTCTATGTCTTAAAAGTTTTCACAATAATAATTAGCCCACAATTTTTCCACAGTGAATTTAAGTTGTTTTAAAGTAAAAGCAAATTATGTTATCCAAATTATTTCTCGAAATAAAGATAAGAAATCTTTTTAAGAAGGTAACAAGGAGAAGAAAGTATTTAATAACATATTGTGTTTGTCATAATCATAACAATTTAATTCACTTCACTCACGTCATTCGAGACGTGGCAATTAATCTTATGTTTACTTTACATTAATTCGATCAAGAGTTTATTCATTCGTAATAACTCTGTGAATGTCCTTGTATGTATTTATTCCATTAAATGTAATTATTGTAATTTAGTATATATTGGTGAAACAGACAAAAATTTCGCTATTAGAATCATACATCATAAATATTGTATTCGCAAAGCCAATGCATCTAACGCCATACTTGCTCATGTACGTAGCAATAATCACGCAATTGAGTGGAATAATTCCCCGAAGAAGAGTTGAAAGTACTCGAAGTAAATACTTCATTTTCCTGAGAGCTATTTCTTAGTAAAGAAGTTCACACGTTTCAAGTGAATCTCAGACACACACACACACATGTGTGTGTGTATATATATATATATATATATGTGTGTGTATATATATATATATATATATATATATGTGTGTGTATATATATATATAATTATATATATATATATATATATATATATATATATGCTTAATATGGAGTGCGCAAAGATTTTGACTGTACGTCAATTAATGCATTGGAGAACACCACCATGGTCTATCTATACTTGAAAAGGGAGTCCTGTTCGTCCGTCCTCATAATTTTTTTTAATTAGACAAAATTTTGAATTTTAAAAAATCTATATATATGCTGTCTGTTTTCCTGTCTATCTGTCTGTTTGTCTCTCAACCCGTCTCTCGTCTGTGTGAGTGTCACACCCTAAAACACGGAAACTGCTCCTCGAGAGCAAAAGTTGCTTAAAACTTGCTGAAGTTGCTTAAAAGTAATCAAAAACTACGGGAAAATTATTAAATGCCCAGCTAACCGAACGGGCATTCACTTAACCTAACCGGCAGTCAATTAACCTAACTACTGGTTAGTTTTAATGTTAATATATATAAAATATATATATATATATATATGTTAAACACAGACCGTGCATGGAACAAGGAACTCTTCTGGGAAAATTAAATCCACTATAGTCCGAATAAGTAATGGTAACTGACAAATACCATAGTTTTTCTTTTTCATGATTTTAGCCCGACGTGGGCAACGGGTCTCTCGCAAAGAGATCCCATAAATATAGCTTCCCTCACCAGCTATCTGCAAAGCAGACAGGATCCAGCTTTGGGACATGGATCTAGGGTTTAAAGCAAGCCTAGATCCCTACATTCAGAACCTCTATATAAGTAAAAGACTCGTTGCATTCACGTCGGGTTGAATAAATCAAAGAAAAAGGGGGTAACTATTGTATTTTTAGCCAAAAAAAAAACAAAACTTAAACCTCAACCGGGACATTGAGCGTCCACTTTTCAAGGCACGTAACACGTCCGTTTAATATACACAAATTCAGAATGGTTCCCTGAGACAATTATATGTTAAACACAGACCGTGCATGGAACAAGGAACTCTTCTGGGAAAATTAAATCCACTATAGTCCGAATAAGTAATGGTAACTGACAAATACCATAGTTTTTCTTTTTCATGATTTTAGCCCGACGTGGGCAACGGGTCTCTCGCAAAGAGATCCCAAAAATATAGCTTCCCTCACCAGCTATCTGCAAAGCAGACAGGATCCAGCTTTGGGACATGGATCTAGGGTTTAAAGCAAGCCTAGATCCCTACATTCAGAACCTCTATATAAGTAAAAGACTCGTTGCATTCACGTCGGGTTGAATATATTTTTGACTGTACAGTAACTATGTATTACTCGAAGGGTAATAACAGCTTCCGCAGGAACTATCAAAGATATCGTGCCCATTGTAGTATGCTCGAATTAGAGTTGAATCCGGAATAAATTACCCCCCAAACATGTTTGGTATCGTTGGAAGCGCAAATTTATGTAAGTTAAGAAAATCATATGCCTCAATTTGCCTCCTTTGGGGAAAAAAAAGGTTTCTGCATTTGAATTAAGGGGGTCTAAGACAAAAATGAGCCCTAAATCACAACATGTCAAAAAAGACAAAACTACACTAATCCTCAATTTACTTGTCTGTTTCAGGACATTCTGTAATGAGTGACATGGAAGCTGCCTCTCAATCATCTTCATCGGCATCAAGTACTGTCCAGTAATCAACAGTGATCACTGTGTGAAGTGCCGACGGCCAGAAACGAATTTAAGCAAACTACAAAATGTTCAGCAGAGGGGGATACAGACCATTGTGTAACATATAGTATCGCAGTTGAAGACAATGTTCAGCATAAATATCTCACAGAAACAAGGTTGGAAAGCGTAGGTCTGAAGATGCAACGGGATCTACCGGTATAGTTCGGCGAGTTCAAACGAGAGGAGGAATTACACAATTTGACTGGAAAAGTAACTGTCTCTTCTGTGAACGTCCATGTTATTCTGACAGAAAACATGTCAAACGAGACAAAGTAATTGAAGTCTAACCTTTTCAAATCAGAGAGAACCTGCTGAAGGTTTGCTGCGAATGAAATGATGATGAATGGGCATGCAAGTAAAGAAGCATGTGCTAAGCTGCCATGACCTTGTCGCAGCTGAGGCTCGATATCACAAAGCATACTGGAGCTACCAACAAATTATTCGTGGGTGTATGCCAAACTTTGCTGAACACGTCTACCACACGGCTCGGCGGAGTGATCGGTACTGGGCAGGCCTATGGTCAGATCTGATCATTGAGCAATGTCTGATGAGGTCCCTGAAAAGTCGCGGAGGACTTGCTAGAGGAAGGGGTATCACTGAATTAGTACGCCACCTGTGGGTCAGCAGTATGCATCGGTGTGCTTCGGTTCACAACGCCATGGGCAATTTGACGGGCCAGCACCACCAAACTGGCGAGTAACACATCGAACTAGGTGCTAGCAGAATCAAGCGTGACAACTCCGACCTACAGAAGCTGATTGAGTGGTTTGATACGTATGAGCCATTTAATCCTAATGAACCACTGCTGAGAAGTCTTGCGTCAGGACTGACTGCTGTGGAAGATGATGGAGTTAATTGCGATGACGCTGAAAACATAGGACGGATCATTCAGCAACGCCTTAACAATGTATGCATTGAGGAGGCCAAAATTAAACGAAATGACAGAATCCGTACACTGGAGGGCTTACGTCCGGGTGTAAAAATTGATGACAAGACCGTACACATTGACCCGTTGATCCTGTTCACACGGCTAACAGCAATGATTCAGCGTGAGAACAATGTTGCCGACACATTCTTCTATGAATTGACCCCAGAGCCAGTATCACTATTTAATGATGGTATGATGAGGAAGCCGTCAAAATCAATGTTGCGGAATTATCTCCTCGATCGTCTGTTAATATTGAAGGCAATGTACGCATAGCTGATGGCGGGGCGCTGCTGCATAAAGTCAAGTGGCCATCAAAAGGAAGATATAGTCAGGTTATTGATCAGTATCTTGGCTTTGTGAAGAAATGGTATGGCAGATATGATACTGTGTGCGTTATATTTGATGGCTACACAGACAGATGGTCCTTGAAGTCACACGAGTATCATCGGAGAGGCCAGTTGACATTAGCATTTCGGAGAAAATGAATGTTACGTCTGGGAGTAAAGCGTTTTTCCGTAACCAACACAATAAGCATCAGCTCATTAACATGCCCAGCTCCCATCTTCGTAAATCAGGTTATGAGACTGTAGAATGCACAGGGGATGCAGACGTCACGATAGTGAAAAAGGCGATTGACTATGCCGTGGAGGGAAACAGTGTTGTCGCAGCTGCAGATTACACTGATATCTTGGTATTACTAGAATACCATTGGAGAGAGGAGCTTGGAGAAATCTACTTCAGCACAGAGCGGAAGGAGAGAAAGATGAGACTGGTGAAATGGTGGAACGTTTGCAACCTGGCATCAACGATCCCGCAGCGAGAGTACCTACTGTTTGCCCATGCTTGGTGCGGGTGCGATACGACATTAGCAACTTACAAGAAAGATGGGTTGATTTTTTTTCCTGAAATGAACCAGTCATATTTATTACCATGCTGTGCTTTCTCACATACAATATAAAGAATTGTGTCTGTACAACTGCAAAATCTCTTCAGGTAAAACCAAGATCCTACAACTACTTAACCCTCTATGGACAACTGTTACAAATTTCTAACCTTTCATATACACGCATTTCTAACTTAACTCAACAGAAAATTCTGTCCATAGAGGGTTAAGTGAGGATTTTTTTTATTGGGGTTGTTTAACCTCCTTCGCAACATCTAAGGTCATATGATGGAGGGGACCTACAGCTTTACGTGGGATCCGAACCACGGGTCGCTACATAATCTGGGGCGAAGGACGGTCTCCCATCCAACTACTACCCAGACCCAATATCGCTTAACTTCGCTGATCTCCGGGAAGCGGTGTTACGACATTGGCCACGACGTAGCCCTTAAGTCTGATGAGGTGCAACTGATTGGTGACCAGTTTGGTGAGTTAACGGCCACGCAGGACAACATTGGGCGCGCTGGATGTGACATGTTTGTAAAACTGTACGTTTTTACATATTTACTATAAATGTTTATTGAAATCATGTAACTTATCACTTGAAAATGCTTCAGTACTATATTAATTAATTTTATTTTATTTATCTATATTAATACTTAATTTATCTATATTAATTAATAATATTACAGTATTAATTCCCTTGCATTTCCAATTACATACCTGCATCCATATTATTAGATTTGATTTCATTTTGGAAATCTATGTCTTGTTACATATCTTTACAGCTACAAAGGTAAAGCAGACGATACATTGACAACCCTTCGTCACGCGAAATTCATAGAAAATGTTGCCACCTGTTCTGCTCTCGATCCCGGAAGTCTCCCACTGGCCTTGAGACAGCCCCAGCAAGTCTCCTCAAGTACATCCGCTGCAACTGCAAGACATCTTGAAAGAACACCTGCGGCACTCAGGCATGCTCGTGCAAGAAGAACGGTTTGAAATGTGTTTTTGCATGTGGTAACTGTAGGGGACAGCAATGCCAAAATCGAGTCTTAGTTGCAGATGATGCTGATTTGGATAGAGACATATTGGACCTTTCGAATAATGAATGAATATTTATAGCATGCTTCGGTCATTTTCACTACACAGAGACAGGATAGTGCATTCTATTGTTATATATATATATATACACATATATATACAGGCAACTTTCGTACTATGATATGTTCTACAAAAAAGCTAGAAGTTTTAATAAATTGAGAATTAATATAGTTTTGTCATATTTGACATGTTGGGATTTAGGACTCATTTTGTGTTAGACCCCCTCTTTTCAAATGTAGATAACTTTTTTGGGCCCAAAGGAGACAAACTGAGGCATATGATTTTTCTTAATCTACATAAAATTGCATTTCCAACGATACCAAACTTTTTTGGGGGATAATTTATTCCGGGTTGATGCCCTTTTTGTGCTATTCCGACGATACTATAGGTCAGGATATTTTTGCTACCCGTACGAATGGCGGATTCTCTGCTGGTAATAATTAAAATATTCCTTTTTTATAATATATTTTTTTGTTATAAATGTAATATTTTGTTTTAATATTATGTAAATGAATCGTATTCATCATTTATTGTTTTATTTATTCTTTCATTTTATTGACTTTAATATGTAATTATTGATTGTTTAAGTAATTAACTCTATTCATACTTAATTTCACTTCGTTAATTTGTCTTATTTTAATATTTTGTTAAATTTATATTTAATTCCAATATTAATCTTTTTAACTAAACATTTTAGATTAACATACTTATAAATTATTTATTATTATCTATTGATCACTTACATTAATTGATCAATTAATAATTTTATTGTAACTTAATATATTTACCTTCGTATTTGACCTTACTAATTTATACACGAATTTTTTTATTCATTTATCCACCCATTTATCTCTTTATCTATCTACTGTCTATTGTCTCTTTATCTATTTATTTAATAAATTATTTATATTCGAATGTCGAAGATTTTAAAATTATTTTTAATTATTTTGTAAATGAAGCAGGAGTCACCAACATTGTGAAGTGTCAACATTCTAACTTATAATTTATGGAGCAGCCTTGATGCCGCGCTACCCACAATTCTTACTAAAACCCACCTATTATAATTCAGTGAATTTAATGCACTCTCTCTTCATATATAAATAATTAATAACTTAATCAATGGTAAATTAATGAATGATAAATAATATATTAATAACTCAAATTTCCCCCTCATTAACTCTATTATTATTATGTTAATAATTAAAAGTATTTAAAACTAAATTTTTGACCACAATATATAATAATATATTATTATTATTATTAGAGTATATGTAAGTTAATATAATTTTATATTATATGCATTCAAATTCCTTTAATCCATGAAATTGGTGACGGAAATTCCATTTAAAAGTAGACTTTTCACAAATAAATTGTCAGTTAATTGTTAACTAAAATCCTCCGAGATTTACATTTGACTTCTCAAAAAGGGAGGTCAAAACCCAATTCTATTCTCAACTCTAAATTTTAAATCATCAAATTTCAAAATATTTCTCATTCCTTTATTTAAAGGTCACAATGGCATCAGTAATCCTGATCTTCAGGACCGAAATATCGGCAACTTTCGTCATGTAAGAAAAAACTTTGTGAAGTGATCTTTCAAATGCAGCAAACAGAATCACTGTAAAAACTTAATTAATATTTTAAAAGGGATTCAATTTATAAACAAAATTTATGAAAACCCTGTATTCTACATTCCTTTCTTTAGAGGATACTCAGTTATTCTTTAATATTGTTTTCAAAATCTAAGTTTCATAATGTTCTTAAAGAATTTAACGGGAAAACATTTTTTCTTTATATTTTGTCATTGTGGAAATTAAGAAAAAATTTATCTTTTAAAAGTCAATAAAAATTACTCACTTTTGTCTTTAAATCCGCTTTTAAGATGTTAGAAAGTTAAAAGTTTAATTTAGGTGACATTCTCCAAAATATTAACAACAGTTTGTGGTTCAAATTAAATGTAATTTTGGACCTTTTCCAGTTTGTGTACCGTTTTTCATATAATTTATTTTTGCTTCTTTTCAGATCAAAAATGAGTGATCAAAAATGAGTTCTTGATAACCTAACCTAACCTAACCTAACGTAACCTAACCTAACCCACATTATAACTTTCGTCACTTGGGCACAGGATGTTTACTATGCTGTATGTAATGTACTGTAGAAAACGGTACTTAAACTGGAAAACGTCCGTAATTTTCATCATAAACTGTAAATTAATATCAGAAGTAGAAAAATATTTTTTTTTTACCTTAAATACTATCAAGAGAGTGAAATTAATGTATTGTGAATATTGTGAGTTTAAGAATTGGTGGAAACAAATCGTTGGTCATAATGTGATTTTTACCTTTCTTGAGATTTTGGTGACCCGCTTCGAGATTCCTCTCCAGGAACGTGTCCAAACGACCAGAAATCTTGCGAAGAAGTTTAAAATCTTTTTTCAGGAATTGAAAGAGTCTGCATGTAAGGAGGAAACAAGTAAATCAGAAAAGATGCACTCTAAATGGGATTAGTATATATGGAACTTCAACTCTACATTTCACTTTTTTATTTATATTTTTAGGCTATCTGGAAAAGAGGATAAAATAATTATTTGTGCATTTATCCTATGAAGGATAAGGATTTGTAAGCTTGTTCTATGTATTTATTAACTTCCCTTATTAGGATAGGTCTAAGATTAAAAAGTATAACCTGTGACCCAGGGCCTAGCCTTAGACCTCGGACTCTTGATATACAGTAAGCTAACTCTAAGTTAAGTCTCTAAGTTTGACAACCTGTAATCGAGAAACGATACTGATAAATTAGGAAAAGTTGAGTTTAAACCAACCAAAATAATTACAGAAGTTTAAAGTAAAACTTATGAGAAAGCTTAGCCGAATCAGATATGGATTCACTTCAAAACATAGTTAGAGTTGGACTAATTCAGTTATTTAAAATGATAAATGGGTCTTATGATGTGAATTATATAGGATGTGATTTGATAAGGATACAAAGTCAGTTACAAGAAATAATGGATATAAACAGAAAGTTAAACGTTTGGAGAGTGTAATGTTGTGAAGCACTTGTTCATATCAATTTAAATTTGAAGTAAAACTTAAACTGTCTCAGCTTTCATACATTAGAGAGTTTAGTGTTAGAAAATTGATTAGATATTTCATGAAACATTTCACATTAGTCTTTGAATGGATGAAGGAAGAAATTATTCTTCAACATAAAATAAGTAATTCTCAGTTGGACTATTTATTTTATTTTATTTGTCTTTTAAGCTTTTGGCTTTACTGGAATCTCAGGTTAATTAAAGATAAAACATCAGTTAAAAGGTAGTTTTGATTAATAATATATAAATCAGGACTAAGAAATATTAATTAATTTAAAATATATAAACGAACGAATAGATGAACATTAGACAATGAATTTAAATCACGGTGATGTCATTAAAGTCATTTTGAAAATATCTGTTTTTATTTAGTTTTGTTTATGAATTTATTTGTAAAATAAAAATTACAATATTTCTCTTGTTACAATAATACTTTAGTACAAATAATATTATAATACTGTCAATTGAACTATGTATTTTATATAATTTTGTCCTTAATCTTTCGGCCTTACTGATTTCTCAAATTAATGAGAGATAAATTGCATTATATATATAAGTCACCATTAAATTATGATTAATGTACAAAGAAACTAATAGTAGAAATACAGTAGAAATCAATCTTAAGTCATTGCTATAGATATGAAACCTACAAAAACAGTCATTATTGTAGAAATGATACTAATACAATACAAAGAAATGAATGTTAGACACGAGAAATGAACAAGTAATACAGAAATGTACATTTAATTATTATCGATCTTTATCAGTATTCCATTATTAATTGAGATTTGAACTTGTTTTTAAACGAAATATTTTTTTATATCAGTACTTAAATCATCCCATATTTTAAGTCTATCGAAAATGGGTAATTTCTGAGATGAACACAATCTAAATTGAGGAATAACGTGCTTTCATCTATTTCTAGTCTGATATGAGTGAATTTCTTGATGAGTTACAAAATAATATTTATTTTTCCAATGTAAGTTAATGATTTTGTTCTTATATTTGTAAATGAAAATAAAATGTGCCACTTTGATTACATCTTTAATCTTTAATAGTTTTACATCTTTTAAGAATGCGCTTCAAAGATCATAGAAATCAAAATATATATATATATTTTTTTTATCCTATTTTTAACTAATTTGGGAGCATTAAACGCTAATGCTTAAAGGCCAAATTAAATTAAATAAATAGTCCAATTAACAATTGTTTACTATATTATTTTTCAATGAAAAGCTAAATTGCTCCATACAGACCAACGTTTCTTCAAAATTATTCGTTTATTCTTCTGAACTGATTATGAAACGAGTTTAGAAGCAGTTGGAAAATATTTCCTTTCAGAATCGATTTTGAATCAATTATATTCACTTTCAAAATATAATTTTTTCCAAATTTGTCAACATTTGAAAAATGGACAATTCATTTTATCAAGAAATCGCCTGAAAATCCTTTCAAATGGAACAACTAAATTTAAAACGATGTTTTTTATGTATGAAACAACTTTACAGTTTAACAGGAGGCAAATTGTAATATTTTAATACTTATTTTAAAAATTAAGATTTTGAAATTTGAAAAAAATAAAAGTTGATTAATAAAATAATAAAAATAAGTAGACTGCACCCACATACCCATATACCCACACAGGACCTACAAATCACACTTAACACTATTTTCACCACCGTTTGTTCAGTGTCGATAAAAATAATAATAATTATAGTAGTAGTAGTAATAATAATAATAATAATAATTAGTGATGTAGCGGATGTCATTTTTTTCACATCCGCGGATGTCTACATTTTCGTTATTTTTTAGGATATATTCGAGATGTGTTGTGTTTAACGTATATAATAAGTTATTATATAGAGAGAGCTGTAGCTATAATGTAGTATAATTGATTAATTGTACAATAATTGCTGTACTTTTCTCTGAACATATAAAATAATATCAAGCATCTAACTAATATAGAAATCAATTAGTGAATTCGTCTGCAAATAAATTCATTATATTTTGTTGAGTTTCAGCCACAATTAGAAGCCATAATTGTGTTACCAGGATGCGGGACGTGAACCCAACTCAAATGCACCCCACCGACCTCTTTCCCCAACCTCCACCCTTATAGAAAGAGATCTTTAATTAGCTTGATAACTATTTATATTAAGTTTAAAGTTTTATTAGGCATATTTATAAATGAGTAATTAAAATAAAGTAAACTAAGATGTTCATCGTTTAATGTTCAAACTTAATTATAGGAAGGTTATGCTTAAGGAACATTAATTTTTCTGCCTTTTCTGCTGCCAGTCTGTTTCTCTTTTCATCATATATTAATCCAGCACTGCTAAATAATCTCTCGCTTGGTACGTTCGTTGGAGGACAGGCTAAATGTTTCCTTGCAAGTTTACTCAAGTATGGATAGATATTCTGCGTATTTTTCCACCAACTAATAGGATTGTCACATGCAGCCAGGCGTTTTTCTTGGTGATAGCTCTCGATCATTTTTACTACATCTTTTGACATCGCGTAGGTCTCGTCATCGCTGCTTGACTCAAGAAACTGAGAGACAGATTCTGTGATAGATTTGCTTGTTGAAGGTGTTGGTTCTGTCACTGAAACTTTTATTCTTTTGGTGGGTGGCGAAGCGACAGATTCAAGAGATTGAAGCTCTTCAACTGCTTTGCCAAGTGATGATTTAACTCGTTCTAATGTACTAGGTGAAAATAACTTAGCTTTGTAACGTGGATCGGATCTAAGTAGGTTGCAAGAGAGTAACTTCATACAAGAACAGCCTCTCGTCTTGTCGCTTGCATCACTTTTGCGCACAATGAACTAGTTCTATTAATATAGTAGAATTTGATAATTTCCGCTTATTAATGACATTTTATCTCAACGGTCCACATCCGCACGACATCCGCAGTCCAAAGTGCGGATGCGGGTGCGGATGCGGATGCGAGAAAATGTGCGGATGCGGATGCGGATGTGACCTACATCACTAATAATAATAATAAAAAATGGCGCACCAATGACTATATTATTATCTTATATTTAACACAATATTGTAAGATTAATATTCACAATTGAAAAACTTAAATGTATTAAATAGTTTTTATTAAAAATATTTCTTTCGTTATTTTCACTAAAATCTGTTTTTTCATTTAGTGATTGTTTGTTATTGTCTACCTGTATGTGTGTCTATTCCTAAAATATTATCGGGCAAACAAAGCGTTGAGAACAAAAAATATTTATACTTTCTTTCTTAATTCAACAACAATACATTTACCTATTTGATCATTGATAAAAACTAATCTCATGGTTATGGTTTTTATGGTAGATAGGAAATGTACTTACCACGCAACTGTTGATGGTTTCCTTCGTCAAACAACACACCACCTTTCATCCCAAAACAAAATGAGGCTAAAATTAAAATTAATTTCACAATCATTTTCACTTTTCTAATCACGAAAACGTTTATTTAAAAGTATTTTAAAAAAATAACTTTTATAAAGGAAATAGAAGAAAGAAGGTGATGCAGAGCAATACTTAGGAATAAAAGTGTCAGAGTTTGTGAAGTCGACGCTTTATTATACCAACAAAATGAATTTGCACCCATCAAGTGAACGCAGTTATCTCTCTTAATTCGTGTAAATACTCAGTGCTAAAGAACATCAGGAAACGCCTTTCTGAACTTCCTCGAAATGTGCGCAACGACCTTAAAACTTTAGTGTATTGAGCGAAGCTTTTTTATGATAAAAGTTAAAAGTTTACTTCCTATTTTGCAACGCATTTCCTGTTTCGTTTATTCTTTACGAAAGAATTAGGTAAAATATTATTTAGAAATTAGAAAAGATTATATTGGTAAGTCTGTTTGTATATAAACCCATTAAATATTTGCTTTATTAAAATGAATTTATGATTAAAATTAAATTGTTGCAATTAAACATAATTATATCTAATAAATAAATTATGGCATGTTTAGGACTGATTTAGAGTTTAGAAGCCCTTCATTCTGGGTATTATTACGTTTCATTTGCGAAATTAAGCGACGATGGGTCTATTCAGAAGTTATATTGGTGACCATCATCTCCGTTCACAGTAAAAAGAGAACCGTGGCTCGGATCTCACGTAATGCTGTAAGTCTCCTCCGTCACATGGCCTTTCCCTTTACGACGGAGGTCAAACGACAAGAAACACATTCATTTTTATCTAAAGACTCCCTCAAGAATTATTTAAGGATTATTTTTATTTAAAGACTTCCTCAGGTTCACTCAAAAGTCATACTAGTATACACGTAATCCTCTAAACCCGACTGTGTCGAATACTTAGCGTTTCAAATACACGCATTTAAACTTAACCCTACAAAAACGTTCGGCGTTAAAGGGTTAAGTCACTCTTATGTGGGTTAATCAATTTTTAATGTGATTCATTACTCGTTCGTTTGATTAGAAGATGTCAATGGGTATTGAACTTCATATTACCTTCTATTCACTGCAGAGAAAATTTATTCAAATTCGGATACAAAACATTTAACATTACCTTTAGAAGATTACTTATAAATCTGCGTGTCAGGGATAAAAGTTCACGTCTATGTGTATATCTATGACAACTTAGCCCTTTTTAACCCTGACAGGCAGAAATGGCCCTATATAAACAATGTGACATCGTTTATACATCTGAAAGATAGACGGTCATCATTACTCAAGGATCGTGGAACATAACGTATTCTGTTGCACACCTTTAAACAAATTTCTCTTCCAGTCACCAAAATCAAAAGATCAGAACTCTAGAAAGACTTTTTGAGATCCAGACTTCTTTAAAAGTGTAGAAAAATAGAACGTTTATACTTTGTGAAATAAAATTTACTGCAGTTTTTAGTGTGAATTCTTTGGTTTCTAATACAAATATTATTCAAAGATGGTTAAGTGTTTAAATGTGGGGCGAGTGGGGATTAATGTGTGGCTCACTAATTCACAGAAAGTCATTAATTATACTTTTATTCTTATAGATGCAAGAATGGGAATTATTCTTAGTTAATTATTAAATATTAAGGAATTGGTAGTTATAGGATGATGCTTGTCCTTAGTATATAACCCGGCCTTTCTCTTTCCGAACCTTTCCAGCCTTTCCTTCCGCCAATAACCTCCTCTAGCCCTTTCCTACACTCAACTTATATAACCCATCCTTTGGGATGTCCAGATGGGATATGGGGAAAGATAGCTTCTGTAGGCCTACCCAAAGAATGCAAAAAATAAAGTGGGTACATTAGGATGGAGTTTGAGGCCTACTTTATAATGCATATATTTATATACATATCATTTTATAACAGCACTTTTGCAATCATAAATAGTTAAACATTTTTTGGTGTTTTTGCTGCAATAGAATGGAAAATAGGTCTGAAGCTGTTAATCTCTTCATTTACTGGACCGCACACGATTGAAGATTAGTGGCCTTGAGGGGAGTATATATCGACTATTTTTTAATTCTTATTAAAAATAAAAAAATACGGGAATACTATTTATATACGCAGTGTATATATCACCTTGTTTAACGTTGGTTTTGCTTCCGCCGAATTGCTCATTTTGAAAGAAGGTCAAGCTTGTAACTCCACCTTAAACCTATAGTTTAATGCGTGGAATTCGAACCACGCCAAATCACGGGTGAACGAACTTGCACATCTCGCTCGTACTCGATCTCACGACCTCCGATCAACAATCCACTGTCTTAACCACTTGGTACCTAGCGAGGGTACCCATTTATCTACCAACCAATTTCTATTGTGTGGAAGGATGAACAAATGCTAACAACTACACTAGTATATATGTATATATATATATATATATATATGCACACGAGTATATTTTTTTTCTGTAGTGTGCAAATCAATTGCAGAATTGCCCGAAATAATTTTGACTGACTTATGATTGAATGTTTTTGAGAACTTATCATTTCTCATTCACTTTCTTGTGTTTTGGGTGAGGGGACAATTCACTGTACACAGAATGGCTAGGCGAATATTGCAATAGTTACAAACATGAACGTAATCACATGTAAGGGCATCTATTTGAAGATTGACTGAGATGTTGATGGGGGCATAGGTAAGTCAAGAATAAATGAATGAAATGAATTAATTTAAATGGTTCCAAAGGGAAGAGGTCAACAAAAATTGAAGATTATTCAATAATTAATAACCACAAGAATATATTAACATAACATTATTTAGTTCTGGCAAATACATGAATGAACTTCAACATGGCCAAAAAACATTTATACGGCATAACATTAGACACCACGCATCATATAAATAATGTCTTGCAGACTGTAAATTCTTTATTATTATACGAAACAACCGATACTGAAGATATCAGTATGAGGATTCAGTATTCAAGGTTGGAAAATGTGAAAGAAATCAATTTACTTTATGACGTCATAGTCTATCAACTAATGCAATATATGTAAATTCATAAATAATACTTTAGTCTCTAAGTTCGGATATATGTCATTATAGTGAGTAACAAGAGAAAATGAATTATAAGGACACATTAGTAAGGAAGTTATGACCTTTGTACAAGTGTGAGTGAAACAGTAAATAAGTATATACAATAGTACTTAATAAATTTCGTGCTATACTCATTAAAATTTCTAATTCCTTACAAAATTTCTCAAATGAATTTTAATTTGAAACAAAGGTTGTTTAAAGTCTCATCATTTGCTAAAACTCAAAAACTGTACGAAATTTGAGGGAAGCGTTGAAAATATTATTAAACCGTACAATTGTACAAATTTAAAATGAAAGCACACTTGTGAGTGTTGAGTTTGATTACTGAAATAATGCTGCTGCAAATTTGTGGTTGAATTTTCAGTTGAAACCATTATTGCATACCGTGTTAGGGTGTGTCAATTTTAGGGAGCAAAGTGAAATCTTTAGATTTTCAAAGACTACTAGTGACCAAATGATGCATTTGTATGTGCTAAATCGAAATATGGCTTTAAAATCCAGATTTGACCACTCCTAGCTACTTATATTTGAAGTTGAAGTTTACGAAAAATCAGCAATTTTTACAAGTATTTATTTTGTTGTATATAACTATATTTTACATACATTACATACAATTAAAGACATTTTGATTGTATTTCAATATTAAAACTTAGAAATATACTGTAGATAGGTTTCTTGAACTTTGCCAAGGATGCCATGTATAACTATATTTTACATACATACAATTAAAGACATTTTGATTGTATTTCATTATTTAAATCTTAGAAATATAGATAGGTTTCTTGAACTTTGCCAAGGATGCCATGTCTGCCTTGCTCTTGTTCCTGGACATGAGCTCCCTACTGGCCACATGGCCACTGATGTACGGCTCCCTCCTCTCTTATGAGTAAACATGTTGTGCTGTTTCAGTTGTCATCCTTACACACCTCTCTACTGATTGTGTGTGTGAGGGCCATGTAGGAATTTCCATTGGTCTATCCAGAAACTCCTTGATTGCAGCAGTGGTGAGGGAGCAGGTCAGAGGAGGCTCAGTCACGCCAGTCACTAAGCTCCGAGAGTTTTGTCGCATCTGGGTTGATGTCAGGAGTCTTCCTGGGTCTGACACTGCAGTCTCCTACCTATGTGTCCTCATCTCCTTCACCTCTGATTTCCAGTATCCTCTTCACTGCCTCCCTCCTCTCCTCCTCCACCTCACTACACAGCATGGCCTGGAGCACAGCCTCTGAGTGTGCATACCAGGCTGATCTCTTCACTGTAGGCATCACTATTCCTATCACCTCCTTCTTCTGACTTCTGAGCAGCTCCAGCTGCTACAGTACATGCCTGGGACCCTCCACCCAGCTGTGATTTAACTTGATGTTGAACCAGTTTGGCATGTAGACTCCGACTATGAATTCCACAATTATCCTCTAATTCTTCAGGTTCCTACCCTTCAGCCCATGTTTGGAAATCCACAAACTGCAGAAACTTAGAGCCGTGGTGACCCACCTACTGTGACAGACTGGCCAAATCTCCAAGATCGCTAGACTCTGAGGTACCTCTCCCGATCTGATGGCAGTGATGATTCTGTAGCCATATGATTGGTAAGTGCTGAGGTCCTTGACTACCTCCTGACTGAGATGGGGTAGAGGAGAACCAACATTGATTCTCGTGAAGTTT
This sequence comes from Bathynomus jamesi, assembly GCA_023014485.1. Taxonomy (NCBI): domain Eukaryota; kingdom Metazoa; phylum Arthropoda; class Malacostraca; order Isopoda; family Cirolanidae; genus Bathynomus; species Bathynomus jamesi. The sequence goes on along the minus strand of JAJOZX010000110.1, from coordinate 440,226 downwards.
GGGTTGATCTCCAGCTCAGTGGCAGTGTCTAACATCTTACCTAGGGGCCCAGACCACTTGTTGTTGCTCAATGTCTTGCCATCCAGTGCAGTCACCAGGTGTCTAAGACTCAGCTCCCCAGTGTGCAAGTCACAGACAATCCACACCAACGTCCTGCTAAGCTTGGCCTCCACATAATGCATTACTCCTCCCTCCCAGCCAGTATTCACATTAGTACTGTCACCTCCTATGGCCAAAAGGGTCTGGTCTGCTCCTCCCTCTCTTAGCCAGTTCACCAGATAATCAACAGTGACCTCAGCATGACTTCTCTCCTCTGCAGCTTCCTCTGGTACAAAATGCCACAAATATTTCCCACCTAGTTCATTGCACACTGTGTAGTGTTCCTCCTTAATGAGGCCAGGAAACTGTATGTCTGCCCTCAGTTTCTATCTTCACTTTGGTGTCATCTCTTTTCCAATCAAAGAAGATACAGGTGATGCCATTTTCCCTAATCTCTTCATCAAACTTCTTGACCAGTTCCTTAGTCAGTCTCTCCTGAGCTCTCCTCTCCTTGTTGTGATCAATCACCAGTGCTGTGTCAAACTCTGTGATAAGACCAGCATCAATCCAGGCAGCAGTGGCAATTTCTGCACTCTCTCTCTCAGCCCAGTGTGATGTTTCAAGCTAGCCAGAGCTATGTTGGTGATATCTACAGTGTTGTATTTCTTCTTCTTAGCCACAGGCAAGGAAGAAGTTGTCGCAGCCTCTGGTATGAAGTCTTCGTCTTCCTGTCTCCTCCCTACCTCCTCCATTATATCTCCAGTCTCCTCCAACTCCATCTCCAGCAATGACTCCTCCCTCAACTCCTCTTCTTTCTTGGATGACTCCTCTGCCTTCCTCCTCCTCTTCTCCTCGGCCTTCCTTCTCTTCTCCTGTCTCTGCAGCACTGCTTCCTGTCTCCTGGTCTCAGGGTGATCAGATAGACCCATCTCGTGTGCCCCCACACTGCCCACCTTTTCTCCTTGACCTTTAATGAGGGCAATCTCCTGCACTGGTATCTTCTGCTCGCTCCTGCAGCTGCAGTCAATGTAACCCTCACTGTTGCAGACAGGGTTGCACCCAAGCTCACTGCAGCTCCTGATCACACAGTGACAGGTCAGGATGTCCACCAATTTGTCCAGTTTCATCATGAACCTATGTTTGACCTTTAGCTTCATATTGCCAATGGACACCTTCACTGCCTCATCCCACACTGCCTTCACTTTAGCCCTGATCCTGACCTCAGTGTTGATTACAGGTCCTGTGAATACAGCGTTGGCCTTTCTCCACTAAGCCAGTAGCCCTGGAACAATGCCGTTCGTTAATCAGGTCATTAACTGAGTAATTCCTCCTGTCTTCCCCACTCATCTCTCTCTTCAACAAACCATACCTCAGCAGATCTCTGGCTGTGGGCAGCTTAGCAGGGGGAAGTTCCCTCCCAGTCCCCACCAAATGACTTGGGTGACAACTTGATTTGCTTCGGGTTCTGATTTCTTTCTGACTCATCCTGTGGACCTGTGAACAAAAGAAATGTCATTGAAATTTGGATAGGCCTACTGATTATGATTACATAAAATTAAGTTAATTGAAATTCTTACTATCTTCCTATAAGCTCAGATAAAAGGTTGTGTTGTTATAGGTACAAGACTTAATTATTCAAAGTAATGACAATTTCATATATCTATCATATCAAAATATACAGAAGGTTTGGGTCACACATAACATTTCGAATAATTTGAATTACACAATATTTACATTACGAAGTAATCAAAATTGTCAAAAAGGAGGGAAAACACATGCATTCACAGTCAAAACTCCAGCATTTTTGACTATGTGAAACTTATAAACCATACTGCACACCAAAAATAACCAAAGTTGATCACACATATCAATGGCACATTGATATACGATGCTGCATTCATATTTAGGTTATATTTCAAACCTTTATGGTCAAATATAAGCAGGTAAATGGATTTTTTTAAACAACACTAAATATATTTCTAAGTTTGCTAGATAATATGACATCATTTGAGCATTAGTAGTTTTTGAATTGTTGACTTTACTAAAATTGACACACCCTAATACCATGAGGTGCTATTCAGTTTTGACCAAGTTGTTATTCTTATTCCTGCCTTATCTTTCTTTGCATGAATACCTGTTGGGTTGTTGTCGTGACAGTTATTGTACCATCACTCTCCTTTATACATTTAAGCGCAGTTTGCCTTTGCTGTCGAACAATAAAATGCTTGCATTATAGATAATATTTGCAAATAACAGAACAGACACCCACATTTATAGACACAGATCTTCAAACCAAATATAGCTAATTGAATTCCACTCAACATTTACGAATGTGAGCCTCAAAGCTTTACAGATAAAGGAGGTCGAATTATAATTTGATGTAAACATCGAACAAATTTGTTCACTGCGAAAAAGTGTCGATCACACTTTATTTGGTTTAAAAGTTGTCTGCGTGACGATGGGTGTAGCGTATCAGTGAAGAGTTCTAAGCTACGCCCAGCGCCACGCCTCTTCTCCGCAGCACGCATAAACAAAATTTCGGTAGTTCACAATTTGTGGTGTTCGAAGTAAAAAATAATAAATAACTAGTACAATTCCCGCCGCTTCGCTGACGGTTAGACAGGCTAAACTACAAAAAAAGAACACAGCCGTGAAAATTTTGAGCTTCACATTGTGTCAACATTTCTGAATCTGGTATCTCCCAAAACCTCCTCACCCCCATTCATACAACTTGGGGGCTAACCCCCTCCCCCATTACCCCCACCCCTCCCCATTACCCCACCCATCCCCCATTACCCCCACCCCCACCCTTCCCCCATTGCTAAACTACAGAAAAGAACACAGTCATGAAAATCTTGAGCTTCACATTGCCGCCCGTAATACAATTTCTGAATTTTTTTTACAATTTCTGAATTCTTTTCTCAATTTTTTCTCACAATTTCTGAAAGTGTGACGGACAGACGGACAGACAGACGGACAGCTCTCTTATTATAATATAGATTTTGTTCATCTAGATTCTACTCAGACGGCGACGCTTGTACAAATTTTTATACTCTTTTGTAAAAAGTAATTCAAGCCATACATTTACAAAAATACCTCTGCCATAAAAATTTTGAGATTCACATGAAAAACCAGTGAAACCAAATTTGTGAAGTTCAGTTCGAACTCTAAGTGGTTCGAGAGGTTAAAGTAAATCTTCAATTTTTGTTGACCTCTTCTCTTTGGAACCATTTAAATTAATTCATTTCATTCATTTATTCTTGACCTACCTATGCCCTATCAACATCTCAGTCAGTCTTCACATAAATGCCCTTACATGTGATTACGTTCATGTTTGTAACTATTGCAATATTCGTCTAGCCATTGTGTGTACAGTGAATTGTCCCCTCACCCAAAACACAAGAAAGTGAATGAAAAATGATAAGTTCTCAAAAACATTCAATCATAAGTCACTCAAAATTATTTCGTGCAATTCTGCAATTGATTTGCACGTTACAGAAAAAAAAATATACCATATATATATATATATTCCTTCCACACAATAGAAATTGGTTGTTAGATAAATGGTTACCTCGCTAGGTACCCAGTGGTTAAGACAGTGGATTGTTGATCGGGAGGTCGTGAGATCGAGTACGAGCGAGGACTGTGCAAGTTCTGTTCACCCGTGATTCGGCGTGGTTCGAATTCCACGCGTTAAACTATAGGTTTAAGGTGGAGTGACAAGCTTGACCTTCTTTCAAAATGAACAATTCGTGCTGAAGCAAAACCAAGTTTAAACAAGGTAATATATATACACTGCGTATATAAATAGTATTCCCGTTATTCTTTATTTTCAATAAGCATTAACAAATAGTTGATATATACTTCAATTCAAGGCCATTAATCTTAAATCGTGTGCGGTGCAGTAAATGGAGAGATTAACAGACTCAAACCTATTTTCCCACTCAATTGCACCAAAAACAACAAAAAATGTGTAACTATTTATGATTGCAAAAGTGCTGTTATAAAATGATATGTATATAAATATATGCATCATAAAGTTGGCCTCACACTCCATCCTAGTGTTCCCACTTTACTTTTTCGCTTTCTTTGGAGTAGGCCTACAGAAGGCTATCTTTCTCCATATCCCATCTGGACAGCCCCAAAGGATAGGTTATATAAGTTGAGTGTAGGAAAGGACTGGGAGGAGGTTACTGGCACTATCAGTTACTTAATATTTAATAATTAACTAAGAATAATTATCTCATTCTTGCATCTATAAGAATGAAAGTATAATTAATGACTTTCTCTGAATTCCCTCATCGGCACCAATCTGCAATAAGTGAGCCACACATTAGTCCCCACTCGCCCCACATTTAAACACTTAACCATCTTTGAATAATATCAGTATTAGAGACCAAAGAATTCAAACTAAAAACTGCAGTAAATTTTATTTCACAAAGTATAAACGTTCTATTATTCTACAGTTTTACAGAATTCTGGATCTCAAAAGGTGTTTCTAGAAATTTGATCTTTTGGGTTGGCGATTGGAAGTGTAATTTGTTTATAGGTGTGCAAGAGAATACGTGATATTCCACGATTGTTGCGTCATAATGTCTGTTTATCTTTCAGATGTATAAACGATGTCACATTGTTTATATAGGGCCATTTCTGCCTGTCAGGGTTAAAAAGGGCCAAGTTGTCATAGATATACACATAGACGTGGCACTTTTTAACCCTGACACGCAGATTTATAAGTAATCTTATAACGGGAATGCTCAATGTTTTGTATCCAAATTTGAATAAATTTTCTATGCAGTGAATAAAAGGTAATATGAAGTGCAATACCCATTGGTATCTTCTGATCAAAAGAACGAGTAATGAATCGCATTAAAAATTGATTAACCCACATAAGAGTGACTTAAGTGTATACTAGTATGACTTTTGATTGAACCTGAGGAAGTCTTTAAATAAAAATAATCCTTAAATAATTCTTGAGGGAGTCTTTAGATAAAACTGAATGTGTTTCTTGTCGTTTGACCTCCGTCGTAAAGGGGAAGGCCATGTGACGAAGGAGACTTACAGCTTTACGTGGGATCCGAGCCATGGTTCTCTTTTTATATATAACTTCTGAATAGACCCATCGTCGCTTAACTTCGCAAATGAAACGTAATAATACCCAGGATGAAGGTCTTATAAACTCGAAATCGGTCCTAAACATGCCATAATTTATTTCAAATATAATTATGTTTCATTATAATCATTTAATTTTAATCATAAATGCCTTTTAATAAAGTAAATATTTAGTGGGTTTATATACAAACAGAATTACCAATATAATCATTTTTAATTTTTAAATAATATTTTACCTAATTCTATCCTAAAGAATAAACGAATCAGGAAATGCATTGCAAAATAGGAAGTAAACTTTTAACTTTTATCAAAAAAAAGCTTCCCTCAATACACTAAAGTTTTAAGGTCGTTGCGCACATTTCGAGGAAGTTCAGAAAGGCGTTTCCTGATGTTCTTTAGCACCAAGTATTTACACGAATTAAGAGAGATAACTGCGTTCACTTCATGGGTGCAAATTCCATTTTGTTGGTATAATAAAGCCTCGACTTCACAAACTCTGACACTTTTATTCCTCAGTTCTGCTCTGCATCACCTTCTTTCTTCTATTTCCTTTATAAAAGTTATTGTTTTTTAAAATACTTTTAAATAAACGTTTTCGTGATTAAAAAAGTGAAAATGATTGTGAAATTAATTTTAATTTTGGCCTCATTTTGTTTTAGGGTGAAAGGTGGTGTATTGTTTGACTCGAAGGAAACCATCAACAGTTGTGTGGTAAGTACATTTCCTATCTACCATAACCATAACCATGGGATTACTTTTTATTGATGGTAAAATATGTAAATGTTATGATTGTTGAATTAAGAAAGAAAGTATAAATATTTTTTGTTCTCAACACTTTGTTTACCCGATAATATTTTAGGAATAGATACACATACAGATAGACATACAGATATATAAATAGATAGGTAGACTATAACAAACAATCAATAAGTAAAGAAAGATTTTCATGAAAATAACGAAAGAAATATTTTTAATAAAAACTATTTAATATATTCAAGTTTTTCAATCGTGAATATTAATCTTAAAATATTGTGGTAAATATAATATAATAATTTAGTCATTGGTGCGCCATCTTTATTCATATTATTATTATTATTATTATTATTATTATTATTATTATTATCACTACTATTACTATTTTTATCGACACTGAACAAACGGTGGCGAAGATAGAGTGTTAAGTGCGATTTGTAGGTCCTGTGTGGGTATGTGGGTATGTGTGCTGCAGTCTACTTATTTTTATTATTTTATTAATCAACTTTTATTTTTTTCAAATTTCAAAATCTTCAGTTTTAAAATAAATATTAAAATATTAAAATTTTTGTTATGTTAAACTGTAAAGTAAAGTTGTTTCATACATAAAAAACATCGTTTTAAATTATAATTGTTCCATTTGAGAGGATTTTGAGGCGATTTCTTGATAAATTGAATTGTCCATTTTTCAAATGTTGACAAATTTGGAATAAATTATATTTTGAAAGTGAATATAATTGATTCAAAATCGATTCTGAAAGGAAATATTTTACAACGGCTTCTAATCTAAGATCGTTTCATAATCAGTTGAGAAAAAGAAAAATAATTTTGAAGAAACGTTGGTCTGTTTGGAGCAATTTAGCTTTTCACTGTACAATAATAATATAATGAACAATTGTTCACAGGACTTTTTATTTTATTTAATTTGGCCTTTACGCATTAGCGTTTAATGGGCTCCCAAATTAGTTAAAAATAGGATAAAATATATAATATATAAGTTATTGTGATTTCTATGATCACTGATGTGCATTCTAAAAGATGTAAAACTATTAAAGATCAAAGATGTAATCAATGTGGCACATTTTATTTTCATTTACAAATATAAGAACAAAATCATTAACTTACATTGGATAAATAAATATTTTGTAACTCATCAAGAAATTCACTCATATCAGACTAGAAATAGATGAAAGGACGTTATTCCTCAATTTAGATTGTGTTCATCTTCAGAAATTACCCATTTTCGATGGACTTAAAATATGGGATGATTTAAGTGCTGATATAAAAAAATATTTCGTTTAAAAGCAAGTTGAAATATCAATTAATGATGGCATACTGATAAAGATCGATAATAATGTACATAAATGTACATTTCTGTATTACTTGTTCATTTCTCGTGTCTGACATTCATTTCTTTGGATTGTATTAGTATCATTTCTACAATAATAGGTTTCATATCTATAGCAACAACTTAAGATTGATTTATACTGTATTTCTACTACTATTTTCTTTGTACATTAATCATAATTTAATGGTGACTTATATATAATGCAATTTATCTCCTCACTAATTTGAGAACTCGGTAAAGCCGAAAGATTAAGGACAAAATTATATAAAATAAATAGTCCAATTGACAGTATTATAATATTATTTGTAGTAAAGTATTATTGTAACACAAGAGAAATATTGTAATTTTTATTTTATAAATAAATTTATAAATAAAACTAAACAAAAATATATGTTTTCAAAATTACTTTAATGACATCACCGTGATTTAAATTCATTGTCGAATTTTCATCTATTCGTTCGTTTCTATATTTTAAATCAATTAATATTTCTTATTCATGATTTATATATTATTAATCAAAACTACCTTTTAACTGATGTTTTATCTTTAATTAACCTGAGATTCCACTAAAGCCAAAAGCTTAAAAGACAAATAAAATAAAATAAATAGTCCAACCGAGAATTACTTATTTTATGTTAAAGAATCATTTCTTCCTTCATCCATTCAAAGACTAATGTGAAATATTTAATGAAATATCGGATCACCTGAAGATCAGGGCCCCCGTATATTCTTGTTTTTTGCTTTACAGTACCAAATATAATAATAAATTAAATTGAATGCCCGGTTAGGTCAACTGTACGCCCTTGACGATTGGTTAGGTTAAGTCGTGATATTTTCGTTAGTTTTAACGAAGATATCATTTGGTAATTGAGGCTGGGGGCTCTGATCTTCAGGTGATCCGAAATAGCTAATCAATTTTCTAACTCTAAACTCTGCAATGTATGAAAGCTGAGACAGTTTAAGTTTTACTTCAAATTTAAATTGATATGAAGAAGTGCTTCACAACATTACTCTCTCCAAACGTTTAACTTTCAGGTTATATCCATCATTTCTTGTAACTGACTTTGTATCCTTAACAAATCACATCCTACATAATTCACATTATAAGAGCCATTTATCATTTGAAATTCCTGAAGTAGTCCAACTCTAACTCTACGTTTTGAAGCGAATACATATCTGATTCAGCTCAGCTTTCTCATAAGTTTTATTTTAAATTTATTTAATTACTTTGGTTGGTCTAGCCTCTAGCATCAACATTTCCTAATTTTTCAGTGTCTTTTCTCGATTACAGGTTGTCAAACTTAGAGACTTAACTTAGAGTTAGCTTACTGTATATGAAGAGTTCGAGGTCTAAGGGAAGGCTCTGGGCCACAGGTTATAATTTTTAATCTTAGACCTATCCTAATAAGGGAAGTTATTAAATACGGTGAAAAAACTTACAAATCCTAAGCCTTCATAGAATAAGTGCACAAATATAATAATTTTATCTTCTTTTCCAGATAGCCTATAAATACAAATAAAAAAGTGAAATGTCGAGTTCAAGTTTCATATACACTACTCCCATTTAGAGTGCATCTTCTCTGATTGACTTGTGTTTTCTCTTTACATGCAGACTCTTTCAATTCCTGAAGAAGATTTTAAACTTCTTCGCAAGATTTCTGGTCGTTTGGACACGTTCCTGGAGAGGAATCTCGAAGCGGGTCACCAAAATCTCAAGAAAGGTAAAAATCACATTATGACCAACGATTTCTTTCCACCAAACTTTAAACTTACAATATTCACAATAAATTAATTTTACTCTCTTGACAGTATTTAAGGTAAAAAAATTTATTTGTAAACTTCTGATATTAATTTAGAGTTTATGCTGAAAATTACATTTAATTTGAACCACAAACTCTTGTAATTAAAATTTTAACTTTCTAACATCTTAAAAGCGAATTTAAAGACAAAAGTGAGTAAATTTAATTGACTTTTAAACATAGATTTTTCTTAATTTCCACAATGACAACATATAAAGAGAAAATGTTTTCTATTAAATTCTTTGAGAACATTATGAAACTTAGATTTTTAAAACAATATTAAAGAATAACTGTGTATCCTGTAAAAAAAGTAAAGTAGAATACCGGGTGTTGATAAATTATATTTGCAAATTCAAACCCTTTTAATATACTAATTAAGTTTTTACAGTGATTCTATTTGCTGCATTTGAGAGAACATCTCACAGAATTTTTTCTTACATAACGAAACTTGCCGATATTTCGGACCTGAAGATCAGGATTACTGATGCCATTGTGACTGTTAAATACAGGAATGAGAAATATTTTGAAATTAGATTATTTAAAATTTGGAATTGAGAATAGAGTGGGGTTTTGAACCCCTTTTTGAGCAGTGAAATGTAAATCTCGAAGGATTTTAGTTAACAATTAACTGACATTTTATTTGTGGAAAGTCTACATTTATCATAAATGGAATTTCCCTCACCAATTAGACCGATTAAAGGAATTTGAATGCGTATAATATAAAATTACATTAACTTATATATACTCTAATAATAATAATAATAATAATAATAATAATAATAATAATAATATATTATTATATATTGTGGTAAAACATTTAGTATAAAATATTTTTCATTATTAACATAATAATAATAATAATAGGGAGAGTTAATAAGGGGGAAATTTGAGTTACTAATATATTGTTTATCATTCATTAATTTACCATTGATTAAGTTATTAATTATTTATATATATTGAGAGAATGCATTAAATTCACTGAATTATAATAGGTGGGTTTTAGTAAGAATTGTGGGAAAAGCGGCATCAAGGCTGCTCTGGAAATTATAAGTTAGAATGGTGACACCTCACAATGTTGGTGACATCTACTTCATTTACAAATAATTAAAAATAATTTTAAAATCTTGGACACTCGAATATAAATAATTTATTAAATAAATAGATAAAGAGAGAATAGAGAGTAGATAGATAAAGAGATAAATGGGTGGATAAATGAATAAAAAATTCATATATAAACTGATACGATGAGATACGAAGGTAAATAGTGTATATTAAGTTTCAATAAAATTAATTGATCAGTTAATGTAAGTGATCAATAGATAATAATAAATAATTTATACGTGTGTTAATCTAAAACGTTTAGTTTAAAATATTAATATTGGAATTAAATATAAATTTAACAAAATATTAAAATAAGATAAATTAACAAAGTGAAATTAAGCATGAATAAAGTTAATTACTTAAACAATCAATAATTACATATTAAAGTCACTAAAATGAAAGGATAAATAAAACTTAGAATAAATGATGAATACGATTCATTTACATAATATTAAAACAAAATATTATATTTATATATTATATTATAAAATATAAAATATATTTAAAATATGTTGTAAAAAAGAATATTTTAATTATTGCTAGCAGAGAATCCGCCCTCTGTGCGGATAGAGAAAATATCCTTGCCTATGGGCACGCTATCTTTGGTTGTTCCTGCGGAAGGCTGTTGTTACCCTTCGAGTAATACATAGTGACTTTACAGTAAAATATATATATGATACACACAGACAGTGCATGGAACAAGGAACTCTTCTAAGAAAATTAAATCCACTATAGTCCGAATAAGTAATGGTAGATGACAAACACTATAATATTTTCTTTTTCATGATGCTAGCCCGACGTGGGCAACGGGTCACTCGCAAAGAGATCCCAAAAATATAGTTTCCCTCACCAGCTATCTGCAAAGCAGATAGGATCCAGCTTTGGGACAGGAGTTCACTGTTCCATGCACGGTCTGTGTGTATCATAAAAAACCTCAGGGAACAATTCTGAGTTCATTCCCATTATGAAACGGACATGTTATGTGCCTTGAAAAGTGGACGCTCAATTCTGCCAGTTGAGGTTTAAGTTTTTGTTTTTGGCTAAAAATATAATACGTACCCCTTTTTCTTTGATGTATTCAATCTGACGTGAAGGCAGCGAGTCTTTTGCTTATATTCAGGTTCTAAATGTAGCTGGGCTAGGCTGCTTTAAACCCTAGATCCTGTCTCAAAGCTGGATCCTATCTGCTTTGCAGATAGCTGGTGAGGGAAGCTATATTTTTGGGACCTCTTTGCGAGTGACCCGTTGCCCACGTCGGGCTCGCATCATGAAAAAGAAAAAACTATAATATTTGTCATTTACCATTACTTATTCGGACTATAGTGGATTTAATTTTCCTAGAAGAGTTCCTTGTTCCATGCACAGTCTGTGTGTATCATAAAAAACCTCAGGGAACCATTCTGAGTTCATTCCCATATATATATTATATATATATATATATATATATATATATAAAATTAAAACTAACCAACTGCTTAGGTTAATTGAGTGCCCAGTTTGGTTAGCCGGACATTCAATAATTTTTCCGTAGTTTTCAATTACTTTTAAGCAACTTTTACCAAATATTTTTTTCTCTCGAAGAGACGTTTCCGTGTTTTAGGTTGTGACAGACACACAGACAGACATATAGATAGAGAGACAGACAAACAGATAGACAGCCAGGCAGACAGACAGCATATATATAGTCAAATTTTTGTCTAATTAAAAAAAATTTTGAGGACGGATGGACAGGACTCCCTTTTTATGTATAGATCGACCGTGGTGGTGTTCTCCAATGCATTAATTGGCGCACAGTCAAAATCTTTGCTCACTGCATATTGAATATATGAATATATATACACGGTGAACCAAAAGTAGGTGGACAGTAGGTTGAATACGGTTTGTGTTATATTATATTATAACTATGGTGTTCATTATAACTATGGTGTTTGTGTTATATTATATTAAATATTATAACTAAATTTATTTAAATTTTATTTTGTATTATAGTATACAAAAAAATTAAATATGTATTCTCAAAATAAACGTTATCATTTACTGTCCACCTACATTTGGTTCACCCTATATATATATATATATATATATATTGTTAAACACAGACCGTGCATGGAACAAGGAACTCTTCTTCTGGGAAAATTAAATCCACTATAGTCCGAATAAGTAATGGTAAATGACAAATACCATAGTTTTTCTTTTTCATGATGCTAGCCCGACGTGGGCAACGGGTCTCTCGCAAAGAGATCTCATAAATATAGCTTCCCTCACCAGCTATCTGCAAAGCAGACAGGATCCAGCTTTGGGACATGGACCTAGGGTTTAAAGCAAGCCTAGTCCCTACATTCAGAACCTCTATATAAGTAAAAGACTCGTTGCATTCACGTCGGATTGAATAAACAAAGCTATATTTATGGGATCTCTTTGCGAGAGACCCGTTGCCCACGTCGGGCTAAAATCATGAAAAAGGAAAAAACTATGGTATTTGTCATTTATCATTACTTATTCGGACTATAGTGGATTTAATTTTCCCAGAAGAGTTCCTTGTTCCATGCACGGTCTGTGTTTAACATATAAATTTCTCAGGGGACCATTCTGAGTTTGTGTATATATATATATATATAAAGAACGACGCTTGTTAGAAGTGTGTCCGCACAAGAAGAGAGAAAACAAGTAATGAAAAATGAGGCACCTCACAGGAATCGAACCCAGGATCATCCGATTGCCGGTAAGACATGCTAACCATTACACCGGGATTCCCTGGAAGTGCCTCATTTTTCATTACTTGTTTTCTCTCGTCTTCTTGTGCGGACACTCTTCTAACAAGCGTCGTTCTTTACATTAATTATACTGTGTCTTTACAGTTAAAATGTGTATATATATATATATATATATATATATATATATATATATATATATATGTGTGTGTGTGTGTGTGTGTGTGTGTGTAAGAGATTCACTTGAAACGCGTGAACTTCTTTATTGAGAAATAGCTCTCAGGAAAATGAAATATTTACTTCGAGTACTTTCAACTCTTCTTCAGGGAATTATTCCAATCAATTTCATAATTATTGCTACGTACATGAGCAAGTATGGCGTTAGATGCATTGGCTTTGCAAATACAATATTTATGATGCATAATTCTAATAGCGAAAGTTTTGCCTGTTTCACCAATATATACTAAATTACAATAATTACATTTAATAGAATAAATACGTGCAGGGACATTCACAGAGTTATTACGAATGAATAAACTCTTGATCAAATTAATTTAAAGTAAACATAACATTAATTCCCACGTCTCGAATGACGTGAGTGAAGTGAATTAAATTGTTATGATATGGCAAACACAATATGTTATTAAATACGTTCTTATCTGTCTTACTTTTATAAAAAGATTTCTTTTCTTTATTTAGAGAATTGTCCAAGAAATAATTCGGATAACATAATTTGCTTTTACTTTAAAACAACTAAAATTCACTGTATAAAAATTGTGGGCTAATTATTACTGTCAAAGCTTTTAAGACAGAAATAAATATAATTTGAGGATTTCAATCTTTGGTGAGAGTTTGTGATAAGGCATGTACAGTAGGGTGTATCATGCTCAGATCGAATATTGAAAAACTCGGAATTTCAAGATTGGCAGTATGTATTCCTATGTAAAATTTAATTTTAAGAGGGGTTCGTCTTTTGCAACTTTTCCGAAAAATCGATTTAAGTGTTCAGAATCGCACTTTTTAGTCGAAAAATAGGATTTTTGGCCAATTTCAAAGACTTGGTAGCCTGAAATGACCTCCAAATGTTCCATACTGTTCACATACACCCTTAAGCATTTCTAGGGGCAGGCTTGGACCCATTTAAGATCAGCCAAAGTAGTTCATAACCCCTAAAATAACCAAAATCACACAAAATGGCCCAAAACTAAGGAATTGTATGATTTTTAGCCTCCTATACACCAAATTTCGTGGCTGTTCTCTTCATCAGGCAGAATCTTTTTGTTCTTCTTTCTTGATCTTGCATTTTCTTTTTTTTAGAAAAGCCTCCACCAATTTTTATTTATTTTCTCTTCGGCATCACTGAGTGTGATGGCAGCTGCCCCCACCTTTCCGCAAGCTGCTGTGACGTTCAACCTTTTTTTTGCAATTGCAATTCTTCTTTAATATTTGTATAAGTCCCTCCTCCACCTCCAGCTTGTAGTAATATGCTAGTCAACTGAATGTTTCGAGATTTTTTCTTCTGAAAGCATCTTGATTTGTCTAGCAGGTCTTGTAGAGATCTAACACATGTTCATAATGTCTTGCTTTGACTTCAAAACTGGCAACAATTCTCTGTGATCGATCCTAGCACGAAGAAAACCATCTCTTCTCTCTTGCCTATACACTGCATGAGCTGCAGCTGAAACTTCCAGGACTGCTCTTTCACAGCTTTGAGTGTGAACTGAGAAGTTCTCAACTTCAAGTGGAGACCTGAGAAGCTCCTCAACTTCTCCTCTTGACATCTTACAAGTGAAGAGTGGCTCATACAGTTTCTCCTTATCCCAATTAATCAGAGTAATTGTAGAAGTGGCATCAAAATTCAGTTTAGGGTTTCTATGAGTTCTCAGACTCATGTCTCCATACTCAGACTTACCTATGATCTTCTTGATCATCTCAAACTCCCATGCCCTCTCCTCCTCCTCACTGAACAGGAGAGAGGCAATGAGGTTCTCACTGTGAGCATGATATGCTCCTCGAACTATCACATGAGTGACTATGTTCCTGACTTCAGAGGTCTGGCTTCTCAGCAGTCTCAGAGCGGTCACAATGTGGTGAGGTCCATACCTCATGTGGTGCTTCACCTTGATCTCAAAATACATCTTGAAGTAGAAGTCCAGGCAGAACTTCAGCAGCACCTCCAGTTTCTTCAACACCTCCCCCTTCAGACCATGCTGCCTCATCCACAGCATCAACAGAGCCTCATCTGCAGTCAGCAAGCGTGGCTGATTCAGTGGGTCACACTTCAGCCCAGCAACTTCCTTGCTCAAATCTCCTGTCTTGAGAGCTTTGATCAGTAGGTAGCTGTTCTTCTGGTCAGTGCTAAGGTTCTGTACAATGTCTTCTGGCAGTTCAATTATATCTTCTTCTCCTGGCAGAGCCTTGAAGCTAAAGTTGACAGGTATGTCAATGATCTTCTCCAAAAGTTCTCCTATTGGGCCACTGAACCCAGACTTGTGCGTGTTGGGACCATCAAACTTGTTGCTCATGTGCCTAAGGCTGAGTTCATTAATATGCAACTGGCATATCAGCCAGCGACACTTGTGAACTAGCAGTCTCTCCAAGTGAGTGATGGCTCCTCCATCAGGTCCTGTGTTTGTGTTGGTGGAGTCACCACCAAGGACCACAATAGTATCTTTAGCACAATGAGCACTAATCCACTCAAACAGAGCCTGAGCTATCTTCAGTGCAGGTTTCTCATTTCCTTCAGGTTCTTCTGGTGTACAATGGAAGAGATACTTCCCCTCAGGTTCCCAGGTAACACTATAGTGCTCTTCAGTTGTAATATCAGGATGGAAGCGGCCAGTTTCTTCATTGTACCTCATGATCTTTGTCTTCTTATCTTGTTTTCCATCAAAGAAAATTCCCTTGATCTCCTCTCACTCTGTCCTTTACTCCAGGGCCTCCACCGAGGCACCTATTACAGACTCTTTTCCCCTCCACATCTTCATCCTGTCAACAGCTAGATATGCCTTATCAGCAGATAGATGGCCAGCTTTGATGAGATCTTGCAAGAAACCAGTTGCAATGGCTGCTGCAGGAGTGTTTGCCACCTTGAACCTGACTGCAGCCGCAGCAGTGCTTGAGATATCCATGTAGTTCCTCCTGGCAGAGGTGGAGACTTTGCCAGTGTTGACACTGGAGCTTGTGCCTGGTGCAGTACTGGAAAAATCTGTGTCAGCAGTAGAGCTGCTCTGCCTAGAGACTCTTGCAAGGAAGTCACCTCATCTTCATCATCATCACCATCATCAGCTCTAAGCAGTAGCTCCTTTTCTTCTTCCTCTTTTCTGTTTCTCTTCTCAGCTGCCTTCTGTTCTTCCTCCTTCCTCTTAGCAGCCTTCACCTGCTTCATTGCTTCCTTCACATCAACAGATGCCATCCGGAAGCCAGAAACTTCTGAGGTTTTGATCCTCTGGTAATGGAGCCACTCTAACTCTAGCTTTGGAATCTTCTGAGGCAGAGGACAGTCACAGTTCACATGAACTCTCGCAGCACAGCCAAAGCAGCCAGATGCTTCAGTTCCACAGAGAGTGATATCATGTCTGCAGGTTGTTATGTCAAACAATGTATCAAGTTCAGATATTCTCTTCCCTCTCTTTGCAGCCTTCACTCTGCCATTCACTAGGTCAATCATTTCATGCCACCTGACAAGAATCTTCCTGGCAATGGATCTCTCTTGAATGTTCACAGGAGGAGTGAACTTGGCATTGCTTTTGCGCCACTGTGCCAGTACCAGTGATGCCAAGTCCTTAGCCAAATCTTGCAGAGGGTACTGAGCTCTCTTCATATCATCCAGAAGCAGCTTCTCTTTCTGGAGGAGGATTTCTCTGAAACACAGCTCTCCAGGTTGGAACTTCTGTGGGAAATAACTGCTTGCCTGGACCCACCAGATCACTCAGCTTTGAACCAGAACTTTTTCTGGTCTTTCGTCCTTGCTTAGCCATGGTGGCTACACAATCTTCACCAAGCTTGTATCTGAAACAGAAAATTATCAGTGAAACTCTAGTAGGCTATAACAGCTGTTACAATGGTTTTGTTTGGTAAGAAACCGGTCTGTTATATTTGTACGACAGTGTATGTCCTGCACAGCTGTTCTGTACATAACCAGAAAACGAAAAAGTGGAAATTTGAACATTTAAACGTGATTTTTAGCAAAAGTTCAAGAAAACAAACCCTCCTAAAATTTAATTTTACATAGGAATACATACTGGCAATCTTGAAATTCGCGCTTCAATGAGCATGATACACCCTATTGTACAGTATATTAGTTGGGTGGACTCATCTGTATGTTCAGTTTCACTGAAGTGGAGTTAAAATACAGTAAACACGTGTGACTGCCCCAAAGGTCACCTGAGCCAGAGCAGAAATAGGGTAAGCAGCCAACTCAACTTCACCTGATGCCGGCGGTTAGGAGCAAAGCAGTGCTACACCACAAGGAATCCACTATTTTTCAGCCATTGTTCTCGATCAGTGTTTGAACGGCAATAATCGCTTTTCAGCTACAAACGAATCAGTATCAAAAAACGCAGATTGAGATGGGCTTAATGCTTTATTTTCAGCATTTATTGCCTGTTTATGTATTTATTATTACAATAAATTTTCATATTAAAAGACTTGGTTTTTAAATAATAATTAAAAGGAATAAAGACATGTGGTATTTCCTGCAATCATTTGCAAACTATTTGGAGATTTTAAGGCAAAATTGCTGTAAAATTCTTATAGTTTTACTTTTATAAAACACGTTTCTATTCTTTCTACGTTTACATCAAATGTTTCTTACTTTCCTAATTCTTTCCTAGATTGCATTTGGATGAAATGAGATAGTGAAAACTCCGGAATGTTCACCTCCTAAAAAATTATTTCAATTAATTCTTTGTTTAAGTTGAAGTGAGATTTTAACTGTACAAAAAAAGTTTGAATCCATATTGTTTCTTTCCCTTTGTAACAATTATGTTTCATGTTCTCAACATTAGACATTATTCAGTCTTTTTATTTTATTCTATCATAAAATTATGTTTGCTACATTCCATTATATATTTATAAATCATTTTTTGTAACTATTTCGTTAAAAAATCTTTTACATAATTGTTATAAACGATATAATATCTTCATTAATTAATAAGAACTTTCCTCCATTAATGACCTGAGGAGTGTAAAAAATGGCATATTGGACGAAAGTGATGAGCTTACTGACTTTTGTGTTTTTTACTTTTTCAGGAATTCGTATGAAAAGACTAAACAAATATTGGTGGATTATCTAAGTCAAAGTTGATTTGGTATAAACCTTAACTGTAATTGGGTAAATAGGACTTACAATCTCTTATTAATTACAATTAAATTAATTTAAATATATTCACTTAAAGTTTAGATACATTAAAATTTTATTTTATTTCAGTTTTATCCGCATTTGGCGTGGATAAAGATGTAGTAGTGAAGGTGGATCCAGAAGCCCCACTTGAAAACGTTCTTCTGCAACATCAAATGACTTTGTATCAGGATATGAAACGCATGTTTTTGGAACTAAAGAATCTCTTCCTCGGATTAAGATCCACAAACTTTATTCCGAAAGCAAACAAGTAATTCTATTTTCATCATCAAATTCCTTAAGAATGAAAACAGAAGATAGGATAAGGATATATTTGTGATTTTTATATGAAATTCAATCTTAATTGAAATTTCCATTTTGAATGTTCATTCTGAATAACTTTTATGACGAATTTAATATTTCTCAGTTTAATTCGTTAATAGTTCTTAAAATGGTTAGATCAGGGGTTCTTAACCTTTTTAGGCTGTAATCCAAATTCTGTTCTCAAGGCTAGCTCGGCGACCAATGCCTTCAAACATTTCACTCGTAATAGATAATAAAATAAATAATAATGGTAAAATGATTAGCGTTAACATAAGTAAATGATAAAGGACAATTTAATAACCCAAGTTTGCGTCGCGACTCAGAGGTTAAGAACCCCAGGGTTAGATATTAATATTATTTCGTGATAAACTATTCGTGAATGGAAATTTTTAGGTTTTCATTTTTCATTATTGCAGGTATTTATTTTTAATTCATGCTTCTACCTACATTATAAAAGGCTTATTTTTTCATTATTCATTATCAGTAATCATTTTAATTCAAGTACTAGTCGGCGCAAAAAAAAATGTACATTTAATTCATAATTATTGTAAATATGTTAATAATGTACGGGGTGTTCGGAAAGTCACTGTGCACTTATATAATCGAGATCGTCCACTCACGCTTGATGACCTGAAAACTGCAATAACTGCAATAACTGCAATAACTCCCATCCATAACCTCTATCATATATGCAATGTTATACTATTGTATGCTATTAAATAAATATAAGTGCACAGTGACTTTCCGAACACCCTGTATATACTGTATATATATATTTTTTTCAACAGCGATCTTTTCAGCTTCGGTTCTTTTGGAAGCTCAATTTCAAAAATATCAACATTAAAACCTAATTTAAAATCGATAATCCAAGACAAAACTAACTCAAGGTTGGTCACATTCTTTTTATATATGTTTTTAATATTAATTACCAATATATATCACTTCGAGCCATCGATGTTAATAAAAATATCAATAAAATATTACTTTTTCGTCACCAATTTAGTTATTTAATAATTAAATTTATTTTAATTGTATTTACATTATATTAGTTAAGCTCATAAATTGATTTCTCATTTGATTCAGTCAGAAGACATCAGGAGGATGGGGTATCTCACCCTACTTCGGCGATCGACATTTCTACTTTCCCACAGATTCAACGTTTCGGTTAGTTTAAGTTTAAACAAGAGCAACTCAATTTTACGATCATCAAGTTCTAAAGCTTAATTCCTCATTAGGAAAAATAACACATAATTATTTTACTTTTGTAAAATAATAATGACGGACACACGAGACGAACTACATCTCATTCCATAATAGAAAAAAAATCTTTCTTTGTTTTCAGCGAAGATTTAATAATTTTAATCTTAAAATTAATTAAAGAATAAAATATACTGTATGTTGTGAAATTTTAATACTTTTTACGTAAACATTCCTCTCATTTGTTCTTCCTAAGACCTACTGATTGCTCCGAAATTCTCGTCGCAGGAGATACGAAAAGCGGAATTTACCAGATTTATCCATTCAGGTAAAACGGTGACTTTCTACTGCATCAACATCACCTTTATTCATTTCATTAAATTTCTCATTTCATTTTTTATGCGTTTCGAGGGATTTAGATGTTTTACTATTGAACCCTTAAGTTCTCTTTAACGCTTTCATAACATCTTTTAATTAATTGGCCTCATCCATTCTGGGTGTGTTTCAATTACCAAGAATGAAATAATGTATTACATTTTCAAATTGTTTTAAAAGAATCAGTTGTTGAAAATCAGTGTTTATAGTAAAGGAGATTCGACTATGACCTATTATTTGTTTCTAGATGTCAATGTAGCCGCCCTGTGGATGCATTTTGTGACATGGAAACTGACGGAGGTGGATGGACTGTTTTCCTCTCCCGAGTCAATGTATCAAAGCCAATTAATTTCACTCGGAACTGGGCCGATTACAAGAAGGGGTTCGGAATGCCAGGTGAAGAGCATTGGTTAGGTAAGAACTGAGAGCTTCGTGGCTTTGTTCGTCTCATCGACTAGATTTAAATGGATTCATTGATTTTGCCTTCACCAGTTCTGAGAAGGGAAAGGAGAAGAGTAAACAGTCCGTTATACGTAATTTCTTCGAATTGATCATTCTTTATTTAATCAGTTGGTGTTATATTCTTCATCCCAATTATCTCTCAGTATATGATTCTAATTATCAATAGATCTTGTTTTACGTTATCGAATGTTTGTAATAGATATTATACTTGCTTTTTATAGTTACTCTCATTAATAGTTATATAAATAGTTTGGTCATTTATTTACCTCATGATGACACCACAAATTATGCATCCTTGCTTATTTCGTATTATTTTAATTACAGATCTGAATCGTTTTCAAATTTTCTTTAAATAAACTTTTTTGTCAAATAGTTAAGTTAATCATAATTATTTTAATTAATTATTATCACAAGGAAATGAAAACGTGCATATTTTATCTCACCATCGGAACTACATTCTGAGGATGGAAGTCAAAGATGGATTCGGGAGAGAAATTTGGGGCGAGTGGAATGTGTTCAAAGTGGACTCGGAGGAAATGAAGTAACATTTTATTCTTTATTATTATTTTTATATGAATGATAGTTTGAACCACTCTACAAATTGATATTATGAATGCATTTTCAAGTTTCATCTATCTTTAAAAGAATTAAGTCCCCAAAAAATTAATGAAGTCTTCAAATTTTGAGGTTCGCATTCTCAAAGTTTGAGTGGAAATCATTTCATTATATTTGATTTGAAGATTACTGTATGTATTAGATACGGCAAAATTTTAATTATTTTTATATGAGCGAGATATTTTGAGCCATTATATAAATACATGCTTTGATAAGGAACATGATTGATTCTCTCTTCATTTTTACAATAAAATGAGTCTGCTGAAATGCAAATGAAGGAAAATCTAGAAGTTTTTAATGAAATTTTGTGTAAATTAGTTAGGTTGGTTTTCACAAAAATTCTAGTGTCTAATGAATGTAAACTACAAAAGTTTTTTTTATAAAATGAAAATTATTTTAATGTATTCATATAATTAAAGATAAATCTCAATTATATATATATATAATTTATTATTGTACTTGGTTGAGAATGGCACAGTAATTGTTTAAAGGAATTTCTTCAAATTACACTTTTCATTAATAAATAATTTGGCAAATTATATTAAATTTATGAAGATCTACTCCACAATCGCTCAATGACTTAGTCACAACTTCATGTACATGAATCACAGTAATGATTCATTCAATTTCTTTTTATTGAAGCAGCTATCTTTCTAAATGTGGAAACCACTTACCTATCAGAAGTGATGCAGTCCTTCTAAAACTGAACGCTTGGAAGTAGAAGTGATTCAAGTGCATTCAGAACGCTAAAATTCCAGACGTGATGCGTAAGTCGCCTTTGATCACGACTTTCTTCTGGGATTTTAGTCACTGAATCACTTCCCTGGAACGCACTCGTTGTGCGGAGTACCTTCGAATTTTAAAATTTTAAGAACTTCATAATATTTAAATCTTACCACTTTTGTTCTTGTCTCTGTAATTTACGGTAAGTAGAGCACAATCTCAATGTCTCACTTATTGGAACTGAAAACTCTGATGTGACATTTAAATTTCTCTTCAGATACAAACTTACGGCAACCAATTACAATGCTAAAAGTACGGCCTATGATCGCTTCAGTTACCTGAATGGCATCTATTTCTCGACATTTGATATGGACAACGATAAAGGAGGTGTGTCTCATTTTAACTTATTGTTTTTTCATTAATTTTTATAGGTTTAAGCCATAACTATATATGGATGGATTTTAGATATTATTTAGTTTTTAATACATAATAAAGCTAATGAACAAATTGCATCCTATTACCATATCCTAAACTAAAATTAAATGGCCTTGTCTTCTCTTACACTCCCTTCATGTAATTTATATATACAGGATGGGCCGAAAGTCTGGATCCATAGGAAAATATTTATTTTAATACATAAATTACAACAAATGGTAAATACTTAAAATGAATATCAACTTTAACTCGTAAATGCGTATCCGTGATACTGTACAGTGGTTCGTACTCCAGTATAAACAACAAATTATAACAAATGCTCAAATTGGCGGCCTCTGACATCGAGACACTTAGGGATGGAATTTATGAGTTTTAATAATTCTTCGAATTGACGTTCTCGAGATGCGTGTTTCATTTGATAATCTTCTTGTTGACTTTACTGGACTATTCGTTAAAGTTTCACATACCATTGCAGAGGTATTTTCATCAGTTGCAGTTTTTGGACGACCAGAACGCCGTCGATCATGTACACTTCCTGTTTCTTTGAAACGTTTAAACAACTTGCCAACAGTCGCATGTGTTACTGGATGCTTATCAGGATGATTTCTATTGAATTCGGTAGCAACTTCTCTGTGTGTAGCGCCCTGTCCTGCGTACATGAGCACAAGTTCTACCCGGTCTTCTGTTGTTAGATTCGAAGCCATTTCTGGGCTGAAATAAAAAAAGTATTTGAGTATTTATACTGGAGTACGAACTACTGTACAGTATCACGGATACGCATTTACGAGTTAAAGTTGATATTCATTTTAAGTATTTACCATTTGTTGTAATTTATGTATTAAAATAAATATTTTCCTATGGATCCAGACTATCGGCCCACCCTGTATATTAATCTTAATACAAATATTTTACTCCCCAATAGCAAAGATGAACTGCGCTGAGACTTGGAAAGGAGGGTGGTGGTACAATAACTGTCACTCCAACAATCCAACAGGTCTTCAAGCAAAGAAAGATAGCACAGGAATAATAATAAACCCATGGTCAAAACTGGATAGCACCGCACGGTATGCAACATGGCTTCAACTGAAAATTCGACCACAGATTTGCAGCAACTCAATTTCAGTAGCCAAACTGAACACTCACAA
Organism: Bathynomus jamesi; assembly: GCA_023014485.1. NCBI lineage: Eukaryota > Metazoa > Arthropoda > Malacostraca > Isopoda > Cirolanidae > Bathynomus > Bathynomus jamesi. Next base: position 416,746 of record JAJOZX010000110.1, on the reverse strand, counting down.
CTGTGCTTTCAACTAAAATTTCTATTGGCCAAAGGGAATATTTTGTTTCCAATATGGTATGACGTCATAAACTTTTTTTTGGAATTATATGTGAAAACTTCGAGATTTAACTTGTAGTTAAAGAACAACGTGAGGCTTAAATACAAAAACAATTACTTTATCTTTATTATTTTGTAAAGAAAATGCTATTGCATACTATATTTTAAACATATGTTTAGAGTTTGTTTGTTTGTACAAATCCTACAAAAGCTTAACATTACAATTATTAAAAATGTAATATTGTATACATATTATATTTTTATAAACAATTAAACTTTAATTTCATTACTACTCACTAACTTTTCTAAAACAATAGTTTTCTGTATCACATAAACTAATTATTATTAAACTATTATTAAAACTATTTTTTCTCCTAAACACATTTTAAATGTTTGCAATGACATGGAAAATATGGAGCATTGTCAAATGTATTCCTACTTTTTCCTTATGTTTTATTCACACCAATCATCTTGATCCAATAGAAAGGAGGAGAGCATGGGTAAAAGGTACTGTGAACACTGTAAAATTGGAAACTTTGAGACAAAAGAAAGGAAATCAGTGATCCTCGTCCCTGTTCAAAAAACTAAATAATCCCAATAAGAAGTGCACACTTTGAGTCCTCTTTTTGTAGTTTTTAAGTTGGTGTAAAACAACCAAAAACTTTGGAGATAATAATAAAATGAAGATAAATGTTTGTTAGTTAATTAGTTATTCAAAGACTCATTTAAAGCCATAACAACTCTTCATACCAACTCGTTTCAGAATGAACAACTGAAACTCAAAATGAAAGCAAACTGAATGAAATGAGAACCAAATTTTCCTCTTTCTCCAGCATCAGTATAATAAGAATGTTGTAGTAGGCAGCTTGTATTTTAAAATGTTCGGTTGTAAATTGCTCTCATTGTATTACTGAAACATATATTTCTGCATATAAATTATGTCCAATTTGGGAAGTATAAAATTCCCATTTCATTAAAACTCGTATTTTCTTTCTTTTCAACTTGATGAGAAGTAGCATTAAAACTGAAAACATCATCTACATGATTTTAAATTCAGTATATTGAAATACAGTAAACAACAAATAAATTAATAAATTTAAAACTGCATAAGAGATATAAGTTTATATAATAAAAGTAGTCTTCAGAGAAATATTTGGGGTATGATTCAATAAAACGATTTTACAACATTTATCACATTAAATTACCACCAATTTTCAATTCGAAAAAGGAAAAAAGGTAAAAATAACAAATTCTAAAACTATCGTAGATTTTGCATCAGAAAGTAATTCTTAAATTTTAGAAATAAATGAATGAATCTTCCCACATTAAAATTGTTCCTCTTTGGTGGTGGCAATTTGCGTTGAGTTTGTGGTCAAGTGTGATCATGATCATTGTATAATGATAACTGTCTTTCTGATATACAAACAACGTCATAATGGCTATACTCCGTCATTTCTATGTAATCTTGCACCACACGTGTTCAAATGTTTTGAAACAGAGTTCGAATAAATTTTTTTTACAGTGAATTGAAAATAATACGAAGTGCACTGCCCATGGTATGGTTTAATCCAAAGGACGAATAGTGAATCACAATAGAACTTGATTACCCGACATAAGAATGAATTTAGATATATTCTTATGACTTTTGATCCTGCAGAAGACCATGAAAAATAATAATGTTTGTTTCATTTAACCTCCTTCGTAACGATAAGGCGAAATAACGCCCCATCCAAACTTTATATTCGGCGTCCCCCCCCCCCCCTATACTGTATTTAAGTGTGGTCTCAACGAAGGATTCAAGAATTGTTAGGTATACAATTTTCAACATTTTTATTGAATTAAATTGGTTTACAATTTACAATTTACATTATAAAGCAAAAAACATTAGAGAAACATTCAAAAGGAGACTCTTCGTGTCTTAGCCACCGCAAATTCTGATATCGCATGTGTCAGGTCTATGCTGTAAACAACAGGATGGAAAACGAAGAGAGCCTGTCATCGCCAATTGTCGATGGCAGGTAAGTGTTTGTGAACCTCAACTTCAAGATGCTCCGTTCGCCATTCACCACTTAGAAGGGCATCCTGAGTGATACCCTGGTGTTTGGGAAGGTTGTCACAACTTTCATTGTTTAAAATAAATTGAAGAAGTTGTTGAGGAGCGCGGCAATCATTTCGCAGCAAAATACCAAGCCTAGCTATTTGTCGAGGTCAAAACCGTTAATGTAACAGCTGATGAAGATCCAGGCATTTTTTCATGAAAGTTCTTTTCAAGAAGTCGTTGCAGGTCATAAATAAATCCCCAAAGTTCCATATATTGGTTCATCTACTTAGTCAAATTTGAACGTGGCTTTCGGGTTCGTTACTGTTTCATCTTCACCTTCATATCTGAAATGCGTCTAGGAGAATTTGTCTAAAACAATTCGTCTAAAATACAATTTGTCTAAATCAATTTGTCTAAAACAATTTGTCTAAAATAGTTTGTCTAAAATCAATTTGTCTAATAACAATTTGTCTAAAATACAATTTGTCTAAAAATAATTTGTCTAAAATACAATTTGTCTAAACAAACAATTTAATATAATATGGCATACAAATTGTTGCCTGATGTACAATGCTATTTATTACTTGCCACGCCCCATCTTAAAAGGTTACCTCTTGTGCGGAATAGTACATCGAAATAGTTTGTCTAAAATAGTTTGTCTAAAAATAATTTGTCTAAAATACAATTTGACTAATAACTGAAGATAACTAGAAATGCATTTGTCTGCTTGATAAATTTGGAGTGAGGATGAAAAGATTGAAAATGGGTTGATTTTATTTCATAATATACCTAACCTAACCTAACCTAACCTAACCGGGTTATGGGTTCCGGGATAACTGATTTCGATGTACTATTCCGCACAAGAGGTAACCTTTTAAGATGGGGCGTGGCAAGTAATAAATAGCATTGTACATCAGGCAACAATTTGTATGCCATATTATATTAAATTGTTTGTTTAGACAAATTGTATTTTAGACAAATTATTTTTAGACAAATTGTATTTTAGACAAGTTGTTATTAGACAAATTGATTTTAGACAAACTATTTTAGACAAATTGTTTTAGACAAATTGATTTAGACAAATTGTATTTTAGACGAATTGTTTTAGACAAACTCGCCTGATTCGATCTGGCATGGCGCTTCTTACAACGAATGCGTAAAATGGCCTTAAAACACTGGTTGACAAGAAGATTTTTGGCAATTTCTTTGGCTTTTATCAGAATTCCTTGGAAACCGACACGCTGATGTAGTTTTAAATGAAGTCACTTCACACTTTTATCAGACTTGTGGTTGCAACAATATCCTCGTTCTTGCTTTGCACGATCTTGCTCTCTACAATTATCGGAAAAAAGGATGTACCACATCATGATGGAGATGAGGAAACTAAATTCGGTGGGGGTGAACACTTCATGACAAATGCCTGCGTCTGCTTTCTCAAATTCAGTGAATGCAATAAGGGTATAATGGACTGCAACTGGCTTGTATCGAACAGCTTTAAGGAGATGGACTCTACATGAGTTTCGCACGCTGACTTCACAGTGAATTCCTTAACATGGTCTGTAAGAAACTTCCAACGGTAAACAAAGGCAGAAAACAGGGCGTAAATTCTTTGTAGAATGCCGAAGATGTACACTGACTCCATTGAAGATGATACCGCAGCAATCACAAGATTGAGCGAATCCCATTCCCATGAAACGAAAAACACTCTTTCGTTTCTAACAACGATTCTATCTTCTACATCGTTATTTTGTTCCTGAATGGCAAATTTGTTATCTGATGTGTCAATAAAACTAACCGAAATGACATCTTAGAATGGCTCTTATCTGGCGTACAGTCTAATATCTGCAAGTAGTGCTTAGCTCTTTTCAGCCTTGCAAATGTATCTTCTACAAGTTTCTTCGCAGGTAATACAATTTTTCACTCTGGACTCTTTTCTTTGCATTAATCCACCACATCCTTGGAAATCATTCACGCAAGGGGTCCTTCATCACTTTGCTTCGTCGTATTCTCTAAGTAGTTGAACTAAACCCAGGAGTTTACCGTTATTCTACATGAAGAGTCTGTCAGATGAACTTTGGGAAGCCATATTATGCTTCAAGAGGAAGAAAGTTATCCTTATGAGCTGCTGTAGAACGTTCATTTATCGCTGCCTAAAGCTCTAAGTAAATGCAATCATCCTATTTCATCGTTCGCTCTGCTTCAAGCCACGTTTTATATGAATCAAAATGACTAGGCAACTTTCCATGGCACATCAGAATCACTGACATATGCCCCAATCACTCGATCCATCAACTGCCAGGGACAAATTTACTTTGAAGTCGAACAGCTTGCAACAGAAAGCAAATTCTGTCCGTGAACGTCGAATGAAGCAGCCAGCGCCGCGTCAGGACGTTAGCGTTTTCAAGCTTTCTCTCCAGATTCTTCACAGAAAACTGGCGTTTACGCTCATCCAGAGAAAGAGTTATCCCCCTAAGATTTGATGGTCCATTGGTCACTAGTATGTTTTGAATTTTATTCGTCAGACTAGTCAACAAATTAGGGCCAGAATCCATGATGCTTGTTATCGTTTCCTTTTTATCCACAATTACATTGTCATCGTTTTCCTAGTGTTGCCTACTCTGCGAACGACTCCCTACTCGATTGGTAGTTGTTCCCAGATCAAAAGAATTTTTTTAATATGCAAACATCTTCCTTCGTTTCCAAATGTAACTCAGCTTTTCCTCTTCTCTACTTTGCTCCTGATGGGGTCTTACGGAATAATGAGAATGTTTTGTCTCCTTTCTGAAATTCAAACATAAAAAAATAGGTTTTAGATTTTTGTACATCATTTGCAGTCATGTGTTTTAAGTTGAAGTGCAAACAGTGTCAAAAGTACAATTTTTGGAAATATCGTCATACCTCGACAATATTTCCAATTGGAATATGGCGTCCGCCGAAACGCGGTGTACACCACTGTGGCCAGGCATGATAACGATGAACTTCATGTGACAAAGTGAACGTAGAACTTTACGTGGACTCCAGCGGCAATGGTTCGTTATATATTCTGAACGCGTTTGACGGTTACCTATTGAAATTCTGAATAGACAGAACGTCGTTTAACCTCAGTAATCTCTCGGGAAACGGTGTTAAATAATTTCTCTCTGCTATATTTTATTTAAACATTTAAGTGAGCGGGCTGTCCGCGCCCCCACTTTTCTTACTTTTTATGCCCTTCCTCCATTCATCCAATGCTTCTTTAAATTTACTACATTTCTATATTGATGAAATTATTGGCAGTCCTCAACTGTTGTAATTAAATTCGCATTGATTAAGTGATTTTTTCGAATATAAGATCGAGCACTCTAAATTCATCTGTTTTCCATTTTCACCGATTCTATTTGTATATATATATATATATATATATATATATATACAGGGTGGTGCAAAAGTCTGGACCCATAGGCGGTTTATATGGAAAGAAAGTGTGGCCTGCAGGAAGTTTATTATGAAATGAAATTTAATTAACCATACACCAGTGACTAAATTATGTTAAATTTAACGTTCTACGTAGTTCAGAATTTACAATAAGTGTTCGAATTGATGTCCATCTTCTTCCAAACACTCCTTCTTTTGCGTACAAAAGCACAAGCTCTATTCTTTCTGCTGTTGTTAACTTCTCTGCCATAGGGTAACAGTCTGAAAAATATTTAGTAAAATTATAAACAAAAATTAAATTGTAAAAACTATTATAAAAATCGAAATATATTTTTTATATAGTAAATTGCCTATGGGTCCAGACTTTTGCACCACCCTGTATATATATATATGTATGGGAAATTTTTTATTTTTTAAAAAGTACACTATGTGAGAAGTTTCATTTTATCATCTTAACAAAATATTAAAATATCAAGTATGTGCTATTCCTGCTACCCCTAGCATATTACCCCCCCCCCCTTTTTTACCCTCATATTTGCATGTATTTAAATGGGAAAAATTTTTATTTCTTAAAAAGTACACTATGTGAGAAGGTTTTTTATCACTTTAACAAAATATTAAAAAATCAAGCATGTGCTACCCTACTACCCCTATCACATGCCCCTCCTCCCTTTTTATCCTCATATTTGCACATGTTTAATGTTGTTATATGTTACATGATAAGTTGTTTGTTTAATGCTTCATATTTTTATCTTTCAGATAAATAGAAATAATTTTTAAGATAAATAGAAATAAGTTGCATTTGCTTTTATTATAATTTGAATTATCATAAATTATAAATTACATATAATTTGATTTTACTTCTGAATATAAACTATGACTACTAGAAGCAAGTCCTCAAATGCATCCTTTGGATGTCTACGGAATTCTCAGCAGCCATGACTCCTTCAAAAGCAGATGTTGTGAGACACTACCTTTTTGTGCGCCATTGTGAAGAAGCTAAATCAAAAGGATCAGCAACTGCTAATGATTGTTACAGGGTTGTTGTAAAAGATATTGAAGACATTTGGATGAAATTTTCTTTTCTTACGATTAACACCAAAGTTATCTATCTTAAAGTCAGTCGACTAATAGAAGAAGCCTCAAAATTGAAGAAGGTGCCGTTACATCGAAGAAATGAAAGTTTTGCCTTAAAAGTAGCTATGATAAGGGAATTGATAGGAAATCTTGCAGTTGTAAGGATAAAATACCAATGGCAGAATGGGAGTCTGTTCTGGGTCAAAAACAAAGCCGTCAACTAAAAGCACAAGAAGAAATGACTGGAGCCACCAATGTTTTACCATCGGAATTTAAAGAAAATACCGAAGAAGACACGGATGTAGATTCAGAGAGTCAGGATGTAGATAATGAGGCAGATTTAGAATTGACTGAGAATATTCAACAGGCACTCCTATAAAAACCCATCATTAACAGTAGATCGTTATCGTGTAAGTTGTAGAGCTGCAGCTGCAATAGCCAATGCAGCTTTAAAAGATATGGGGATCCCTAACTACACCAACATGCTTGACAGAAAGAAATTAGAAAGAGAAAGAAATCGCATGGGTGAAACAAATACTTTTAGGTCTAAATCCAAAAATATGAAGATGGAGTGCCTTGGATTTTATGGAAGGAAAGATAACACATTAACTAAAAGGGGAAAGATAAAAGAACATTATCTTATTGTGAAAGAACCTGGAAGCATCTATGTAGACCATGTCACACCAAATAATGGAACTGCTCGCTGCATAGCAGAAGAGTTGCTAACTATTATTACAGACTCGAACAGCATGGACACTATCAAAGCTTTACTGTGTGATGGTACTCCTGTAAATACAGGAAAAATGGGTGGAGCCATAAAACTGGTTGAAATTCACCTTAACAGACCAGTGCAGTGGTTGGTGTGCCTCTTGCATTTGAATGAGCTGCCTTTTATGCACGTCTAGAAAGCCAATGATGGTAAAACAACGGGTCCAAATACTTTTGTGGGTTCAACTGGGAATAAACTGAAAACAGATTTAACAAAATTGGAGGTAGTCAAATATTCTCACGTAAAGAAAGGGAAACATTAAAGAAATTCCAGCAAATGTTGTGAAGGAGCTAAGCAGTGATCAAAGATATCTCTATGGTATGTGTCTAGCAGTGCAAACTGGAGACACTTCTCAAGATCTGTCCACTCGATCCCCAGGTACCCTTCACCATGCTCGCTGGCTAACTCTAGCCAACAGGGTCCTTCGATTATATATCTCAACGCCAAATCCCGGTAAAAACCTTCAAGATATAGTCAAGATTATTATGCCATTCTATGCTCCAGGGTGGTTTTGGATAAAATCACATCCTAATGCAACTGATGGTGCACATAACTTTTGGCATTTAATGTAAATATAGTCTAGATTATTATGCAGTTCTACGCTCCAGGGTGGTTTTGGATAAAATCTCATCCTAATGCAACTGATGGTGCATATAACTTTTGGCATTTAATGTGCTTGCTTCGAAATTTAGATGAACAACATAAATCAATCATAGAACCAGTATTAAAGAATAACGCCTACTTTGCCCACCCAGAAAATATACTCATATCAATGGTAACTGACAAGAGACTAGAAATTTGGGAGCAAGGTATTCAGAAAATCATCCTTTCAAGAACAGGATTTTCAGGTACCAAAAACTTTGAGTTGCTTCGAACCCTCAATTTCCAACCTACTGACTACACCGAGATGATCGATTGGCAAAAAGAGATCATTACTCCTCCACGCTCCTCGATGTAAACCACTGGAGATAGTTTCTTTTCCATGCCACAGTCAAAGTGTAGAAAGGGAGATGAACCGAGTAACAAAGGCATGTCAGGAAAGAATAGAATATGACAACCGTCAAAAGTTTATCTTAAACTCATTAGAATCAAGGCGAAAACTGCCCAAGTTTAAATGGAAGGCCCAATGGAATGAATAAGAAACCTGAAATAAAATTTCCTAATGATATTGAAAATTTCTTCCCTTTTGATGTGATAAGGAACAATGAAAAAGTGAATTGAATTTTAGCACATTTATTATGCCTCTAATTTTTTCTTCTGAATATATTTTTGTACTTAATTAATTTTCCTAATACTGGACATTATTAGATAACATATTATACATTAATAAAGATTTATGTCATCAAAAAACCTGAATGTAGAGTAATTCTCGTATAAATGGAATATTCTTCAATATAGGTTAAAAAGTGAAAAATTGTGCCAGGGATAGGAGGCTTTAAACAGCGAAAATAATTTATGAGGGGGTTCCTGTGTTCCATTCAAACCCCTCACAGTATGTACCTTTTCAATACAAAATTTCGACCCGCCCTAATATATATACGATTATATATATATATATATATATATCGGCTATTGATTGGTGGCGTGGAAAACGCAGTTTAATAATGAACAGGAACACCAGAGAAAATACAAACATCCTTCAAGGTTTAATAGTACCAACGTTTCGGAATGCACTAATTCCATCTTCAGGGCTAAAACAATAAAATTCCAAATCACATACAAAATTACAAAATACAAATTGCTTAATAACAATTTGAAATAAACTTTAAAAAAAAAAATTATAAAAAGTAGCTAAGAAAATGTAAAACATTAAAACTAAAAGGTAAATAAATGTGAAGTTAAAAAGTTAAAATTATAAAAAGTAAAAGCATTAAAACTGAAATGTAAATAAAATAAACTAGTACCTTAACCAAAACATAGCAGATCTATCGATGATTCGTCAGAATTTAGGTCTGGTTTTAGTTTATAAATAAACAGAGACTCCATAATTTTAAGCTTAAGGTCAGAGCTTCCAGCAGCAAGTACGGTGAAATTAGACTGTGAAATTGGGTGGTTATTGTTGTGCGAGTGATTACGTATGAGAGAATTAGGTGGTTTGCCAAGGGGTAAATTTGTACGGACCGATTTACCGAGATGTTCGTAAATACGAGATTTTAAATGTCTTTTAGTTTTACCTATATATGACCCCATACAGTGGTCACACTTGTATTGATAAACTATAGATGACTTAAGAAGTGTAGGAATAACATCCTTGTATTTAAATAACTGGTAAATCGATTTAGACGGGGTGAATATAATTTTTATACACAGTTGTGGGTAGAATTCCTTGAGCAATTTTAAAAGTTTATTTCTAATGTTAAAACTTGAGGTTCCCATATAGGGCAAAGTGAAATACAGGATATCTTTGGGGACTGTAATTAAGTTTCTAGTTGTAGGGCTTATTAGTCTGTTTAAGGTTCTGCCTATTGTAGTCTCGACCAGTCTAGAAGGGAAATTATTCTTGGCAAGGAGTTTTCGGATGAAATCTAGTTCATCGTGTAGTTTGAAGTAATCTGAACAGATATTGAAAACTCTATTGGTCAGAGTCGAGATTAAATTTCGTTTGAAACCTAAAGGGATAAAGGAAGAAAAGTTCATAGTAAGATTGGTAAATGTCGGCTTTCGGTAAACGGAAGTTTCAAAAGAGGAATTAGTTTTTATTATCTTAATGTCCAAAAAGGACAGAGAGCTATTAGATTCAACTTCTGAAGTAAATTGAATGTTAGGGTGCTTAGAATTAAGGTAATTACGAAACAAAGGGATATGGTCTGGTGATTTAAACAGGAGAAAAGTGTCATCAATATATCTTCTATAAAAAACCGGTTTAAAGTTGGAAGGACACTCATTCAACCATTTGACTTCATGATGACACAGAAACGCGTTAGCTAAGGTGGGTCCAAGAGGCAGACCCATTTGAACACCTTCAGTCTGTTTAAAATATTCACCGTTGAATATAAATATAAGGTCTTCCACGGAAAATTTTAATAGTTCTTTCATTTGGCCTCTATTAAAACCCTGCACAGTATCAGTATTATTAAAAAGATTATCAATACATATATCAATAGTTTCTGCAACAGGCACATTGGTAAATAAAGATTTTACATCGAAGCTAGCCATTGTGTAAGAATTATTATTTAATGAGGTAATTTCTCTAACGAAAGAAAAAGAATCCCGTGCTGTATACAAATTATAAGTTATAGGTGATAGTATGGGAACCAAGAATTTTGAAAGGTTATAACTAAAAGTTCCTAGAGCCGATAAAATTGGCCTAAGCGGACAATTAGGTTTGTGTATTTTAGGGAGTCCATACATAATGCCTGGGCTGGATCCAGAAACAAATAATTTAGTAAAAACCGTGGCTGAGATTATATTATTAGATTTAAGTTTTCTAAGATACCTATTAATTTTATCTTCCTGTTTTAAAATTAAAGCAAAAATGTCACCAGTTACTTTAGTAAAATCTAGTTGCATCATTTAAATATATAACATTTTATCAACATAAACATTCCTGTCCAAAAGAACAACGCCATTGCCTTTGTCTGGTCTTGTAACCACCAATGACTTGTCCAAAGACAGATTTCTTAGACTTTGAAACTCTTCCACCTCCATATTAGATCTATTGCCATAAGGGTTAAAAGCATAAAATGAAGTAAAAGCTAAATTACGTAAATTATTAGATAAAAAGTTAAAACCTTTACTATGTGGGTCAAAGAATGAATGTTTAAAAAGGTCCTTAAAAAATAACTCAAAGTTGAGGAAATAATTGTAAAAATTAAGTTTCTTTGGAGTAAGAGAGAATTTCAGGCCTTTACAAAGGGCAGATTTTTGAATATCACTGAGAACTTTGGAAGAATAATTAAAGATGAGATCATTAGCTGCTAGATTATTACTCGTATTATATCCTAATTTTTGGAGTTTCCTGTTCTGAACAAAATTCACCCTTGCAATACATTTCAAATTGCCCGTCTGAATGACGTTCAAAAGATGTGTTGAATCTATACCAGACACCAGAGACTTAAAATCACAAGTAGACCGATTAAGATCCCGATTACATTCATTAATGAGCCTTTTCTTAAATTTAATTTCTGCATCTAGTAATTGTTTTTGACAGTTCCTATAGGTTTCACTTTTTTGTAAATGAAAGTTACTAAGTTTGAACCTCAAAAAGCCAGGAATCAAACCCTGGTTTCTGCAGCAAGTAAGGAACCGCAAATCACACTGAAGTTTTCTAGCCTTGTAGTCAAGTTTTTCAAGTCTTCTATACATGTGCAATGCTGGTCTTCCATAGCGTTTGGTGATTATATCGGCTATTGATTGGTGGCGTGGAAAACGCAGTTTAATAATGAACAGGAACACCAGAGAAAATACAAACATCCTTCAAGGTTTAATAGTACCAACGTTTCGGAATGCACTAATTCCATCTTCAGGGCTAAAACAATAAAATTCCAAATCACATACAAAATTACAAAATACAAATTGCTTAATAACAATTTAAAATAAACTTTAAAAAAAAAATTATAAAAAGTAGCTAAGAAAATGTAAAACATTAAAACTAAAAGGTAAATAAATGTGAAGTTAAAAAGTTAAAATTATAAAAAGTAAAAGCATTAAAACTGAAATGTAAATAAAATAAACTAGTACCTTAACCAAAACATAGCAGATCTATCGATGATTCGTCAGAATTTAGGTCTGGTTTTAGTTTATAAATAAACAGAGACTCCATAATTTTAAGCTTAAGGTCAGAGCTTCCAGCAGCAAGTACGGTGAAATTAGACTGTGAAATTGGGTGGTTATTGTTGTGCGAGTGATTACGTATGAGAGAATTAGGTGGTTTGCCAAGGGGTAAATTTGTACGGACCGATTTACCGAGATGTTCGTAAATACGAGATTTTAAATGTCTTTTAGTTTTACCTATATATGACCCCATACAGTGGTCACACTTGTATTGATAAACTATAGATGACTTAAGAAGTGTAGGAATAACATCCTTGTATTTAAATAACTGGTAAATCGATTTGTTTCGTAATTACCTTAATTCTAAGCACCCTAACATTCAATTTACTTCAGAAGTTGAATCTAATAGCTCTCTGTCCTTTTTGGACATTAAGATAATAAAAACTAATTCCTCTTTTGAAACTTCCGTTTACCGAAAGCCGACATTTACCAATCTTACTATGAACTTTTCTTCCTTTATCCCTTTAGGTTTCAAACGAAATTTAATCTCGACTCTGACCAATAGAGCTTTCAATATCTGTTCAGATTACTTCAAACTACACGATGAACTAGATTTCATCCGAAAACTCCTTGCCAAGAATAATTTCCCTTCTAGACTGGTCGAGACTACAATAGGCAGAACCTTAAACAGACTAATAAGCCCTACAACTAGAAACTTAATTACAGTCCCCAAAGATATCCTGTATTTCACTTTGCCCTATATGGGAACCTCAAGTTTTAACATTAGAAATAAACTTTTAAAATTGCTCAAGGAATTCTACCCACAACTGTGTATAAAAATTATATTCACCCCGTCTAAATCGATTTACCAGTTATTTAAATACAAGGATGTTATTCCTACACTTCTTAAGTCATCTATAGTTTATCAATACAAGTGTGACCACTGTATGGGGTCATATATAGGTAAAACTAAAAGACATTTAAAATCTCGTATTTACGAACATCTCGGTAAATCGGTCCGTACAAATTTACCCCTTGGCAAACCACCTAATTCTCTCATACGTAATCACTCGCACAACAATAACCACCCAATTTCACAGTCTAATTTCACCGTACTTGCTGCTGGAAGCTCTGACCTTAAGCTTAAAATTATGGAGTCTCTGTTTATTTATAAACTAAAACCAGACCTAAATTCTGACGAATCATCGATAGATCTGCTATGTTTTGGTTAAGGTACTAGTTTATTTTATTTACATTTCAGTTTTAATGCTTTTACTTTTTATAATTTTAACTTTTTAACTTCACATTTATTTACCTTTTAGTTTTAATGTTTTACATTTTCTTAGCTACTTTTTATAATTTTTTTTTTAAAGTTTATTTTAAATTGTTATTAAGCAATTTGTATTTTGTAATTTTGTATGTGATTTGGAATTTTATTGTTTTAGCCCTGAAGATGGAATTAGTGCATTCCGAAACGTTGGTACTATTAAACCTTGAAGGATGTTTGTATTTTCTCTGGTGTTCCTGTTCATTATTATATATTATATATATAATATATATATATTATATATATATATATATATATATATATATATATATATAAAATTGAGGGGTCGCGCGTCTTAAGGTACCTAAACGCCACCACAGGCGAAAACGTGTTTTTGATGGATATCACTATTTTCACCCTTCCTCTATCGCGTGGTTTGGGTCATAATGACCTTACGACACTAGAAGTATGGTTGAAAACCTTATGAAGCGAACTACTTTTTTCACCTCTATCGCCAGCCAAAAGTTCACCCAAAGTTCGGCATAATAAGAAAATAAAAAAATTAAAAGAAATATATATAAAATATAAAATATGAAAATCTATTCCAAAAACTCATCAACATCTTCATTAGCATACTTAGAACTCTAATTTAGCGAAAAATGAACGTTCTAGCTCAATTAATAACAGAGATACTATTGCCAGAATATTGCTGAACTGTGGAGGCGATTTCTGACGAATTTTAATATTGGCGCTTAAGTACCTTAAGACGTGGGACCCCTCATATATATATATACAGGATGGCGCAAAAGTCACGCATCATAGGAATTTTCAGTGTTGTTTATAATATATTATTTTTTTTCTTTTAGGTAAGGGATGGCTGCGAAATTATCAATAGACGAGAGTGTGAGTTTGGTTTCAATGCGTGGAATACCAGGTAATACAAATCGATGAATCGGTACAGAATTTAAATTCTGTACCGATTCATCGATTTGTAGTACCTGGAAATCTTGCAAAAACTGTTCTTCGACTTTGACAAAAATGTGAAAACCTATTCAATTCTAATTCTTCTTGCTCTTTCTGTCACATAGCCAAAAACCTCCCCAACAACTTTAATTCTTTCTCTCCGCTTTACCATTCTAATGGCTTTGGAGCCATATCTTCTCTCGATAAAGCTGAAATCTTCGCTCAAACTTTCCCCCCAACTCAATTCTGAACGATTCCGGTGCTGTTCCTCCATCACCTCCTTCCTCTGAATTAATTATATCTAAAATTAGAATCTCTTCCAAAGATGTTTTACTTCCCTATTTGGGCTTAATTCTAGGAGGGCGTACGGTCCTAATGCGATCCTCCTGCTGTTCTCAAGAACTGTGCATCTGTGGTGACACCCTGCCGAGACAAACTCTTTCATCTTTGTCTTTCATCTGCTACTTTTCCTTCCCGCTGAAAGTCCCCTTTCATGCAGCCTGTCTTAAAGAAGGGTGCTTATTCAATCCTCCAACTCTCGTCCAACTACTTTGATTTCTTGCCTTTCAAAACTTTTATCAATCTATCCTTATTATAAAGATTCTTAAACACCTCTCTTCTCAGAATCTCTCTAACTTTCGTTTATCCTCGTTTCGGGATTTCGGTGAAACCTTTGCTATTACGTCAGACATAACAAATGCTTTTGATAGAGTCTGGCACAAATCCTTAATTTCAATCCTGCCATCCGTAGGTTTGTATCCTTCTATCTGTGCCTTCATCTCCAATTTACTCTCTAGCCGATCTAAAGCTTCGGGTGTAGGTGACGAATATTCTTCTCCTAAACTATTAATAGTGGTGTTCCTCAGGGCTTTGAACTGTCTCCCACTCTTTTCCTTTTATTTATGAATGATCTATTAAGTTGCAATTCTTTTCGTATCCATTCCTATGCCGATGATTCTATTCTTCACTTCTCCACCCGCTTCATAATGCGTCCCTCTCAACAGTCACTCCATGCTTAGCGTAGGACGGCTATAATGCACTGACAGTAACGTATGATCTTTTTATGAAACTTTCTCTGATTGGGGCAGCGTAAACCTTGTGGCTTTCAATATCTCAAAAAGTCAGTTCCTTCATCTGTCTAGTCGTCACAATCTTGAACTCAACTAGCTCCTTACCTTCAACGATACACAATTCAATCCTGCCTTTTCCCTTAATGTTCTTGGCGTTTCCTATTCTCGTGATGGTTCCCGGAAAGATCACTTTTCTCTCTTCCTAAAACAGCTTCTAAAAGGGCTTACCCGCCTCTGTATGGAGTACGTTTCTCATGTGCTTGGGGTGGAATCATAGACTTTGAGTCTCATCAATTCCACACCTGTTACTAACTCTCGTCCATCCCGCTTTCTTCGTCGCAATGATGCCTCATTCCCGCAAAAATGCTTCACTCTCTCTTTACTATCGTTATTATTATTATGGACACTGTTCTTCTGAACATTCTAACTGCATACCTCCTCTTTCCAGGAGAGCACACAGTACCAGAATTTCTACACATTCTTATTCCTTTTCTGTCCAACTCTCTAACGCAAGGGTTAATCTGTATTTTCAATTTTTAATCTACTCAACCGGTCCAATCTGGAACAATTTTCCTGAATCCATTTTTTATTTTAAACAGAGAGTGTCCAAGCATCTCGAAACCTCAGGCTTTGATTTTGGCTTTCTTATTAGAATTAATTACCAACTTACTGTAATGTAAAACGACCAACCACCTAAATTTTCAACATTGACAACTAACCAGCTGGGAGGAATCAAAAAGAAATCAATTGGGCAAAATGGAGGAAATGCTCATTAATTTCAGAAGATTTTAGTCCTTTTGATATTGTAAAGTTTATTCTCGATTCTGTGTTTATAGTGATTATTATTAACTGTAAGTTAGGATATATAAGATATATAAGATATAAGATATAAGATATATAAGACGGAGTATATGGTTTTTAATGGAGAAGAGGGAATCGGGGATGTAACACTACTCGGCGAGAAGCTTAAAAGGGTAAACACTTTTAAATATTTATGTTCCCATATGGCATCAGACGGTACGCTCGACTCTGAAATTAACCATAGAATCCAAGCAGGATGGAGAAATTGGAAGAATGCTTCGGGTGTGTTATGTGACAAAAAGATCAGCGCAAGAGTGAAGGGAAAGGTGTATAAAACGGTGGTGAGACCTGCGATGTTGTACGGAGCGGAGGCCTGGCCCATCAAAAAGGCCCAGGAGAAGAAGTTGGAGGTAGCAGAAATGAGGATGTTGAGATGGATGTGTGGAGTTACGAGGTTGGATAGGATTAGAAATGAAAGGATTAGAGGAACGACTAAAGTAGTGGAAATATCAAAGAAAGTTCAGGAGAGAAGGCTACAATGGTACGGTCATGTGATGAGAAGGGGGGAAAATTATGTAGGGAAGAGGGTTATGGACATGGAGGTGGAAGGGAGAAGGAGGAGAGGCAGGCCAAGAAGAAGATGGAGAGATTGTGTGGAGGGAGATTTCAGGGAAAAGGGTTTGGTTGGGGACGAATATGAGGACCGGGGCGAATGGAGGCGGATGGTCAGAAATAGTGACCCCGTATAGAGACGGGAAAAGTTACAGAAGAAGAAGAAGTAAGTTAGGATTTACATTTTGTTTATTTAAATAAATCTCAATCTGTGTTAATACCCACTTTTGACAACCAGCGTTAACTGAACTTCGTTCGAGTTAAGATAAGTTTCTCTTTAATTAAATACTACCAACTAGACTACCTTAAAAATTTTGAACATTCCAACACAATAAGATTAAAGGAATGTAAAAATCTTTATTTTACAGACCCTTAAATGGTAAATCTCCTTTAAAATTATTTAAAATATAATTTTGCACAATTCCAATTCTATTGAATAAAATTTGTTATTTCAAATTTGAATGTTTAGACTGCCTTCCCTTACTTTAAGACAAATTTGAAAAAAGTAGTAAATATTTCTAAAACTACTTTTATGCTAGGTTGTTTTGTGGACAGTCGCCCTTGGCAACTCCTTCCTGCATGAAAAAGTAAAAACTTTATATATATATATATATATATATATATATATATATATATATAACTTGCAAATCCTCCTCAACGCCCACACATGAAATTGTGTGAACAAATCTGCTTTAACCCCGATAACACTTCGGGATGGCTCTTACGAAGGTTGTAACTTTTTTTAAGAAGAAATTACACCACACGCACTTTACATCAAAAGATAAAGGACATCGACGTATAACACTGGTATGCATCAATTTTGCTGTCAAGGGTTTTGTAAGTGATTCTTATAGAGTTTTTCCTGCTGATTTCGAATCTGCAATCCGTTTTTCTCAATCAGCTCAGCTTATCCGGCTATGGCCTCATAAGTAAAATAGAATTTTTCGTGATTTTGTCAAAGCGGAATTGGAACAGTAACATCTATCATCACTTGTTTCACTTGTATAATATCTTTTTTTACTTTTCAGGCATATAGATAAAATATTTCATAATGAATAGAGCGTGTAAAAATGATCCAAATAGATTCTGCTACATATGTGGGACGGTTACCATGCCAAATAACCAGTCCCAAATCACTAAATTTGTGAAGACAATGTATAGAGCATACTTTGGAATTAAGCTAGGGGACCAGGACAAAAATTTCGCCCCTCATATGTGCTGCAAGACGTGCATTGAAAATTTGAGAAGATGGAGCAAAGGCAGAGCGAAATCTTTGCCTTTTGGAATTCCCATGATTTGGAGAGAAGGAAAGGATCACGTGACAGATTGCTATTTCTGCATGACAAACCTCCAAGGTGGGCTTATAAATTTATTTTTCTTAAATAGTTTGATCCTCGTATGAAACTTGACATAATATTCACCATAATGTAATATTCACCATATATAGCATAATATTCACCATAATGGTAATCATACATTTACATATACATATTGTTATAGAAAATACATTTACACATACATATTGTTATACAAGTTACATTTACATATACAATGATTGTATATTTTCTTTCTTTTTCATTCATATTGTCCCCGAAGGGACAATATGAATGAAAAAGAAAGAAAATATACAGACTCCATCGACCTATTTCATATCTTACAGACCGCAGCCTTCCCTCACGAGCCGCCACTGTCTGAATGCTTCTTCTATTTCATATGCAAATTTTATACCATGTTTCTGTGTTTCTATTTTCAGGAGTTAACAAGAAGAATAAACACATTGTTGTATACCCTGACATTCCTTCTGCTATGAGACCTGTACCCCATGGTCCTGGAATTCCAATACCCGACCAACCTCAAACCCTGGACTTCGATGATTCTGATGATGAATCAATGACCAATGCCAATGACCAGTCCCAGTCGTATATACCTACAAATACCGCTTCAAATGAGCCGAGGCCTCTCAACCAGGCCAAACTTAATGATCTTACCAGGGATTTAGGACTTTCCAAATTAGCTGCCGAGATCTTGGGCTCACGACTTCGAGAGGACAACTTGCTGGCTCCGGGAACAACATTCTCCTGGTATAGGAAACGAGAGGAAGAATTCCGCAAGTTTTTTGCAGTGCACGAAAATACCTCTTCCTTAGTGTACTGCTGCAATGTTGAGAGGCTAATCGAATCCTTGGGAGGCTATTTATAGACTCGTCTAAACGAAGTTTGAAAGCAGTACTTCTCAACATTGGGAATAGGGTTGCATCAGTCCCTGTAGCACATTCCGTACAACTTACTGAGAGCTACGATAACATGAAATTTTACTGGATGCTCTCGTATACGACCAACATAACTGGAGGATCTGTGGAGATTTGAAGGTAATACTAATATCATAAGTAAACTATTGCTATTGACTATGTTGTTTTTCCAAAGGTTATTTGAGAGCGTATAAGAACACTTAACTTCCCCACAGAAGTGATACAGTCCTATGCATAGATTTTTTTATCTGATAGAACAAATTCTCTAAATTCTTTAAATATTTTCTTTTTTTTTCAGATTGTGGCATTTGTATTGGGAATGCAAGGGGGATACACGAAATACCCATGTTTCCTCTGCAAATGGGATAGCCGAGCGGATGAGAAGCACTATGCACAGCGTGAATGGGCATCCAGAGAGAATTTTGAACCTGGGTCGCATAATGTCGTTTCAGTGCCCCTTGTACCACCAACAAAAATTTTGCTCCCACCACTTCATATTAAGCTGGGCTTGATGAAAAATTTCATCAAATCAATGAATAAGGAGGGTTCAGCATTCCGATATCTCGAGAGTAAATTTCCTCATATATCTGATGCTAAACTAAATGCTGGGGTTTTTGATGGTCCTCAAATTCGAACTTTGATCAAGGATACTCAGTTCGAAAACGCAATGACTCCAACTGAGAAGAATGCCTGGCAGGCATTCAAATCAGTTGTCACTGATTTTCTTGGCAAGCGTAGAAGTCCAGAATACGAGTCCGTTGTCGAAAACTTGATGGAAGCTTTCAAAGCTCATGGGTCGCGCATGTCCATAAAAATGCACGTTTTGTGGTCCCACTTGGACTATTTTCCTGAAAATTGCGGGGATTATAGTGAGGAACAGGGTGAACGATTTCACGAAGATATCAAAATAATGGAAGAGAGGTACCAGGGAAACTGGGATATCAATATGCTGGAGGATTATTGCTGGTGTTTGAAGCGAGACGTGCCCGAAGAAAAACAGACGGAAAGCCAAAAAAACTTCATTCCTTCCTCAATAAACTTTTTTCCATATTCATTGTATGAATAAAAGTATTTATTCACACAATGTTTTCATTTTTCACGAGTGTTCTTATAATATTACTCGTATCACTCGTATCTAGTGTTTAAGCTAAAAAAATCAATAAATTTGGGGATAAAATTGGACTTATACTAAATGGCCAATAGATAAAAAACCTGACCCGATTGAGGAAAACCAATGTCATTTTCGAATTCAGCATGGTCGACTTATATAATATGAGTTGAAAAAACCCTCACAGCAGACAAATAAATTTCATATGCATACCAGTGTTATTGAAACCAGTTTTTTTAAAAAAACATTTTAAATGTTTGATATGACATTGTAACATTTACATGGGAAAATATGGAGTACTGTCAATTGTATTCCTAATTTTTCTTTGTTTTATTCACACTGATCATCTTGATTCAATAGGAAGGAGACAGCATGGGTGAAAGGTACTGTGAACACTTAAAAAATTGGAAACTTTGAGACAAAAGAAAGAAAATTACTGATCGTCTTCCCTCTTCATAAAACTACATAATCCATATTATATAGGTTTACCAGACGTCCGGCAAAAGGAGGAACTATCCTCCTTTTCAATCTCATGTTGTCTGTCCGGCAGGCCTTTTAAATATGTTGATATTGTCTGGCTTTTTACTTAGATATGATCTAGACTTAAAAATGAGCTTCCCACAAGCTCAAACGACCCAATTAATACCTGACATGTCCTTTTGCCGTGTCTGGTAACCCTTTAAGATAAGAAGTGCACACTTTGAGTCCTACTTTTTGTAGTTTATAGGTTGGGATAAAACAACTAAAAACTTTGGTGACAATGATAAAATGAAGGAAAAAGTTTCTCAGTTAATTTGATACGCACAACTCTTTATACAAGTTCGTTTCAGAGCGAACAATTGAGACTCAAAATGAAAGCAAACTGAATGAAATGAGAATCATATTTTCCTCGTTTTCCAGCATCAATATAATCAGAATGTTGTAACTGGCAGCTTGTATTTTAAAATGTTCTTTTTTAAATTGTTCTTATTGTTTGACTGGAACATATATTTCTGTATATAAATTATGTCCAATTTGGGCACTATAAAAATATAATTCACAGTTCATTAAAACTTGTATTTTCTCTTTTTTCAACTTGATGAGAATTACCACTAAAACTGAAAATATCATCTACGTGATTTTAAATTTAGTATATTAAAACGGTAAACAACAATTAATTTAATAAGTTTAAAACTATATAAAATGTATAAGTTTATATAATAAAAGTAGTCTTCAGAGAAATAGTTGGGGTATGATTTAATAAAGCGCTTTTTCAACATTTATCACATTAAATTACACCAATTTTCAATTAAAAAAAGAAAAAGGTAAAAATAATAAATTCCAAAACTATCGTAGATTTTGTATAAAAAATAATTTTTAAATTTTAGAAAAAATGAATGAACCTCCCCACTTTAAGATTGTTCCTCTTTGGTGGTGGCAAATGGTGTTTAGTTTGTGGTCAAGTGCGGTCATGATAGTTGTATAATGATAGATATCTCTTCTTCTGGTGTACAAACAATATCAAAATGGCTATACTCCTTCATTTCTTTATAATCTAGCAACACACATGTTCAAATGTTTTGAAACTGAGTTCGAATAAATTTTTTATCAGGTGAATTGAAAATAATACGACGTGTACTGCCCATGGTATGGTTTGATTCAAAGGATGAATAATGAATCACAATAAAACTTGATTACCCGACATAAGAATGACTTTAGATATATTCTTTTGAAGTTATGACTTATGGTTTGTTGGAGGCCATGAAAAATAATAATGTTTGTGTCATTTAACCTTCGTAACGACAAGGGGAAATAGCGCCACATGCAAACTTTATATGCGTCGTTTTTTGAATTGGCGTTTCTTCCAACGAATGCGTAAAATGGCCTTGAACATTAGTTGACAACAGGATTTTTCTAATTTTCTTTGGCTTTTATCAAAGTTCCTTGGTAGCCGACGCCGATGTAGTTTTGAATGAAGTCACCGCTGTGGTTGCAACAATATCTTCGTCCTTGCTTTCCACGATTTTGCTCTCTAAATTCATCGGGAAAAAGGATCTACAGATCTACAGAAGCTAAGGCTAACAAAGACCCTAAGATTAGGGTGTCAATTTTAGGGAGAAAACTGAAATCTTTAGATTTTCAAAGACTACTAGGACCAAATGATGCATTTTTATGTGCTAAATCGAAATATGGCTTTAAAATCCAGATTTGATCAATCCTAGCTACTTATATTTGAAGTTGAAGTTTACGAAAAATCAGCAATTTTTCCAAGTATTTTTTTATTGCATATAACTACATTTTACATACATTACATACAATTAAAGACATTTTGATTGTATTTCAATATTAAAACTTAGAAATATAGATAGGTTTCTTGAACTTTACCAAGGATACCATGTCTGCCTTGCTCTTGTTCCTGGACATGAGCTCCCTACTAGCCACGTGGCCACTGATGTACGCCTCCCTCCTTTCTTGTGAGCAAACATGTTGTGCTGCTTCAGTTGTCATCCTTACACATCTCTACTAACTGTGTGTGTGAGGGCCATGCAGGAACTTCCATTGGTCTATCCAGAATCTCCTTCATTGCAGCAGTGGTGAGGGAGCAGGTCAGAGGAATCTCAGTCACGCCAGAGTTCCAGTCAATAAGCTCCGAGAGTTTGATGGCATCAGGGTTGATGTCAGGAGTCTTCCTGGGTCTGACACTGCAGTCTCCTACCTGTGTGTCCTCGTCTCCTTCACCTCTGATTTCCAGTATCCTCTTCACTGCCTCCCTCCTCTCCTCCTCCACCTCACTGCACAGCATGGCCTGGAGCACAGCCTCAGAGTGCGCATACCAAGCTGATCTCTTCACTGTAGGCATCACTATTCCTATCACCTCCTTCTGACTTCTGAACAGCTCCAGCAGGTACAGTACATGCCTGGGACCCTCCACCCAGCTGTGATTGAACTTGCTGTTGAACCAGTTTGGCATGTAGACTCCCACTATGAATTCCACAATTACCTTCAGATTCGTCAGGTTCCTACCCTTCAGCCCATGTTTGAAATCCACAATCTGCAGAACCTTAGAGCCGTGGTGACCCACCTACTGTGACAGACTGGCCCAATCTCCAGGAGAGCTAGACTCTGAGGTACCTCTCCCGATCTGATGGCAGTGATGATTCTGTAGTCATATGATTGGCCTGTGCTGAGGTCAGGGCCGGATTAAGACCTTTAGAGGCCCTAAGCACTTAAAAGATTTTGGTGCCCCATATATATGTAATTCAAAATATAAACAAAAATAAACCATAAAATAAAATTTTATTTTTTGAAATGAAACAAAACTTACAGTAAGATGGAAAATAATGTTTATTTTTGTATACTTCCACTTCATTTATATTTGAAAAGTTTTCTCCTACTTTTTTTAATTGCAAAGTCTTTGATCAGATCCTCAAAACTAATCTTACGTAACACATCTGCTTCTATACTTAGTAGAGATAAGGCATCCAGCCTGCCTTGTTGCATAGTTGTTCTGTTGGTATTTTTAATATACTTCAACTGAGAAAATGAACGCTCAGCTGAGCAATTTGTGACCATTAATGTTAAAAATATATGAAAGGCAATTTCTACATTTGGGAAGGCACACTCAATATTGTCTTCTACAATTATTTTATAAAGTTCAGCATGACTGAATCTTGTTTTTACATTTACTATAGCACACGAAAATATTTAATCTATATGTATTTTTAATATGGCGCTCAAAGATTTGATATAAACAAAATAATAACGCAAAGCGTAAAGTGTGTGATTACAACGAAATATATTTATTCTCTCAAAAGGGTTGTTGTTCACTACAAATTCAAACAATGAAAAAAAATAAATACTATATATGAATATATATAATTCAGTTTTCAACAGCTTATAGGCTATAAGCCGCGATTATAATAGTATAATAAATCCATGGTAAATCCGACAATGGAAAATTTCTGTGGTGCCCCCCTTCCCTTGATGCCCTAAGCACGGGCTTATTTTGCTTAATGGTTAATCCGGCCCTGGCTGAGGTCCTTGACTGCCTCCTGACTAAGATGGGGTAGAGGAGGACCAACAGTGATCCTCGTGAAGTTTGGGTTGATCTCCAGCTCAGTGGCAGTAACTAACATCTTCCCTAGTGGCCCGGACCACTTGTTGTTGCTCAATGTCTTGCCATCCAGTGCAGTCACCAGGTGTCTGAGACTCAGCTCCCCAGTGTCAAAGTCACAGACAATCCACACCAACTAAGCTGCTAAGCTTGGCCTCCACATAATGCATTACTCCTCCCTCCCAGCCAGTATTCACATTAGTACTGTCACCTCCTATGACCAAAAGGGTCTGGTCTGCTCCTCTTTCTCTTAGCCAGTTCACCAGATGATCAGCAATGACCTCAGCATAACTTCTCTCCTCTGCAGCTTCCTCTTGTACAAAATGCCACAAATATTTCCCACCTGGTTCATTGCACACTTTGAAGTGTTCTTCCTTAATGAGGCCAGGAAACTGCCTGTCACTGGCCTCAGCTTCCATCATCACTTTGGTGTCATCTCTTTGCCCATGATGCCATTTTCCCTAATCTCTTCATTATACTTCTTGACCAGCTCCTTAGTCAGTCTCTCCTGAGCCCTCCTCACCTTGTTGTGGTCAATCACCAGTGGTGTGTCAAACTCTGTGATAAGACCAGCATCAATCCAGGCAGCAGTGGCAATCTCTGCAGTCTCTCTCAGCCCAGTGTGATGTCTCAAGCTAGACAGAGCTATGTTGGTGATATCTTCAGTGTTGCATTTCTTCCTCTTAGCCACAGGCAAGGAAGAAGTTGTCGCAGCCTCTGGTGTGAAGTCTTCGTCCTCCTCTCTCCTCTCTGCCTCCTCCAGTATATCTCCAGTCTCCTCCAACTCCATCTCCAGCAGTGACTCCTCCCTCAACTCCTCTTCTTTCTTGGCTGACTCCTCTGCCTTCCTCCTCTTCTCCTCTGCCTTCCTTCTCTGCTCCTGTCTCTGTAGCACTGCTTCCTGTCTCCTGGTCTCAGGGTGATCAGCTAGACCAATCTGGTGTGCCCCCACACTGCCCATCTTTTCTCTGTGACCTTTAATGAAGGCAAGCTCCTGCACTGGTATCTTCTGCTCGCTCCTGCAGCTGCAGTCAATGTGAACCTCACTGTTGCAGACAGGGTTGCACCCAAGCTCACTGCAGCTCCTGATCACACAGTGACAGGTCAGGATGTCCACCAATTTGTCCAGTTTCATCATGAACCTATCTTTGACCTCTAGCTTCACATTGCCAATGGACACCTTCACTGCCTCATCCCAGACATCCCACAGTGCCTTCACTTTAGCCCTGATCCTGACCTCAGTGTTCATTACAGGTCCTGTGAATAGAGCGTTGGCCTTTCTCCACTGAGCCAGTAGCCCTTGAACAATACCGTTGTTAATCAGGTCATTAACTGGGTAATTCCCCTTCTTCCTCACTCATCTCTCTCCTAAACAAACCATACCTCAGCAGATCTCTGGCTGTGGGCAGCTCAGCAGGAGGAAGTTCCCTCCCAGTCCACACCAAATGACTTGGGTGACAACTTGATTTGCTTCGGGTTCTGATTTTTTTCTGACTCATCCTGTGGACCTGTGAACAAAAGAAATGTCATTGAAATTTGGATAGGCCTACTGATTATGATTATATAAAATTAAGTTAATTGAAATTCTTAATATCTTCCTATAAGCTCAGATAAAAGATTGTGTTGTTATAGGTAAAAGACTTACTTATTCAAAGTAATGACAATTTCATATATCTATCATATCAAAATATACAGAAAGTTTGGGTCACACATAACATTTCGAATAATTTGAATTACACAATATTTATATTACGAAGTAATCAAAATTGTCAAAAAGGAGGGAAAGCACATGCATTCACAATTAAAACTCCAGCATTTGTGACTATGTGAAACTTATAAACCATACTGCACACCAAAAATAACCAAAGTTGACCACACATATCAACGGCACATTGATATACGATGCTAGTCTTATTTAGGTTATATTTCAAACCTTTATGGTCAAATATAAGCAGGTAAATGGCTTTTTTAAACAACACTAAAGATATTTCTAAGTTTGCTAGATAATATGACATCATTTGAGCATTAGTAGTATTTGAATTGTTGACTTTACTAAAATTGACACACCCGACCCTGAGATCCACTCTAACGTTAGCCCGAGAGAAAGGAGAGAGTAGGGGGTTGAAAGAAGAGAATAAGGGGTTAAGTAAGTAGCAAAACCTATCATTCGTGGGTTAACATTCATTCAGAAAGAGAGAGAAAGACTCACCATCATCATCCGCCAGGCACTGCCGACAAATCGGAAAAATAGTCGAAGAGAATAGGAAAGGGGTGAAGATGAAAAGAAGTAAAATAAGAACGCTTACAAACCAGAGCTGGGCAATTGCGGCATATTTTGCGGTACTGCGGTACTGCGGTACTACCAAACTACCAAACCGGTACCAAACCGGTACGCGGAAATTTGAATGCGGTAGCGGTACTGCGGTATTTTCAGCGATCCTTTGCGGTACTGCGCGTTATGCGGTACCGGTTTGCGGTTTGCGGTAGTACCGCAGTACCGCAGTACCGCAAAATATGCCGCAATTGCCCAGCTCTGTTACAAACCATGCAAACACAGTCTTAACTCAAGCGCTGTCATACCATACAAACTACAGACATACAAGTAAATACAGGATAAGAAAAAAAAATCTGAAGAGTATAACAAAAAGTGGGTTAGTTTACGCTTCGAGCTACAACTAAGTTCGTATAAGTCTAATTTTTTTTAAAAATTTTATTGCTGGTATATCGCACGCTGGCATATCACAAGCTAGCATTAATCGTCAACAGACTCATCCCCGACCATTACCCCCAGAGCTCCTGTTGCTAATTGTTTTATTATTTTAAACAACGTTAATATTTTTAAAATGCCTATCTAAACGTTTCTTAAACATATTAACGCTGGTAGAATTCACGAAGGACGCGGGAAGATTATCCCATTTATCAATTACTTTAAACATAAAAAAGTTTTTAGCGATGTTAGTAATGAAACGTCTGCCACGTAATTTAAATCCGTTATTACGAGTATTGCTATTATCGAAAATGAACAATTTGTCAAAATTTACGTTATCGATTTTATTAACGATTTTGAAAACTTAAATAAACTCCCCCTTTAATCTCCTAGTTTCGAGTGAATGCAAGTATAACTCTTTTATCCTATCTTCGTAAGACTTGTTGCGTAGTGACGAAATTAGCTTCGTGGCGCGTCGCTGAACCCTTTCCAACCTGTCAATATCCTTAGCAAATACGGGCACCAGAACTGAACTGCATATTCTAAGTGAGGCCTGACTAGGGACTTGTAAAGGGGCAATATAATATTCTTCGATTTAAATTGGAAATTACGCGCAATAAAGCTTAACATCCTATTAGACTCCAGGCACTGGTTCCTAACTTTTAAATCCTTAGATACGTGTACGCCTAAATCTACTCCCTCGTCAACGCTCGCTAACTGTCTATCGTCCATCGTGGACGTGTAATTACACTGCCCAACACCAATTTTGCTGATTTAATTCTAACACCTGTTTTTAGGTAACTTTGGTCTGCTGATTTCAAAAATCACCTTAGTTTTTGCCTATCACGTCAGGTTTTCGAGCAATCAAATACGGATATTTTGGAGATATCGCATTTTGGCAGGATTATGCCCAATTTTTTTTTTTTTTTTAAATAAGTTTTTACATACTCAGAATCAGCATGGAAAAGTAAACAATTGTGCAGGGAGTGAACTTTAATATACAATGGTAATATTGACACATAAAGTGATTAAAAGTGTTTAAATAAGCAAAAAATGAATCCATATTAAAGCAAGCACGGGACCAGTTTTCTTAACATTGTCTTTTCTTGTTTTCTTACTTTTCAGTGCTGATAAATTTTCTCTTATAGGACTTCCTAGAATGAGAGATGTCAAGACAATCTCTTTGCAAGCTCCAGCAGTAGTCAGCCATCAAATAGGTATCCCATCTTCCTTGGTATCGTTCTTCCATCACTTTGATATCTTGGTGGAACATTTCACCTTGCTCTTCACTAACATCACCAAGATTTTCTGGAAATTTATCCAGATGACTGTTGAGATAGTGAACTTTAATGCTCATGTTGCAACCCAACTGCTGAAAGTTTACAAGTAAATCCTTTGCAAGATCTTTATAATTTTCAGACTTTTTGTTTCCTAGGAAGTTCTTAACTACTGCCACAAAAGCATTCCAAGCTCTTGCCTCCGTACATGACCTTTAGATTTAATGCACAGATTTGCGTATTCCACAGATAAAATTTTAACAGCAAAACAGCTGTTAACAGGTCTCAAAAATCATCAATTTTGATAAGCGCCCTTCATGGATCACCCAAAATAGGCATATTGCATTGCACGAAAACCTGATGTGATGGACAAAATCTGAGGTGATTTTTGAAATCAGCACATCAATATTATCCAGAAACAGGTCTTAGAATTAAATCAGCAGCAAAAACATTTTTTTTGTTGGGCAGTGTTATTGTTACGAGGACCTTATGCAAAACTTTACATCTGTCTACGTTAAATTGCATCTACCATTTATCCGTCCACTCTATAATCCTATTTGCATTGTCTTGGAGCCTATTTCTATCGTCCACGTTAAGAACTTTACCGTTACCGCTTATTTTAGTATCGTCCGCGAATTTTGATATGTTACTGGTCAAGCCTACATCTATGTCGTTAATGTAGATTACGAATATGAATGGGCCTAACACTGAACCATGAGGGACACCGCTACCTACATCCAACCACCCCGATTTCCTACCATTAGCAACGACCCTCTGTTTCCTGGCACGAAGCCATTCCTCTAACCCAGTGGTCGGCGAACTTTTTTGGGTATTACCCCCAAAATATATTTGTGTACAACGATATTACCCCCAGACTTGAAATTATTTGTTCGAAAAAAATATAACTTTGATAATTAGCCTCGCTTATTAAATAATAAATTTTTGTGCAATTTTATTTATATGTTTATTGAGCCTTCATTACCCCCGAGATTTTCATTTTTACCCCATTTGGGGTAATTTACCCCGGTTCCCCGACCCTTGCTCTAACCAGTTAGCTATCTGATCGCGTATACCGTGCGCTTTAACCTTCGCAATTAATCTTCTATGTAGAACTGTATCGAACACTTTTTATAGTCTAAATGAATAATGTCAGCCGCTCTATGCCTATTGGATTCGCGCACTATTTCGTTATAAAACTCTAACAAATTAGTTAAACAATATCTATGGCGTCGAAACCTATGCTGACTACTATTAATCAAATCGCGACTTTCTAAGTGATCGACGATACGATCCCTAACTACGGATTCCAAAAGTTTACCGACAATTGACGTTAAGCTAATGGGCCTATAACTACTAGCTACTGTGCGGTCGCCTTTTTCAAAAATGGGCGTAACGTTAGCTAATTTGAAGTCTTCAGTAATAATCCCCTCTTTCAGTGACTTATAAAAAAGTTTTGTTAATGGGCCTACGATAACGTCTTTCAAATCTTTGAAATGTCTAGGGCCTGGAGTCTTGCCTTGCTAACTTTTAGCTTATCGATATAATGCGCAATCTCACCCTCTTAAACAGTTATTTCATTCAAATAGTCTCGCTGCTAAATGGAACGGTATCGTCTACGTCGGGGGCATTATTCACGTCTTCTACGGTAAAAACTGTCGCAAAAAAGTTGCTAAAAATATCGCAATCGCCTGAGCGTCGGAAGCCAAAGCGCCGTTAACCTCCACTAGAGGGCCTATGTTATCTTTTATCAACTTACGATTATTGACGTAGTCAAAAATCTTTTTTGATTATGTTTACTATCCGCAGCTATAAGTATGTACCACATCATAATGGAGATGAGAAACCAAATGCGGAGAGGGTGAACGCTTCATGACGAATGCTTGCGTCTGCTTTCTCCAATTCATTGAATGCAAAGAAGGTATAATTGACTTCAACTTTCTGATATCGAACAGTTTTAAGGCTGTGGACTCGACACGAGTTTCGTATGCTGACTTCACAGTGAAATCCTTAATATGGTTTGTAAGAAACTCCCAACGGTAAACAAAGGCAGAAAACAGTACGTAAATTCTTTGTAGAATGCCGAAGATGTACACCGACTCCATTGAAGATGATACAGCGGCAATCACAGGATTGAGCGAATCTCATTCTCATGAAACGAAAAACACTCTTTCGTTTCTAACAACTATTTTATCTTCTACTCGTTATTTTGTTCCTGAATAGCAAGTTTGCCATCTGATGTGTCAATAAAACTAACCGCAAAAGACATCTCAGAATGGCTCTAATTAGGCGTACAGTCTAATATCCGCAAGTAGTACTTAGCTCTTTTCAGCCTTGCAAATATATCTTCTACAAGTTTCTTCGCAGGTAATAAAACTTTTCATTCTGGATTCCTTTCTTTGCATTAATCCATCACATCCTTGGAAATCATGCTAGCGAATGGTCCTTCATCACTTTGCTTCGTCGTATTCTCCATGTAGTTGAATTAAACCCAGGAGTTTACCGTTATTCTACGTAAAGAGTCTGTCAGATGAGCTTCGGGAAGCCGTATTATGGAAGAACATTATCCTTATGAGCCGCTCTAAAACGTTCATTTATCGCTTCTTCTTATCTTTCATTGTGCCTAAAGCTCTAAGTAAATGCAATCATCCTATTTCATCCTTCGCTCTGCTTCAAGCCACGTTTTATATGAATCAAAATGACTACGTGACTTTTCATGGCGCATCAGAATCACTGACATATGCCCCAATCACTCGAACCATCAATTACCAGGGACGAATTTACTTTGAAGTCGAACAGCTTGCAACAGAATGCAAATTTTGTCCTTGAACGTCGAATGAAGCAGCCAGCGCCGCGTCAGGACGTTAACGTTTTCAAGCGTTCTGTCTAGATTCTTCACAGAAAACTGGCGTTTACGCTCATCCAGAAAAAGAGTTATGCCCCTTATGTTTGATGGTCCATCGATCACTAGCAGGTTTTGAATTTTATTCGTCAGACTAGTCCACAAAGTAGGGACAGAATCTCTGATGCTTGTTATAGTTTCCTTTTATCTACAATGACATTGTCATCGTTATTCTAGTGTTGCCTACTCTGCGAACGACTTCCTACTCGATCAAAGGTTGTCCTTACTAGATCAGAAGAAATTTTTAATATGCAAACATCTTCCTTCGTTTCCAAATGTAACTCGGCTTTTCGTTTTCTTTACTTTGCTCCTGATGGCATCTTACGGAATAATGAGAATGTTTTGTCTCCTTTCTGAAATTCAAACAGAAAAAAATGAGTTTTACATTTTTGTATCATACATCATTTGCAGTCATGTGTTTTAAGTTAAAGTGCAAACAATGTCAAAAGTAAAATTTTTGGAAATATTGTCATACCTCGACGATATTTGCAAGTGGAATATGGCGCCCGCTGAAACGCGGTGCACACCACTGTGGCCGGGCATGATAACAGGACGTTGGATAACAGGACGTAGAACTTTACGTGGACTCGAACGACGGTTCGTTATATACTGTGAACGAAGAGAACGGTTATCTATTTAAATTCTGAACAGACAAAATGTCGTTTAACCTCACTTCTCTATCGGGAAACGGTGTTAAATAGTTTCTTTCTATTATATTTTATTTAAACATTTAAGTGAGCGAGCTGTTCGCGCCCCTACTTTTCATACTTTTTATACCCTTCATCAATTCATCCAATTTTTCTTTAAATTTACTACATTTCTATAATGATGAAATTATCGGCAGTCCTCAACTGTTGTAATTAAATTGGCATTGATTAAGTGATTTTTTCGAATACAAGATCGCGCACTCTAAATTCATCTGTTCTCAGTTTTCACCGACTCCAGTTGGATATATTGGTGCGCAAATTAATTGCTGAATTCCACGAATTAGCGAAGACATTGACTGAGATGTTGATAGGGCATAGGTAGGTCAAGAATAAGTAAATTAAATTAATTACTTTAAATGGTTCAAAAGAAAAGAGGTCAAGAAAAATTGAAGATTATTCAACAATTAATAACTACAAAAAGATACTAGGATAACATTAATCAAGTGAGGCAAAAACATTAATATATGAATGAACATGGCCAAACAACATTTATACGGCATAACCTAAGAACCTTAGACATAACGCACCATATAAATAATGTCTTACAAACTAAATTCTTTATTATTATACGAAACAACTGATACTAAAGATATGAGTGTGATGATTCAGTATTCAAGGTATGAAAAATGTGAAAGGAAATAATTTACTTCATGACGTCGTAGTCTGTCAAATTGTTCAATAAGTAAATTCATAAATAATGTCTATGAAATTATGATAGTTCGTGTAAATGTAACGCCCAAACATCGAAATCGCTCAGTGAGCGAAGAAAACAGCCACAACACGTTGTCGATGCACCTAAGTGACCACACACCGATGTTAGATATTTTTTCGCTTCATGGCCGTTCTCAAACAACCAAAACACGTTGTGGAAGATTTGAAAATTATTGAATGCCCAGTTAGGTCAACTGTACATAATTGACGATTGGTTAGGTTAAGTCGTGATATTTTCGTTAAAACTAACGAAAATATCACGGCTTAACCTAAACAATCGTCAAGGGCGCACAATTAACCGAACCGCGCATTCAGTTAACCTAACCGGGCACAAAGTTGACCTAACCGGACAATCAGTTGACCTAACTGGGCATTCAATTAACCTAACAATTTGGTTAATTTTTACATTTACGTCTCATTCTAAAGTTGCTTAAAATTAATCGAAACCTTCGGGAAAATTATTGATAATCATTTTTTAAAGGACTTTATCTTTTTTCTAGCATATCTGCTTAACTTTGCTTTTTAATTGGTGAATACGTCGATAAATATACGTCGTGTTTATATCATTTCAATATACGTCGTGTTTAAATAGAATCGTCCACAACGCGTTGTGGTCATATCCGAATCGTCCACAACGCGTTGTGGTCATATCCAAATCGTCCACAACGCGTTGCGGTTGTTTGAGAACAGCCATGAAGCGAAAAAATACCTAACATCGGTGTGTGGTCACTTAGGTGCATCTACAACGTGTTGTGGCTGTTTTTTTCGCTCACTGAGTGATTTCGATGTTTGGGCGTAACATATATCATATAATTCATTATAGGGAGTAATAAGAGAAAATTAATTATAAAGACACGGGAGAAGGAGTTTGTGGCCCTGGTACAAGAGAGAGTGAAACAATAAATAAGTAAAATAAGTATATACAATAGTACTTAACAAACTTTGTGCATTTGGGATGAAATAAGTAAAAATCGCTTCTTAGAGCGAGTTACTTATGGCACAAACATGAATATCGTCCGAACATGGGAATGGTAGATCTCCTGATGGTCACACACACACACACACACACACACACAATATATATATATATATATATATATATATATATATATATATATATATATATATAATGAAAGATGAATCATGAAGTCATGAGTCACTGTTCATGATTTTAAATACAAATTAATCATCAAGAGTGTTTTGATGTCTAACCATTTGTAAACTCGATGAAGATTCTAGTCTCGGTTTATTGAAATGATATGTGGTAACTGAATCTGCAAAACAACTTTAAAGCGCATAACGAGTTTTCTTTCTAACAGCTGCTGCTAAATATGTTGTGATTGTGAATTTGTATGCATAAATCTCATATCAAAATTTAAATAAAAAATTGTAGAAAGAATGAGTGAAGTGATTTTGAAATAGGTTTAATTTCGCGTGAAAATTTAAATCTTTTAAAATGAAGACGTACAAAAGTAAAGTGATCCGATACCCAGGGTAGAGCCGAAGGCTGAGTGCATTGTCAACAAGAGAAATTATTGTTTGACATTCCCCGATAGATTCATGGTTGAGTAATTAAACTACAAAGGGGAATAGCTGGACAAGGTTGGACAAGCTGGACAAGGTTGCTTTTCATTATTGAAGCTTGTAAAGGCTTGGGTGTGTTTATTCTTTGGTCTCGTCTCAGGGAAGCTCTCGAGAGAAAATTTTAAATTTTAATTTTAAATTTTAACTTTAAATTTTAAATTTTAACTTTGATTTTGAATTTTAATTTGAGAATTTCTTTACGAAAGATTTAAGAAAGGCCGAGTGTAGAATTTAACGAAGTTGAGATTAGAGCCAATAGAAGATCAGTAACTTTTGTACGAATGATGTCATGTAATGAAAATTGTTTTGATAGGCCCTTTAGACACTAAAGGTTCTTGTAATCTTAAAGTGTAACTTCGAGTTATAAAGCAGTTGTTGTTGTTGTTGGTTAGCCGATCAGCCCACCCTGATCGAGCAAGCCAGCGGCACGCAAGTAACCGATTGCCCTCTCCGGAGTGGACCAGAGGTTCAGCGCACTGGTGATGTTGTGTTGTGTTCTATGTTGTGCTAGAGCAGTACAGTCTGTCATAATGTGTTCAATTGTTTGTGGTGTCCTGGCACAGGTGGCAGGTGTCGTCTATGGAGTTGTCTAGTCTGTGTTTATATGTCTGTAAGTTGGGGTGATGTCCACATCGGAAGCGTGCAAAGTTAACGCGATCCGATCTGCTTAGGCTGGTCTCTGACCTGTCAGTGGGTGGAGGTTTCGCACCTAGGACCGCATTCGGACCGAATCGTGTCAGTGCTTTGCGGGTTAGGTGTGTGTGTATGTGTTTTCTGTACTCTGTAATGTCTGTGGGGCGTGGTATGGAATGGAGCATTTGGTTGTAATTTTCTCTCTGATGTTACCTTAATGGTGCGAGGTGTTGGTGCATGATTGTACATTAGGGTGGCCCACTTTTCAATTTTTTTTGAAAAGTATAGGAGATCGTGGTTTTTCCCATTATTTGGCACTATACTAGCACATTGGTACCATTTTTACAAAAATTGATCAATATTTAGGGGTCTCGCATCGACCTTGAAATTACTAATTTTTTTTTTTAAATGCGTACGTTTTAACTTTTTACTGAATCAAGATAAATCATTAAGTAGGGATGTTTTCTGAATCCTCTTAATGAGAGAAGTCGTTTGGTGTGCCTGCCAATGTCATACGACTAACGGTTTAAAGGTTGTGCCTGTATACAGGTAATACCAATGTGCTAGTATAGTGCCAAATAATGGGAAAAACCACGATCACCTATACTTTTCAAAAAAATGAGTCACCATACCCGG
The DNA here is from genome assembly GCA_023014485.1 of Bathynomus jamesi. Classification (NCBI taxonomy): domain Eukaryota; kingdom Metazoa; phylum Arthropoda; class Malacostraca; order Isopoda; family Cirolanidae; genus Bathynomus; species Bathynomus jamesi. The sequence goes on along the minus strand of JAJOZX010000110.1, from coordinate 381,378 downwards.
GCGGAATGTATAATGTATATAGGTAATTAGAAAATGCACTATGCCTGTGCCAGGTACCTAACCTATTTCTTTTTTTGCAGATCATAACATTTTGAAATTCTGTCTGAGTTCCTCATCCTTTGTCATGGACAAATCGATGGCAACCATAACTGGAAGAACTCTTGAAGCTACAAATAGAGAGTCATCAAAAGGAAAGGCGAAAATAACATCGCTACCTTCTCTAAGATCGGCCTTTGAAATTTTTTTAGTTGGCCAACCGTCGTCCTCCATCAGTGGTAGCAAATTGCCAACAACACGGCAGGTTTTGCAATACTTCTTCAGTGTTATCCAGTACACTGCTAACAGGAAAGACGCATTCAAAGAAACCGTAAACAACGTCTTAAAGTTTTGGAACATGGCCCGCATTAAAACAATCAGAAAGCTCAACTGCGAACGGAAGCTAGAGGCATTGTGGAAAAGTGGCACTTACTCCAAAAGAGCAGAAAACGAGAAACTGACGCCGGAGGAAAACGGCAGAAGTTTTCGGACAGTGTGGACAAGCTGTGGGATATCGGAGCATCTGACGCTGTCGAAGATATAAAGAAGAATCGACTGCTGTCCGACAAGGACAAGAAAGAAGACATTGACTTCTACCTCGATCAACGTGGTCCTCGGGTGGCAACGATGAGCGGGAACGATAAAGTTTTCGCTGTAAAAAGAAAGCTACAGGAAGGAAGAAAACGTCCTCGCCAGGAGCCACAAACCTCAAAGTGTGCATACGAAACCGGAGATGAGGCCATGGAGAATGATGATACTGGCATGTCAGGAGAGTCGGAGACAGAACTAGCGTTCCCCCTGCCGAAAGAGCCAAGTGTGTCTGTCAATCTTCCTCGCTGCATCCTTAATGCACCTGCTGTCATGGAAGTGGCTGATCGTTTCCGCATGTCCAATAATCAGGTGCGTATTGTGTATAGTATTCATCGATAGCGTCAGTTTTAAAGTGTCCCGTAACCCACGTGTATTCTTGACAGTTTCCTTTCCACTTTCCATTCTCTACATAGGTAGTAAGCATTGTGGCTGCTATCACACGTTCGGCGGATCCACCAGCAGACCTCAATCAGTTCAGCATCTCGAAAGAAACGGCTCGCCGGGGAAGAGTGTCACATCGCCGTGAAGTGGCGACGGCTGTGAAGGACTCCTTCACGCCACCGAGGCGCACTGTTGTCCACTTGGATGGCAAAATGGTCAAGGTCAGTTGATTAAGTTTTCATAGCTATCAATTTAGTAATGAGATTCATGAAGCATAATGTCAATTAAAAAGAGAACTGAATGTGAACAAAAATAGGTTACTTTACAACCATGAAATTGAAATATATGGCATGTGTTTCAGAACTTCCTTGGAACGGCGGAGCACCGCCAAGCAATTCTCATCTCCGGGGCTCCTCATTGCACAGAAGGAAAGTTGCTGTCAGTCCCAGCTGTTGCTGACGGCACCGGACTGTCACAGGCGCGGGCAACCATACATGCTCTCGAAGATTGGGGATGTGAGGAGAGCGTCATCCGACTCTGCTTCGACACCACTTCCACCAACACGGGGAGGGTGCAGGGTGCAGTTGTCCGGCTGGAAAACATGCTCGGGCGACCGCTACTCCAGCTGGGATGCCGTCATCACGTCCTAGAGCTTATCGTGTCGTGGGGGCAGTAGCCGTCACCCTGCTCGGAAGGACTACGGCACCAACTGATCCTTTGTTTCAGCAGTTGAAGAGAAGGTTAGTTCATTTTTTGTGCAATGTAAAGTTAGGACACACATGATATTCCACTAGTTTATAAAACAGCAAGCCAAACCGGAACTTCAGAGTTTTCTCACAATTTTATTGTTTATTATTTTGGAAGATGGGACGAGCTCGATCTCTCGACCTACTGCAAGCTGCAGGTCGAGAATCTGGCGGAGAGTACGTGGCTAATAGAACTCCGGGACGCGGCGGTCAGCTTCCTGAGCACAGCTTCTGGTTTCGTCAGAGACGATTACCGGGAAGTGGCAGAGATCACGCTCCTGGTACTCGGGACACAACCACGCCGTGGCATTCACCTCATGCGCCCAGGAGCCTACCACCACGCAAGATGGATGGCTAAAGTTAGTATTTTCAAACAAAAATAATCTAGAGATAAGTTTAAATGTTATTCAAAGATAAACATTTCATTATAACGCAAACAAAGTAATTGGTAACAATAAACCTGTCTTACTTACAATGGTGCCTATTCTGTTTCAGGTCATCTACTACAGAAAACTGCTGATGTTCAGTAGGCAGCTGGAGCTCGACGCCGAGCTGGTCGACAAACTGCACAAGATCGTGGTGTTCATCGCTCTTCTGTACGTACCAGCTTGGTTGGCGGCCCCTGTAGCAGCTGATGCGCCGTTGAATGACCTGGTACTATACCAGCGTCTTCTGAGGTATAGGGCAGTGGACCGCGAGGTGGCAGAAGCGTCACTTGCAGTGATGAGGCGGCACTTCTGGTATCTGAGGCCTCAGACCGTCATCTTCGCTCTATGCAGCAACAAGGTGGATGGCACTGTGAAGCAACAGATGGCAGAGAAGCTGTCCCACCTCCCTGTACCCAAAGACTTCACATACGAGAACGTCTCAGTCGACGAGATGACGCTACTCCCCGACCTGATCGACGAGTCCTCCTGGTTCTTATTTGCAGGTCTGAAGATGTATGGGTCTTCGTGGCTCACCCTGCCAACTGATAAGTGGGACGAGAACGAGGACTTTTGTCGTCTGAAGGATGTGATCTCTAATCTCCAGGTCACCAATGACGTCGCTGAAAGAGGAGTCCAACTGATACAAGACTATGCGAACACGGTCACAAAGGACGAGGCACAGCTGCAGGATCTTCTGCAAGTGGTGGAAAAGAACCGGAAAGAGCTCGGCGACTTCAAGAAGTCATCACTCGCCACGATGACATAGCACAGAGGGACAACGTTGCAGCCAGTGACGTGTGATAGTGGTCAATACAATGCAAAAGTGATTGTTTAATTTATTGTTTCGTTCTTCCTTATTTGTCTGCTATTTGCTGATTCTTTTGAAAAGTATAGGTGATCGTGGTTTTTCCCATTATTTGGCACTATACTAGCACATTGGTATTACCTGTATACAGGCACAACTTTTAAACCGTTAGTCGTATGACATTGGAAGGCACACCAAACGACTTCTCTAATCAAGAGGATTCAGAAAACATCCCTACTTAATGATTTATCTTGATTCAGTAAAAGGTTAAAACGTACGCATTTTAAAAAAAAAACTTGTAATTTCAAGGTCGATGCGAGACCCCTAAATATTGATCAATTTTTGTAAAAATGGTACCAATATGCTAGTATAGTGCCAAATAATGGGAAAAACTACGATAACCTATACTTTAAAAAAAAATTAAAAAGTGGGCCACCCTATTGTACATGTAGTGGCAAGGGTGTTGTGAGTTAGTTGTCGCTGCTGCCATGAATTGTGTTCCCCTCATATCTAAATTTTCCCTAACTTTCAGTATTTTTGTTTCTGTGTGCAGGTGTTCTATTGGTGTTGTTTGAGTACATCCTGTAATGATACGAAGTGCGTTCTTTTGTATTGTCTGTAAGGTGTTTATGTGTGTGTTTGAGATAATGGGTGCCCAGCACGGGCTAGCATAGTCCATAACTGAGCGAATATATTGTTTGTATATAAGTGATATTGTTTCCTGCTGGTGTCCGAAGTTTGTGCCTGTTAGTACCCTAAGCGTGTTAAGTCTTGACGTACATTTGTTTTTAATGTCCTGAATGTGGTTTGCAAAAGATAATGATGTGTTGTATGTGACCCCAAGTATTTTGGTCCTGTGAGTGTGTGGAATGTTGGTGTTGTTTAGTGTAAGCTGTGGAGTTATCTGGTGTTCTTTTGTGTTGCTTGTAAGCAAGGTGATGGTTGATTTTGTGGGCGCTACTTTGAGTCTATTGTGTGTGTGTCAGTCTTTTATACTGTTTATGTATGTTTGTAGGTTATTTGTAGCGGTGTCGATGTTGTTGTGGGTGGATGTTAGAGTGATGTAATCTGCATATGATGATAAGGTAAGCTTGTTATCTATGGGTGTTGGAATGTCATGCATGTATAAGTTGAAGAGTGTTGGTGAGAGAACAGAGCCTTGAGGGATCCCGTTCGGAAAAAGCTTGTTTTTGGATTACTTGCCATTAAATGTTACATGTATCTTCCTGAAAGATAGTTGCTCAGCCACCTTTTGGTGTTATTGTGCATGTTTGTGTTGAGTATTTTGTTTATGAGAGGGGAGCGTGGGATAGCATCAAATGCTTTACTAATGTCTATTGTTGCTAATAGTGTACGTTGAGCTGGTCGTCTGGAGTTGATTCCATCCATGATGTGCTGCGTGAGGTTAGTGAGTAATGTCGTGGTTGAGTGGTGAGGTCTGAATCTATGTTGAGTAGGCGATAGTGGTATGTGTGGGTTGGTGATTTGTAAGATTAGTCTTTCTGTTACTTTGGAAGGTGTGCATAGTAAAGTAATGGGTCTATAGGAAGCTGGTTCTGTTGGATTTTTGTTTGGTTTGAGTAGTGTAATAATTTTACCTTGTTTCCATATGTTAGGAATAATACAGTGTTGATATGAATATGTGCTGATGTTTGTGAGAGCTAGTATTCCCTGTGGGCCCAAGTGTTTAAGGTGTATGTTAGATATGTTGTCTGGTCCAGTAGCCTTCGAATTCTTCATGTTTTTGATGATCTTGGTGGTCTACTCTGTATATAAAGCAGTTGTAGTTCTGGCCTGTAAAGTTGAAGTGGCTTAGAAAATACTTAAACCCTGTGGCATGATTGAAATTTTCGAAGTTGAGTTAAAACTATTTCACGCTGTACGAAAATCTGAATTGCCTTTGTTTTACGCGAACTTATTTGTGAGATCTTAATGTTAGTCAATAGAAAAAGAATTTTATGAAATTTCTGTGAATTTAATTATTGTTCACTTATTAGGTAAATCTTAAACTTGTAAGTTTACGACACATTATGTTTCCTCAGGGGAGAATAAATATCTTGTGGTGATCGTTTCCCGAGAAAACCGGTGAAGTTAGTGCATGACCATTTAAATCCTTTGTGAAAATTTACTTGATTTAATTGACGGACTTTTTTCCTGGAAAACCTGCGGAATTCGCGTAGAACTTTTGTGAGTAAATTTAAAAAAAAAATTTGTACGTAAACTACTTTTGTACACTTATTCTTAGATTTCGAAATTTGAATTTAGTTCTATTTCTAGAGTTACACGCAAATAAAAATCTGTATAAATGCTTTTTGAGACTTAAATTATTGCAAACATTTTCATTAAATTGAAATTTTTTTTTTTAAATAAATTTGTAATCGTACATCTGTATATTTCTTTTCAATTTATGTCCTATTTTGAGTAAATTAAATAAACTTTATAAGAGGGAGTGTGTTGTCTCTATGCTACTTTGCAATAGGCCTCTCTTGTAAGCTGAGAATAAATTAACATTGAAAGTTCGACATTCAAAGTGGGCTTCAGCCTTCAAGTAAGCCAAGAAAACTAGTGTATAAAATTGAAAGTCCATCCGAGTGGATAGGCAGAGTCATTCTGAAATAAACGAACGCGCGCGCGCAATAAGTGCAACCGAAAAAGGAGTTGCACCACAAATATTTTTTTTAATTTTGAATTTTTAACGCCAAATCTTTTTAGTGTGCTATTCTTGTACTTCTCTTTTTAAGGTTTATTATTATGGACACAAAAAGATTTCCATTTTTGCATTACGCATTTTACAGACTGGTCCAAAATTCATTTAGGCCACGCTTTTGTTGTAAACATAAATTTTGCACAAAATTAGTGTTTATCCTATATTCTGAACAAAGGTTTGTTAGCTATTGAGAACTTAACATTTACTTTAACCTCACGAACCACTTACATTTTGAGTGCAGCTTCCCATACTTGGTCTCACTGGTTTTGGATGTGAAACTCAAAATTTTTATGGTTGTGGTATTTTTGTACATGTATGGACTGAATTGCTTTTCACAAAAGAGTATAAAATTTTGAACAAGGGTCGTCTGACGATAAACAAAATTATTTATTTTTACCACAAACGATATAAATTGTAAACTACCGAAATTTTGTTTTTACGTGCTGCGGACAAGAGACGTGACGCTCGGCGGAGCTTAGAACTCTCAACAAATAAGCTAAATCCATCGTCACGCGGACAACTTTTAAACCAAATAAACTGTAACAAAATTTTTTTAGTAAACAAATTTGTTCGATGTTTACATCAAATTTTACGTCGTTGTCCTTCATCTTTAGATGTAAAGTGCGTGTGGTGTACATACATACTTCATACTTCAACTCCCAGGTAGGCTAGTTAGTCTGTCAGTGGAGCCATCTTCCTTCGCCACTCCTCCCTGTCCAGCAGCACTCCCGTTTCCCTGAGCTCTTGCATGCTGGGCAAATAGTATCTTCGCAAGCTCTCCTCCACTTCGTCCCTCCATCTCCTTCTTGGTCTCCCCCGCGGTCTTCTGCCATTCCCTGGTCTCCACTCCCAGCACTTCCTCGCAGTTCTCCCCTCCTCCATTCTCTCCAAGTGGTCCAACCATCTCAATTTGGCGGCGTCGATTTTTCTCAAAATCGGCTTTACTCCCACATTGGTTCTTATTTCTTCATTTCTTATCCTATCTCTTCGCATCTTTCTCAGAATAGTCCTCAGCGGTCTCATTTCTGCCGCCTGAATTCTACTTCGATCCGCCAAGCGCATTTTCCAGTGTTCCAACCCATAAATCAGTATTGGTGTTAAAACTGTTTCGAAGATTATTTTCTTAGTCCCAAGGGGCATATGTTCGTCTCTCAGTAGCGGGTATAACATTCCGACATTTTACTAAACTTTGCAATTCTTTCAGTTATTTCTTGCATATTACCACTTTCTTTAGTAAACATACTCGTACTCCCTAAATATTTAAATTTTTCAACATTTCTTATTTCCTTATCTCCTATTTGAACTCCAAATTCTCCTTCTTCTCCTCAACATACACTTAATATTTCTGTCTTTTCTACATTCATTTCCATACCCCCCTCCTTCAAACATTCATTCCAATCAATTAAAGCTTGTTCTATATCTTCTCTCTCTGTCGTCCAGAATGCTATGTCATCCGCATATGCCATTATTCCATTATTATTATTCATTTCATGACGTCGCTTGAAACTTGCAATGACTATGTCCATGTTGGCTATAAACAGGTGTGGTGATATAACACTGCCCTGCTTCACCCCTGTTCTAACTTCAAACCACTCACCATTTTTGTGTCGAGTCCTTACTTTGTATTCGCTAATTGATACAAACTTTTCAAAGCCCTAAGAAGTGTCCCCTTTACCCCATAAATCTCCTCCAAACATCTCCACATTCTTCCTCTGGACACTGTATCGAATGCTTTTTTAAGATCTATGAATATTACATAGATGTTAGTATTAAATTCCATGCCTTTTCTATAACAGAACTGAGGCCAAAAATAAGATCTACCGTACTGCTATCTTTTCGATAACCATGCTGTTCCTCTCCCAACCTTGCTTCAATTATTTGCCTTGCTCTTTTTTCTATTATTCTTTCATAAAGTTTTGTTATATGATTAATAAGCGATATTCCCCTATAATTCTCACATCTACCTGAGTCACCCTTTCCTTTATATATTGGAACGATAATTGTTTCCCCAATCACCGGGGACTTGAACTTCTCTCCAATATTTATTCAACAGGTTTCGAATTTTTTCTTTCATGGCTTCGCCTCCCTCCTTTATAAGTTCAATCAGAAACTCATCCACTCCCGTTGACTTTCCATTCTTCATTTTATTAACAGCCTCTTCCATTTCTTCTCTGGTAATAATTACCTGTTCTGCTAATTCTGGTATATTCCATCCGCTTCCTCCACTTCTTCTTCTGGATCTCCATTCAATAGATCTTTAAAATAATCTGACCATCGTCTACTAATTGCTCCAGGTTCCACTATCACATTTCCCGCTTCATTTTTAATACTGTATACTTTTCTTCTTTTCTTTCCAATAAGATTTTGCAAGGCTATAAATCAGTTTTTTGTTTCCTTTCTCATCCTCTCTCAACTTTTCTCCCAATTCCCTCATTGCCATTTGTTTTGCCCTTTTTTTCTCCCTCTCAGCTTCATTTCTTGCTTGCACATATTCCCGTCTTGATTCCTGTGTACGTTGTTTCAACCACTTCCTATGTTTTATAGTTTTCTGTTTTACTGCGCCTCTCACTATATCTGTCCACCATGGTGTATGTCTTCTTCTTCTTTCCCCCACCAACTCAGTTCCCCAAATCTCCTCAGCAACCCTCTTATCACAATCTCTCACGGTTTCCCATTCATTGTTTTCCTCCATCTCAGCTATATTTCTTTCAAGTTCCTCTCCGAATCTGACTCTAATGTTCTCATCCTGCAGTTTCTTTGTCTTAAATACCTTCCTCTCCTCCTCTTTTGTTGCTACTATTTTCTGTATTTTCAAATCTGCTATCAGTAATCTGTGGTCGGAGTCTAACGTAATCCCTGGTAATCGGAGCATATAAAGTAATCTATGATGGATTTTTGGTCAAAGTTTCCTATCACTTGGTTCCACCTGTGTCTCGTAAACTTATGGGTCTCCTAGTGTGGTGTAATTTTTTCTTAAAAAAAATTACAACCTTCGTAAGAGCCATCCCCGAAGTGTTACAGGGGTTAAAAATGATTTGTTCAGGCATTTTCATGTGTGGGCGATAAGGAGGAATTGAAAGTGCTATAAAAAACATATATATACAAGTTTTTACTTTTTCATGCAGGAAGGAGTGGCCAAGGGCGACTGTCCGCAAAACCGCCACGCCCCCATACCGTAAGAAGAGTTTTAGAAATATTTACCACTTTTTTCAAATTTGTCTTAAAGTAAAGGAAGGGAATATAAATATTCAAATTTGAAATAACAAAATTTATTAACTAGAATTGGAATTGTGCAAAATTATAACTTAAATAATTTTAAAGGAGATTTACCATTTGATGGTCTGTAAAAAAAAGGATTTTTACATTCCTTCAATCCTATTGTTTTATTGTCTTGGATATTCATTCAAAATTTTTAAGATAGTCTGGTTGGTAGTATTTAATTAAAGAAAAACTTATCTTAACTCGGATGAAGTTCAGTTAACACCGGTGGTCAAAAATTAGTATTAACCCATTAACTGCGGAGAACTCCATATGGAGTTTCACTCCGCATGCATTGCGAACTCTCGTGTCAAAATAGCATAGCTAATGGGTTAACACACCTTGCGATTTAAGTGAATAAACAAAATGTAAATCTAACTTACAGTTAATAATAATCACTATAAACATAGAATCGAGAATAACTTTACAATATCAAAAGGACTAAAATCTTCTGAAATTAATGAGCATTTCCTCCACTTTGCCGATTGCTTTCTTTTTGATTTCTCCTAGCTGGTTGTGAATGTTGACAATTTAGGTGGTTGGTCGTTTTACATTAATTAATTCTAATAAGAAAGCCACAATCAAAGCCTGAGGTTTCGAGATGCTTGGACACTCTATGTTTAAGAGAAAAAGTAGATTGAGGAAGATTGTTCCAGAGTTGACAGGTTGAGTAGATGAAAGATTGAAAATGCAGATTAACCCTTGCGTTAGAGAGTTGGACAGAAAAGGAATAAGAATGTGTAGAAATTCTGGTGCTGCGTGCTCTCCTGAAAAGAGGAGGCATGCAGTTAGAACGTTCAGAAGAGCAGTGTCCAAAATAATAACGATAGTAAAGAGAGAATGAGGCATCATTGCAGGAGTGAGGCATTCTTCCGACGAAGAAAGCGGGATTGAAGAGATTTAGTAAGAGGTAGGGAACTGATGAGATTCAAAGCCTATGATTCCACCACGAGCACATGAGAAAAGTACTCCATACAGGGGCGAGTAAGACCATTTAGAAGCTGTTTTAGGAAGAGAGTATAAGTGATCTTTCCGGGAAACATCACGAGAATAGGAAACGCCAAGAACATTAAGAGAAGAGGAAGGACTGAGTTGTGTATTGTTGAAGGTAAGGAGATAGTCGCGTTCAAAATTGTAACGACTAGACAGATGAAAGAACTGAGTTTTTGAGACATTGAAAGCCACAAGGTTTACTCTGCCCCAATCAGAGAAAGTATTATAGAAAGATCATAGGTTACGGTAAGTGTACTATAGGCGTCCTACACAAAGCATGGAGTTACTGTTGAGAGGGACGCATTATGAAGCGGGTGGAGAAGTGAAAAATAGAATAAATTGGAGATGAAGGCAGAGATAGAAGGATACAAACCGAAGGGTGGCAGTTTTGGAATTAAGGATTTGTGCCAGATTCTACGACTACAAAAGCTTTTGTTATGTCTGACACAATAGCAAAGGTTTCACCGAAATCCCGAAACGAGAATGACCAAGTGTTAGAGAGATATGCAGAAGATCGCCAATGAAGCGTCCCTTAGGTAATCTATAATGACCTGAGAGAAGATTGTGAGAAGAGAGGTGTTTAAGAATCTTCCTAATAAGAATAGATCGAAAAAATTTGAAAGGTAAGAAATCAAAATAATTGGACGAGATTTGGAGGATTGAAAAAGGTCACCCTTCTTTGAGACAGGCTGAATGAAATGGAACTTCCAGCAGGAAGGAAAAGTACCAGATGAAAGATAAAGATGAAAGAGTTTGTGTCGGCAGGGTGTCAGCACAGATGCATAGTTCTTGAGAACAACAGGAGGATCACATCAGCCCTCCTAGAATTAAGACCAAATAGAGAAATTAAAAATATCTTTGGAAGAGATTCTAATTTCAGATATAATTAATTCAGAGGGAGGAGGTGATAAAGGAACAGCACCGGAATCGTTCAAGATTGAGTTGGGGGGGGGGGGACGTTTGTGCGAAGAGTTTAGCTTTATCTATAAAAGATATGGCTCCTAAGCCATCAGTCGTTCGCAGAGGATGCAACACATGTAAAAACGATAATAATACCATTGTTGATAAAGAGGAAATGATAAAAAACATCGGAGATTCTGGTTCTACTTTGTGGACGAGTCTGACGAATAAAATTCGAGACCTGCTTGTGACCGATAGACCACCAAACATAAGTGATATAACTCTTTTCCTGGATGAGCATGAACGCCAGTTTTCTACGGATCATCTAGAGAGAAAGTTTGAAAACGCTAACATCCTGATGTGGTGCTGGTAGCTTTATTGGAAGTCCACGGAAAAAATTTGCTTTCTTTCGCAAACTGTTCGACTTTAAAGTAAATTGGTTCATGGCAGTTGATGGGTCGAGTGATTGGGGCATATGTTAGTGATTCTGATGTGCCACGAAAAGTCGCCTAGTCGTTTTGATTCATATAAAACGTGGCTTGAAGCAGAGCGAAGGAAGAAATAGGATGACTGCATTTACTTAGAGCTTTAGGCACAATCAAAGCTAAGAGGAAGCGATGAATGATCGTTCTAGGGCAGCTCATAAGGATAACGTTCTTCCTCTTGAAGCATAATATGGCTTCCCGAAGCTCATCTGACAGACTCTTCACGTAGAATAACGGTAAACTCCTGGGTTTAGTTCAACTAAGGGGTTCGAAAAAACCTTAGCCCCCCCATTTGCAGCTTACATGTTTACTTATATCGAAACAGTTTTTAGTGATTATAAAAATATATAAAATTCTTTATTTATTGCAGGTATTAAAATTACTCTAGCTGATAAAGTGATAATATAATGGCTTCTCAATTAATTGGTGATTCGGAGAGGCAACGTGTGATAGATCGCATAAGAGCAATAACATTTCGGGAAGCTCGTGATGCTGGAGCCACCTTTATAACACGTTCATGGGTTGCCAAAAAGTTGCGAAGAAGTGAGGACTTCGTCAAAAGAAATTGGAATAAAACTTTGGATGAATGTGAAATGGATACAACCAAATATGGGCGCCAAAATTTGCCACTCTCTCAAGAAACAAAGGACATCATTGAAAGCGGTACGCGTAAGCGGAAAAACAGCTGTGCTAAACTTTCTAGAGAGATCGAAGTGTTGAGAGGAAAGATCGTTAGTGGTGAGATCATTCGACTGTACCGTCATAGGCAAGGTTTAAAGCTTTGGCATGAACTTCCAAAGCCAAGAAAAACTCAACTTAACATCGATGACAGAATGTGGTTTGCCCATTATCTTGAAGATTGGGATGTGGATGATTTCATGCATTTAGCTGTCTCCGATGAATTTTTGGTTTACGTAACACGTCGGCCTAACTACCAAAATGATCGAGTGTGGGCCACAACACCAGATGAAATCGATGACAATGAACATTATCGCGAATTATTAAAAAGTGCAGACTGTGTTGGTGTGTTTGTTTTGTGTTTTGACCTCGGCAAGTAGCTCGGCTTGGTATTTTGCTGCGAAAGGATTGCTGCGCTGCTCAACAATTTCTTCAATTTATTTTAAACAATGAAAGTTGTGACAACCTTCCCAAACACCAGGGTATCACTCAGGATGCCCTTCTAAGTGGTGAATGGCGAGCGGAGCATCTCGAAGTTGAAATTCGAAAAGACTTACCTACGATCAACAATTGGCGATGACAGCTCTCTTCGTTTTCCATCCTCTTGTTTACAGCATAGACCTGTCACATGCAATATCAGAATTTGCAGTGGCTAAGACACGAAGAATCTTCTTTTGAATGTTTTTCTAATGTTTGTAGCTTTATAATGTAAACTGTAAATAAATTTAATTCAATTAACCAAACCAATTTAATTCAATAAAAATGTTGAAAATTATATACCTAACAATTCTAGAATCCTTCGTTGAGACCACACTAAAACACAGGAGAAGGGGAGAGGCGCCGAATACATTTGTTTGCATGAGGGTGCTATTTCCCCTTGCCGTTACGAAGGAGGTTAAATGACACGAACATTATTATTTTTCATGGTCTCCAACAAACCATAAGTCATAAGAATATATCTAAAGTCATTCTTATGTCGGGTAATCAAGTTTTATTGTGATTCATTATTCGTCCTTTGGATCAAACCATACCATGGGCAGTACACGTCGTATTATTTTCAACTCACTTTACAAAAAAATTATTCGAACTCAGTTTCAAAACATTTGAAAATGTTTGTTGCTACATTATATAGAAATGACGGAGTATAGCCATTTTGACGTTGGTTGTACATCAGAAGGAGAGATAAACATCATTATACAATGATCATGGAACATGAAGGATTCTCTTTCACACTTGACACACAAACTGCAACACAAATTGCCACTAAAGGGGAGCAATCTAAAAGTGGAGAGGTTCATTCATTTATTTCTAAAATTTAAGAATTATTTTCTGATGCAAAATCTACGATAGTTGTGGAATTTGTTAATTTTACCTTTTTACTTTTTTCGAATTGAAAAGTGGTGTAATTTAATGTGACAAATGTTGTAAAATCGCTTTATTGAATCATACCCCAAGTATTTTTCTGAAAACTACTATAAGGTTAATGTAGTTTTATGAAGAGGGAAGACGATTACTGATTTCGTTTCTTTTTTCTCAAAGTTTCCAATTTTTTAAGTGTTCGCAGTACCTTTCACCCATGCTGTCCCGCTTTCTATTGGATCAAGATGACCGATGTGAATAAAACATAAGGAAAAAGTAGGAATACATTTGACAGTGCTCCATATTTTCCATGTAAATATCACAATGTCATTGCAAACATTTAAAATGTGTTTATGTGTTTAGGAAAAAACTAGTTTAAATAATAGTTTAATAATAATTAATTTATGTGATACAAAAAACTATTGTTGTAGAAGAGTTAGTGAGTAGTAATGAAATTAAAGTTTAGTTGTTCCTAAAAATATAGTATATTATGTATACAATATTACATTTTTAATAATTATAATGTTAAGCTTTCGTAGGATTTGTATAAACAAGCAAACTCTAAACATATGTTTAAAATATAGTACGCAATATGATTTTCTTTACAAAATATTAAAGATTAAGTAATTGTTTTTGTATTTAAGCCTCAGGTTAACGAACTATTCACTTTGTTCTTTAACTAGAATTTAAATCTAGAAATTTTGAGATAATTCCAAAATATAGTTTATGACGTCATACCATATTGGAAACAAAATATTCCCTTTGGCCAATAGAGATTTTAGTTGAAAGCACAGTTGTGAGTGTTCAGTTTGGCGACTGAAATTGAGTTGCTGCAAATCTGTGGTCGAATTTTAAGTTGAAGCCATGTTGCATACCGGTTGGTGCTATCCAGTTTTGACCAAGGACCTATTATTATTCCTGAGGAACCTTTTTTCCCATGACGACCTGTTGGGTGGTTGTTGTGACAGTTATTGTACCACCACCCTCCTTTGAAGTTCACAGCGCAGCTGGACTTTGCTATTGGGCAGTAAAATATTTGTATTAAGATTAAAATATATATATTACATGAAGGGAGTGTTTAGGAAATAGTAATGGGATGCAATATATTCATTAGATTTATTATGTATTAAAAACTAAATGATACCTAACAACGTTAAATATAGTTATAGCTCAAAACTATAAAAATGAATGAAAAAACAATAAGTTAAAATGAGACACACCAGCTTTATCGTTGTCCATGTCAAATGTCGAGAAATAGTTACCATTCACGTAACTGAAGCGATCGTAGGCCGTACTTTTAGCATTGTAATTTGTTGCCGTAAGTTTGTATCTGAGGAGAAATTTAAATGTCACTTCAAGGTTTTCATCTCCAATAATGGGATCATTGAGGCTGTTCTCTACTTAACGTTTATCGTGAAGTGTGACTTTACTGATTTTGTTCTGGGTAACGCCAAGCGATTTTATTCAGTCTCTGAAAGACCTCTGTGAAGTAAAGGGTTAAGGGCCATTTTCTTAATCCTTTTCTGCACAGAGGTCTTTCCGAGACTGAATAAAATCGTCTCGCGTTAACCAGAACAAAATGAGTAAAGTCACACTGCACGATAAAAGATTAAATTATTGAGACGAGAACAAACGTGAAAAGATTTAAATATGATTAAGTTCTTAAAATTTTAAAATACAGATATTTCCGAACAGTGAAAATATGTTTCCCACTTCAGTAATTGGACGGTTGGAAGTGAAAGTAATTCAAATGCGTCTTTTACCGATTTTTTTTCTTTTGCCAAAAATGACAGAAGTACTTGAATCTGTACTCGGCACGCCGAGTGCATTCTATCAAAGTGACTCAAATAACTAAAATCTCACTTTGTGGGAAGAAGAAAACCGTGATCAAAGGTGAATCATGTACTTATACCACATCTGTACTTTTGGTGTTCTGAATGTACTTGAATCACTTCTACTTCCAAGCGTTAAATTACAAAAGGACTGCATTATTGCCACAGTTGGTAAGATTGCTTCAAAAAAAGAAACTGAATGAATCATTACTGTGATTCATGTACATGAAGTTGTGAATACGTCATTCAGCGATTGTGGGTCAGTTCTTCCTAAATTTAATATAATTTGGCAAATTAATAAGAAAAAGTGTAATTTGAAGAAATTCCTTTAAACAATTACTGTACCATTCTCAACCAAGTACAATAATAAATTATTGTGGAGAATTGAGATTTCTCTTTAATTATATGAATACACTAAAATAATTTTCATTTTATAATATACAACTTCTATAGTTTACCTTCATTAGACAGTAGAATTATTGTGAAAACCAAAATAATACGCACAAAATTTCATTAAAAACTTCATCATTTTCCTTCATTTGCGTTTTAGCAGACTTCATTGCAAAAATGAAGAGAGAATGAATCATATTCCTTGTCAAAGCGTGTATTTATATAATGGCTCAAAATCTCTCGCTCATATATAAAAAATTAAATTTTTTACCATATTAATACAAACAGAAATCTTCAAATAAAATGTAATGAAATGATTTTCATTCAAACTTTTGAGAATGCGATTCTCAGAGTTTGAAGACTTCATTCATGTTTTGAGGTCTTAATTCTTTTAAAGATAGATGAAACTTGAAAATGCATTCATAATATCAATTTGTAGAGTGGTTCAAACTATCATTCATATAAAAATAATAAAGAATAAAATGTTACTTCATTTCCTCCGAGTCCACTTTGAACACATTCCACTCGCCCCAAATTTCTCTCCCGAATCCATCTTTGACTTCCATCCTCAGAATGTAGTTCCGATGGTGAGATAAAATATGCACGTTTTCATTTCCTTTTGATAATAAAAAAAAGTCATTGTGATAATAAAATTAATTAAGATTAAATTAACTATTCGACAAAAGAAGCTTATTTAAAGAAAATTTTAAATTAATTCAAATCTTTAATTAAAATAATACGAAATAAGCAAGGACGCATAAATTGTGGTGCCATCATGAGGTAAATAATCGACCAAATTATTTACATAACTATTAAAGAGGATAACTATATAAAACAACTATAATATCTAATACAAACATTCCATAACGTAAAACAAGCTCTATTAATAATGGGGATCCTTTACTGAGAGATAATTGGGGTGAAGAATATAAGACCAAATGGGTAAATGAAGAATAATTTATAATCAATTCAAAGAAATTATGTATAACGGACTCATTACTCTTCTTCTTTCCCTTCTCAGAACTGGTGAGGGAAAAATCAATGATTACATTTAAATCTAGTCGATGAGACATGAACAAAGCCACAAAGCTCTCAGTTCTCACCTAACCAATGCTCTTCGCCTGGCATTCCGAATCCCTTCTTGTAACCGGCCCAGTTCCGAGTAAAGTTAATTGGCTTTGACACATTGACTCTGGAAAGGAAAACAGTCCATCCACCTCCGTCGGTTTCCATGTCACAATATACATCCACAGGGCGGCTACACTTACATCTAGAAACAAATAATAGGTCATAGTCGAATCTCTTTTACTATAAACAAGGATTTTGAACAACTGATTTTTTAAAACAATTTGAAAATGTAATACATTAATTATTTTTTCTTGGTAATGTTAGTAAAAAACACAAAATGTGTGAGCCAATTAATTAAACGATGTTATCAAAGCGTTAAAGAGAGCTTAAGGGCTCAGTAGTAAAACATGAAATCTTGAAAGGAATAAAGAATGAAATGAGAAATTTAATGAAATGAATAAAGGTGATGTTAATGCAGTAGAAAGTCACCGTTTTACCTGAATGGATATATCTGATAAATTCCGCTTTTCTTATCTCCTCCGACGAGTATTTCGGAGCAATCAGTAGGTCTTAGGAAGAATAAATGAAAGGAATGTATACATAAAAAGTATTAAAATTTCACAAAATGTATTTTATTCTTTAATTAATTTTAAGATTAAAATTATTAAATCTTCGCTGAAAACAAAGAAAAAGAAGAATATTTTTATTATGGAATTAGATTTAGTTCGTCTCGTGTGTCTGCCATTACTAGTTGCCTACATTTCACAACAGTAAATTAATTATGTGTTATTTTTCCTAATGTGGAATTAAGCTTTAGAACTTGATCGTAAAATTTAGTTACTCCTCTTTAAACTTAAACTAACCGAAACGTTGTATCTGTGGGCATGTAGAAATGTCGATCGCCGAAGTAGGGTGAAATACCCCATCCTCCTGAGGTCTTCTGACTGAATCAAATGAGAAATCAATATATAAAATTAACTAATATAATGTAAATACAGTTAAAATAAATCCCATTATTAAATTTATTAAATTGGTGCCTCAAAAATAGCATTATATTTTTCTGTTTAATAATATCGACGTCTCTAAGTGATATATTTTGTTAATTATTATTAAAAACATTTAAAAGAAAGTGACCAACCTAGAGTTACTTTTGTCTTGGATTATCGATTTTAAATTAGGTTTCAATGTTGATATTTTTTAAATTGAACTTCCAAAAGAGCCGAAGCTGAAAAGGTCGCTGTCGACAAAAAAAATACATCATAACCTATTTACAATAATTATCAATTAGATACGCATTTTTATATATTGTCGCCGACTATTACTTGTATTAAAATGATTATCGATAATGAATAATGAAAAAATAGGTCTTTTATAATGTAATGAGAAGCATGAAGTAAATATAAAAACTTTAAGTAATGAAAAGTGAAAACCTAAAAATTTCCATTCACAAGTAGGTCATCATGAAAGAACACTAATATCTCACCATTATAAGAACTATTAACGAATTAAGATGAGAAATATCAAATTCGTCATAAAAGTTATTCAGAATGAACGTTCAAAATGGAGATTTCGATTAAGATTAAATTTCATATAAAAATCACAAATATATTCTTAATCTTATTTTCTGTTTTCATTATTAAGGAATTTGATGATCAAAATAGAATTACTTGTTTGCTTTAGGAATAAAGTTTGGGGATCTTAATCCGAGGAAGAGATTCTTTATTTCCAAAAACATGCGTTTCATATCCTGATGCAACGTCAATTGGTGTTGCAGAAGGACGTTTTGAAGTGGGGCTTCTGAATCCACGTTCACCAGTACATCTTTGTTCACGCCAAATGCGGATAAACTGAAATAAAATCAAATTTTAATATATCTAAACTTTTTCGTGAATAAATTTAAATAAATTTAATTGTAATTAATAAGTCCTATTTAATTACAGTTTAGGTTTATACCAAGTAAGGACAAATCCACTTTCACCAAGATAATTCACCAAATTTTTTTAGTCTTTTCATACGAATTCCTGAAAAAGTGAAAAATACAAAAGTCAACAAGCTCATCACTTTCGTCCAATATGCCATTTTTACACTCCTCAGGTCATTAATGGAGGAAAGTTCTTATAAATTAAAGAAGATATTATATCATTTATAACAATTATGTCAAAGATTTTTAACGAAACATTTACAAAAAATGATTTATAAATATATAATGGAATATAGCAAACATAATTTTATGAGAGAATAAAATAAAAAGACTGAATAATGTCTAATGTTGGGAACATGAAACATAATTGTTACAAAGGGAAAGAAACAATGATGGATTCAAACTTTTTTGGTTCAACTTAAACAAAGAATTAATTGAAATAATTTTTTAGGAGGTGTCCATTCCGGAGTTTTCACTCTCTCATTTCATCCAAATGCAATCTAGGAAGGAAGTAGGAAAGTAAGAAGCTTTTGATGGAAACGTAGAATGAATAGAAACGTGTTTTATAAAAGTAAAACTATAAGAACTTTGCAGCAATTTTGCCTTCAAAATCTCCAAATAGTTTGCAAATGATTGCAGGAAATACCACAATATCTTCATTCCTTTTAATTATTATTTAAAAACCCAAGTCTTTAAATATGAAAATTTATTGTAATAATAAATACATATACAGACAATAAATGCTAAAAATAAAGCATTAAGCTCATGCCAATCGGACGTTTTTTGACGCTGATTCGTTTGCAGCTAACAAGCGATTATTGTCGTTCAAACATTGATCTAGAACAATGGTTAAAAAATGGCGGACTCCGAGCAGTGTAACACTGCTTTGCTCCCAACCGCTGGCATCAGGTGGAGTTGAATTTGCTGCTTACTTTTTTTCTGCTCTGGCTCAGGTGACCTTTGGGGCACGTGTATATTTTAACTCCAGTGAAACAGAACATACAGATGAGTCCACCCAACTGATATACTGTACATGCCTTATCAGAAACTCTCACCAAAGATCGAATCCCTCAGATTATATTTATTTCTATGTCTTAAAAGGTTTCACAATAATAAATAATTAGCCCACAATTTTTCCACAGTGAATTTAAGTTGTTTTAAAGTAAAAGCAAATTATGTTATCCAAATTATTTCTCGAAATAAAGATAAGAAATCGTTTTATAAAGGTAACAAGGAGAAGAAAGTATTTAATAACATATTGTGTTTGCCATATGATAACAATTTAATTCACTTCACTCGTGTCATTCGAGACGTGGGAATTAATGTTATGTTTACTTTACATTAATTCGATCAAGAGTTTATTCATTCGTAATAACTCTGTGAATGTCCCTCTATGTGTCCCTCTATGTGTCCCTCTATAAATATTGTATTCGCAAAGCCAATGCATCTAACGCCATACTTGCTCATGTACGTAGCAATAATCACGCAATTGAGTGGAATAATTCCCTGAAGAAGAGTTGAAAGTACTCGAAGTAAATATTTCATTTTCCTGAGAGCTATTTCTTAGTAAAGAAGTTCACACGTTTCAAGTGAATCTCAGACACACACACACACACACACACACACACACACACACACACACACATATACGTATATATATATATATATATATATATTATATATATATATATATTTAATATGGAGTGAGCAAAGATTTTGACTGTACGTCAATTAATGCATTGGAGAACACCACCATGGTCTATCTATACTTTAAAAGGGAGTCCTGTCCGTCCGTCCTTATAATTTTTTTTAATTAGACAAAATTTTGAATTTAAAAAAATCTATATATATGCTGTCTGTTTTCCTGTCTATCTATCTGTTTGTCTCTCTACCTGTCTGTCTATCTGTGTGAGTGTCACACCCTAAAACACGGAAACTGCTCCTCGAGAGCAAAGGTTGCTTAAAGCTTGCTGAAGTTGCTTAAAAGTAATTAAAAACTACGGGAAAATTATTAAATGCCCAGCTAACCGAACGGGCATTCACTTAACCTAACCGGCAGTCAATTAACCTAACTATTGGTTAGTTTTAATGTTAATATATATATATATATATATATATATATATATATATATATATACATATATTATTTCTGACTGTACAGTAAATATGTATTACTCGAAGGGTAATAACAGCTTCCGCAGGAACTACCAAAGATATCGTGCCCATTGTACAGGGTGTCCCGTAAGTCTGGACCCATAGGGAAAAATAATAAAATTACAAAATAGTCCAAAAATTTATTACATAATCTGTTCAAAGTGTCCGCCGTTGTGTCGCACACATAGTTGAAGACGCAATCTCCACTGCGACAGCACTTTCTGAATCACAGTCGCAGAAATTTCTTGACACGCCTCCACAATGCGTGCTTTAAGGTGGAAAATGTTCTGAAGTTTGACCTCGTACACTTTGGCTTTCAAGTGGCCCCACAAATAAAACTCCAGTGGAGTAAGATAATAAAAAAAAATAAAAATAATAATAAAAATAATAAAAAATATATTATAAATAAATTTTTGGACTATTTTGTAATTTTATTATTTTTCCCTATGGGTCCAGACTTACGGGACACCCTGTAGTATGCTCGAATTAGAGTTGAACCCGGAATAAATTACCCCCCAAACATGTTTGGTATCGTTGGAAGCGCAAATTTATGTAAGTTAAGGAAATTATATGCTTCAATTTTCCTCCTTTGGGGAAAAAAAAGGTTTCTGCATTTGAATTGAGGGGGTCCAAGACAAAAATGAGCCCTAAATCACATGTCAAAAAAGACAAAACTATACTAATTCTCAATTTACTTGTCTGTTTCAGGACATTCTGTAATGAGTGACATGGAACCTGCCTCTCAATCATCTTCATCGGCATCAAGCACTGTCCACGTAATCAACAGTGATCACTGTGTGAAGTATCGACTGCCAGAAACGAATTTAAACAAACTACAAAATGTTCAGCAGAGGGGGATACAGACCACTGTGTAACATATAGTATCGCAGTTGAAGACAATGTTCTGCATAAATATCTCACAGAAACAAGGTTGGAAAGCGCAGGTCTGAAGATGCAACGGGATCTACCGGTATAGTTCGGCGAGTTCAAACGAGAGGAGGAATTACTCAATTTGACTGGAAAAATAATTGTCTCTTCTGTGAACGTCCATGTTATTCTAACAGAAAACATGTCAAACGAGACAAAGTAATTGAAGTCTGAACTTTTCAAATCAGAGAGAACCTGCTGAAGGTTTGCAGCGAATGAAATGATGATGAATGGGCATGCAAGTAAAGAAGCATGTGCTAAGCTGCCATGACCTTGTCGCATCTGAGGCTCGATATCACAAAGCATACTGGAGCTACCAACAAATTATCCGTGGGTATGTGCCAAACTTTGCTGAACACGCCTACCACACGGCTCGGCGGAGTGATCGATACTGGGCAGGCCTATGGTCAGATCTGATAATTGAGCAATGTCTGATGAGTTCGCTGAAAAGTCGCGGAGGACATGCTAGAGGAAGGGGTATCACTGAATCAGTGCGCCACATGTGGGTCAGGAATATGCATCGGTGTGCTCCGGTTCACAACGCCATGGGCAATTTGACGGGCCAGCACCATCAAACTGGCGAGTAACACATCGAACTAGGTGCTAGCAGAATCAAGCGTGACAACTCCTACCTACATAAGCTGATTGAGTGGTGTAGTAATGCCTAGTTAAGAATATTAATTTTTGTTTAATTAAGATTATAATGTTTAATATAAATCATTTACTAATAATTGTGAAATTACGAAAAAGTATGTTTGTTTGAAATTGTTTAAAATGGGAAGAGTTGGCAATCCTGAACAGAGGCCCACAGAGCGGACTACCCCCAAAAAGAGTCAATCCTTCGGTAGCGCGATAAGCGTAAAGTTGGGGCCATGTAACCTAAAAATCGAATTAATTGTTTTGTGCCCCTCTCCGACGTAAAATATTATAGTAAAATTCCCTACTCGCATCCCCTCAAACTGCTTAAACCATTTTCGGAATTAAATAAAGTGTTAACAAGCGTTAAAAAAGAGTGTTAATGAACCCCCCCTTCCCCCTTTGTGTTGTAACGGCTTTCATAGGCTCGGCGTGGCTACCGTGTATTTATATAGTTTTGTGGAAATAACTAAAGAGAGTTTAAAGATAAATGCAATCGAGAGCAGAAAGGAGAGTAAATAATGAAGAAAGTAAATAATAAAAGTGATCACGACATATTTGGTGGCAGCGGTGGATTACATCATATTTTGTATGAGGCTTACCCACGTGCTATTATTTCGATTAAAATTCTTCCGACCCGGTATAATAGCCAATAGCGTTAATGAATATTTTATTTCGATTATTAAAATATCTAAATGCAAAGTTTACCCCGTTTGCAGGCAAATTTCGATTTCCGTTCCTTAAAATTTCATGGTGAATGTAATTTCAAAATGGCGCATCGCCTTCGACATCCTTATAGCGTCCCTTACAAACTTCGCGCCTAAAAATTTAATTTTTTTTCTTTCTTTTCGTGGGAGTTCGTTGATTCTGAAATGTTCGTTTGTTCCATTTTTCATCGTACGGTTCCGTTACTTTTCGCAGTCTAGTGACTCAAAATTTCTTTTAGTCGTGGTGCAGAGTCGGTAGAAAAACTTGTCTGACTCAATATTGCGAGTCATTATTACGTTAAATTTCGTTCATTAGGTCGGAGAGGACATAGTTTTGAAAATTTATCGTGCTGCCTGAGGGCTCAATTTTTCTTTTTTTCGTCTCTTCCACTGTTATGCCTGTTTCAGCTTACCTTTGTTTACTTTTTGTGTTTAAACTTTTGGAATTAGTGATAATTGTGATAATCATAATAATAAGAATAATGATTAATAAATAAATTTTACTGGATTTGTACGTAAGTGAATTATGTTAGTTTAAATACAGTGTGATACACATTTTATACGGTCCTTTCAAAATGTTTCAGCGAAAATTTGTACCGCATTTCTAGGTATATATACATATATAGTATTGTAAGACATTTCATGAACATGTAAAATTTTCTGGGATTCATTAGTAGATTTTTGACTATATTTCGATTGGTTGTATATAATGATTGTTTATATAGGGTTACGGGCTTTTTGCTTCGCTTCGCTTCGCGCTAAAATAGGATTACGTTACATTTTAAGGGACAGTCGAAAAATAATCTTAAACATAATAAATTGTCAGATTATAGGCTGGCCGTATAGGATTGTGTTAGACTTCAAAATAAGCTTAATTAATTGGTTTAACTGAAATAGAGAGACTGTGTCGTGAAATTTTCTATAAATTCGTTTTTCTTTGGATTTTTTTATATTCTCAATAATTATACACTTACATATTAACTTATACCTATCTATTAGTTATATAATTATATATATTTATATACTCAAAAAAATTTGGTAGGCAGGCTGATTTATCTATTTTTTTTCCGTTCCTTTCGTTCATTTTCACGACAATTCCGACTGATATTTTGTAAAATGGCTATTGTATTGTACTAAAGAAAGATTTCTTGTAGGCCTATCGTTAAATATTGTTCGGAGATTAACCGTTACTACGGTATATGTCTATTGAGTATTAAATTCTTAGTTATTTAACAAAATTTGAATTGGTTTAACATAAATAATCATAGGATTTTTCTTTAATAAGCACAAATGTTATGCATTAAATTCTAAATTGTGCTTTCCACGCGTAACATTGAATTTATTAATTATAAGCCTAAAAGTGCGGCAGTAAATTTTATTTTTATTTTGGGGGCCTATGTGAGTTACGGTACACATATTTTATAATTTTACTAAATCTGGATATTATAATTTTTTTTTGGATTACAGAAATTTGTGTAGAAAATTCTTTTCATATATTGTTTGTTTACGTTTTTTAAATTCATTCAATTTTATTTGTATAGGTAGGCCTATTTTTCTTTCTTTCTTCCAGTTCAATGACAATGGTATGTAGTAATGCTTAGTTAAGAATATTAATTTCTGTTTAATTAAGATTATAATGTTTAATATAAATCATTTACTAATAATTGTGAAATTGTTTAAAATGGGTAGAGTTGGCAGTCCTGAACGGAGGCCGACAGAGCGGGCTACCCCAAGGGAGTCAGTCTTGCAGGCGGCGCGTTAAGCGTGAGGTTGACGTCATGTAACGTAAAATTTAATTAATTGTTTGTGTTCCTCTCCGACGTAAAATGTTATCGTAAAATTCCGTACTCGCACCCCCTAAATTACTTAAACCATTTTCGGAGTTAAATAAATAATAAAAAGTGTTAAAATAGTGTTAATAAAACCCCCCTTTGTTTTGTAACGGACTTTCATAGTCTTGGCTCGGCGTGGCTACCAGAATCTCTATACGGTACGGCGAAAAAGAGTGTAGAGAAAGCAAACGATAAATGAAATAAAGAGCTGATAGAGAGTAAATAATAAAGAAGAAAGTAATTAATAAAAGGCGTTCACTATATTTGGTGGCTAGCGGCGGTCTTACATCATATTTTGTATGAGGCTTACCCACGTGCTATTATTTCGATTAAAATTCTGCCGACCCGGTAAAATAGCCAATAGCGTTAATGAATATTTTATTTCGATTATTAAAATATGTAAATGCAAAGTTTACCCCGTTTGCAGGCAAATTTCGATTTTCATTCCTTAAAATTCATTATAAATGTAATTTCAAAATGGCGCCCATTGTTTTCCAAATTATTCTGAGTCACGTCGCTTCAAAATTTTTGCGCGTCAAAATTTGTTGTTTGAGATCGAGTCTAGACTCAAAACTTATTTTAGTCGTTACAGAGTCGGTAGAAAAACTTGTCCGACTCAATATTGCGAGTCATTATTACGTTAAATTTCGTTCATTAGGTCGGAGAGGACATAGTTTTGAAAATTATCGTGCTGCCTGAGAACTCAATTTTTCTTTTTTTCGTCTCTTCCACTGTTATGCCTGTTCAGCTTACCTTTGTTTACTTTTTGTGTTTAAACTTTTGGAATTAGTGATAATTGTGATCAGAATAATGATAAATAAATAAATTTTATACGGTCCTGTCAAAATGTTTCAGCGAAAATTTGTACCGATTGTAAAACATTTCATGAACATGAAAAATTTTCTAGGTTTCATTAGCAGATTTTTGATTATATTTCGATTGGTTGTACATAAATTATAATGATAAGCT
Organism: Bathynomus jamesi; assembly: GCA_023014485.1. Lineage (NCBI taxonomy): Eukaryota > Metazoa > Arthropoda > Malacostraca > Isopoda > Cirolanidae > Bathynomus > Bathynomus jamesi. The sequence continues at coordinate 355,575 of JAJOZX010000110.1, read as the reverse complement.
TATTTTAAATAATTGTTTATATAGATTTACGGGCTTTTTGCTTCGCTCGCTTCGCGCTAAAATAGGATTACGTTACATTTTAAGGGACAATCGAAAAATAATCTTAAACATATTAAATTTGTCAGATTTGGCCGTATAGGATTGTGTTAAATTTCAAAATAAGCAGAATTCGTTTAACTGAAATAGAGAAATTGTGTTGTGAAATTTTCTGTTTTTTTTATATTTTTTTTATATACTCATTAATTATATACTCATTAATTATATACTTACTTATTAACTTATACGTATATATTAGTTATATATATAATTATATATTTATATACTCATAAAATTTGGTAGATAGGCTGATTATCTATTTTTTTTCCTCTCCGTTCCTTTCGTTCATTTCACGACAATTCCGACATATATGGTAAAATGGCTATTGTACTGTACTGAAGGATTTCTTGTAGGCCTATCGTTAAACATTGTTCGGAGATTAACCGTTACTACGGTATCTGTCTATTGAGTAGTAAATTCTTAGTTATTTAACAAAATTTTAATTGGTTTAACATAAATAATCGTAGGATTTTTCTTTAATAAGCACAAATGTTATGCATTAAATTCTAAATTGTTCTTTCCGCGCATAACATTGAATTTATTAATTATAGGTCTAAAATTGCGGCGGTACAAATATTTTATGAAATTTGGATATTATAATTTTTTTTCGAATTACAGAAATTTGCGTAGAAAGTTTTCATATTGGTTCGTTGTTTTATAGATTCATTTAATTTTATTTTTATAGGTAGGCCGATTTTTATTTTTATTTCCACTTCAATGACAATGGTAAAATTTTTATTGGGAATTTAGAGTGTATTCTAAAAAGGATGTTTTGATTTGATATTTTAATTTGGGTATTAGAAATGAAAAATGTCCTTTTTTTTTAGTTCGAGCGTTTGCATAGAAAAAAATTACAAAATTATGTCAGGATATAATGCAGTTTCATTCGGTTACGTAGGGATATTTGTATAGAGGTTCGCTTACAAACAAAGCGACCGCTCTCAATTAGGGCAATGTTTTGTGTTTGTTTAACAGTGGGTTGCGTGTATTTTTGAGTGCATATTATCTATTCTTCTTTAGTATAACGATGCAACTTTGTAGTTTCACTTGGAAACGATAAATTACTGAGATTTTTGTGATTTGCAAACCATACTGGGGTTTCTGTTGAAGGAGAGAGTTGTATCTCAGATATAATTTGCGAATTGCGAGTTCAATTCATATGAAATTTAGAGTTTCAAGTTGGAATTACTGTATTAAAATAATTTTCGGTAGTAATTTTTAATTTTTTTTTTAATTTTAATAACTGTTTTGGAAAATTATTATTGTTTAAACCTTCAGTCGGGGTTAACTAATGCATTTGAAACATTGGCTCAAGTGTACACTCGGAAATGGAGCCTTCTAGATAGCCAGTAACGTTTTTGTGGCGTCTTTGTGTGCTCCTCCTCAAAGGGCAAGAGGGTTCATGATTGCCAGAGAATGGATGACATGAAGTTTCTGGGGTTCATTGTTGTCTTTTGTATTTGAAAGTATTGATCTGATTTCTGACGATAGTTTGAACAATAATATTTCTTAAATTATACTAACAGTTACTATGTATGGGCGCTTTTATATTTATACTGTACAATTTTTTTTTCGTGCGTTTTATGACTTTTTTTATCTTCTCCGCTGTAACTGCCATAAGTGACCTTATTGGAAGCTAGATTTGATTAAATTTTTGCGAAATTTTGAGATGTGTAATTTTTTTTCTTTCCGTGAATTTGGCCAGAGCAAATGTGTAGTTAGTGTTCGAAGTGAACTGTCGAGAAAATTCAAGAAATTAAATATGAAATGATAAGCAGTACAGAAACACGTTGCGAATAAACTTTTTTTTTCAAAATTTCGAGAGGCTCGGTTTGGAGTCAACCAAGTTGAATCCGAGTTCCATCAAGTGAGTTTAGTCGACCGGATAGGTGATCGATCACCAATGAGAGAGAGAGAGAGAAGAGAAACTCAGACTGCGCAGGGACTTGGCGCAGGATGGTTTCGGAAGAGAAGAGATAGAAGAGAGGAACCGAATGCGCATGCAGTTGGCGCAGGACAGTTTCGGAAGAGAAGAGAAACTTCGTGTGCAGGGTCTTGGCACACGAAAGTTTCGATCGAAGATGGTCTACTGGTATTTTTCGGGCAGTAGCTGGTCACGCTGCTCGAATGCTTCGCTAAATATGTGTCGTAGCACGCGGTAGACAAGCCACGTGAGCTTGAACGGGTGTTTACGACTGTACTGTCCATACAGACATACAGTAGGTTCGTTGGGAAACGGCCTACGGCGGAGTGATCGTTTGATTGTTGCCAGTAGAAGAGTCTTTCAGCTGGACGTAGGAAGAGCAGCGTTCACCGACAAAAGTGGAGATGAGACAAGGCGAGTTTCTTCATCGACTTCTAGAATTGCAAATTCCGTCCAATTCCAGCGCGTGGTCCTTTCAGTATATCTCCCCCCCCTGATCCTTTTAGAATTGGACGTCTCTTGTTTTGTTTTTTTTCGCCATTGGAGAGAGAGCGGAACCATTATAGCGTGCTGCCCTGTTGCATGTTGATTGATGCAATCCCTTGCATTCTAGCGAAGTGAGCAGGAGAGCTGCGATTGTCATCTAAACAACGTCCAGCAAATTAATGTCACGCTGCTCGAATGCTTCGCTAAATATGTGTCGTAGCACGCGGTAGACAAGCCACGTGAGCTTGAACGGGTGTTTACGACTGTACTGTCCATACAGACATACAGTAGGTTCGTTGGGAAACGGCCTACGGCGGAGTGATCGTTTGATTGTTGCCAGTAGAAGAGTCTTTCAGCTGGACGTAGGAAGAGCAGCGTTCACCGACAAAAGTGGAGATGAGACAAGGCGAGTTTCTTCATCGACTTCTAGAATTGCAAATTCCGTGGTCCTTTCAGTATATCTCCCCCCCTGATCCTTTTAGAATTGGACGTCTCTTGTTTTGTTTTTTTTCGCCATTGGAGAGAGAGCGGAACCATTATAGCGTGCTGCCCTGTTGCATGTTGATTGATGCAATCCCTTGCATTCTAGCGAAGTGAGCAGGAGAGCTGCGATTGTCATCTAAACAACGTCCAGCAAATTAATGTCACGCTGCTCGAATGCTTCGCTAAATATGTGTCGTAGCACGCGGTAGACAAGCCACGTGAGCTTGAACGGGTGTTTACGACTGTACTGTCCATACAGACATACAGTAGGTTCGTTGGGAAACGGCCTACGGCGGAGTGATCGTTTGATTGTTGCCAGTAGAAGAGTCTTTCAGCTGGACGTAGGAAGAGCAGCGTTCACCGACAAAAGTGGAGATGAGACAAGGCGAGTTTCTTCATCGACTTCTAGAATTGCAAATTCCGTCCAATTCCAGCGCGTGGTCCTTTCAGTATATCTCCCCCCCCTGATCCTTTTAGAATTGGACGTCTCTTGTTTTGTTTTTTTTCGCCATTGGAGAGAGAGCGGAACCATTATAGCGTGCTGCCCTGTTGCATGTTGATTGATGCAATCCCTTGCATTCTAGCGAAGTGAGCAGGAGAGCTGCGATTGTCATCTAAACAACGTCCAGCAAATTAATGTACTGATTATTGTGTAATGAAATTATAAGTGAAAGGGTGCGATTATTGCCCATATTTGTTGTATTTTTCGTGAAGTAGTATGTGCGCTCCTGGTCGGTATTTTATGTAAACTTTTTCTTATTTTTTGTATGTCGCCCTGATAGTAACTGTATAACTATAAAATAATTGTTTCAAATGTAAAGCGATCTTTGATGAGAAATCGCTGGAATAGATTGTGAACTTGAAATTTGTGTAACCAATGTAAGAAAATTTTCGTTATTTTTTTTTGGCATGTGTAGATTAGTTACAGGTTGTAATTTAATTATTAGTGTGAAATGTTATTTTATGCAAATGTGAAAATTATAAAGTTTTGATTTTTATAATATGAGACAAAATATATGTGTGGAATTTGTCATTCTAATTATTTCTTGTCTATCAACTTTGAAAAAAAAAAATAAATAAATAAAAAAAAATATATATATATATATATAAATGTGTTGAATAAATTTATTAAATTTGTTAAACGATATTAATAAGTTTTCCTAATGAAAAACTTATATTCATGGGGGTGATGCGAGTGTAGTAATGCTTAGTTAAGAATATTAATTTCTGTTTAATTAAGATTATATTGTTTAATATAAATCATTTACTAATAATTGTGAAATTGTTTAAAATGGGTAGAGTTGGCAGTCCTGAACGGAGGCCGACAGAGCGGGCTACCCCAAGGGAGTCAGTCTTGCAGGCGGCGCGTTAAGCGTGAGGTTGACGTCATGTAACGTAAAATTTAATTAATTATTTGTGTTCCTCTCCGACGTAAAATGTTATCGTAAAATTCCGTACTCGCACCCCCCTAAATTACTTAAACCATTTTCGGAGTTAAATAAATAATAGAAAGTGTTAAAAGAGTGTTAATAAAACCCCCCTTTGTTTTGTAACGGACTTTCATAGTCTTGGCTCGGCGTGGCTACCAGAATCTCTCTACGGTACGGCGAAAAAGAGTGTAGAGAAAGCAAACGATAAATGAAATAAAGAGCCGATAGAGAGTAAATAATAAAGAAGAAAGTAATTAATAAAAGGCGTTCACTATAGGTAAAATTTTTATTTGGAATTTAGATTGTATTGTAAAAAGGATGTTTTGAGTTGATATTTTAATTTGGGTATTAGAAATGAAAAATGTCTTTTTGTAGTTCGAGCGTTTGCGTAGAAAAGATTACAAAATTGTCAGGATATAATGCAGTTTCATTCGGTTAGGGATATTTGTAGAGAGGTTCGCTTACAAACAAAGCGACCGCTCTGAATTATGCAATGTTTTGTGTTTGTTTACAGTAGGTTGCGTGTATTTTTGAGTGCATATTATCTATTCTTATTTAGTATAACTATGCAAATTTGTAGTTTCACTTGGAAACGATAAATTACTGGGATTTTTGTGATTTGCAAGCCATACTGGGGTTTCTGTTGAAGGAGAGAGTTGTCTCAGATGTAAATTGTGAATTACGAGTTGGGTTCATGAAATTTAGAGTTTCAAGTTGGCATTACTGTATCAAAATAATTTCCGGTAGTAATATTTAAATTTTTTAACTTTTTAATAACTGTTTTGGAAAATTGTTATTGTTTAAACCTTCAATCGGGTACTAATGCATTTAAAACATTGGCTCGAGTGTTCCCTCGGAAATGGAGCCTTCTAGATAGCCAGTAACGTTTTTGTGGCGTCTTTGTGTGCTCCTCCTCAAAGGGCAAGAGAGTTCATGATTGTCAGAGAAATGATGACATGAAGTTTCTGGGGTTCATTTTTGTCTTTTGTATTTGAAAGTATCGATGTGATATCTAACGGTAGTTTGAACAATAATAGTTCTTAAATTATACTAACAGTTACTCTGTATGGGCGCTTTCATATTTATACTGTACAATTTTGTTTCGTACGTTTTATGACCTTTTTTTATCTTCTCCGCTGTAACTGCCATAAGTGACCTTATTGGTAGCTAGATGTGATTAAATTTTTGCGAAATTTTGAGATGTGTAATTTTTTTTTTCCGTGAATTTGGCCAGAGCAAATGTGTAGTTATTGTTTCGAAGTGAACTGTCGAGAAAATTCGGTAAATTAAATATTAAATAAATGATAAGCAGTAGAGAAACACGTTTCGAATAAACTTTTTTTTTCAAAATTTCAAAAGGCTCGGTTTGGAGGCAACCAAGTTGAATCCGAGTTCCATCCATTGAGTTTAGTCGACCGGATAGGTGATCGATCACCAATGATGAGAGAGAAGAGAAACCAACTGCGCAGAGACTTGGCGAAGGATGGTTTCCGAAGAGAAGAGATAGAAGAGAGGAACCGAATGCGCAGGGACTTGGCGCAGGACAGTTTCGGAAGAGAAGAGAAATTTACGTGTGCAGGGTTTTGGCACACGAAAGTTTCGATCGAAGATGGTCTACTGGTATTTTTCGGGCAGTAGCTGTTCACGCTGCTCGAATGCTTCGCTAAATGTGTGTCGTAGCACGCGGTAGGCAAGCCACGAGAGCTTGAACGGGTGTCTAAGACTGTACTGTCCATACAGACATACAGTAGGTTCGTTGGGAAACGGCCTACGGCGAAGTGATCGTTTGATTGTTGCCAGTGGAAGAGTCTTTCAGCTGGACGTAGGAAGAGCAGCGTTCACCGACATAAGTGGAGATGAGACAAGGCGAGTTTCTTCATCGACTTCTAGAATTGCAAATTCCGTCCAATTCCAGCGCGTGGTCCCGCTTTCAGTATATCTCCCCCCCTGATCCTTTTAGAATTGGACGTCTCTCTTGTTTTTTTTTTTCGCCATTTGGAGAGAGAGCGGAACCATTATAGCGTGCTGCCCTGTTGCATGTTGATTGATGCAATCCCTTGCATTCTAGCGAAGTGAGCAGGAGAGCTGCGATTGAAAATTGAAGAAGTCCGTTGTCAGCGTGCGGATTGTGATCTAAACAACGTCCAGCAAATTAATGTACTGATTATTATGTAATGAAATTATAAGTGAAAGGGTGCGATTATTGCCCATATTTGTTGCGTTTTTCGTGAAGTAGTATGTGCGCTCTTGGTCAGTATTTTATATAAACTTTTTCTTATTTTTTTTCTAGGTTGCCCTGATAGTAACTGTATAACTATACAAATAATTGTTTCAAATGTAAAACGATCTTTGATGAGAAATCGCTGGAATAGATTGTGAACTTGAAATTTGTGTAACCAATGTAAGAAAATTTTCCGTTATTTTTTTTTTGGCATGTGTAGATTAGTTACAGGTTGTAATTTAATTACTAGTGTGAAATGTTATTTTATGCAAATGTGAAAATTATAAAGTTTTCGATTTTTATAATATGATACAAAATATGTGTGTGGAATTTGTCATTCTAATTATTTCTTGTCTATCTGAACTTTGAATTTGTTAAAGAAAAAAAAAAGAAGAAAAAAAATTGAAAAATATATAACCAATAAATTATTAAATTTGTTAAACGATATTAATAAGTTTTCCTAATGAAAAACTTATTTTCAAGGGGGTGATGCGAGTGTAGTAATGCCTAGTTAAGAATATTAATTTTTGTTTAATTAAGATTATAATGTTTAATATAAATCATTTACTAATAATTGTGAAATTACGAAAAAGTATGTTTGTTTGAAATTGTTTAAAATGGGAAGAGTTGGCAATCCTGAACAGAGGCCCACAGAGCGGACTACCCCCAAAAAGAGTCAGTCCTTCGGTAGCGCGATAAGCGTAAAGTTGGGGCCATGTAACCTAAAAATCGAATTAATTGTTTTGTGCCCCTCTCCGACGTAAAATATTATAGTAAAATTCCCTACTCGCATCCCCTCAAACTACTTAAACCATTTTCGGAATTAAATAAAGTGTTAACAAGCGTTAAAAAAGAGTGTTAATGAACCCCCCCTTCCCCCTTTGTGTTGTAACGGCTTTCATAGGCTCGGCGTGGCTACCGTGTATTTATATAGTTTTGTGGAAATAACTAAAGAGAGTTTAAAGATAAATGCAATCGAGAGCAGAAAGGAGAGTAAATAATGAAGAAAGTAAATAATAAAAGTGATCACGACAGTGGTTTGATACGTACGAGCCATTTAATCCTAATGAACCACTGCTGAGAGTCTTGCGTCGGGACTGACTGCTGTGGAAGGTGATGGAGTTAATTGCGATGACGCTGAAAACATAAGACGGATCATTCAGCAACGCCTTGACAATGTATGCATTGAGGAGGCCAAAATGAAACGAAATGACAGAATCCGTACACTGGAGAGGTTACGTCCGGGTGTAAAAATTGATGACAAGACATTACACATTGACCCGTTGATCCTGTTCACACGGCTAACAGCAATGATTCAGCGTGAGAACACTGTTGCCGACACATTCTTCTATGAATTGACCCCAGAGCCAGTATCACTATTTAATGATGGTATGATGAAGAAGCCGTCAAAATCAATGTTGCGGAATTATCTCCTCGATAATGTGGGATCGTCTGTTAATATTGAAGGCAATGTATGCATAGCTGATGGCGGGGCATTGCTGCATAAAGTCAAGTGGCCATCAAAAGGAAGATATAGTCAGGTTATTGATCAGTACCTTGGCTTTGTGAAGAAATGGTATGGCAGATACGATACTGTGTGTGTTGTATTTGATGGTTACACAGACAGATGGTCCTTGAAGTCATACGAGTATCATCGGAGAGGCCAGTTGACATTAGCATTTCGGAGAAAATGAATGTTACGTCTGGGAATAAAGCGTTTTTCCGTACCCAACACAATAAGCATCAGCTCATCAACATGCTCAGCTCCCATCTTCGTAAATCAGGTTATGAGACTGTAGAATCCACAGGGGATGCAGACGTCACGATAGTGAAAAAGGCGATTGACTATGCCGCGTTGGGAAACTGTTGTCGCAGCTGCAGATTACACTGATATCTTGGTATTACTAGAATACCATTGGAGAGAGGAGCTTGGAGAAATCTACTTCAGCACAGAGCGGAAGGAGAGAAAGATGATGAGACTGGTGAAATGGTGGAACGTTGGCAACCTGGCATCAACGATCCCGCAGCGAGAGTACCTACTGTTTGCCCATGCTTGGTGCGGGTGCGATACGACATCAGCAACTTACAAGATGGGTTGATTTTTTTTCCTGAAATGAACCAGTCATATTTATTACCATGCTGTGCTTTCTCACATACAATATAAAGAATTGTGTCTGTACAACTGCAAAATCTCTTCAGGTAAAACCAAGATCCTACAACTACTTAACCCTCTATGGACAACTGTTACAAATTTCTAACCTTTCATATACACGCATTTCTAACTTAACACAGAAAATTCTGTCCATAGAGGGTTAAGTCTTAGGATTTTTTTTATTGGGGTTGTTTAACCTCCTTCGCAACATCTAAGGTCATATGATGGAGGGGACCTACAGCTTTACGTGGGATCCGAACCACGGGTCGCTACATAATCTGGGCGCGGAGGACGGTCTCCCATCCAACTACTACCCAGACCCAATGTCGCTTAACTTCGCTGATCTCCGGGAAGCGGTGTTACGACATTGGCCACGACGTAGCCCTTAAGTCTGAGGAGGTGCAACTGATTGGTGACCAGTTTGGTGAGTTAACGGCCACGCAGGACAACATGGGCGCGCTGGATGTGACATGTTTGTCAAACTGTACGTTTTTACATATTTACTATAAATGTTTATTGAAATCATGTAACTTATCACTTGAAAATGTTTCGGTACTATATTAATTAATTTAATTTTATTTATCTATATTAATACTTAATTTATCTATATTAATTAATAATATTACTATATTAATTCACTTGCATTTCCAATTACATACCTGCATCCATACTATTAGATTTGATTTCATTTTGGAATTCTATGTCTGTCTTGTTACATATCTTTACAGCTACAAAGGTAAAGCAGACGATACATTGACAACCCTTCGTCACGCGAAATTCATAGAAAATGTTGCCACCTGTTCTGCTCTCGACCCCGGAAGTCTCCCACCATCAGAAAGAGCTGCATATTATCACGCATTAAGAGTTTATCTGCGGGTGTCGCAGTGCAAACAGTTGGACTTAGAATACCTGAAACCCAATGAATGGGGATGGGTCTTTGAAGGCAACACACTAATACCGGTGAAAACTGACCTTGAGACAGCCCCAGCAAGTCTCCTCAAGTACATCCGCTGCAACTGCAAGACATCTTCAAAGAACACCTGCGGCACTCAGGCATGCTCGTGCAAGAAGAACGGTTTAAAATGTGTTTTTGCATGTGGTAACTGTAGTGGCCAGCAATGCCAAAATCGAGTCTTAGTTGCAGATGATGCTGATTTGGATAGAGACATATTGGACCTTTCGAATAATGAATGAATATTTAGAGCATGCTTCGGTCATTTTCACTACACAGAGACAGGATAGTGCATTCTATTGTTATATATATATACACATATATATACAGGCAACTTTCGTACTATGATATGTTCTACAAAAAAGCTAGAAGTTTTGAATAAATTGAGAATTAATATAGTTTTGTCATATTTGACATGTTGGGATTTAGGACTCATTTTGTGTTAGACCCCCTCTTTTCAAATGTAGATAACTTTTTTGGCCCAAAGGAGACAAAGTGAGGCATATGATTTTTCTTAATCTACATAAAATTGCGTTTCCAACGATACCAAACTTTTTTGGGGAATAATTTATTCCGGGTTGATGCCCTTTTTGTGCTATTCCGACGATACTATAGGCCAGGATATTTTTGCTACCGTACGAATGGCGGATTCTCTGCTGGTTAATTAAAATTATTTTTTATAATATATTTTTTTGTTATAAATGTAATATTTGTTTTAATATTATGTAAATGACCGTACTCATGATTTATTCTAAATTTTATTTATTCTTTCATTTTATTGACTTTAATATGTAATTATTGATTGTTTAAGTAATTAACTCTATTCATACTTAATTTCACTTTGTTAATTTATCTTATTTTAATATTTTGTTAAATTTATATTTAATCCCAATATTAATCTTTTTAACTAAACATTTTAGATTAACATACTTATAAATTATTTATTATTATCTATTGATCACTTACATTAATTGATCAATTAATAATTTTATTGTAACTTAATCTACTTTTATTGTAACTTAATATATTTACCTTCGTATTTGACCTTACTAATTTATACACGAATTTTTTTATTCATTTATCCACCCATTTATCTCTTTATCTATCTACTGTCTATTGTCTCTTTATCTATTTATTTAATAAATTATTTATATTCGAATGTCGAAGATTTTAAAATTATTTTTAATTATTTTGTAAATGAAGCAGAAGTCACCAACATTGTGAAGTGTCAACTTCTAACTTATAATTTACGGAGCAGCCTTGATGCCGCTCTACCCACAATTCTTACTAAAACCCACCTATTATAATTCAGTGAATTTAATGCACTCTCTCTTCATATATAAATAATTAATAACTTAATCAATAGTAAATTAATGAATGATAAATAATATATTAATAACTCAAATTTCCCCCTCATTAACTCTATTATTATGTTAATAATTAAAAGTATTTTATACTAAATTTTTGACCACGATATATAATAATATATTATTATTATTATTACTATTATTATTAGAGTATATATAAGTTAATATAATTTTATATTATATGCATTCAAATTCCTTTAATCCGTGAAATTGGTGACGGAAATTCCATTTAAAAGTAGACTTTTCACAAATAAATTGTCAGTTAATTGTTAACTAAAATCCTCCGAGATTTACATTTGACTCCTCAAAAAGGGAGGTCAAAACCCCATTCTATTCTCAACTCTAAATTTTAAATCATCAAATTTCAAAATATTTCTCATTCCTTTATTTAAAGGTCACAATGGCATCAGTAATCCTGATCTTCAGGACCAAAATATCGGCAACTTTCGTCATGTAAGAAAAAACTTTGTGAAATGATCTTTCAAATGCAGCAAACAAAATCACTGTAAAAACTTAATTAATATTTTAAAAGGGATTCAATTTATAAACATAATTTATCAAAACCCTGTATTCTACATTCCTTTCTTTAGAGGATACTCAGTTATTCTTTAATATTTTTTTCAAAATCTAAGTTTCATAATGTTCTTAAAGAATTTAATGAGAAAACATTTTCTCTTTATATTTTGTCATTGTGGAAATTAAGAAAAAATTTATCTTTTAAAAGTCAATTAAAATTACTCACTTTTGTCTTTAAATCCGCTTTTAAGATGTTAGAAAGTTAAAAGTTAAATTTAGGTGACTTTCTCCAAAATATTAACAACAGTTTGTAGTTCAAATTAAATGTAATTTTCATCATAAACTGTAAATTAATATCAGAAGTAGAAAAATAAATTTCTTTTACCTTAAATACTATCAAGAGAGGGTAATTAATTTATTGTGAATATTGTGAGTTTAAGAATTGGTGGAAACAAATCGTTGGTCATAATGTGAGTTTTACCTTTCTTGAGATTTTGGTGACCCACTTCGAGATTCCTCTCCAGGAACGTGTCCAAACGACCAGAAATCTTGCGAAGAAGTTTAAAATCTTCTTCAGGAATTGAAAGAGTCTGCATGTAAGGAGGAAACACAAGTAAATCAGAAAAAATGCACTCTAAATGGGATTAGTATATATGGAACTTCAACTCGACATTTCACTTTTTTATTTATATTTTTAGGCTATCTGGAAAAGAGGATAAAATAATTATTTGTGCATTTATTTTATGAAGGATAAGGATTTGTAAGTTTGTTCCATGTATTTATTAACTTCCTTTATTAGGATAGGTCTAAGATTAAAAAGTATAACCTGTGACCCAGGGCCTAGCCTTAGACCTCGGGCTCTTGATATAGAGTAAGCTAACTCTAAGTTAAGTCTCTAAGTTTGACAACCTGTAATCGAGAAAAGATACTGATAAATTAGGAAAAGTTGAGTTTAAACCAACCAAAATAATTACAGAAATTTAAAGTAAAACTTATGAGAAAGCTTAGCTGAATCAGATATGGATTCACTTCAAAACATAGTTAGAGTTGGACTAATTCATTTATTTAAAATGATAAATGGGTCTTATGATGTGAATTATATAGGATGTGATTTGATAAGGATACAAAGTCAATTACAAGAAATAATGGATATAAACAGAAAGTTAAACGTTTGGAGAGAGTAATTTGTGAAGCACTTCTTCATATCAATTTAAATTTGAAGTAAAACTTAAACTATCTCAGCTTTCATACATTAGACAGTTTAGTGGTAGAAAATTGATTAGATATTTCATTGAACATTTCACATTAGTCTACAGCGATTCGTTTCTGCAGGATTTGGGTTTCCAAACATGCACTGAAGGGCAAAATGCTACAGAATTTGATGTTGATTGTTGAATTTATTATTGGGTTTTATCTTCCTCACTGGTTCAATGTAAAACTTAATCCAATGTGGATGGAGGGGCCCAACCACATCTTGTTTCAATTACAGCTACTGAGAACCCAAAGGAAAGTAGTGGTGGACATCGTGTTACCTGTGGTGAGAAGGTCCGCTTGGTATGCTAGGCCAGAGGCAGTTTTGCAAGCAATACACTGCAGCCAATGTACCAAAGAGCGAACTGAGGCTGTGGAAATCATTCTAAAGCTTAGAGAAACATCACTAGATGATGACTAGCTGGGAGACTGCTCTGTTCAGACAAGGAAGGTACCTCCGATAAACGTCAATGCCACGAAATTGTCAGAATTAGTTAACTTGAGTTCGGAAGTTTTGGAGCCACCACTGACAACATGTATAACAAACAAAGATTTAACCCAACTTAAAGAGGCCCCAATGCAAGTGCCAAAGTGGCCTTCTCACACTCAGAGTGTGGAGAGATGTGCGAAAATGGTCACAGAATCAGCTACTCAAGTTTACAGTCACGAGAGGCGAGAAGGCTACATCAAAGCGCAGGTAGCAAACCGAATGCTGATGTCAAGGAACCGCAGCAAAAAGGACATGACTGCATTGGTTACTTCCAAATAAAGACTCTGAATGATATCTTATTGCCACTTTAAATGTTAATAGGATGTTTGCGCACATTTGTTATAAAAATCTGTAAAAAGCTATATAACATTATATTTGCGTAATAACTGGTTGTGTTGTATATTGTTGAATTATTTAAAACATTACAACTGAAAGAAAAAGCATCAAATGTATCTCTATAAATAAAAGCGTAAATTATATATATTTTTTTTTCGTAGGAAACATCCAGTCCGCCATTTTGAATTTCATTTTTGGGGGTGTTCCCGGGGTCCAATTTTGTCGGATTTTGGATATGTTATTCGGCAATGGTTCCTGAGCTGGAAACAGTTTAGAAAGCTTCTGAAGCAATTTTGCCCAGGTCTAACTACAAATTGCCTGGACTAAGTAAACATCCTGTGCCCAAGTGACGAAAGTTATAATGTGGGTTAGGTTAGGTTACGTTAGGTTAGGTTAGGTTAGGTTATCAAGAACTCATTTTTGATCACTCATTTTTGATCTGAAAAGAAGCCAAAATAAATTATATGAAAAACGGTACACAAACTGGAAAAGGTCCCTAATGTGTCCTTATAATTCATTTTCTCTTGTTACTCCCTATAATGACTTATACAGGGTGGGGCACGGGAATCAAGTGTTTTTTGAATAGCTAGTAATCGGCCATTAGGAATGGGAGGGGCGTGCGGTAGGTAGCATTCCATTCCTGGGTTCATAGCATTTAACTTTAACTAACACTCACCTTTATCTTTCAGGTGCCATCATGGAGCAGTGGACGTTAGAACACCGCATGTTCGCGTATGATCATTTTGTTAGGAGTGGCGAGTCAGTGACAGCAGTTCAGCGTGCGTTTCGCCGCAGATTCAACATTCATCGAAATGACTCTGTTCCCGCTCGTGACACAATCTTACGTTGGGTTAACAATCTTCGAACAGGAGGCTCAATAATGAAAACAAAACCGAAGGGGCCGCAACGCACTGTGCGTACTCCAGAGAACGTTGAAAGGGTCAGACAAGCGATGTTGCAAAGCCCAGGCCGCTCTGCTCGGAGACATTCAGCTGCACTCGGAATCAGCAATCGTACTGTTAGACGGATTTTGCATGAAGAATTACATTTTCACCCATACAAGTTAGCGATGGTGCAGGAATTGAATGTAAACGATTGCCCCCAACGACTGAATTTTGCACAGGAAATGCTTGCACTTTATGAGCAGAATGAAAACATGATGGTGGTAATGAGTGATGAAGCCCATTTCCACCTTAATGGGGCCGTCAACAATCAAAACTGTCGGTATTGGGCTGCTGAAAATCCGCGACAACTCCATGAAAAACCGCTGCATAGCCCTAAGGTTACAGTTTGGTGCGCGGTGGGAAAGTTTGGCGTCATCGGTCCCTATTTCTTCGAACAAAATGGGGTTACCGTTACCATAACATCTGGGCGTTACATTGAGATGGTGAACACCTTTTTCATCCCTGAGTTACGAAGAAGGCGTATTGCTCGTCGACATTTGTGGTTTCAGCAAGATGGGGCCACGCCACACACCGCCAGAGCGTCAATGGCTGTTCTTCGCCCCCTGTTTCCCAACCATCTCATTTCGAGATTTGGTGACATTGCATGGCCCCCTCGGTCCCCTGACTTGTCCACATGTGACTTCTTTCTATGGGGGTACCTCAAGTCACGTGTCTACGAGGACAAGCCCCGTACATTAGATGCATTGAAGGAAGCGATCCGTCAACAAATCATCCAAATCAACAGAGACCTGCTGGGAAGAGTGGAGGCCAATTTTCGTAAACGCCTTCAACAATGCGTCGACGGCCAAGGACATCATATGCCAGATATAATTTTCGGTACATGATTATTATGACATGAAATGCTATGTTCTTACGAATGTTGTTCTACCAATATATTTTCTTTACAAAAATAAATATCATTTTCCTGATTATTCCAAAAACACTTGGTTCCCGTGCCCCACCCTGTATGTCCGAACTAAGAGACTAAACGTATTATTTATGAATTTACATATATTGCATTAGTTGATAGATTATGACGTCAGAAAGTAAATTGATTCCTTTCACATTTTCCAACTTTAAATACGGAATCCTCATACTGATATCTTTAGTATCGGTTGTTTCGTATAATATTAAAGAATTTACAGTCTGCAAGAACATTATTTATATGGTGCGTTGTGTCTCATGTTATGTCGTATAAATGTTGTTTGGCCATGTTGAAGTTCATTCATGTATTTGCCAGAATTGAATAATGTTATGTTAATATGTTCTTGTGGTTATTAATTATTTAATAATTTTCAATTTTTGTTGACCTCTTTTCTTTGGAATAATTTTAATTAATTTCATTCACTTATTCTTGACCTACCTATGCCCTATCAACATCTCAGTCAATGTCGTCACATAGCCTGTACTTTCAGCGATCCTTTGCGGTACTGCGTTATGCGGTACCGGTTTGGTAGTGCGGTAGTACCGCAGTACCGCAGTACCGCAAAAAAAACCGCAAGTGCCCAGCTTTGCACATAAATGCCCTTACGTGTGATTACGTTCATTTGTGTAACTATTGCAGTATCGTCGAGCCATTCTGTGAATAGTAAATTGTGTCCTCACCCAAAACACAAGAAATTGAATGAGAAATGATAAGTTCTCAAAAAAATTCAATCATAAATCAGTCAAAATTATTTCGTGGAATTCTGCATTTAATTTGCACACTACTGAAAAAAATATATACTCGTGTGTGTATATATATACACCTTAACCTTACCTTATGAACCTTATGTTGTTTCGTGCGTTGGTCTCTCTTCACACGGAGGTCAAGCTGGTGGCCCCGTCTCTAGGTCTGGCTTGGTGGGGGAGCGAGTTGCTTTCTTGCGCTCTCCACCGTACATAGCCAGGCACGCCCGGCTCATCTGGTACCGTCCTGAGCCAGGCATCCAGTCTTCTCTTGAAGACTTCAACATCCAGTCTTCTCTTGAAGACTTCAACTTTGATCCCCGTTACGTTTCTGAGGTCCTTTGGAAGCTGGATGAAAAGTCTTGGTCCTCTGACAACCAAGCTATTTTACTTCAGAGTTGAGGAGGTCCCTTGTCGGGCCTTTAATTTGGGAACACTACACATTCTGCCTTTCCTATTTTCTAGTGTTGTTTGAATGGTAATTGGGTTTAGTTTTAGGTTTGGTACCAGTTTTTCGATCATTTTCCATATGTAGTTTATGGTGCACCTCTCTCTTCTTCTTTCCAGGGAGTACAGATTTACTTTACGTAGTCTTTCCCAGTAGTTGAGTTCTTTGCAGCCATCAATCTTGGCTGTGAAATGCCTTTGCGTTTCTTCTAGTTTATTAGTTTCTTCCTTTTTATATGGGGACATCAAAACTGAGCAGTATTCAAGTTTTGGTATAATCAGTGTTTTTAGCAGGGGAATCATTACTGTCCTGTCCCTTCTCTTGGACGTTCTTAGTACCTGCCCGGCGACTCTTTTTGCTTTATTTATCGCTACCTGATTTTGTGTTTCGAATTTCGCATCATCTGTCATTATTATCCCGAGATCGATCACTTTTGTGCTTCCCTGAATTTTCTGTCTATCTGGAGCATAATATGCAGTTTGTTTAAATTCTTCTTTTCTACCATATCTCAAGAGCTGAAATTTCTCGGTGTTAAATGACATGTTGTTGTCTTCTGACCATTTGTATATTTTGTTCGTGTCCCTCTGCAAGGCCTCCATGTCATGTACATCGCTGATTTTTCTGCTGATCTTTGTATCGTCTGCAAAGGATGTTACTATACTGTTGCTGTTTACTCCGCTGTCTATGTCTGTTAGCATGATAATGAACAGGAGTGGGGCCAGTACTGTCCCTTGTGGTACTGAGCTGCGTACTTCCGATTCTGATGATGATATACCTTGAATTTTGACGACCTGCAGACGTTCTCTGAGGAAGTTGTAGATTCATTTTCCCACTTTGCCTGTTATTCCCATATATTTAATTTTATGTGCTATTATATCATGGTCACATTTGTCGAAAGCTTTAGCAAAATCTGTTTATATAACATCGTAGTTGTCATTGCCTTCCAAAGCATCTAGGATAATAGAAATTGGTTGGTAGATAAATGGATAGCCTCGCTAGGTACCCAAGTGGTTAAGACAGTGGATTGTTGATCGGGAGGTCGTGAGATCGAGTCCGAGCGAGGACTGTGCAATAGGGTGTGTCAATTTTGGGGGTGAAATGACTAAATTGAAAATCATGTGATTTGGTAGCAATTTAATGTAATCATTTGGCATACAAAATAATATCCTTGCTTCAAAAACAATAAAAAATAACTCCTACCTACATCAATTTTAATTCAAAAATTCCATTTTTCCGTAAATTCGTAACAAAATAACAAATGTGCGCAAACATCCTATCAACATTTAAGGTGGCAATAAGATATCATTCAGAGTTTTTATTTGAAAGTAACCAATGCAGTCATGTCCCTTTTGCTGCGGTTCCTTGACATCAGCATTCGGCTTGCTACTTGCGCTTTGATGTAGCCTTCTCGCCTCTCGTGACTGTAAACTTGACTAGCTGCTTCTGTGACCATTTTCACACATCTCTCCACACTCTGAGTGTGAGAAGGCCACTTTGGCACTTGCACTTGGGCCTCTTTAAGTTGTGTTAAATCTTTGTTTGTTATACATGTTGTCAGTGGTGGCTCCAAAACTTCCGAACTCAAGTTAACTAATTCTGACAATTTCGTAGCATTGACGTTTATCGGAGGTACCTTCCTTGTCTGAACAGATCAGTCTCCCAGCTGGTCATCATCTAGTGATGTTCCTCTAAGCTTTAGAATGATTTCCACAGCCTCAGTTCGCTCTTTGGTACATTGGCTGCAGAGTATTGCTTGCAAAACTGCCTCTGGCCTAGCATACCAAGCGGACCTTCTCACCACAGGTAACACGATGTCCACCACTACTTTCCTTTGGGTTCTCAGTAGCTGTAATTGAAACAAGATGTGGTTGGGCCCTTCCATCCACATTGGATTAAGTTTTACATTCAACCAGTGAGGAAGATAAAACCCAATAATAAATTCAACAATCAACATCAAATTCTGTAGCATTTTGCCCTTCAGTGTATGTTTGGAAACCCAAATCCTGCAGAAACGAATCGCTGTAGTTAACCAACGACTGTGACTTACGGGTCCAATCTCCAAGAGAGCCAGATTTTGAGGCAACTCTCCTGATCTGATTGCTTGAACAATACGATAAGCGTAAGATTGATCCGTGCTGAGGTCTTTGATAACTTCTTCAGACAACACTGGAAGGGGAGGGCCTACTTCGACCTTTGGAAATTTTGTATTTATCTCTAATTCCGTTGCTTCATCTAGCATGTTGCCAAGGGGGCCTGACCACTTGTTGTTGCTCTTTGTAGGACCATCAAGTTCCTGGATGAGACGACGAAGAGGTAGTTCCCCTATGTGCAAATCACATACAATCCAAACAAGCATTCTTCCAAGTTTTTTCTCTAAATGCGTCATAACACCGCCCTGCCATCCAGTGTTCACCGCAGTTGAGTCTCCACCAACGGCCTGCAGTGAACTGTCAAGTCTTCTTTCTTGAAGCCAACATATTATTTGATCAGCAATTGCCTCTGCATGTTTCTTGCTTTCTACTTCTGCTTCAGGAACAAAGTGAAACAAATAGCGGCCACCAGGTTCGGAACACACAGAGTAGTGTTCTTCTTTGATGAGACCGGGAAACTTTCTGTCCATTCCCTCTACCTCTAGGAGAACTTTTGTGTCATCTCTTCTTTCATCAAACAAAAGGCAAGAGAGACCTTCCTCCTTCAAATCTTTTTCATGCTGATCAGATATTTCCTTCATTATTTTTTCTTGTGCTCTTCTTATCTTATTATGATCTATCACTAAGGATGTATCCTCTCGGCTGATGAGGCCTGCATCTATCCAAGCGGCAGTGGCAATCTCTGCAGTCTCTCGTAGCCCCGTATGGTGGCGAATACTGGCAAGGGCAATGTTTGAGATGTCTTTAGTGTTGTATTTCATTCTCTTCGGCGAAGGTTCAGACGGCATTTTGGAGCTATCATCTGATGTTGCTTCTTTCTGTTCATCTGAAGAGCTTTCAAAGAAGTGAGAAACCTCTTGATAGAGCTCTTCATCTCTTTGGGTTGCTTCTTCACTCTTCTTTTTCTTCCTTTCTTCCCTCTCTCGAATTTTCTCTTTTTTCTTAGCAATAACAATCTGTTTTTTGGTTTCTGAATAATCTGCCGAACCAATCTGCATACTTCCTTGGCCTCCTGCCTTTGTTCTCTGCGCCTTTATGAAAGCCAGCTCCAAAACAGGGATCTTCTTCTCACGAGGACAGCGACAATCAATGTGAGGGTGAGGTTCTCTTCTGCATGAGGGAGAACAATTGGCTTCAGAACACAACTCTATGGGAATCTGGCAGTTAAAAATGTCAAGAAGAGTATCAAGTGTGTGCAGAAATTTATTTTTCTTTGCTAGTTTTCCTTTACCAAGTGATGTCTCAACTGCTTTGTGCCACAGCTTTGTTAATTTTAGCTCAATAGTTCTATACTGATTGAGTACAGGTGGTTTGCATAACACATTAGCTTTTTTCCACTGATGCAGAAGAGGGGGAATCATGTCCCTTATGAGCTCTTTCTCTGTGTAGTTCCTTCTATCCTTTGTATTTTGTTCACGAAGGAGTAACCCTAGTCTCAGCATGTCTCGCACTGTTGGTAGTTCTGATACGGGAAGCTCCTTGCCTGTACCGACTAACAGGCTCAAGTGGCATGACGACTGACCTCTTGTCTTTAATTTTGGCATCTTAGGAATATCTGAAAAGAAAGAAAAACATTTAAGTATTTTATATCAATTACGATGTTTCAAAGTTTAGTCATTCGATGTTCTAAAATTCAATAAAAAAATATTTCATGGGCTTACAACATAATTAGACAGAAGAATATGATAATAATAAATAATTGTAATAATCAATAATCCATACTTACAGTTAAACTGTAGTATTCGTCTAGTAGAATAACTATGAAGTAGGTACAAGAGCAATAACAGCAAACCACCGTCTATGACATCAAAGAGGCAACTGAGGACCGAGAGTGAGGGACAGTTCTATTCATGTTGTGACTTGTACATTGTACAACAACTATATGACCTTGAAAACACTCATTATGCGATCAGTGGGATAATTCTGTGACAGATGAATAGTTAATCAATTTATGTCCTATTATTTAGTAAAAGAGTCAATTTCTGAAACTTTAAGGTAAAATTGATGTAGGTAAGGATTATTTTATTTCATTTTGGTTGGCCAATTTCAAGTTTTGATATGAAAAGACTATATTTTCACAACCAAAATTGATTTGAAAAAAGTTGACAAAATTGACACACCCTACTGTGCAAGTTCTGATCACCCGTAATTCGGCGTGTTTCGAATTCCACGCATTAAACTATAGGTCTAAGGTGGAGTGACACGCTTGACCTTCTTTCAAAATAATTCGAGCGGAAGCAAAACCAACGTTAAACAAGGTGATATATATATATATATTATTATATATATATTATATATATATATATATATATATCGTAAAGAACGACGCTTGTATAGGAGATATTCCGCGCAAGACGAGAAAGAAAGAACGGAACAAATGAAAAAATGAGGTAACCACCTGGGAATCGAACCCGGGATCTTCCGATTGCCGGTCAGACGCGATACCATTACACCATGGACCTCACTCTTCCAAACGCCGTAATACTTCTACATACTCGCAGAAACCAATGCCCCAAGGGGGCACCTCCCGCATGCCGTAACATTATATACATTCAACTGCAAAGAACACGCAGTATAAATAACGTAAAGAACGACGCTTGTATAGGAGATATTCCGCGCAAGACGAGAAAGAAAGAACGGAACAAATGAAAAAATGAGGTAACCACCTGGGAATCGAACCCGGGATCTTCCGATTGCCGGTCAGACGCGATACCATTACACCATGGACCTCACTCTTCCAAACGCCGTAATACTTCTACATACTCGCAGAAACCAATGCCCCAAGGGGGCACCTCCCGCATGCCGTAACATTATATACATTCAACTGCAAAGAACACGCAGTATAAATAACGTAAAGAACGACGCTTGTATAGGAGATATTCCGCGCAAGACGAGAAAGAAAGAACGGAACAAATGAAAAAATGAGGTAACCACCTGGGAATCGAACCCGGGATCTTCCGATTGCCGGTCAGACGCGATACCATTACACCATGGACCTCACTCTTCCAAACGCCGTAATACTTCTACATACTCGCAGAAACCAATGCCCCAAGGGGGCACCTCCCGCATGCCGTAACATTATATACATTCAACTGCAAAGAACACGCAGTATAAATAACGTAAAGAACGACGCTTGTATAGGAGATATTCCGCGCAAGACGAGAAAGAAAGAACGGAACAAATGAAAAAATGAGGTAACCACCTGGGAATCGAACCCGGGATCTTCCGATTGCCGGTCAGACGCGATACCATTACACCATGGACCTCACTCTTCCAAACGCCGTAATACTTCTACATACTCGCAGAAACCAATGCCCCAAGGGGGCACCTCCCGCATGCCGTAGAAGTATTACGGCGTTTGGAAGAGTGAGGTCCATGGTGTAATGGTATCGCGTCTGACCGGCAATCGGAAGATCCCGGGTTCGATTCCCAGGTGGTTACCTCATTTTTTCATTTGTTCCGTTCTTTCTTTCTCGTCTTGCGCGGAATATCTCCTATACAAGCGTCGTTCTTTACGTTATTTATACTGCGTGTTCTTTGCAGTTGAATGTATATAATGTTACGGCATGCGGAAGGTGCCCCCTTGGGGCATTGGTTTCTGCGAGTATGTAGAAGTATTACGGCGTTTGGAAGAGTGAGGTCCATGGTGTAATGGTATCGCGTCTGACCGGCAATCGGAAGATCCCGGGTTCGATTCCCAGGTGGTTACCTCATTTTTTCATTTGTTCCGTTCTTTCTTTCTCGTCTTGCGCGGAATATCTCCTATACAAGCGTCGTTCTTTACGTTATTTATACTGCGTGTTCTTTGCAGTTGAATGTATATAATGTTACGGCATGCGGGAGGTGCCCCCTTGGGGCATTGGTTTCTGCGAGTATGTAGAAGTATTACGGCGTTTGGAAGAGTGAGGTCCATGGTGTAATGGTATCGCGTCTGACCGGCAATCGGAAGATCCGGGTTCGATTCCCAGGTGGTTACCTCATTTTTTCATTTGTTCCGTTCTTTCTTTCTCGTCTTGCGCGGAATATCTCCTATACAAGCGTCGTTCTTTACGTTATCTATACTGCGTGTTCTTTGCAGTTGAATATATATATATATATATATATATATACACATTGCGTATATAAATAGTATTCTCGTTTTTTTTATTTTTAATGAGAATTAAAAAATAGTCGATATACAGTATACTCCCATTCAAGGCTACTAATCTTCAATTGTGTGCGGTGCAGTAAATGGAGAAATTAACAGCTTCAGGCCTATTTTCCCATTGAATTGCAGTAAAAACAACAAAAAATGTGTAACTATTTATGATTGCAAAATTGCTGTTATAAAATAATATATAATATATATATATATATATATATATATATATATATATAAACTACAAAACGACATTGAAACCTTATTCCATTGGGCAGAAGACAACAATATGAAGTTCAACGAAGAAAAATTCCAACTTCTAAGATATGGTAATAACAAAGAGCTACAGAAAAAAGGGTACAAAACTCCGCAAGCCAAACAGATAACACCAAATCCACAAGTCAGGGATCTTGGAGTAATAATGTCGTCGGATGCAGAATTCAGAGAGCACTATAAAATCAAAATCACAACGGCTAGAAAAATAATGGGAATCATCTGGAGGAGCTTCCGCAGCAGAAAAGCAAACATCATGCTCAAATTATGGAAGAGTCTAGTCCTACCAATAATTGAATATTGCTCAGTAGGGTGGATCGATTTTACATTTTTTCGATTTCCATATTCTAATAGAGACAAAACCTTGCGCATGCATGAGAAAATAGCCTCTGCAAAATCTTAGCTTAATAGGTAATCATCTTCTGCCCCTGGCAGAGAGATGAAAATCATATTTTAGTAGTCAAAAACGTATTTTTAAACCCTAGCCTAGTCATAAAATTTTGCGTGTGTTATTTCATGCCTAAGCAACGATATAAATGCTATGGGAAATATATAAATGCATTATTTAAGACAAAGAGCCGATCTGAAAATATGTATAATATACATATTTTCAGATCGGCTCTTTGTCTTAAATAATGCATTTATATATTTCCCATAGCATTTATATCGTTGCTTAGGCACGAAATAACATACACGCAAAATTTTATGACTCTAAGCTAGGGTTTAAAATTACGTTTTTGACTACTAAAATATGATTTTCATCGCTCTGCCGGGGGCAGAAGATGATTACCTATTAAGCTAAGATTTTGCAGAGGCTATTTTCTCATGCATGCGCAAGTTTTTGTTTCTATTAGAATATGGAAATCGAAACAAATGTAAAATCGATCCACCCTATTGCTCAGTACTCACAAGCCCACACAGAAAAAGAGACATTGCGAGCATTGAAGCTATACAAAGGACTTAAACGTCTAAGATAGAGGAAACGGTAAGTGAAGACTACTGGTCTCGACTACAATCCCTTGAACTCTACTCTCTTGAAAGAAGGCGCGAGCGGTACACAATAATATACATATGGAAAATACTTCAGGGCTCTGCCCCTAACCTCAGAAATGAAATAGAAACAAACTGGAATGAGAGAAGAGGCAGATTTTGTACGGTCCCAGCTGCGGTGGGACAAGGAGCCATGAAAACGAGGATGAAAAATACCCTCAGAATAAGGGGCCCAAAGCTTTTCAATGTCCTTCCAAAAGAAGTGAGGAATCTCCAGCACACCGACCTGAATAACCAAGAACCAGCTGGACAGATTCTTGCGCAAAGTCCCTGACCAGCCATGCGTGGCTGGCTACGAGGGCAGTAGGTGATCAGAGAGCAATTCCCTCCTTCACCAAGTCCCGCAAATGAGGCGGGATGCTGCAGAGTGGTCGACCGCAGGTCGATCCTGAACAGTCGTTCAAACTCAACAAAAGTATATATATATATATATATATATATATGGATGCATTATAAAGTAGTCCTCAAACTACATCCTAATGTACCCACTTTACTTTTTTGCATTTGTTGGGGTAGACCTAAAGAAGGTTATGTTTCCCCATATTCCATCTGGACATCCCCAAATGATGGGTTATATAAGTTGAGTGTGGGAAAGGGCTGGAGGAGGTTGCTGGCAGAAGAACAGGCTGGAAAGGTTCGGAAAGAGAAAGGCCGGGTTACATATTAAAGACAAGCATCATTATCTAACTATCAATTATTGAATAGTTAATAATTAACTAAGAATAATTATCCCATCTTTGCATCTATAAGAATAAAAGTATAATTAATGACTTTCTGTGAATTCCCTCATCGGTGTCAGTCTGCAATAAGTGAGCCACGCATTAATCCCCACTCGCCCCACATTTAAACACTAACCATCTCTGAATAATATCAGTATTAGAGACCAAAGAAATCAAACTAAAAACTGCAGTAAATTTTATTTCACAAAGTATAAACGTTCTATTTTTCTACAGTTTTAAAGAAATCTGGATCTCAAAAAGTCTTTCTAGAGTTCTGATCTTTTGATTTGGCGACTGGAAGTGTAATTTGTTTACAGGTGTGCAAGAGAACACGTTATGTTCCACGATCCTTGAGTAATGATGTCCGTCTATCTTTCAGATGTATGAACGATGTCACATTGTTTATATAGGGTCATTTCTGCCTGTCAGGGTTAAAAAGGGCCAAGATGTCATAGATGTACACATAGACGTGCACTTTTATCTCTGACACGCAGATTTATAAGTAATCTTATAACGGGAATGTTCAATGTTTTGTATCCGAATTTGAATAAATTTTCTATGCAGTGAATAGAAGGTAATATGAAGTATAATACCCATTGGTATCTTCTGATCAAAAGAACGAGTAATGAATCGTATTAAATCTTGATTAACCCACATAAGAGCAACTTAAATGTACTGTATACTAGTATGACTTTTGAGTGAACCTGAGGAAGTCTTTAAATAAAAATAATCCTTAAATAATTCGTGAGGGAGTCTTTTGATAAAAATGAATGTGTTTCTCGTCGTTTGACTTCCGTCGAAAAGGAAAAGGCTATGTGACGGAGGAGACTTACAGCTTTAAGTGGGATCCGAGCGACGGTTCTCTTTTTACTATGAACGGAGATGATGGTCACCAATCTAACTTCTGAATAGACCCATCGTCGCTTAACTTCGCAACTGGAACGTAATAATACCCAGGATGAAGGGCTTATAAACTCGAAATCGGTCCTAAACATGCCATAATTTATTTCAAATATAATTATGTTTCATTGCAACAATTTAATTTTAATGATAAATGCCTTTTAATACAGAAAATATTTAATGGGTTTCTATACAAACAGAATTACCAATATAATCATTTCTAATTTTTAAATAATATTTTACCTAATTCTATCCTAAAGAATGAAGGAGACAGGAAATGCGTTGCAAAATAGGAAGTAAACTTTTAACTTTTATCATAAAAA
This sequence comes from Bathynomus jamesi, assembly GCA_023014485.1. NCBI lineage: Eukaryota > Metazoa > Arthropoda > Malacostraca > Isopoda > Cirolanidae > Bathynomus > Bathynomus jamesi. The sequence goes on along the minus strand of JAJOZX010000110.1, from coordinate 329,258 downwards.
AACTTCCCTCAGTACACTAAAGTTTTAAGGTCGTTGCGCACATTTCGAGGAAATTCAGGAAGGCGTTTCCTGATGTTCTTTAGCACTGAGTATTTACACGAATTAAGAGAGATAACTGCGTTCACTTCATGGGTGCAAATTCCATTTTGTTGCTATAATAAAGCGTCGACTTCACAAACTCTGACATTTTTATTCCTAAGTACTGCTCTGCATCACCTTCTTTCTTCGATTTCCTTTATAAAAGTTATTGTTTTTCAAAATACTTTTAAATAAACGTTTTCGTGATTAAAAAAGTGAAAATGATTGTGAAATTAATTTTAATTTTGACCTCATTTTGTTTTGGGGTGAAAGGTGGTGTATTGTTTGACTCGAAGGAAACCATCAACAGTTGTGTGGTAAGTACATTTCCTATCTACCATAACAACCATAACCATGAGATTAGTTTTTATTAACGATCAAATAGGTAAATGTATTATTGTTGAATTAAGAAAGTATAAATATTTTTTGTTCTCAACGCTTTGTTTACCCGATAATATTTTAGGAATAGACACACATACAGATAGACATACAGATATATAAATAGATAGGTAGACAATAACAATCAATCATTAAATGACGAAACAGATTTTAATGAAAATAACGAAAGAAATATTTTTAATAAAAACTATTTACTATATGTAAGATTTTCAATAGTGAATATTAATCTTACAATATTCTGTTAAATATAATATAATAATTTAGTCATTGGTACGCCATTTTTTTATTATTATTATTATTATTACTATTATTATTATTATTTTTATCGACACTGCACAAACGGTGGCGAAACTAGAGCGTTAAGTTTGATTTGTAGGTCCTGTGTGGGTATGTGGGTATGTGAGTGCAGTCTACTTACTTTTATTATTTTATTAATCAACTTTTATTTTTTTCAAATTTCAAAATCTTAATTTTAAAAATAAATATTAAAATATTACAATTTGTGTCATGTTAAACTGTAAAGTAAAGTTGTTCAAAAAACACCTTTTTAAATTTGTTTCATTTGAAAGGATTAAAATAAAATGAATTGTCCATTTTTCAAATGTTGACAAATTTGGAATAATTTATATTTTGAAAGTGAATATAATTGATTCAAAATCGATTCTGAAAGGAAATATTTTCCAACGGCTTCTCATCTAAGATCGTTTCATAATCAGTTCAGAAAAAGAAACGAATAATTTTGAGGAAATGTTGGTCTGTATGGAGCAATTTAGCTTTTCACTTTACAATAATAATATAATGAACAATTGTTCACAGGACTTTTTATTTTATTTAATTTGGCCTTTAGGCATTAGTGTTTAAGGGGCTCCCAAATTAGTTAAAAATACGATAAAATATATAATATATATTGTGATTTCGATGATCATTGAAGTGCATTCTTAAAAGATGTAAAACTACTACAGATCAAAGATGTAATGAAAGTGGCACATTTTATTTTCATTTACAAATCTAAGAACAAAATCATTAACTTACATTGGATAAATAAATATTATTTTGTAACTCATCAAGAAATTCATTCACATCAGACTAGAAATAGATGAAAGCACGTTATTCCTCAATTTAGATTGTGTTCATCTCAGAAATTGCCCATTTTCGATGGACTTAAAATATGGGATGATTTAAGTGCTGATATAAAAAAATTTCGTTTAAAAACAAGTTGAAATCTCAATTAATAATGGAATACTGATAAAGATCGATAATTAATAATTAAATGTACATTTCGGTATAACTTGTTCATTTCTCGTGTCTAACATTCATTTCTTTGTATTGTATTAATATCATTTCGACAATAATGACTGTTTTCATAGGTTTTATATCTATAGCAATAACTTAAGCTTGATTTCTACGGTATTTCTACTATTAGTTTCTTTGTACATTAATCATAATTTAATGGTGACTTATATATAATGCAATTTATCTCTCAATAATTTGAGAACTCAGTAAAGCCGAAAGATTAAGGACAAAATTATAAAAAATAAATAGACCAATTGATAGTATTATTATATTATTTGTACTAAAGTATTACTGTAACAAGAGAAATATTGTAATTTTTATTTTATAAATAAATTTATAAATAAAACTAAATAAAAATAGATATTTTCAAAATGATTTTAATGACATCACCGTGATTTAAATTCATTGTCTAATTTTCATTTATTCGTTCGTTTATATATTTTAAATTAATTAATATTTCTTTTTCATGATTTATATATTATTAATCAAAACTACCTTTTAACTGATGTTTTATCTTTAATTAACCTGAGATTCCAGTAAAGCCAAAAGCTTAAAAGACAAATAAAATAAAATAAATAGTCCAACTGAGAATTACTTATTTTATGTTAAAGAGTCATTTCTTCCTTCATCCATTCAAAGACTAATGTGAAATGTTTAATGAAATATCTAATCAATTTTCTAACACTAAACTCTCTAATGTATGAAAGCTGAGATAGTTTAAGTTTTACTTCAAATTTAAATTGATATGAAGAAGTGCTTCACAACATTACTCTCTCCAAACGTTTAACTTTCTGTTTATATCCATTATTTCTTGTAATTGACTTTGTATCCTTATCAAATAATATCCTATATAATTCACATCATAAAAGCCATTTATAAATTTAAATTCCTGAATTAGTCCAACTCTAAGTCTATGTTTTGAAGTGAATGCGTATCTGATTCAGCTAAGCTTTCTCATAAGTTTTACTTTAAATTTATGTAATTACTTTGGTTGGTCTAGCCTCAACATTTCCTAATTTATCAGTGTCGTTTCTCGATTACAGGTTGCCAAACTTAGAGATTTAACTTAGAGTTAAGATACTCTTGTTTTCAAGAGTCCGAGGTCTAAGGCTCAGCTCTGGGCCACAGGTTATACTTTTTAATCTTAGACCTATCCTAATAAGGGAAGTTAATAAATACGTGGAACAAACTTACAAATCCTAATCCTTCATAGAATAAATGCACAAATATACGTAATAATTATATCCTCTTTTCCAGATAGCCTATAAATACAAATAAAAAAGTGAAATGTCGAGTTGAAGTTTTATATATACTAATCCCATTTAGAGTGCATCTTTTCTGATTTAATTGTGTTTCCTCCTTACATGCAGACTCTTTCAATTCCTGAAGAAGATTTTAAACTACTTCGCAAGATTTCTGGTCGTTTGGACACGTTCCTGGAGAGGAATCTCGAAGCGGGTCACCAAAATCTCAAGAAAGGTAAAAATCACATTATGACCAACGATTTGTTTCCACCAAACCTTAAACTCACAATATTCACAATAAAGTAATTTCACTCTCTTCATAGTATTTAAAGTCAAAAAATTTTATTTGTCAACTTCTGATTACATTTAATTTGAACCACAAACTGTTGTTAATATTTTGGAGAAAGTCACCTAAATTAAACTTTTAACTTTGTAACATCTTAAAAGAGGATTTAAAGACAAAAGTGAATAAATGTAATTGACTTTTGAAGATAGATTTTTTCTATTCTTTATGAACATTATGAAGCTTAGATTTTAAAAAACAATATTAGAGAATAATCGAGTATCCTGTAAAGAAAGGAATGTAGAATACAGGGTGTTGATAAATTATATTTACAAATTCACACCCTTTTAAAATATTAATTAAGTTTTTATAGTGATTCTATTTGCTGCATTTGAAAGAACATCTCACAGAGTTTTTTCTGACATGACGAAAGATGCCAATATTTCGGACCTGAAGATCAGGATTATTGATGCCCTTGTGACCGTTAAATACAGGAATTAGAAATATTTTGAAATTACGTTATTTAAAATTTTGAGTTGAAAATAGAATAGGGTTTTCTCCCCCTTTTTGAGCAGTCAAATGTATATCGCGAAGGATTTTAGTTAACAATTAACTGACAATTTATTTGTGAAAAGTCTAATTTTAAATGGAATTTCAGTCAACAATTAGATGGTTTGAAGAAATTTGAATGCACATAACATAAAATTATATTAACTTATATATACTCTAATAATAATAATAATAATAATAATAAATATTATTATATATTGTGGTAAAAAATTTAGTATAAAATACTTTTAATTATTAACAATAATAATAGAGAGAGTTAATAAGGGAGAAATGTCAGTTATTAATATATTATTTATCGTTCATTAATTTACCATTGATTAAGTTATTAATTATTTATATATAAAGAGAGACTGCATTAAATTCACTGAATTATAATATAGGGTGATCGAAAAGTCACTCCGCAACTATGACTCTTTAAGACAAAAATGCAATCACACACGAAGTTAGATATTTTAATGAAAGTTGTACGATATCGTGAAATCTTTAACAAAATATTGGCGAAGTCTAGACTAGTCTAAGCTAAGTCTTCCCCTTCTTATATCTCCTTATGTAAAAGTTCAATAAAGTAAATATTTTATTACTACTGCGGAGAGACTTTTCGATCACCCTGTAGGTGGGTTTTAGTAAGAATTGCGGGAAGAGCGGCATCAAGGCTGCTCCAGAAATTAGAATGGTGACTCCTCACAATGTTGGTGACTTCTGCTTCATTTACAAAATAATTAAAAATAATTTTAAAATCTTGGACATTCGAATATAAATAATTTATTAAATAAATAGATAAAGAGACAATAGACAGTAGATAGATAAAGAGATAAGTGGGTGGATAAATAAATAAAAAATTCTTATACAAATTAATAAGATGAGATACGATGGTAAATATATTAAGATTCAATAAAATTATTAATCGATCAATTAATGTAAGTGATCAATAGATAATAAATAATTTGTACGTGCGTTAATCTAAAGTGTTTAGTTAAAAAGATTAATATTGGAATTAAATGTAAATTTAACAAAATATTAAAATAAGATAAATTAACAAAGTGAAATTAAGTATGAACAAAGTTAATTACTTAAACAATCAATAATTACATATTAAAGTCAATAAAATGAAAGAATAAATAAAACTTAGAATAAATGATGAGTTCGATTCATTTACATAATATTTAAACAAAATATTACATTTATAACAGAAAATATATGATAAAACAGAGAGAGAGAGAGAGAGAAAGAGAGAGAGAAAGACAAATACACACACACACACGTACACAGAGGGATACAGAGCGACAGATACACAGACAGAGACAGAGAGAAATGAAATAAACTTCGTCATTTCCATTCCCAATTTTGGTCCTCAAACGAAAATGGCGAAATGTCAAAAATCAATATTTTGACAAAAGCGTGTCTTAATTGAAGCAATAATGTTTACATCGCTGAAACGGCGCCAGATGGGAATGGCTAATATTTCCTCATCTAACTTACTTTAATCAATCACAACCTAACCTAACATTAGCCTAACAAATCACAACCCAACTTATCGTAACCTAACCAGTTTTAAACTTACCCAGACCAAAGTAGAAAAGGACGTGGATGGGAATGAAAAAGACATGAAATGGGAATGGCATAAATTGGGAATTGCCCCGAATTCGAATTCGTTTTAGTTGCTCTAATCCAAACCCTTTCTAAATTATCAATATCTTCTCTAAAATATAGGCTGTCTAACTTAGAGATTGGACAAAGGGTAGGCCTAATGTATATCAAGAGGTCTAGGTTTATGGTTAGGGTCAGGGTCATAGGCGAGTTTTTAATCTTGAAAGACTTTGCTAGCCAAAGCCTTAACAAATTTCTTAGCAAATTTCCTTTTATAGTATTGGTATCAGAGCTTCAATAATGACTTTGTATTTGTTTTATATCTATAATAATAATAAATTAGATGGAGCAAGTGTAGTTTACGTCCCCCTAACGCAAAAGGGGACACAAACTACACTAGGTCAAAGTTGAGGAACGAAAACTACACTAGGATCTTTAGGAGACATTTTTTAAATGAATCCATCAAATAAAACGTTATATATATATATATATATATATATATATATATTGACGATTGGTTAGGTTAAGTCGAAATATTTTCGTTAGTTTTAATGTTTTATTTGATTAGGTATATGTGGACAAAGTTGGGGAACGCAAACTAAACTAGGATAATGTAGGGGAACGTAAACTACACTAGGCAAAACAGGGGGACGGGATCACCTGAAGATCTGTCACTCGGGTGGCAGACGTCCGGCTTTAGGCGGACAGTCCGCCTTTTGAGCACTCTGTCCTTAGGGTGGCCATTTCCAAATTTCCAAAAAGGGGACACTGCGTATGTGGCCGTACGTTAACATATATATATATATATATATATATATATGTTAACGTATGGCCATATACGCAGTGTCCTCCTTTTTAAATGGCCACCCTATCCGTCACCCCAGCCTTTTTAAGTTAGCTTTATAAGTCTAACTAACGAAAATATCACGACGTAACCTAACCAGTCGTTAGGTCAACTGTTCGCCCTTGATGATTGGTTAGGTTAGGTCGTGATATTTTCGTTAGTTAGACTTGTAAAGCTATCTAAAAAAGGCTCGGGCGACGGATCTTCATGTGATCCGGGGGACGTAAACTACACTTGCTCCAATTAGATTAATATATATTCTATAATTAATAATTCTTATTAAGAATTTATATAATATTAATAACTTTTTTTAATTAAAAACTCAGTAAAGCTTAAACCTTAAGGGCCAAATTAAATTAAATAAATAGTCAAATGTTACAGTTATATATTTTATTTTAAATTATTTTAACAACCAAAAATGTAAAATTGGAAAAATTGTATTTATTTTATCAATAAAAGATTTTTTAATTCAATTCATTTAAATTCAAAATTAATAAATGCATGAAAGACACTTTGAAGACTTAAACCTACATGGAATAAATGAATAAATGCACAAATATAATAATTGTTTTCTCCTCTTTTCAAGATAGCTTATAAACACGAATACTAAATGAGCTAAGTGACAACTTCGAGGTTTTTTTAAACCACGATGCGCATGCGTCTAGGTGGAAAGAATAGAAAACTAACTTATTATACAAATGAAATGTTTAATATCTCTGCCTTTATATACAGTAAATGAAAGGTTGAAGCTCATTTTTCAAATATTTGACCTACCAAGCAAACATTTCAAAAGAGCTATTATTCATTTGATAAAGCTCAGATCATTATGAAATGTCGAGTAGACATTCCAAATACACAAGGTGTCCCAAAAGTCTGGATTCATAGGGAAAATAGACATTATATTTTTAAATTGAAACAAGCACATTTCTAATGTGTTTTACATATTTCAGGAAAGAAAATACCCTGATGGCTCAGTATACCAGTGAAGAGAAGGTGGAACTGGTATTGCTACATATTTCCGGAAAAAGCCAGAGGGAGGCATGTCAGTTAATTTACAAACATGCCTCCCTCTGGCTTTTTCCGGAAGCATGTAGCAATACCAGTTCCACCTTCTCTTCATTGGTATACTGAGCCATCAGGGTATTTTATTTCCTGAAATATGAAAAACTCACATTAGAAATGTGTTTGTTTCACTTTAAAAATATAATGTCTATTTTCCCTATGAGTCCAGTCTTCTGAGACACCCAAACCTTTAGTACCATTTAGAGCAGGGGTTTTCTACCTGGGGTAAGCATATGTTATTATTATTGTACAGGGTGTTTCAGGTTGCCCCTAGAAATATGGAAATTTAGAAATTGGCGGAATTACTATAACAAACTTGAACTACAAAATACCAAATACAAACTACAAATTCTGCTAATTTTCATATTCCTACGGTCGACCTGAAACACCCTGTATTTGTAGAGTTATGAACATTAATGCAACATAAATGAATGTCATTCTTCTATTTCCTATGAATTCACCCTTTCAGGGGACACGTGGGTAGCACCGACAATGTAAAAGGGGTACACGATAGACGAAAGGTTGGAAACACCTGATTTAGAGCATGAGTAGAGAATTTGCCGTCCGTGGGCATAAGGTGTAATTAAATGAGTGTAATTTAATTGGAGGAAAGTGATAACCTTATTGACTTTTGTATTTTTCACTTTTTCAGGAATTTGTTTGAACAGACCGTAAACAAATATTGGTGGATTATTTTAGTCAAAGTTGGTTTGTCCTTACTTAGTATAAACCTAAACTGTAATTAAATGGGATCTACGACCTCTTATTAATTACAATTAATTTTATTTAAATTTATTCAAGAAAAAGTTTATATAGGTTAGAATTTTATTTTATTTCAGTTTTATCTGCATTTGGCGTCGACAAAGATGTAGTGGTGAAGGTGGATTCAGAAGCCCCCCTTCAAAACGTCCTTCTGCAACACCAATTGACTTTGCATCAGGATATGAAACGCATGTTTTTGGAAATAAAGAATCTTTTCCTTGGATTAAGATCCACAAACTTTATTCCTAAAGAAAACAAGTAATTCTATTTCGATCATCAAATTCCTTAATAATGAAAACAGAAGATAAGATTAAGAATATATTTGTGATTTTTATATGAAATTCAATGTTAATCGAAATCTCCATTTTGAACGTTCATTCTGAATAACTTTTATGAGGAATTTGATTTCTCATCTTAATTCGTTAATAGTTCTTTTAATGGTTAGATATTAGTATTATTTCGTGATGAACTATTTTTCAATGAAAATTTTCATTTTTCATTATTTTAAGTATTTATTTTTACTTCATGCTTCTCCCTACATTATAAAAAGCCTATTTTTTTCATTATTAATTTTCAATAATTCATTTTAATTCAAGTAATAGTTGGCGACAACATACAAAAATGTACATTTAATTATTGTAAATACGTTAATGATATATTTTCATTTCCACAGCGACCTTTTTAGCTTCGGTTCTTTGGGAAGCTCAATTTCAAGAACATCGACATTGAAACCTAATTTAAAATCGATAACTCAAGACAAAAGTAACTCAAGGTTGGCTACTTTCTTTTAAATATGTTTTAAACATTAATTACCAATTACCAATCTATGTTACTAGAAATATCATTAAAATATTACTTTTTCGTCACCAATTTAGTTAATTTAAGAATTAATTTATTTTAAGTGTATTTGAATTATATTAGTTAAGCTCATATAGTGATTTCTCATTTGATTCAGTCAGAAGACCTCAGGAGGATGGAGTATCTCGCCCTACTTCGGCGATCGACATTTCTACATGCCCACAGATTCAACGTTTCGGTTAGTTTAAGTTTAAACAAGAATAACTCAATTTTACGATCATCAAATTCTAAAGCTTAATTCCTCATTAGGAAAAATAACACATAATTAACTTACTTTTGTAAAATGCAGGCAACTATTAATGGCGGACACACGAGACGAACTAATTCAAATTCCATAATAAAAATATACTTCTTTTTCTTTGTTTTCAGCGAAGATTTAATGATTTTAATCTGAAAATTAATTAAAGAATAAAATACATTTTGTGAAATTTTAATACTTTTTATGTATACATTCCTTTCATTTATTCTTCCTAAGACCTACTGATTGCTCCGAAATTCTCGTCGCGGGAGATACGAAAGGTGGAATTTATCAGATATATCCATTCAGGTAAAATGGTGACTTTCTACTGCATTAACATGAACTTTATTCATTTCATTAAATTTCTCATTTCATTCTTTATGTCTTTCGAGAGATTTCAGTGTTTTACTATTGAGCCTTTAAGTTCTCTTTAACGCTTGATTAACATCGTTTAATTAATTGGCGTCATATATTTCGTGTTTTTTACAATTACCAAGAATGAAATAATGCATTACATTTTGAAATTGTTTTAAAAGAATCAGTTGTTCAAAATCCGTGTTTATAGTAAAGGAGATTCGATTATGACCTATTACTTGTTTCTAGATGTCAATGTAGCCGCCCTGTGGATGTATATTGTGACATGGAAACTGACGGAGGTGGATGGACTGTTTTCCTTTCCCGAGTCAATGTGTCGAAACCAATTAACTTCACTCGGAACTGGGCCGATTACAAGAAGGGGTTCGGAATGCCAGGCGAAGAGCATTGGTTAGGTGAGAAGTGAGAGCTTCGTGGCTTTGTTCATATCTCATCACTAGATTTAAATGGAGTCATTGATTCTGCCCTCACCAGTTCTGAGAAGGGAAAGAAGAGAAGTAACCAGTCCGTTATACGTAAATTATTTCAATTGATTATTCTTCAATTTACCCATTTGGTCTCAATTTTTCACCCCAATTATCTCTCAGTAAAGGATCCCTATTATTAATAGATCTTGGTTTACGTTATGGAATGTTTGTAGTAGATATAATAGTTGTTTTATATAGCTGCTCTCATTAATAGTTATATAAATAGTTTGGTCAATTATTTACCTCATGATAGCACCATAAATTATGCATCCTTGCTTATTTCTTTTTATTTTAATTACAGATCTGAATCAATTTCAAATTTTCTTCAAATAAGCTCTTTTGTCTAATAGTTAAGTTAATCATAATTATTTTAATTAATTATTATCACAAGGAAATGAAAACGTGCATATTTTATCTCACCATCGGAACTACATTCTGAGGATGGAAGTGAAAGATGGATTCGGGAGAGAAATTTGGGGCGAGTGGAATGTGTTCAAAGTGGACTCGGAGGAAGTGAAGTAACACTTTATTCTTTATTATTATTTTTATATGATTGATAGTTTTAACCACTCTACAAATTAATATTATGAATGCATTTTCAAGTTTCATCTATCTTTAAAGGAGGATGAAAACATGAAACATGAATGAAGTCTTCAAATTTTGAAATTCGCCTTCTCAAAGTTTGAGTGAAAATCACTTCATTATATTCAATTTGAAGGTTACTTTATGTATTAATATGGTAAAAATTTAATTATTTTTATATGAGCGAGAGATTTTGAGACATTATATAAATACACGCTTTGACAAAGAACATGATCGTTTCACTGTTCATTTTTGCAATGAAGTGAAAGTCTGCTGAAATGCAAACGAAAGAAAATCTTTTAATGAAATTTTGTGTGTATTATTTTGGTTTTCACAATAATTCTACTGTCTAATGAATGTAAACCATAAAAGTTTTATATAATAAAATCTAAATTATTTTAATATATTCATATAATTAAAGAGAAATCTCAATTATACATATAATTTATTATTGTACTTGGTTGAACAGTAATTGTTTAAAGGAATTTCTTCAAATTACACTTTTTATTATTAATTTGCCAGATTATATTAAATTTATGAAGATCTGCTCCACAATCGTTCAATGACTTAGCCACAACTTCATGTACATGAATCACAGTAATGATTCATTCAATTTCTTTTTATTGAAGCAGTTATCTTACCAAATGTAGCAACCACTTACCTATCAGAAGTGATGCAGTATTTCTATAATAGAACGCTTGGAAGTAGAAGTGATTCAAATTCATTCAGAACACCAAACTCCAGATGTGATATAAGTACGTGAGTCACCTTTGATCACGGTTTCCTTCTTCCCATAAATTGAGATTTTAGTTGAGTCACTTTCCTGGAATGCACTCGGCGTGCCGAAGACTTCAGCCACTTTTTGGCAAAAGAAAAAAAATCGGTAAAAAACGCACTTGAATCACTTTCACTTCCAACCATCCAGTTGCTGAAGTGGGAAACATATTTTCACTGTTCGCAAATATCTGTATTTTCCTTAAACTATTAAAAAAACACCTCAATGTTTGAACCAACAAAACAAAGGGGGGTGGGGATACTGGGGGGAGGGGTACTGGGGGAGGGGTACTGGGGAGGGGGAGGGGGTTGTGCAACAAGGTGCATAAAGGGGGGTGAGGTTTTTTTGGGGTAAGTGGGAAAATAACCTCCCCCCAAAGGGATAACCCTAACGTGCACTCGCCGGAGGCGAGTTTGCGAAGCACAAGCACCCCCTCCCGTAGGGCAGGGAGCCGAAGGCTCTGCTTGTAAAATCTTGAAAAGTTCATCATTATTTAAATCTTTTCACTTTTGTTCTCGTCTCTGTAATTTAAGTAGAGAACAGCCACAATTATTCTATTATTGTTGCTGAAAACCCTGAAGTGACATTTAAATTTCTCTTCAGATACAAACTTACGGCAACGAATTACAATGCTAAAAGTACGGCCTACGATCGCTTCAGTTACGTGAATGGCAACTATTTCTCGACATTTGACATGGACAACGATAAATCTGGTGTGTCTCATTTCATTAATTTTTATAGTTTTGAGCTATAACTATATTTAAGGTTTTTAGATATTATTTAATTTTTAATACATAATAAATCTAATGAACATATTGCATTCCATTACCATATCTTAAACTAAAATTAACAGGCCTTGTCTTCTCTTACACTCCCTTCATGTAATTTACATATATGATATTAATCTTAATACAAATATCTTACTGCCCGATAGCAAAGTCCAGCTGCGCTGTGAGTTATAAAGGAGGGTGGTGGTACAATAACTGTCACCACAACAATCCAACTGGTCTTCATGCAAAGAAAGATACCACAGGAATGAGAATAACCCCTTGGTCAAAACTGGATAGCACCACACGGTATGCAACATGGATTCAACTGAAAATTCGACCACAGATTTGCAGCAACTCAATTTCAGTCGCCAAACTGAACACTCACAACTGTGCTTTCAATTAAAACCTTTATTGGTCAAAGGGAATATTTTGTTTCCGATATGGTATGGTGTCAGAAACAATATTTTGGAATTATATCTCAAAATTTCTAGCTTTAAATTCTAGTTAAAGAACAACGTGACTAGTTCGTTAACCTGAGACCTAGATACAAAAACAATTACTTTATCTTTATTATTTTGTAAAGAAAATGCTATTGCATACTATATTTTAAACATATGTTTAGAGTTTGTTTGTTTGTACAAATCCTACGAAAGCTTAACATTACAATTATTAAAAATGTAATATTGTATACATAATATACTATATTTTTATGAACAATTAAACTTTAATTTCATTACTACTCACTAACAACAATAGTTTTTTGTATCAAATTATTATTAATCTAATTATTATTAAACTATTATTGAAACTATTTTTTTCCTAAACACATTTTAAATGTTTGTAATGACACTGTGATATTTACATGGAAAATATGGAGCACTATCAAATGTATTCCTACTTTTTACTTATGTTTTATTCACTCCGATCATCTTGATCCAATAGAAAGCGGAACAACATAGGTGAAACGTACTGTGAACACTGAAAAAATTGGAAACTTTGAGACAAAAGAAAGGAAATCAGTGATCCTCGTCCCTGTTCACAAAACTAAATAATCCCGATAAGAAGTGCACACTTTGAGTCTTACCTTTTGTAGTTTTCCATTTGGTGTAAATCAACCAAAAACTTTGGTGACATTAATAAAATGAAGAAAAATGTTTGTTAGTTAATTTGATACTCGCAGACTCATTTAAGGAGCTAACAGCTCTTTATTCCAGCTCTTGTCACAGTGAACAATTGAAACTCAAAATGAAAGCAAACTGGATGAAATGAGAACCATAATTTCCTCTTTCTCCAGCATCAGTATAATCAGAATGATGTAATTGGCAGTTTGTATTTCAAAATGTCCTTTTTTAAATTGCTCTCAATGTATAACTGGAACATATATTTCTGCATATAAATTGTGTCCATTTGGGCACTATAAAAACTAAATTGACACTTCATTAAAACTCAGCATTAAAAGTGAAAATATCATCTAGATGATTTTAAATTCAGTATATTAAAATACGGTAAACAAATAATAAAATAATAAATTTAAAACTGTATAAAAGACAAGTTTATATAATAAAAGTAGACTTCAGAGAAATATTTGGGGCATGATTCAATAAAGCGCTTTTTCAACATTTATCACATTAAATTGCACCAATTTCCAATTCGATAAAAGAAAAAAAGGTAAAAATAAGAATTCTAAAACTGTCGTAGATATTGCATAAGTGTGTAATTTTTAAATTTTAGAAAAGAATGAATGAACCTCCCCTCTTTAACACTATTCCTCTTTGGTGGTGGCAATCGGTATTGCAGTTTGTGGTCAAGTGTGGAAGAGAATCCTCATGTTCCATGACCACTGTATAATGATGTGTTATCTCTCTTTCTGAAGTATAAACAACGTCATAATGGCTATACTCCATCATTTCTATATAATCAAGCAATACACATGTTCACATGTTTTGAAACCAAGCTCGAATAAGTCTTATATAAAGTGAATTAAAAATAATATGAAGTGCAATACCCATGGTATAGTTTGATCCAAAGGATGAGAAATAAATCACAATAAAACTTGATTACCCAGCATAAGAATGACTTTAGATGTATTCTTATGATTTTTTGTCCTGAAGAATACCAAGAAAAATAATAATGTTTGTCATTTAATCTACTTCGTAACGACTAGCGCCGTCCCGAGGGGAAATAGTTCCCCATTAGGGTGTGTCAATTTGGGAGGTGAAAATTAATTTTTGCCAATTCCTTCACTGAGGGGTTTTAAAAATATGTTTTTGGATGTGAAGAATTCAAATCTGCTATTATTTTTGTGATTGCTCAACACTTAGCTTGGTAAATCTACGTTTGATTAAAAAGCACATAAATTGCTCTCGGAAAACAACATTTATTAATTTTAGCTTCTCAAAATGTCAGGTAATGCTATAAAAATTTTAGTTTCTCTGCATAAAACATATCCTAGTAATCATAAAACATATCCTTGTAATCATAAAACAACATTAGAAAGTAATGACATCAGTAAAAAAAAATATTTAAACAACAAGTTTCATCAAGTCTTGCTTTGATTCGTTCTTGGACATCAGCCGCCGACTTGCTTCTTGGCCTCTGATATAGCCCTCACGTTTCTCATGTGTATACACCCTGCCTGCTGCCTCTGTGACTTGTTTCACACACCTCTCTATTGACTGAGCATGACAAGGCCACTGTGGAACTTGCATAGGCTTGTCAAAGAATTCTTTACTTCCGCTGTAGTCAGTTTACATGTCAAAGGAGGTTCAAATACCCGTCAGACCAGTCTGTCAGCTCCAACACGGAAGAAGCACTGGGGTTGATGGAAGGTGTCTTCCTGGGCGTACAGAAAGATCTCCAAGTGTGTCATCATCTCCACCCCTCATGTCAACAATCTTTTGGACACCAGCTCTCCTCTCCTCACTGTCATCTGAGCACAAGAGTGTCTGGATTATCATTTCGCTGAATGCATACCATGCTGAGCGCTTGATGGTTGGCAAAACAGCATCCACTACAGCCTTCTTTTGCAGCCTAACTAGCCGCAGCTGAAACAAGATGTGGCGTGGGCCTTCCACCCAAGAGTGTTTTACTTTGATATTGAACCAACAGGGTAGTACCACCTACAATGTATTCCACTATCAGTCTTAAGTTGTTGAGGGTTTTGCCTTTAAGGCCATGTTTTGAAACCCATATGCGACAAAGCCTGTTTGCTGTTGTCAACCACCTTGAATGGCTCACTGGACCAATTTCAAGAAGGGCCAGATCTGTGGGAAGTTCTCCTGTCCTTATGGCCTGTGTGATCCTATACCCGTACGCTTGATCAGTAGAGAGATCCTTTACGACATTGTCACTCAGTGAAGTAAGAGGCTCTCCAATTGAGAGTTTGGTGAATGAAGGAAGAAAGAATCAATTTTCAAGTTCGGTTGCAGTGTCTAGCATCTTGCCAATGTTACCTGTCCACTTGTTGTTAGACAAGGTCTTCCCATCCAGTGCTGTGATCAAGTGTCGCAGGGGTAACTCGTTAGTGTGTAGGGCACAAACCAACCAGATCAGCTTACGGCAAAGCTTGACCTCTACCCAATGCATGGAACCACCCTACCAGCCAGTGTTAACATTTGTAGAATCACCTCCAATGGCCTGCAGGCTTTTATCAATGCTCTTCTTCTTCATGAAATCTACAAGATTATCAGCAATAACTTCAGCAGGTTTTTTTCTCGTTGAGCCTTTCTCAGGAGTGAAGTGGTAGAGATATCTTCCACCTGGCTCACTGCACACAGAATAATGCTCTTCTTTGATGATGCTGGGGAACTGACGATCTGAATTGTCTGCTTTCAGCATAACTTTAGTTGTATCTTGACGGCCGTCAAAGAAGATGCAGTCAATTTCACCCTTCTTACAAAGATCATCAAATTCCTGATCCAGGGATCTCATAACTTTTTCTTGGGCCCTCTTGACTTTATTGTGATCAACTACAAGTCTCTTGTCTTCTTCAGTGATCAAGCCAGCATCCATAAAGGCAGCAGTGGTGATGGCAGCTGTGGCACGCAGGCCAGCACCATATCTGATGCTATGCATAGCAACAGTAGGTATTTCTAATGTGTTGTACTCTGGCTTTTTATTGGAAGTTGAAGACGTGCTTGGTATTTCTAATGTCACTTCATAACTTCCATCCTTTCCATCTTGAGCATCAGCTATTTGTTCTTCATTTTCATCATCAGAGAAAATTATTTCATTTGATGGCATTGAAACATCCTGCTTACTTGTCTGCTTATATTCAGCAAGACTTCTTCTTTCGTGTTCTTGCCGCTTCTGCTTTTTGACTTGTCTGTTGTGCTCAGGTTGATCTGGCAAGCCAATCTGATGTGGTCCAATAGAACCAGACTTGTCTCTCTGACCTTTAATGAAAGCAAGTTCCTTCACAGGGATCTTCATCTCCCTAGGGCATGTACAGTTAATGTGAGTTTCGTTTTTGCAACCAGCATCTGCAAGGCAGCCAAATTCAGAGCAGAGAACAATTTTACACTTGCAACTGAGGATGTCAAAAGCCTGTCAAGTTTTGCAATGAAAGCCTCTTTGACATGTAGCTTTCCTCTCCCAAGAGATATGTTTTTGGCCTGCTCCCAGCTCTCTTTGATCTTGTTTAAGATTGTGACTCGTGAATTTACAACGGGGGCTACAAAAGAACTGTTTGCTCGTTCCCACTTTTCAAGCACTTTAGGGTAAATGTCCTTTGCAAGACTGGCTGCTGGGTAGTTTCTCACATCCTCACCACTTTGTCCTCTTAGCAGTAGCCCATATTTCAGAACGTCTCGCAGAGTTGGGAGTTCAGAGGGCAACAACTCTCTACCAGTTCCAATTAGGTTGCTCATATGTGTGAATGTCCCCAGTCTTGTCCTCCTTTTAGAAGCCATTGTAGGTCAATTCCCACTGGTTAGGATGGTAGCACTGACGGTCAAGTAATCTTCAGCACACTGATGAATATGTTTCAACCTGTGAAATAAGCAAAAACAGCAGTGCATTATATACATATACAGCATATATAATTATTAATATAATAATTATTATATAATTCCACAAAAAAGTCAAAAAAGTCACTCTTTTTATGTAGCTTCTTACCAAGCAAAACTAAATTATATTAAATTAACAAAAATATCTTTAGAATTCCTAAGTCATGCTGCAACTTTTTAGCACCCCTCATATTTGGAATTTGAAAGTTGAAAAATTCGACATACCCTAGTTCCCCATGCAAACTTTAAATTCGGCGCCCCCTATCCCATATGTTATGTGTGGTCGAAACGAAGGATTGAAATAGTGTTAGGTATACAATTTTCAACTCTTCTATAGAATTTACATTAGAAAGCCACAAATATTACAGAAACATTCAAAAGGAGACTCTTCGTGTCTTAGTCACGGAAAATTCTGATATCGTATGTATCAGATCTATGGTGTGAAGAACAGAATGGACAACGAAGAGAGGATGTCATCGTTAATGATCGATAGCAAGTAAGTGTTTGTGACCAAATTTGAGAAACTCCGCTCGCCATTCGCCACTTAGAAGTGCAAAGTTAACAGTATCCTGAGTGACACCCTGGTGTTTGGAAAGTTATCACAACATTCATTGTTTAAAATAAATTGAAGAAGTTGTTGAGGAGCGTGGCAATCTTTTCTCAGCAGAATACCTAGCCCTGCTATACGCCGAAGTCAAAACCGTTAATATCACAGTTCTATCCGTCTGTCAACGAGTGATCAAGATTCATACAGTGCTTCATGAAAGTTTTCTTGTCAGGAAGTTGTTCCAAAGGTCCACATATTGGTTCCTTTACTTATTCAAATTTGAACTTAGCTTCCGGGTTAGTTACTGTTTCATCTTCCTCTCTGTATCTGAATTGGCGTTTCTTTCAAAGAGTACGTAAAATGGCCTTACACACTGGCCGACAACAAGCTTTTCCGTAATTACCTTGCCTTTTATCAGAGTTCCTTGGTAACCGACACCGCTGTAGTTTTGAATAAAGTCACAGCACTCTTTTATGAGATTTGTGGTTGCAACATTTTCGTTCTTACTTTGCAGGATCTTTCTCTTTACATTTATTGGGAAAAGGATTGCGATGAGAAACTAAACTTGGTGAGGGTGAATGCTTCATGACGAATGTCTGCGTCTGCTTTCTCCAATTCAGTGAATGAAATGAGGGTATAATGGACTTCAGCTGTCTGGTATCGAACAGCTTTAAGGTTGTGGACACAACTTTCGCACACTCATTTCATAGTGAGATCCTTAACGTGTTCTGTGAGAACCTTCCAACGATAAACAAAGGCAGAAAACGACGTAACTTCTTTGTAGAATCATGTAAACTGACTCCATTGAAGATGATGCAGCAGCAATCACGAGATTGAGCGAATCTCATTTACATGAAACGAAAAACAGTTTCGTTTTTAACGAAGTTCTAAATCAGTGCAATTATCCTGTTTCATCCTTCGCTTTGCATCAAACAATGTTTTATATGAATCAAAATGACTAGGCGACTTTTCATGATACAAGAGAATCATTCACATATACCCCAATCAATTGAACCATCAATTGTCAATTATGAATTACTTTCAAGTCGAACAGCTTGCAACAGAAAGCAAATTTTGTCCGTGGACGTCGAATGAAGCAGCCAGCGCCGCGTCAGGACGTTAGCGCTTTCAAGTTTTCTATCTAGATTCTTGAGAGAAAACTGGCGTTTACGCTCATCCAGAGAAAGAGTTATGCCCCTCATGTTTCGTGGTCTATCGGTCACTAGCAGGTCTCGAATTTTATTCGTAAGACTAGTCCACAAAGTAGGGCCAGAATCTCTGATGCTTGTTATCGCTTCCTCTTCATCCACAATGACATTGTCATCGTTTTTCTAGTGCTGCATCGTCTGCGAACGACTTCCTACTTGATGAAAGGTTGTCATTACCAGATCAAAAGAATTTTTTTAATATACAGACATCTTCCTTCATTTCAAACTGTAACTCAGCTTTCCGTTTTCTCTACTTTGCTTCTGATCGCATATTACGGAACATTGAGAATGTTTTGTCTCCTTTCTAAATTCCAAATAGAAAAAATAGATTTTTAGATTTTTAACATCATTTGCAGTCATTTGTTTTAAGTTGAAGTGCAAAGAGTGTCAAAAGTGCAATTTTTTGAAATATCGTTATACCCGGACGATATTTCCAAGTCGAATTTGGCGCCCAACTAAACGCGGCGCACGCCACTGTGGCCGGGCAAGATAACGATGAAAGTCATATGACGAAGGGAACGTAGAATTTTAGGTTGACTCAAGGTACGGTTCGTTATATACTCTGAACGCATTCGACAGTCACCTATTCAAATTCTGAACAGACAGAACGTCGCTTAACCTCACTAATATATCGAGAAACGGTATTAAATAATTTATCTCTATTATATTTTATTTAAACATTTAAGTGAGCGGGATGTCTGCGCTCCTACTTTTTCCTATTTTTTCCTGCTTTTAATACCTTCTCTCCATTCATCCAATTTTTCTTTAAATTTCTTACATTTCTGTTTTGAAGAAATTATGTGGCAGTCCTTAACTGTTTTCATTAAATTGGCATTGATTGAGTAATTTTCACCAATATTAGACTGAGCATTGTAAATTCATCTGTTTTTAATTTTCAGATACTTTGTAACATATGAATTAAGCATATTATATTATATACGAGCATATCAGCGTGCTGCTCACAGGCAGCCCTTAGGCAGAATTATTCTGCTTTCCCGTGAAATTATTACTGCTTCCGTGGCCGGGGCCCCTCCAAGTGCAACACGGAGGTGATTCTCTTGAGCATGAAGGCGTACATTCCATATTCTATTCCTAGTACTAATGCAGAAAACCTGGCTTTATCTTTACTTTCTTAACTTAACTTGGTTTAAGCTTGTCCTAATGCTATCCGCGACAGAGAGGATACACTCAGAAGCAGTGGTGGGTACCGTTAACCAAAAAGTTAACTTCGATAACGATAATCCGTTAACCCCAATTTTTAACTCCGATAACGATAATCCGACAATTTTACTACAAAGTTAACGGAAGTTAACGATAATCCGTTAACGATAACTATTTCTTTACTAACATTTAAAAAAATCAAGGAAAAAAGCTTTAAAACCCATAGAAAATGTTTATTTATGCAAAATCCAACAATAAATAGGTATTTAACTGTATTTTTATCAAGTTTTGCAACTTTTTTGCTTAATAACTTTTTTTTTATTTTTAATAAAAAATGTACCGATTACGTTTTGAAACGCTTGTAACCACTAACCATTAACTAAATTTTAATTTACCAGAGAATTATTATGGCGGGAACTGAAAGGTAAAATTAAATTTTAGGCACATTTATTAAAGACTATGACACAATGTGCTGGTTGCCCTTCAGAAAGACCAACTTCTCAAAGTTAGGCCCAACTGCCAGTCTTGACCTCTTGGGCCTCAGGATGTCCTTGCCGAGAGAGAAGAGCCGTTCCACTGCGGCAGAGGACGGAATTGGCAGACTGAAGTTATGGCGGTTTGAATTCATTCGCGGAGCGGTGATCTTCCGTGAATGACTCCTCGCAGTTAACGTGTTAACGGACTTTTACAGACTAAATATCGAGTTATCGGAAGTTAACTGGTCCGATAACGATAAATGGAAATTAATTTCTGTTAATAGTCCGTTAAAAAAAGTTAACTTCGTTAATTAACTGTTATCGGATTAACGCTTTGGTGCCCAACACTGCTCAGAAGGTACCGTCGACATCTAACTCCTGGCTCTCAGTTAACAAAAATATGAAAATCTATCCAATTCTAATGATTCTCGCTCTTTCTTGTCACGTAGCCAAGAACCTCCCCAACAACTTTAGTTCTTCTTTTTCCTCTCCTCTTTTCCATTCCGATGGCTTAGGACCAATATCTTCTCCGGATAAAGTGAGTCTTCGCTCAAACTTTCCCCTCAAACTCAATCCTGAACGATTCTGGTGCTGTTCCTCCATCACCTCCTTCCCATGACTTAATTATATCTGAAATTAGAAACTCTTCCAAAGATATTTTTACTTCCGTATGTGCGTTTAATTCTAGGAGAGCGTACGGTCCTGATGGTGTTTCTCCTGTTGTTCTCAAGAACTGTGCTTCTGTACTGATACCCTCCCTAGGAAAACTCTTTCATCTTTGTCTTTCACCTAGTACTTTTCCTTCCTGCTGGAAGTTTCCTTTCATTCAGCATTTCCCAGAGAAGGGTGACCGCTCTCTCCAACTATCGTCCAATTGCTTTGAATTCTTGCCTTTCTAAAGTTTTTGAATCTATCCTTAATAGGAAGATTCTTAAACACCTTTCTTCTCACACTCTTCTTTCAGATCGTCAGTATGGATTCCGCAAGGGACGCTCTACTGGCGATCTTCTTGCATATCTCTTTGACTCTTGGTCATCCTCCTTTCGGGATTTCGGTGAAACTTTTGCTATTGCGCAAGACATATCGAAAGCTTTTGATAGAGTCTGACACAAATCTTTAATTTCGAAACTGCCCTCGTTCAGTTTCTATCCTTCTATCTGTGCCTTCATCTCTAATTTCCTTTCTGGCCGATCGATAGCTGCAGTTGTAGATGGCCACTGTTCTTCTTCTCCTAAAGCTATTAACAGTGGTGTTCCTCAGGGTTCTCTCCTGTCAGCCACTCTCTTCCTTTTATTTATTAATGATCGTTTAATTCGCACTTCCTCTCCTATTCTCCTATTCCTATACCGATGATTGCACTCTTCACTTCTCCACCCGCATCCCAAAGCGTCCCTCACAGCAGTCGCTTCATGATCGCGGAGGACGGCTACGGGACACCTGACCTTTGATCTTTCTGCTATATTTGATTGGGGCAGAGAAAACCTTGTGGCTTTCAATGCCTCAAAAACTCAATTCCTCCACCTGTCTACTCGTCACAATCTTCCACACGACTATCCACTTACCCTCAACAACACAGAACTCAATCCTTCCTAGTCTCTTAAAATTTTTGCCATTTCCTTTTCTCGTGATCTTTCCTGGAAAGATCATATATACACTCTTTCTAAAACAGCTTCTAAGAGGTTAGGTGTGCTGTACCACCTCCGTGGTTTCTTCACTCTCACTCAGTTGCTGTCTCTGTACAGGGGTCTTGTTCGCCCCCGTATGGAGTATGCTTCTCATGTGTTGGGTGGTTCAACCAACACAGCCGTACTTGACCGGGTGGAATCAAAGGCTTTTCGTCTCATTTCCCCGCCTCTTACTGATTGTTTCAATCTCTCTTTCTTCGCCGCAATGTTGCCTCACTCTCTCTTTACTATCGCTATCATAACGAACATTGCTCTTCTGAACTTTCTAACTGCATGCCTCCTCCTTTAAGGAGAGCACGTAGTACCAGACTTTCTACACTTTCTCATTCCTTTTCTGTCCAAGTATCTAATGCAAGGGTTAATCGGTATTTTCAGTTTCATCTACTCAACCGCCGGACCTCGATTTTGACTCTCTTCTTCTTCTATAGGGGGGGGGGTAGCTTTGGCGGGCATTTGTCCTTGGCCCCTCCTTCCTGCATAAAAATATTCTAATTCTTCTCGCTCATTTTGGCATCTATCTAACAACTTCAACAACTTCACTATTTCTTCTTTCCTTCCTCTGTGCCATTCCGACGGCTTAGTTGCCATTTCTTCTCCTCATAAAGCTGAACTCTTCGCTCAAACTTTCACCTCGAACTTAACCATGGACGATTCCAGTGCTGTTCCTCCATTTCCTCTTCCCTCCGACTTAATTATGTTGAAAATTAGAATCTCTTCCAAAGATATTTGTTCTGCTCAAACTGAACTCAACACTAGCAAGGCGAACGATCCTGTTGGTGTCCCTCCTGTTGTTTTCAAGAACTGTGCTGTCTGTGCATCTGTGCTGACACCCTGCCTAGCCAAACTCTTTCGTCTCTGCCTTTCATCTGCTACTTTTCCTTCTTGCTGGAAGTTCCCTTTTATTCAGCCTGTCCTGAACAAGGTGACCGCGCTCAATCCTCCAACCATCGTCCAATTTCTTTAAGTTTTTACCTTTCTAAAGTTTTTGAATCTATCCTTAATAGGAAGGTTCTTGAACACCTTTCTTCTCGCAATGTTTTTTCAGATGGTCATTATGGGTTTTGTATGGGACTCTATACTGGTAATCTTCTTGCATATCTCTCTGACTCTTGGTCATACTCCTTTCGGGATTTCGGTAAAACCGTTTCCATTGTGCTAGACATATCAAAAGCTTTTGATAGAGTCCAGAAAAATCTTTAATAATTTGTAAACTTCCCTCCTTTGCTTTCTATCCTTCTATCTGTGCTTTCCTCTCTAATTTCCTTTCTGGCCGATCTATAGTTGCGGTTGTAGAAGGCCACTGTTCTTCTCCGAAAGCTATTAATAGTGATGTTGCTCAGGGCTCTGTCCTGATTGGGCCAGATACAACATTGTGACTTTCAATGCCTCAAACTCGGTTCCTTCTTGTATCTATTCATCACAACCTTCCACACGAATATCCCCTTACCTTCAACAATACACAACTCAATCCTTCCTCTTCTCTTAACATTCTTGGCGTTTCTTTTTCTCGTGATCTTTCCTGAAAGGTCACATATACTCTCTTTGAAAAACAGCGTCTAAGAGCTTAGGTATATTGTACCAGCTCCGCAGTTTCTTCACCCTCGCTCAATTGCTCTCTTTGTACAGGGGTTTTGTCCGCTTCTGTATGTTGTACGTTTCTCATGTTTGTTGTAGCTAAACCAACACAGCCGTACTTGACCGGGTGGAATGAAAGGCATTTTTTCTCATCATTTCCTCGCCTCTTACCAAATATCTTTAATCCCTCTCTCATCGTCGCAATGTTGCCTCACTCTCTCTTTAGTACCGCTATTATAACAGACACTGCTCTTTTGAACTCTCTAACTGAATGACTCTTCCTTTACGGAGAGCACGCAGTACCAGATTTCTGACACATTCTCATTCCTTTCCTGTCCAACTCTCTAATGCAAGGGTTAATCGGTATTTTCACTCTTTTATCTACTCAACCTGTCAACTCTGGACAACCTGTCAACAATTTTCCTCAATCAGCCATTCCCCTTGTCTATGACCTCCATACTTTTAAACGCAGAGAGTCCAGGCATCACGATAAACCTGGACCTTGATTTTAGCTCTTCTTCTTCTATAGAGGGGAGGCCCCTCTTTCTTTCATAAAAAAAGAGTAAGGAGAAATCAATTTGGCGAAGATAAGTAAAAAATACAAAAGTCAGTGAGCTCATCACTTTCCTCCAATATGCCACTTTTTACACTCCTCAGGTCATTAATGGAGGAAAGTTCTTATAAATTGATGAAGATATTATATCGTTTATAACAATTATGAAAAACATTTTTAACGAAACAGTTACAAAAAATGATTTATAAATATATAATGGAATGTAGCAAACATAATTTCAGAAAAAAATAAAAAGACTAAATAATGTCTAATATTGAGAACATGAAACGTAATTGCTACAAAGGGAAAAAAACAAAGATGAATTCAAACTTTTTTGTAGTTAAAATCGCACTTCACCTTTTAAAGGAATTGATTAAAAAAAATTTAGGCGGCGTCCAGTTACGGAGTTTTCACTATCTCATTTCGTCCAAATGCAATCTAGGAAAGAAGTAGGAAAGTAGGAAGCTTTTGATAGAAAGTTCGAAAGAATATAAAGTTGTTACATCAAAGTAAAACTATAAGAATTTTGAAGGAATTTTGCCTTCAAAATCTCCAAATAGTTTGTAATTAATTGCAGAAGTTACCACAATGTCTTCATACCTTTTAATTAGTATTTAAAAATTAAATCTTTTAACATGAAAATTTATCGTAATAATAAATACATAAATAGGCAGTAAAATGCTGAAAATAAAGTGTTAAGCCCATCTCAATCAGTCGTTGTTTGCACTGATTTGTTTGCAGCGATTAAGCGACCCACAATTCTTAATAAAATCCATCAATATTAATTCAGTGAATTTAATGTATTATCTCTTTATATATGTTACAGTAAATGTTCGTAATCAGGAAATACACGTATTTCTTAGCACATACAGTAAATACGTGTATTTCCTGATTCACCCAGGAAATTCATGTATTCACTAAAAATGCTAGGGTATACGTGTATTTCCTAAAGTTAAGGACCAAGTATTTCATGAATTTACTGATGCGAAAACTCGATTACACTCGATACACACGAGATGTCGCGAGTACGAAGAGCGAACTCGCCACATTGGCGATTTTGCGATTGCTCCACGAATGGTATAGCCAAATCGGGTCCGGACAAAAGCCCCCTACGACAAATGCTGGGTAGGGCAAGTCAGGTGTCACATCTAATCTGAAAAGATCAGAAGATATTTAGGTGAAATAACCAATATTAACCAGTTAGGTCAACTGAATGCCCAGTTAGGTCAATTGAATGCCCGGTTAGGTCAACTGAACGCCCGGTTAGGTCAACTGAACGCCCTTGATGATTGGTTAGGTTAAGTTGTGATATTTTCGTTAGTTTAAACGAAAATGACGAGAGCCAAAATACATAAACTATAAACATAAACTAAACTATAAACATAAACTGTAAATAATAAAGAATAAAAATAATGATTAAAAAAATTCTTATTATTTTTTTTCCTAGGAGGCTTTTGTCCTGGAGGGCTTTTGTCCTAGGGGGCTTTTGTCTTACACTCAAGCGAAATACACATTCAAAATAACTATAGTTTGAATGTACGAGGGGGTATTTGGCTAGAGTGTAGGACAAAAGCCCCCCAGGATAAAAGCCCCCTAGGACAAAAGCCCCCTAGGAAAAATAATAATAATCATTTTTGGACCTTTTCCAGTTTGTGTACCGTTTTTCATATAATTTATTTTTGCTTTATGAGGCTAACTAACGAAAATATCATGACCTAACCTAACCAATCTTCAAGGGCGTACAGTTAATCTAACGATTGGTTAGGTTAGATCGTGATATTTTCGTTAGTTAGCCTTATAAGCCTAACTAAAGAGATTGATATTATCAATCATTTTTTATCTGAAAAGAAAACGGTACACAAACTGGAAAAGGTCCGAATTTTTGTAATCATTATTTTTATTCTTTATTATTTACAGTTTATGTTTATAGTTTATAGTTTAGTTTATGTTTATAGTTTATGTAAGCCCACCCATTTGCAGCTTGCATGTTTACTTATATCGAAATAGTTTTTAGTGATTATAAAAATATATAAAATTCTTTATTTATTGCAGGTATTAAAATTACTCTAGCTGATAAAGTGATAATATAATGGCTTCTCAATTAATTGGTGATTCGGAGAGGCAACGTGTGATAGATCGCATACGAGCAATAACATTTCGGGAAGCTCGTGATGCTGGAGCCACCTTTATAACACGTTCATGGGTTGCGAAAAAGTTGCGAAGAAGTGAGGACTTCGTTAAAAGAAATTGGAATAAAACTTTGGATGAATGTGAAATGGATACAACCAAATATGGGCGCCCAAATTTGCCACTCTCTCAGGAAACAAAGGACATCATTGAAAGCGGTACGCGTAAGCGGAAAAACAGCTGTGCTAAACTTTCTAGAGAGATCGAAGTGTTGAGAGGAAAGATCGATAGTGGTGAGATCATTCGACTGTACCGTCATAGGCAAGGTTTAAAGCCTTGGCATGAACTTCCAAAGCCAAGAAAAACTCAACTTAACATCGATGACAGAATGTGGTTTGCCCATTATCTTGAAGATTGGGATGTGGATGATTTCATGCATTTAGCTCTCTCCGATGAATTTTTTGTTTACGTAACACGTCGGCCTACTAACTACCAAAATGATCGAGTGTGGGCCACAACACCAGATGAAATCGACGACAATGAACATTATCGCGAATTATTAAAAAGCCCAGACTGTGTTGGTGTGTTTGTTTTGTTCACTGCAAAGAAGCTCATGTGGGTGCTGAAGCCAAATGGTCAGAGTTGGGATGGACAGTATTTTCGTGATATTATTGTATCCCAGCATGTCATTCCTTTTCTAAGAAACCCAAACAATGTTATGGATTTCGATCAGGTCACACTTCTGCACGATAAGGCCCCCCTGCTTTAAGGCATTAGCCACTCAACAGTTGTTGCGGAACCATGAGATCGATTTCTTTGGAAATGAAGAATGGCCAGGAAATTCTCCTGACCTGAACGTCTGTGAACACATTGGATCAGTTATAAAGGACAAGGTTGAATGTCTCTTGTTTCAAGAACCTGCAGCAAATCGATTTTCGAAGGATACAATGACGCAACACATTGAAACTGTTTTAGCAAATTTGCGTAACGATCAAGATCTATTCACGTCACTTTTGGCAAGCTACCCAAAGCGAATTCAGGCTATCTTGGAAGCCAATGGCGGGAACACCAAGTTTTACTTGTTTCTCATTAAATGCAGGATTAAATTCTCTTTTGTAAGGTATGTTTAGTTTTACTGTACCTCTAATGGTTTAGGCCATGGGCGGGGGGGCTAAGGTTTATTTGGGCCCCGTATTTTGGCTCTCGTCATTTTCGTTTAAACTAACAAAAATATCACAACTTAACCTAACCAATCATCAAGGGCGTTCAGCTGACCTAACTGGGCGTTCAGTTGTCCTAACCGGGCATTCAGTTGACCTAACCTGGCATTCAGTTGTCCTAACCGGGCATTCAGTTGACCTAACTGGGCATTCAGTTGACCTAACTGGGCATTCAGTTGACCTAACTGGTTAATATTGGTTATTTCACCTAAATATCTTCTGATCTTTTCAGATTGGATGTGACACCTGACTTGCCCTACCTAGCAATTTGTTCTAGGGGGCTTTTGTCCTAGGGAGCTTTTGTCCTAGGGAGCTTTTGTCCTAGGGAGCTTTTGTCCGGACCCGATTTGGCTATACCATTCGTGGAGCAATCGCAAAATCGCCAATGTGGCGAGTTCGCTCTTCGTACTCGCGACATCTCGTGTGTATCGAGTGTAATCGAGTTTTCGCATCAGTAAATTCATAAAATACTTGGTCCTTAACTTTAGGAAATACACGTATACCCTAGCATTTTTAGTGAATACATGAATTTCGTGGGTGAATCAGGAAATACACTTATTTACTGTATGTGTTAGGAAATACGTGTATTTCCTGATTACGAACATTTACTGTAACATATATATATATATATATATATATATATATATTATATAATTTTTTCTTTTTTTCCGACAACGATCTTTTCAGCTTCGGTTCTTGTGGAAGCTCAATTTCAAAAATATCAACATTGAAACCTAATTTAAAATCGATAATCCAAGACAAAACTAACTCAAGGTTGGTCACATTCTTTTTATATATGTTTTTAATATTAATTACCAATATATATCACTTCGAGCCATCGATGTTACTAAAAATACCAATAAAATATTACTTTTTCGTCACCAATTTAGTTAATTTAATAATGAAATTTATTTTAAGTGTATTTACATTATATTAGTTAATCTCAATATGGATTTCTCATTTGATTCAGTCAGAAGACCTCAGGAGGATGGGGTATCTCACCCTACTTCCGCGATCGACATTTCTACATGCCCACAGATTCAACGTTTCGGTTAGTTTAAGTTTAAACAAGAGTAACTCAGTTTTACGATCATCAAGTTCTAAAGCTTAATTCCTAAATAGGAAAAATAACACAATTATTTTACTTTTGTAAAATGCAGGCAACTAATAATGCCGGGCACACGAGACGAACTAAATCTAATTCCATAATAAAAATATTCTTCTTTTTCTTTGTTTTCTGCGAAGATTTAATAATTTTAATCTTAAAATTAATTAAAGAATAAAATATATTTTGTGAAATTTTAATACTTTTTACGTATACATTCCTCTCATTTGTTCTTCGTAAGACCTACTGATTGCTCCGAAATTCTCGTCGCAGGAGATACGAAAAGCGAAATTTAACAGATTTATCCATTCAGGTAAAACGATGACTTTCTACTGCATTAACATCACCTTTATTCATTTCATTAAATTTCTCATTTCATTCTTTATGCTTTTCAAGTGATTTAGATGTTTTACTATTGAGTTGAGCCCTTAAGTTCTCTTTAACGCTTTCATAACATCGTTTAATTAATTGGCCTCATCCATTCTGGGCGTGTTTCACTTACCAAAAACGAAATAATGTATTACATTTTGAAATTGTTTTAAAAGAATCAGTTGTTCGAAATCTATGTTTATAGTAAAGGAGATTCGACTATGACCTATTACTTGTTTCTAGATGTCAATGTAGCCGCCCTGTGGATGTATTTTGTGATATGGAAACTGACGAAGATGGATGGACTGTTTTCCTTTCCCGAGCCAATGTATCAAAGCCAATTAACTTCACTCGGAACTGGTTAGGTAAGAACTGAGAGCTTCGTGGCTTTGTTCATGTCTCATCGACTAGATTTAAATGGATTCATTGATTTTGCTCTCACCAGTTCTGAGAAGGGAAAGGAGAAGAGTAAACAATCCGTTTATGTAATTTTTTCTTTGAATTGGTCATTCTTTATTTACTCAGTTGGTGTTATATTCTTCATCCCATTTATCTCTCAGTATATGATTCCCATTATCAATAGATCTTGTTTTACGTTATGGAATGTTTGTAATAGATATTATAGTTGTTTTTTATAGTTAATCTCATTAATAGTTATATAAATAGTTTGGTCAATTATTTACCTCATGATAGCACCACAAATTATGCATCCTTCCTTATTTCGTTAACTTTTAATTACAGATCTGAATCAAATTCAAATTTTCTTTAAATAAGCTTTTTTGTCAAATAGTTAAGTTAATCGTAATTATTTTAATTAATTATTATCAAAAGGAAATGAAAACGTGCATATTTTATCTCACCATCGGAACTACATTCTGAGGATGGAAGTCAAAGATGGATTCGGGAGAGAAATTTGGGGCGAGTGGAATGTGTTCAAAGTGGACTCGGAGGAAATGAAGTAACATTTTATTCTTTATTATTATTTTTATATGATTGATAGTTTGAACTACTCCAGAAACTGATATTATGAATGCATTTTCAAGTTTCATCTATCTTTAAAGAAATTTAGACCTCAAAACATGAATGAAGTCTTCAAATTTTGAAGTTCGCATTCTCAAAGTTTGAGTGAAAATCCTTTAATTATATTTGATTTGAAGATTACTGTATGTATTAATATGATAAAAAGTTTAATTATTTTTATATGAGCGAGATATTTTGAGCCATTATACATGATTGATTCTCTTTTCATTTTTACAATAAAATGAAAGTCTGCTGAAATGCAAATGAAGGAAAATCTAGAAGTTTTTAATGAAATTTTGTGTAAATTAGTTAGGTTTTCACAAAAATTCTAGTGTCTAGTGAATGTAAACTACAAAAGTTTTTGTTATAAAATGAAAATTATTTTAATGTATTTATATAATTAAAGATAAATCTCAATTGCCCATATAATTTATTATTGTACTTGGTTGAGAATGGTACAGTAATTGTTTAAAGGAATTTCTTCAAATTACACTTTTCGTTAATAAATAATTTGGTAAATTATATTAAATTTATGAAGATCTGCTCCACAATCGCTCAATGACTTAGTCACAACTTCATGTACATGAATCACAGTAATGATTCATTCAATTTCTTTTTATTGAAGCAGCTATCTTTCCAAATGTGGAAACCACTTACCTATCAGAAATGATGCAGTCCTTCTAAAATTGAACGCTTGGAAGTAGAAGTGATTCAAGTGCATTCAGAACGCAAAAATTCGAGACGTGATGCGTGAGTCACCTTTGATCACGGCTTTCTTCTTCCCACAAAGTGGGATTTTAGTCACTTTGAGTCACTTCCCTGGAACGCACTTGTTGTGCGGAGTACGGCTTCAGATACTTCGGTTACCATAATCTGTAAAAGTTACCAAAAAAGTTACCAAAAATCGGTTGAAGAGGCATTTGAATGATTCTCAATTCCAGCCGTCCAATTGTTGAAGTGGGAAGCATATTTCCACTGTTCGTAAATATCCAAATTTTAAAATTTTAAGAACTTCTTCATAATATTTAAATCTTTCACTTTTGTTCTCGTCTCTGTAATTTACGGTAAGTAGAGTACAATCTCAATGTCTCTCTTATCCCTTTAAGGACGAGTCCGCAGCATATGTGGTCACCTTTGTTACCAGAACGTATAAGTTTTATTGTTATTCAAAACTAAATATTTTAGTAACTAGTCACTGAAATGATTCACATTTTGGGTTCCTTTCCCGACAAGTAAATGACATCTGTATAATATAAACATGTAGAAACATTTATAGAAATGAGGCATTGTAGTACAATTTATATTATTGGACCTTTTCCAGTTTGTGTACCGTTTTTCATATAATTTATTTTTGCTTCTTTTCAGATCAAAAATGAGTGGTCAAAAATGAGTTCTTGATAACCTAACCTAACCTAACGTAACCTAACCTAACCCGCATTATAACTTTCGTCACTTGGGCACAGGATGTTTACTATGCTGTATGTAATGTACTGTAGAAAACGGTACATAAACTGGAAAACATCCATATTATTTTTTCTGGTGGACCTTAAGGTACCATCCTTCGTTAAGGGGCTAATGGAACTGAAAATTCTGATGTGACATTTAAATTTCTCATCAGATACAAACTTACGGCAACCAATTACAATGCTAAGAGTACGGCCTATGATCGCTTCAGTTACCTGAATGGCATCTATTTCTCGACATTTGACATGGGCAACGATAAAGGAGGTGTGTGTCTCATTTTAACTTATTGTTTTTTCATTAATTTTTATAGGTTTAAGCCATAACTATATGTAGGGATTTTAGATATTATTTAGTTTTTAATAATAAAGCTAATGAATAAATTGCATCCCACTACGATATCCTAAACTAAAATTAACAGGCCTTGTCTTCTCTTACATTCCCTTCATGTAATTTATATATACTGGGTGATCCAGATAAATGGGACCCATAAAAAAAAGCCAAATATTCTTAATATTTAATTCCTTTCATAAAAACTATATATCATTCGAAAGAGTAGAGTTACAAGTTTATTATGAAATATTTATTTTTTAAAAATGACTCCTTTCAAATGTGCTCCATTAGTTGCCAAGCATTCCAGTGTTCTCGCTTGTAAGTTCTGCATCACTTTTGCAAGAGTGTGCGGTGGTATGGCCTGTATCTCATTTGTGATGGCGGCCTTAAATTCTTGCAAGGTCGTTGGGTTATTTCTGTAGACCCTACTCTTTAAATATCCCCAGAGATAATAATCTAAGGGATAAAAATCCGGAGACCTTACGGGCCATTCAACGTCTCCAAATCTTGAGATTAACTCGCCTGGAAACGTTTGACGCAAAACTGCCATGCAGTTCCTCGTGGTATGGCAGGTAGCTCCGTCTTGTTGGAACCAGTGGTTTTCTAGACAAAGATCTCTTAATTTAGGAATAAGGAAATCGGTCAACATTTTTTCGTAGCGATCTCCATTTACAGTGACCGTGTTTCCGGTGGAATCCTCGAAAAAGTACGGCCCTATGATCTGAGATGCAGTAAGACCACACCAAACAGTTACACGCTGACTATGCAACGGGACTTCGGTAATATTCAATGGATTTTCTGTTGCCCAGAAACGACAATTTTGTTTGTTTACAGTTCCATTCAAGTGAAAATGGGCTTCGTCTGACATAATCAAAGTTGCTAGAAAATTGGTGGTGTCATTTACCTTCTGTTGGATCCATTGACAGAATTGTCGTCTTCGTGCGAAATCTCCATCGTTTAGTTGTTGCACTGTTTGAATTTTATATGGAAAGAGCATTAAATTTTGCTTGAATATACGGTGTGTTGTTCCATATCCAACTCCTAACAGCTGAGAAGCACGTCTGATGCTTATGTTAGGATTATCCTGTACAATTTCATGAGTTCTGTTAATGATCTCGTCTATCCTTGCTGTGCGCACTCTTCCAGTTGGTTTTCTTTTTCCAATGCTGCCAGTTAGGGAAAAATTTCTGACACACCGACGGATTACTTTCTTAGAAGGTGATTTTGACATCTGAAAATTTGTCTTGAAAGATCTTTGAGCTGAAACTACATTTCTTCCATGCTCATAATATTGCTCAGTTATGAAACGCAGCTGTTCCACAGTCCATGCAGTCATCTTGAAGGGTTAGTTTTAAATAACACTTTTATTTTGTTTTGTATCTTATCTTGTCTTGTATTGCCAAAACCTATACAATCCTGTACAAACTTGTAACTATCCTCTTTCGAATGATGCATATGATTTTATAAAAGGACTTATACTTTAAGAGTTACAGGGGTTTCTTTTGGGTCCCATTTCTCTGGATCACCCTTTATATTAATCTTAATACAAATATTTTCCTCCCCAATAGCAAAGATGAACTGCGCTGTGACCTACAAAGGAGGGGGGTGGTACAATAACTGTCGCTACAAAAATCCAACAGGTCTTCAGGCAAAGAAAGATGGCACAGGAATACAAATAAGCCCTTGGTCAAAACTGGATAGCACCACACGGTATGCAACATGGCTTCAACTTAAAATTCGACCACAGATTTGCAGTAACTCAATTTTAGTCGCCAAACTGAACACTCACAACTGTGCTTTCAACTAAAATCTCTATTGGCCAAAGGGAATATTTTGTTTCCAATATGGTATGACGTCATAAACTTTTTTTTGGAATTATATGTGAAAACTTCGAGATTTAACTTGTAGTTAAAGAACAACGTGAATAGTTCGTTAACCTGAGGCTTAAATACAAAAACAATAACTTTATCTTTATTATTTTGTAAAGAAAATGCTATTGCATACTATATTTTAAACATATGTTTAAAGTTTGTTTGTTGGTACAAATCCTACGAAAGCTTAACATTACAATTATTAAAAATGTAATATTGTATACATAATACTATATTTTTATGAACAATTAAACTTTAATTCCATTACTATTCACTAACAACTTTTCTACAACAATAGTTTTCTGTATCACATAAACTAATTATTATTAAACTATTATTAAAACTATTTTTTCTCCTAAACACATTTTAAATGTTTGGAATGACATGGAAAATAGGGAGCACTGTCAAATGTATTCCTACTTTTTCCTTATGTTTTATTCACACCAATCATCTTGATCCAATAGAAAGGAGGAGAGCATGGGTAAAAGGTACTGTGAACACTGAAAAAATTGGAAACTTTGAGACAAAAGAAAGGAAATCAGTGATCCTCGTCCCTGTTCACAAAACTAAATAATCCCGATAAGAAGTGTACACTTTGAGTCCTCCTTTTGTAGTTTTTAAGTTGGTGTAAAACAACCAAAAACTTTGGTGACAATAATAAAATGAAGAAAAATGCTTGTTAGTTAATTAGTTACTCAAAGACTTTCATTTAAAGCCCTAACAACTCTTCATACCAACTCGTTTCAGAATGAACAACTGAGACTCAAAATGAAAGCAAACTGAATGAAATATAAATAAAATTTTCCTCTTTCTCCAGTATAATAAGAATGTTGTAATAGGCAGCTTGTATTTTAAAATGTTCCCTTGTAAATTGCTCTCATTGTATTGCTGGAACATATATTTCTGCATATAAATTATGTCGAATTTGGGAACTATAAAAATAAAATTCACATTTCATTAAAACTCGTATTTTCTCTTTTTTCAAAATATGTCAAAAAGACCAGGTTCTTAATTAATTTATGATTGGAATTTAAAAGAGTTACACTTAGTGGTTAGGATGAAGAAAATATACAAAAAGAACTTTAATTATATTTATAATGAAAACAGTTAATTAAATGGTTATGACATCAGATATATAATTATACTATAAGGACATTAACTTAAATGAAGGGTTAAAGTGACTAAATGAAAATGGGAAAAAAAAAATAACAAAAGATAAATGATATATATATAAGTATGGGCAGGAAAGCTTATTGTTAAAGTTAGGAATCTGGTGGATGCCGAGATGTATCCGACAGCCTCCAAGTGTCTTTCTCTTAGTGATTAGGATTACTCCTTATAAAATTAAAAATTCTACACCCACATTGACCCTTTCTAAACGATCAGAATGTGTTCATACGTTCGTTTCCTAAAAAGCGATGTGATTTGTATGACAAGTCGTCTCTAACATCATTTCTGTTAGAAATACATTACCTACTGGTGAGTACAGTCCGACTTGTCGTGTGACTTTTATTTTTTTATTATGTTTATAAGTTTTAATATTTGTATTATTGAGGTTCTTTTTTTGTTTAACTATGTACTATTAATGTTTTCAATTTTAGTATATATCCTGTATTCATAATTCATTATTTTTAAAGGTTCTTCCCGAATGCTGGTACTCTCCGATACCACATCGGCGAAGATAAAGAACGTTTTTATAAATCACTAAGAGAAAGGCACTTGGAGGCTGATACATCTCGGCATCCACCAGATTCTTAACTTTAACAATAAGTTTTCCTGCCCATATTTGTATATATATAATTTATCTTTTCTATCATTTTTTTTTCTATTTTTATTTAGTCACTTTAACCCTTCATTTAAGTTAATGTTCTTATAGTATAATTATATATGTCAGAACCATTTAATTAACTGTTCATTATAAATATAATTAAAGTTCTTTTTGTATAGTTTCTTCATCCTAATCACTAAGTGTAACTTTTAAATTCCAATCATAAATTAATTAATTAATGTTGTAATAGGCAGCTTGTATTTTAATGTTAGTTTGTAAATTGCTCATTGTATTACTGGAGCATATATTTCTGCATATAAATTGTCCAATTTGGGAACTATAAAAATAAAATTCACATTTCATTAAAACATCCCCCCCCCGAACTTGAAATAATCGACATGATTTTAAATTCAGTATATTAAAATATAGTAAACAAATAAATTAATAAATTTAAAACTATAGGAAGTTTATATAATGAAAGTAGTCTTCAAAGAAATATTTCGGGTATGAATCAATAAAACGCTTTTACAATTATCACGTTAAATTACACCAATTTTAAATTCGAAAAATGTAAAAATAACAAAATCTTAGATTTTGCATCAAAGTATTTCTTAAATTTTAGAAATGAATGAATCTTCCCACATTAAGATTGTTCATCTTTGGTGGTGGCAATTTGCGTTGAGTTTGTGGTAGTGTGATCATGATCATTGTATAATAACTCTCTGATATACAAATTTTTTTATAGTCGATTGAAAATAATACGAAGTGCATTGCCCATGGTATGGTTTAAGCCAAAGGACAAATAATGAATCGCAATAGAACTTGATTACCCGACAAAAGAATGAATTTAGATATATTCTTATGACTTTTGGTCCTGCAGAAGACCATGAAAAATAATGTTTGTCATCTAACCTCCTTCGTAACGATAAGGGGAAACAGCGCCCCATCCAAACTTTATAGTCTGGGATCCCCCCCCCCCTTCCCCACATATACTGTTTAAGTGTGGTTTCAACGAAGGATTCAAGAATTGTTGGGTACACAATTCAAAAATTTTTATTGAATGAAATGGGTTTAAAATTTACATATGTCGTAACCATGCAATTGGCATGCAGAAATCTTTTGTAAAATAAAGTAGAAATGTTAGGTTTAAGATTTTAATTGTTCTCTAAAAGCCAAGCGTTTTGAGTTATGACTAATTATTCATAAAGGCATAAGTTGAAGATGTTTCCGATGGTAGAACGGTCGTTTTATTTAAGTTTTTACAGGGGAAAAGGAAACTCAAACCGCTTGGCAGCGGAGATTTACAACTAAAGGGTCCAGATGTACAAATGTTCAGTTTCTCTTTCGCATGATGGTGCGACGTTTGTAAGGCAGATTCGAAGACGCTTGATAAAATTGAACCACGAAGTGTCATAAAATTTGGGACTTGGAATCTGTTAACTTTATTTAAATGTAATTTTGGGAAGAAGGAGGGGTCTAGGCTCCAATCGGGGGCACAGGATTCCCGGGAAATTTAGTGAAGACTTTCTTCTCTTATGTATGGGTAATAGGTTTCCGGGGGACGGCCTTGAGAGAAACAAGTGGTATGATAGGTTTTCAAAATAATGGAAGGCGTGTTCCTTAAGAATTGTAAGGTAAATTTAAAATTAAGTCAGTTGGTAGTCCTTCAAATTTACTGTGGCTAAAATAAACTATTAGACTTGTGATGCAAAAAAATTTAGAATTGAAAGTATAACTGTCAGGATTGAAATTAAGAACTTGTATTGCATTTCATTCGTTTACGCGGAACTTGTGCATAAGAATTTTATTGTTAGCGACCTTAACAGAGAACTTGGTTGGATCGTAATTAATGTTAGCCAACGGACCAAGAATTTTGTGAACTTTCCATTAATTTAATTTGGTTCAAATTAAATGTTAAACGGGGTACGTCTGTGCCCTAGTTTGCTGAACCCGTCAATTGGGTTCCGAAGGAAGTCCCGTTATTTGGTAGCTTGTTTTGGTTTTGGGCGGGCAATAAATCTGCGGTCCGTACGTAGCACAATTGAGAGTAATTTGTCACCTGCAGTCGTAAGTAGAATAATTCTCCAAATTTCTTCATCGATTTCGACCACTTCATTTCTCGTTACTTGTTTTGTTATACTTAAATATAAAGCCCCTCTATATTATAAATGATTTAAATTCAGATAACTGAACTTTTTCTTTGAATTTATAATTGGTACATTTAAAGGATTTGAATTTAAACAACTGTGAACTTTTTCTCTGAATTTATAATTGAATTGTATTCCATGAAAAATTTGTAGGTTTACTTCAGACTAATTTGCTAAATTCATGTACTGATTCGAGTGAAATTTAATAAACTTTATAAGAGGGCGTGGTGTGTTGCTTTAGATACCTTGCAATAGGCCTCTCTTGTAAGCTGAGGGTTAATTAACATTCAAAGTTTGAAATTCAAAGTAGGCTTCTGAAAAGCCGAAGGAACTTACGCCTATCAATTTAAAGGGCCATCCGTCTGGATAGGCCGAGTCTTTCTGAACGAAAATAAGAAATAATTTGAAATATAATTAAAGGGTAGCGCCCAACTTAAAGGGTGTCAGTGAAGTGAATTAACATAATTAAAAGGGTGTCCAGCACCATAAATAAATAAACGGGTTGGGCACTACATAAATGGTGTCAGAAGTCGCAAAAGAAATAAAGGTGCGCAGTACCTAATTGAAAGGGTGCGCACGCCATAAATGGTGTCACAGAAGTGGGATCCTATTGCAAGGTATTGGTAGCAAGAGTGCAACTTTTTGTAAAAATAAACTTTGGAACAGAATAAAACATTAACGTAAAAGTATTTGGAACAGTAATTCGTTAAAATAAGTGTGAACAGTAAAAAGTGTCGCTAACAGTGATTACAGTTTTAAAGGTTTTAAAATAAAATAAACAAATAAGTTTCGCGATGTCGGTAAAAAGCGTGGAAATAACGGATGAAGGAGACAGTGCAAGTGACAGTGATTTTGAACCAATGAACTTAAAGGAAATGAGTACAAAAAGTTTACAGAAGTTAAAAAAGAAAAGGTTTTCTTAAACGAATCGGTTATTGAAGGAATGCACAGAAGTAGAAGAAGAATTAAACCTGAGGGAGTTAAAGCCGGAGGATCATACGACGGACACTCCGCAACTGGAGTATGGGGACAACCTCGCATTGGGGGTCCGTCCCAAGAAAAGCGATTTAGTTCCCTCCACTGCAGAAGAAGGGGAACTTTCGACGCAGGAACTTCATTCACCTCTTATCTTGAATTTCCCAAACGTAGCAAGGAGTCCGGAGCAAACAACTGTTGGACACACATGGGAAAGAAGTTCGCCGACGTTTACGAGCGAACGGGCACCAGAGAACCCAGGAGCCATACCAAAGAACCCTGGCGGAAGTGCAACCACCACAAGCGCCGAGAAACCTCACACCGACGAAGACCTGCAGAGGTATATACAAGTCGTTGTACAGGTATTGCAGAGTACTAATTTACCGTTACAACGTGAACAGGCAATAGACGACTCATACGTCCCGAGGTTGTGGGGCCACTTAGAGGACGACCGTGGGAACTCGGTCACGAGCCCTGCAGCTTTTTTCTCTGCTTTAGAGGAAGTCGCCCTGGATGAAAAGAAGAGACTCCACATTTTGTACAAGAAGAGTACAGGTCCAGCCCGAGTGTTGGCACGTGGAGGGATGCCAATCGCAAATTTTCCTATCAAGAGATTAAGGAGGAAATCCTACAGATGTGTGGTAGCGCCATGGACGAAAGTGTCATTTGAAGGAAGATATACGCCGCCAAGAGGGAAAAAGGCGAGACACTCAACATGTTCGCCACAAGGTTATTAAGTTTAGGCAATGCCTTGGTACAGGCTGAGCCTATAATGAAATACGCTAAAGATTCCCTATTAAAGGACGCGTTCAAGTTGGTCCTACCAGAATATGCCAGAAATTTTGTCAAAGGAAAATCGTTTAAAGAATAATGGCTGGAATCGATAAAGTATGCTGCGAACAATCCAGGACTCGGGCTACGGGATGAGGACGTCTTAAAAGAAGAAATACCACAAGAGAGGAGTCGAAGGCTCCAACGGCTTCACAACCCCACCACGTCTTGGAACTACAACTCACGACATCGAGAAGAAAGGGTAGCCACAGCGACAAAGGAGGACAGTAAGAGCAAAGACGTGGGGGCAATAGCCGTAGACAAAGCGGACGCGCCAAACAAGTCCACCGGGAAAGGGGTGCCGGAGAAGAAGCGTTATATTTGCCACCGGAAAAATCACATCGCCCGAGACTGTTATAGCAACCCGAAGAATCAGAAGCGGAACAACACGAAGACAGGGGCGGGAAAGGGTCCTAAGAAGTAGGAAACCAAGGAAGAAATCAGCCGGGATCAATGCTGGGTCTGCAAACAAGTGGGGCACTGTGCCAACTCGTGCCCTCGGCGAAATTTTCAAGCGGACCCGGAGGGGAGGTCTCCCAGGTAGCCGCAGTCGAAATAGCGGCGAATCGCCGGTTAGGACTGATCACCCTACCAGTATTCGTCGCTCAACAAGCTTTCACCGCGCTGGTCGACGGTGGAGCTTCTGTCTCACTGATGACCCTGGCTATGTACAAGATCGGGAGTCCGCCTCTGAAAGCCGCCGATCGGTACGAGGATTTACTGGACCCGCCTACGCTTGTAAAGGAGAACTGCGTTTAACTATCGGGATTGGATTGGAGGAATTTTTTGTGTGTGCTTATATAGTATCAGAAGCCCCGCAGGATTTGATTTTGGGGGTACCGTTCTTAGAAATTTACGAAGCCCAGATAGACCACCGGAAGAGGACAGTCACTCTGAATGAAACAGTAACCATACAAGGAAAGGGAGTAGAGAGTGAAGATAGTGCGAGGTTGACTCTGATAGAGGCAATCCCGCACGAAGAACAAAAGGTGGCCGCCGTGATTCTGACAAGGGAAGTCAGAATGAAATCCGGGGACGTAGTTCCCTTGGACGTATATACTCCGCTGCACGGGATGTGCGATGAGGCTCGGGGAAATTTAAAAATGTTACCGAGCAGGATCCCGAAGGGGAAGATAAGGTTAATGATGATCAATCAAGGTGACGAAGAATACCTTGGCGACAAAGGAGACGTCGTGGGCCTAGTGACGGAGGCAGAGATAATAGGGAGGGTAGTCGACACGGCCGGTCGACGCTCACCCGAAATTGGAACGAATGTCACTGTGAAAGGAAGTAAGCATCGAAGAAGTACTTCGAAGAACGAGTGACACGCCTCAAGTCCTATGTCCTTGGCTGGAAGTCCTTCTCCGACAAAGAAAGGAAAACCGTCGAAGAGTGACTAAGGGATTACTCAGATGTCTTCTCACTGGATGGCGAGCCATTGGGTTATAATAACCTGATGCCAATGAAGTTGGAAACCCAGGATCATCCTCCCATCTTTAGGCGACCCTACAGGATGCCTATTACACACGAGGAGGAGGTAAAGCGACAAATAGCACAGATGCTGGATCAAGGAGGGATACAGCATAGCCGTTCCCCCTGGTCGTTTCCATTGGTAATTGTGAAGAAAAAGTGTGGGGCCCTGAGGCTTTGTGTAGACTATAGACCTCTGAACGTCATTTGCATAAAGGACAAATACCCATTACCCATCATTGATGAAACTTTGGCCAAGCTGCACGGGACTCATTACTTCTCGAGCATGGATTTACGCTTGGGATATTGGCAGTTGGCCATTCACGACGATAGCATCTCGAAAACTGCCTTCTCCACGGGAAGCGGTCATTTCGAGTTTAGGGTGGTCCCGTTTGGGTTGTCAAATAGTCCACCAGTGTTCCAAAGAGTAATGAATTTTATTTTTCGGGAGCAACTGGACAAGGAAGTATTGATTTACTTGGATGACCTCATTGTCCTTGGAAGGTCTTTAGAAGAACATGACGAGAGGGTACGACGAGCCTTGGATAGCCTACGCACCGCCAACTTAAAGGTCAAGTTAGAAAAATGTCAGTTATTACAATCCCAGGTGGAGTATCTAGGCCATGTGGTTACCAGGAACAGGTCTACAACACCCATTGGGTAAGTTGTGAGAATTTCGATTAGGCAGCATCCTACGTCACATTGCTACGGGAATTAATTCAACTGGTAGATACGTGAGAAGGCAGGGACTAAAACTCACAATCTCACCCCTTGCATAGATGTTACCTACCTGTTGAAACTCACAAGATTTTGGGCGCCTTCAGAGCCCAATCTGCGACCTTCCATTTTCTACTTATTGCCGATCGCTAGCCCTATGGGCCGCCATAGGCACCGGGGAGACATTTGCTCCGACGAGCCGAGGCGTTGGGCACGCGATTGATGGAAAATTTTGGCCGAAGTCATAGGCCCTATGACGCGCTACTTATAAGTCAACGAGTGGTTTATAGAGGGGTCTGCGGCCGGGCTGGGATCACCCCGGCCCTACCTTTTCATAGGTGCTTTCAGCCACGGTCAAATTTCGATAGGTACCCGGGGACGTGAACCGAGAATTAATTGAACGGCTACAGAGGCTACTTTGCGCGGCTACTAGCTCCATTCGCAAAATTCTCCAGGTTGTCCCCGGCACACGTTTAGACTCATCGGCGATCCCATTACTCCGGGAACCCAATAATAGGCCTATCCATAAGGCCTATGGCTCTGGGGAGAAGATTAGATTAGATTTCCCCCCGACTCCTAGCCTTACACAAATTCATGGAATCATAGGCTAACCGACGTAGTGCAAGGTACGGTCGTCACGTGTTGTCGTACCCCGAAAGACTTATCGGGTCCCCTTGACTCCGGGAACCCAATACAGCCTATCCATAGGCTAATGGCTTGGGGAGAAGATTCCCCCCGACTCCTAGCCCTATAAATGGAATCATCGGCTAATCGACGTAGTGCAGTCGTCAATCACCTGACCAAAAAGAAATCTACCATTTCATAGGTGCTTTCAGCCACGGTCAAACTTCGATAGGTACCCGGGGACGTGAACCGAGAATTAATTGAACGGTACAGAGGCTACTTTGCGCGGCTACTAGCTCCATTCGCAAAATTCTCCAGGTTGTCCCCGGCACACGTTTAGACTCATCGGTGATCCCATCACTCCGGGAACCCAATACGAGGCCTATCCATAAGGCCTATGGCTCTGGGGAGAAGATTAGATTAGATTTCCCACCGACTCCTAGCCTTACACAAATTCATGGAATCATAGGCTAACCGACGTGGTGTAAGGTACGGTCGTCACGTGTTGTCGTACCCCGAAAGACTTATCGCGTCCCGTTGACTCCGGGAACCCAATACAGCCTATCCATAGGCTAATGGCTAGGGGAGAAGATTCCCCCCGACTCCTAGCCCTTGAAATGGAATGATCAGCTAATCGACGTAGTGTACTGGTCAATCACGTCGGTAGGGGATGGGGGATCTCCTGAGCCCCGGACCTCTTCGTAAATTGCTTCGAAATCTATGCTGAGGGGGAGAAACCCGTCGTTCCCCGATAGGGACATAGGTCCTATACCTGAGGAACTCAAGGTCCCCCAGTTTTACTCTCACGACGGGGTGAAGCCACAGGAATCCAAAGTGGAGGCCATCAAAAACTCCCAGAAGCCAAACAACAAGACGGAACTGAAGCAATTTTTAGGCCTCGCCTCCTACTACCGAAAGGATTCAATCAGATTGCGCGACCTCTTAATGAAGTGTCCACCAAGGAGTCTTGGAGATGGGACACACCTGCAAGAGACCGCATGGCAATCCCTCAAAGACACTCTAACAACTGACATCGTATTGGCGTACCCAAATTTTGATCAAGAGTTCATCTTGAACACGGACGCGAGTCAAGTAGCCATCGGGGGAGTACTCGCGCAGGAACAAGAAGGAATCGAGAAACCGATCCTATTTCTCTCCAGAACACTAACGGGCGCAGAACTAAATTATTCCACCTACGAGAAAGAGCTGCTTGCAATCGTCTTTTCATTGAAGAAGGCTCACCCTCTTATATTTGGTCAGAGAGTCATCGTCCGCTCTGACCATAAGCCGTTGAAGTGGCTTCTGAGGGAAGGACATCGAGAAGCCCAATGGAAGACTAGCGCGTTGGGTTATGACACTGCAAGACTACGACGTTCTCATCGAGTATGTAAAGGGCAAACTCAACAGAGTGGCCGATTGGTTGTCCCGCCCACCTGGAGTGACTAAGGAGGTTGTGAACGCAATATACGAAAAAGCGATCATTGATCGCAAGGTAATAAGCAAACACCAGCAGAAGGACGTTGAAATAGCGGCAATTCAAACAGCCATCGAAGAAGGAAAGGCTTTCAGCTGGCCCGTATCCAAGCCCATCCAGCCGTCGAGATTCAAACTAACGAGGAACCTGCTGGTTTACGTCGATGCGAACGGAAGAGAGGTCATCGTAGTTCCTAAAAAGTTGAGAGAGCAGCTCATTTGGAACGCACACACGGACGTAGGGAGCGTTCATCCGGGAGCGGCAGGGACTATAGAAATCCTGCGGGACCTCTATTTTTGGCCAGGTATGGTTCACCAAGTACGACAGGTAGTCCAGACGTGCGACACGTGCGCGCGAAACAAACAGACGCGGAAAGTGACTGTGGAAACAATGCCTTGTGTGCGAGGCCACAGTCCTTGGGAACTTCTGCACGTGGATTTAGTTGGTCCCCTCCCTCCGACAGGGGAAGGCAGCATTTATATCCTCACGTGTGTGGACAGTTTCAGCAAGTTTACCATCCTGGCAGCAATGAAGGACAAGACGGCCCGGGAGGTGGCGGACAAGTTCCATCGTTTGATACTCTGCAATCTGGGCGCCCCTTCAGCAGTAGTATCCGATCAAGGCAAGGAGTTCTGGAACTCTACCTTGCAGGAGCTCTTCAGGGTTTGGGAAGTACAACACCAACGGACCGCCGCATACCACCCCAAAGCAACGGGAAGATCGAACGTCTGAATAAAGAGTTATGCATCAAACTCCGCATACTTTGTGAAGAAACTGGACGAGACTGGGATAAAATTCTCGACACCGTGGAATTATCCCTGAACATCCGAGTGCACCGAACCACGGGGTATTCTCCCTTCTTCTTGATGTACGGGCGAACCCCCAACGTACCTTCAAAGTTATTTCGCATGCCACAGGAGGCATGCGTGAGCCCGTACAACCCAGAGGAATACGCCGAAGACCGAAAGAGGAGTCTGAGCGAAATCTACCGCCGAGTT
The DNA here is from genome assembly GCA_023014485.1 of Bathynomus jamesi. NCBI lineage: Eukaryota > Metazoa > Arthropoda > Malacostraca > Isopoda > Cirolanidae > Bathynomus > Bathynomus jamesi. The sequence continues at coordinate 284,350 of JAJOZX010000110.1, read as the reverse complement.
GAAGAGTTCATGCGGAGCTGCGAAAAGGCTAATGGAATCAAGGAATTGAAGCCGTTCGAAGAAAAGGCGCCCCATGGCTTGGTGTACATTGATTACCCACGACCGGGCAGAGGCAAGTTGGAGCCCTGGTACGAGGGTCCATACATCATCATCGAACAGAAGACTCCAGTCACTTATCTCCTGCGTCACATGATCACTGGACATCAGATAGTGATCCATCAAGACCGCATCCGCCGCAGCATCGAAGCCCCATGGGACGTCGAGCGACAAGGCGGGGCTGACGGCGCAGGGGATGAGATGGGGGAAGGGCCACCGCCCCTCCTCTCTGGAGATCCTCCCTCGACACCGAAGAAACATCAACAGGGGGAAGTGAACCGGAGTGCGCTTCTTGCCCGCTGGCAGGACCGAGTGGCGGAATGGGATCCGCCGGGCGCTTCCGAGCTACTTCCTCCCCGAGAGCTTCGCCCAGGGAACGGGGGAACATCGACCTGTGGAGGTGAGCCGGAGTGCACCTCCTGCCCCCTGGCAGGACCGAGTGGTGGGCAGGAGCCGCCGGGTGCTTCCGAACTACCTCCTCGCGGGGAACTTATGGGAATAGGGTCCCCCGGACAAAGCAAACAGGCTGCTTTCACAGGCCACCGGTTGAGCGTCCGTACGTTCTTAGGCCCCGACCTCGAGTACACTACGAAGAACCCGAGGATGACTAAAACTAAATGTGTCAGTGTTAGTGTCTCAATAAAGGGGACAAATAAAATGTGTCAGTTTTAGTGTCCCAATAAAGGGGACAAGTACAGAGTGTCCGAGAATTATCTGTACAATTTTTGGCTGTTATTAAAAGTCAACCATGAAGTGTAGAAATTCCAGTGTTATCCCATTTTACAGAGAATCTCATTAAGTTTTTTCTGATACCACGTTTTGACAAGTTTTTTCGAAATGTACGTGGGTGACAGACATTGATGATTTAAAAGCAAGAATCACAGCTGCTATTGAGCGAATTATGTGGATATGCTGCAGCGTACATGGCAACATTTGGAGTATCGATTGAATGTTTTGCGAATCACTAATGGTGCACATATCGAATGTTTGTAACAACATTACTTTAATAAAAGAAACTTTTGAAAATACAGATTCTAAATAATCTTGTTTAAGAATTTTACGTGTGTTATCAAGAATTTTATTAAAAGATGAAATTGTACAGATAATGTTCGGACACACTGGAATAGCTAAAAAACTTGTCAAAACTTGGTATCAGAAAAAACTTAATGAGATTCTCTGTAAAATGGGACAACACTGGAATTTCTACACTTCATGGTTAACTTTTAATAACAGCCAAACATTGTACAGATAATTCTCGGACACCCTGTAAAATGTGTCAGGGTTAGTGTCCCAATAAAGGAGACAAATAAAATGTGTCAGTGTTAGTGTCCCAATAAAGGGGACAAGTACTGTAAATGGAAATTTTTTTGTGAAAATTGGGAGTAAATTTTTGTGTAAAATTGTGAGTAAAGTGATGATACCCGATCCTAGTTAAGAAAGTTTGCATCGGAGTGCAAATTTAAAGGAGGGGAGGGATGTCGTAACCATGCAATTGGCATGCAGAAATCTTTTGTAAAATTAAAAGTAGAAATGATGTTAGTTTTAAGATTATAATTTTGTTCTCTAAAAGCCAAGCGCTTTGGGTTATGAATATTCATAAAGGCATAAGTTAAAGATGTTTCCGATGGTAGAACGGTCGTTTTATTTAAGTTGTTGTTCTCAGGGGAAGAGGAAACCCAAACCGTTTGGCCGCGGAGATTTACAACTAAAAGGTCCAGATGTACAAATGGTTAGTTTCTCTTTCGCATGATGGTGCGACTTTTGTAAGGCAGATTCGAAGACGCTTGATAAAATTGGACAACGACGTGAGTCATAAAATTTGGGACTTCGAATCTGCTAACTTTATTTAAATGTAATTTTGGAAAGAAGGAGGGGTCTAGGCTCGGAAGTCGGGTCCAGCTCCAATCAGGGGCACAGGATTCCCGGGAAATTTAGTGAAGACTCTTTCTTCTCTTATGTATGGGTAATAGATTTCCGGGGGACGGCCTTGAGAGAAACAAGTGGTATGATAGGTTTTCAAAATAATGGAAGGCGTGTTCCTTAAGAATTGTAAGGTAAATTTAAAATTATTAAGTCAGTTGGTAGTCGTCCTCCTTGAAATTTACTGTGGCTAAAATAAACTCTATTAGACTTGTGATGTAAAAAAATTTAGAATTGAAAGTATAACTGTCTCAGGATTGAAATTAAGAACTTGTATTGCATTTCATTCGTTTACGCGGAAGTTGTGCATAAGAATTTTATTGTTAGCGACCTTAACAGAGAACTTGGTTGGATCGTAATTAATGTTAGCCAACGGACCAAGAATTTTGTGAACTTTCCATTAATTTAATTTGGTTCAAATTAAATGCTAAACGGGGTACGTCTGTGCCCTAGTTTGCTGAACCCGTCAATTGGGTTCCGAAGGAAGTCCCGTTATTTGGTAGCTTGTCGTTTTGGTTTTGGGCGGGCAATAAATCTGCGGTCTGTACGCAGCACAATTGAGAGTAATTTGTCACCTGCAGTCGTAAGTAGAATAATTCTCCAAATTTCTTCGTCGATTTCGACCACTTCATTTCTCGTTACTTGTTTTGTTTTACTCAAATATAAAGCCCCTCTATATAAATGATTTACATTCAGATAACTGAACTTTTTCTTTGAATTTATAATTGGTACATTTAAAGGATTTAAATTTAAACAACTGTGAACTTTCTCTTTGAATTTATAATTGAATTGTATTCCATGAAAAATTTGTAGATTTACTTCAGACTAATTTGCTAAATTCATATACTGATTCGAGTGAAATTTAATAAACTTTATAAGAGGGCGTGTGTTGCTTTAGATACCTTGCAATAGGCCTCTCTTGTAAGCTGAGGGTTAATTAACATTCAAAGTTTGAAATTCAAAGTAGGCTTCTGAAAAGCCGAAGGAACTTACGCCTATCAATTTAAAGGGCCATCCGTCTGGATAGGCCGAGTCATCCTGAACGAAAATAAGAAATAATTTGAAATATAATTAAAGGGTAGCGCCCAACTTAAAGGGTGTCAGTGAAGTGAATTAACATAATTAAAAGGGTGTCCAGCACCATAAATAAATAAACGGGTTGGGCACTACATAAATGGTGTCAGAAGTTGCAAAAGAAATAAAGGTGCGCAGTACCTAAGTAAAAGAGTTGCGCACAACACATTATAAAGCAAAAAACATTAGAGAAACATTGAGAAGGAGACTCTTCATGTCTTAGCCACCGCAAATTCTGATATCGCATGTGACAGGTCTATGCTGTAAACAACAGGATGGAAAACGAAGACAGCCTGTCATCGCCAATTGTCGATGGCAGGTAAGTGTTTGTGAACTTCAACTTCAAGATGCTCCGTTCGCTATTCACCACTTAGAAGGGCATCCTGAGTGATATCCTGGTGTTTGGGAATGTTGTCACAACTTTCATTGTTTAAAATAAATTGAAGTTGTTGAGGAGCGCGGCAATAATTTCGCAGCAAAATACCAAGCCTAGCTATTTGTCGAGGTCAAAACGGTTAATGTAACAGCTGATGAAGATCCAGGCATTGCTTCGTGAAAGTTCTTTTCAAGAAGTCGTTCCAGGTCATAAATAAATCCCCAAAGTTCCATATATTGGTTCATCTACTTATGAAATTTGAACGTGACTTTCGGGTTCTTTACTGTTTCATCTTCACCTTCATAGCTGAAATGGCGTTTCTTACAACGAATTAGAAAAATGGCCTTAAAACACTGGTTGACAACAAGATTTTCGGCACTTTCTTTGGCTTTTATCAGAGTTCCTTGGTAACCGACACGCCGATGTAGTTTTGAATGAAGTCACTGCACACTTTTATCAGATTTGTGGTTGCAACAATATCCTCGTTCTTGCTTTGCACGATCTTGCTCTCTACATTTAGCTGAAAAAAGGATGTACCACATCATGATGGAGATGAGGAAACTATATTCGATGAGGGTGAACACTTCATGATAAATGCCTGCGTCTGCTTTCTCCGATTCAGTGAATGCAATAATGGTATAATGGACTTTAACTGTCTGGTATCGAACAGCTTTAAGGAGATGGATTCTACAGTACATGAGTTTCGCAAGCTGACTTCACAGTGAAATCAATCCTTAACATGGTCTGTAAGAAACTTCCAACGGTAAACAAAGGCAGAGAACAGGACGTAAATTCTTTGTAGAATGCCGAAGATGTACACTGACTCCATTGAAGATGATACCGCAGCAATCACAAGATTGAGCGAATCCCATTCCCATGAAACGAAAAACACTCTTTCGTTTCTAACAACGATTCTATCTTCTACATCGTTATTTTGTTCCTGAATTGCAAATTTGTTATCTGGTGTGTCAATAAAACTAACCGAAAAGACATCTTCTCAGAATGGCTCTTATCTACAGTTTAATATCCGCAAGTAGTACTTAGCTCTTTTCAGCCTTGCAAATGTATCTTCTACAAGTTTCTTCGCAGGTAATACAATTTTTCATTCTGGACTCTTTTCTTTGCATTAATCCACCACATCCTTGGAAACCATTCAAACAAGGGGTCCTTCATCACTTTGATTTGTCGTATTCTCCAAGTAGTTGAACTAAACTACGGAGTTTACCGTTATTCTACGTGAAGAGTTTGTCAGATGAGCTTCGGGAAGCCATATTATGCTTCAAGAGGAAGAAAGTTATCCTTATGAGCTGCTCTAGAACGTTCATTTATCGCTTCTTCTTATCTTGATTGTGCCTAAAGCTCAAAGTAAATACAATCATCCTATTTCATCCTTCGCTCTGCTTCAAGCCTAGTCAAAATGACTAGGCAACTTTTCATGGCACATCAGAATCACTGACATATGCCCCAATCACTCGATCCATCAACTGCCAAGGAAAAATTTACTTTGAAGTCGAACAGCTTGCACCAGAATGCAAATTTTGTACGTCGAATGAAGCAGCCAGCGCCGCGTCAGGACGTTAGCGTTTTCAAGCTTTCTGTCCAGATTCTTCAAAGAAAACTGGCGTTTACGCTCATCCAGAGAAAGAGTTATCGCCCTTATGTTTGATGGTCCATTGGTCACTAGCAGGTTTTGAATTTTATTCGTCAGACTAGTCAATAAAGTAGGGCCAGAATCTTTGATGCTTGTTATCGGTTCCTTTTTATCCTTTTTATTTCTAGTTTTGCCAGGTCAAAAGAATTTTTTTAATATGTAAACATCTTCCTTCGTTTCCAAATGTAACTCAGCTTTTCGTTTTCTCTACTTTGCTCCTGATGGCGTCTTACGGAATAATGAGAATGTTTTGTCTCCTCTCTGAAATTCAAACAGAAAAAAATAGGTTTCAGATTTTTGTACATCATTTGCAGTCATGTGTTTTAAGTTGAAGTGCAAACAGTGTCAAAAGTACAATTTTTGGAAATATCGTCATACCTCGAAGATATTTCCAATTTGAATATGGCGTCCGCCGAAACGCGGTGCACACCATTGTGGCCAGGCATGATGACGATGAACTTCATGTGACGAAGTGAACGTAGAACTTTACGTGGACTCCAGCGGCAACGGTTCGTTATATACTCTGAACGCGTTTAACGGTTACCTATTGAAATTCTGAACAGACAGAACGTCGTTTAACCTCACTAATCTGTCCGCTCCCGCACTTTTCTTACTTTTTATGCCATTCCTCCATTCATCCAATATTTCTTTAAATTTACTACATTTCTATATTGATGAAATTATTGGCAGTCCTCAACTGTTGTAATTAAATTGGCATTGATTAAGTGATTTTTTCGAATATAAGATCGAGCACTCTAAATTCATGTTTTGCATTTTCACTGATTCTAGTTGGATATATATATATATATATATATATATATATATATATATATATAATATATATATATATATATATATATATATATATTATAATATATATATATAGATATAGATATATATATATATGGGAATTTTTTTTATTTTTTAAAAAGTACACTATGTGAGAAGTTTCATTTTATCATCTTAACAAAATATTAAAATATCAAGCATGTGCTACTCCTGCTACCTTATTTCTTAAAAAGTATACTATGTGAGAAGGTTTTTTATCACTAACAAAATATTAAAAAATCAAGCATGTGCTACCCTACTTCCCCTATCACATACCCCTCCTCCCTTTTTTACCTTCATATTTGCACATGTTTAATGTTGTTATATGTTACATGATAAGTTGTTTGTTTAATGCTTCATATTTTTATCTTTCAGATAAATAGAAATAATTTGCATTTGCTTTAATTATAATTTGAATTATCATAAATTATAAATTACATATAATTTGATTTTACTTCTGAATATAAACTATGACTACTAGAAACAAGTCCTCAAATGCAGCCTTTAGATATCCTCCGGAATTCCCCGCAGCCATGACTCCTTCAAAAGCAGATGTTGTGAGACACTACCTTTTTGTGCGCCGTTGTGAAGAAGCTAAATCAAAAGGATCAGCAACTGCTAATGATTGTTACAAGGTTGTTTTAAAAGATATTGAAGACATTTGGATGAAATTTTCTTTTCCTACGATTAACGCCAAAGGTATCTATTTTAAAGTCAGTCGACTAATAGAAGCCTCAAAATTGAAGAAGGTGCCGTTACATCGAAGAAATGAAAGTTTTGCCTTAAAAGTAGCTCATTATGATGAAATGTTTGATATATCTTCTTGTGAATGCTATGATAAGGGAATTGATAGGAAATCTTGCAGGTGTAAGGATAAAATACCAATCGCAGAATGGGAGTCTGTTGTGGGTCAAAAACAAAGAAAAACTCAGTTTGGACCAATTGATCACATAGCTAGTTCAACAAAGAAGAGATCTTTAGCTAGAGCCGAAGAAGCACAAAACCGTCAACTAAAAGCACAAGAAGAAATGACTGGAGCCACCAATGTTTTACCATCGGAATTTATAGAAAATACCGAAGAAGACACGGATGTAGATTCAGAGAGTCAGGATGTAGATAATGAGGCAGATTTAGAATTGACTGAGAATATTCAGAACAGGCCCTCCTATAAAAACCCAGCATTAGCAGCAGATCGTTATCGTGTAAGTTGTAGAGCTGCAGCTGCAATAGTCAATGCAGCTTTAAGAGATATGGGGATCCTTAACCACACCAACATGCTTGACAGAAATAAATTAGAAAGAGAAAGAAATCGCATGGGTGAAACAAATACTTTTAGGTCTAAATCCGAAAATCTGAAGATGAAGTGCCTTGGATTTGATGGAAAGAACGATAACACATTAACTTAAAGTGGAAAGATAAAAGAAGAACATTATGTTATTGTGAAAGAACCTGGAAGCATCTATGTAGAGTGTAGACCATGTCACACCAGATCTACAGATCTACCGAAGCTAAGGCTAACAAAGACCCTAAGATCCACTCTAAGATTAGCCCGAGAGAAAGGAAAGAGTAGGGGTTTAAGAGAAGAAAATAAGGGGTTAAGTAAGTAGCAACACCTATCACTCATGGGTTAACATTCATTCAGAAAAAGAGAAAAAAGACTCACCATCATCATCCGCCGGCATACTGCCGACAAGTCAGAAAAATAGTCGGAGAGAATAGGAAAGGGGTGAAAGATGAACAGAAGTAAAATAAAAACACTTACAAACCATGCAAACACAGTCTTAACTCACAGTCATACCATGCAAATTACAGACATGCAAGTAAGGAGAGGATAAAAAAAAAAGTAGGTAAAGTTAAACAAAAAGTGGGTTAGTTTACTCTACAAGTTACAGCTACGTTCATGTTAGTCTAATTTTTTTTTTTTATTGCTGGCATCACACGCTGGCATGTCACAAGCTGGCATTAATCGTCAACAGACTCATCCTCGACCACCACCCCCAGAGCTCCTGTCACTAATTTTTTTTAATTTTAAACAACGTTAATATTTTAAAAAAGCCTATCTAAACGGTTCTTAAACATATTAACGCTGGTAGAGTGAACGACTGACGCGGGAAGATTATTCCATTTATCAATTACTTTAAGCGTAAAGAAGTTTTTAGCAATATTAGTAATGAAACGTCTGTCACGCAACTTAAATCCGTTATTACGAGTATTGCTATTATCGAAAGTGAACAGTTTGTCAAAATTTACGTTATCAATGTTATTAACGATTTTGAAAACTTCAATAAGCTCCCCCTTAATCTCCTAGTTTCGAGTGAATGCAAGTCTAACACTTTAATCCGATCTTCATAAGGCTTGTTGCGCAATTACGGAATTACTTTCGTGGCACGACGCTGAACCCTTTCTAACCTATCAATATCCACACGCAAATACGAGCACCAAAACTGAACGGCATGTTCTAAATGAGGCCTGACTAGGGACTTGTAAGGGGGCAATATAATAGCCTTCGATTTAAATTCGAAATTACGCGCTATGAAGCCTAACATCCTATTAGCTTTTGCGCAAGACTCCAGGCACTGGTTCCTAACTTTTAAATCCTTAGATACGCGTACGCTTAAATCTACCTCCTCGTCAACGCTCGCTAACTCTCTATCATCCATCGTGTACGTGTAATTATTGTTACGAGAACCTATATGCAAAACTTTACATTTGTCTACGTTAAATTGCGTCTGCCACTTGTCCGTCCACTCCATAATCTTATTTACATCGTCTTGGAGCCTATTTCTATCGTCCATGTTAACAACCTTACCTCCTATTTTAGTATCGTCCGCGAATTTTGACACGTTACTAGTCAATCCTACATCTATGTCGTTAATGTAAATTATGAATAGCAATGGGCTTAACACTGAACCCTGTGGGACACCGCTACCTACATCCAACCACCCCGATTCACTACCATTAACAACGACCCTCTGTCTCCTAGCACGAAGCCATTCCTCTAACCAGTTAGCTACCTGACCGCGTATACCGTGCGCTTTAACCTTCGCAGTTAATCTTCTATGTAGAACTGTATCGAACGCCTTTTTAAAATCTAAATAAATAACGTCAGCCGCTCTACGCCTATCGTATTGGCGCACTATTTCGTTAAAAAATTCTAACAAATTAGTTAAACAAGATTTGTGGCGTCGAAACCCATGCTGACTATATTAATCAAATCTCTATTTCTAAGTGATCGATGATACGATCCCTAACTACGGATTCCAAAAGCTTACCGACAATTGACGTTAAGCTAATGGGCCTATAATTGCTAGCTACTGTGCGGTCGCCTTTTTTAAAAATAGGCGTGACGTTGGCTAATTTGAAGTCTTCAGGAATAATCCCCGTTTCGAGTGACTGATTAAAAATCTTCGTTAAGGGGCCTACGATAACGTCTTTCAAATCTTTCAAATGTCTGGGATAAAAAGCGTCAGGGCCTGGAGCCTTGCTAACTTTTAGCCTATCGATATAATGCGCAATCTCACCCTCGTAAACAGTTATTTCATCTAAAATAGTCTCGCTACTAAATGGAACGATATCGTCCACGTCGGGGACATTATTTACGTCTTCTACGGTAAAAACTGTCGCAAAAAAGTTATTGAAAATACCTGCCATCGCCTGAGCGTCAGAAGCCAAAGTGCCGTTAACATCCACTAGAGGGCCTATGTTATCTTTTATTGGCTTACGATTAGTGACATATTCAAAAAACTTTTTTGGATAATGTTTACTATCCGCAGCTATAAGTTTCTCTAAATTACGCTTAGCATTCCTAACTGATCTTTTAACCTGACGTCTAAGCTCGATGGTGACCAGAAAACTCGGCCCCGAAAACTCGGTCCCGGAAAACTCGGTCCCGAAAACTCGGTCCCAAGAAAACTCGGTCCCGGAAAACTCGGTCCCAAGAAAACTCGGTCCCGGAAAACTCGGTCCCGGAAAACTCGGTCCCAAGACGGTGACGATGACGGTGACGGTGACGATGAAATTTTTCCAAAAAGTAGAGAAAAAATAAAAAAAAAAAAAAAAAAAAAAAAGGTGAAATACATAATAATAATAATAATAATAAAAAAGAAAAAAAAATTAAATTGAAAACAAGAACAATAAAAAATAAGAAAAGAAGATAAAAAATAAGAAAAGATAAAAAAAGTAAAAATGAAAAAAAAAAAAGAAAAATTTAAGCATCATATTTTAATAAAGCGATAATTTTGTTGAATCTTTTTCTTTTTTCAAATTCATCTGTCACAATTTTGGTGCCGGGTTTTACATTATACAATATTACTTCAGTTACAGTTCTTGCATTTCTATTCTCCACTGGTACATTATAGATGGTTCCTTTATCTCTTCTTTAGTTAATATCTCATTATCCGTTAAAATTAAACATTGTCTTAATGTCGCTTTTATATCTTTTTTTTTAAAAAAACTTTATCCCTTTAAATCTATTTCATTGTAAACTAAACATTGTCTTAATGTCGCTTTTATATCTTTTTTTTAAAAAAAACTTTATCCCTTTAAATCTATTTCATTGTAAACTAAACATTGTCTTAATGTCGCTTTAATGGCTTTTTAAAAAAAAAAAACTTTATCCCTTTAAATCTATTTCATTGTAAACTAAACATTGTCTTAATGTCGCTTTTATATCCTTTTTTAAAAAAAAACTTTCTCCCCTTAAATCTATTTCATTGTAAACTAAACATGTATATAAAAATTAGTTGGTTGTATATTATGTTATGTGAGAATACTCATTTTACTTTTGGAATAAAGTTTAATTTAATTGTTTTCATTCATGGTACCCAATTTTCTTGGGACCGAGTTTTCCGGGACCGAGTTTTCCGGGACCGACCGAGTTTTCTGGGACCGAGTTTCTTGGGACCGAGTTTTCTTGGGACCGAGTTTTCCGGGACCGAGTTTTCGGGACCGAGTTTTCCGGGACCGAGTTTTCCTAGAACCTGAAATATCTATTAAAGTTAGCTGCCGTACCATTGCACTTATTAAGTCTATACGCTCTGTTACGCTCGTTTATGAACTCGCCTATTTCCCTAGTCTACCACTTGGGCCTACCATGATTTCTAGCGCGCTTTGGCCTACAAGGAATAAACTCCCTTTCAATATTCATAAAACTTTCTTTAAACGCCTCCCATTGCAAATTTGTGTCATTACCTATAAATAAGTTATCCCAGTCCAATACTCTCATCCTATCCGCAAAACTATCAAAATTAGCCCTACGAAAATCAGGGACTTCTATTACGTTACTATCCTTAGTGTTTTCTATCGATAACTTAAACTTAAGAATTTGATGATCACTACATCCTAAACTCTCGCCTACTTCTAAACTATCGACTATATTTTCGCCGTTCGTCATCACCAAATCTAAAATATTGTCACCGCGCGTTGGTTCGGTAACTGTCGTAAAAAATTATCCTCCATGAACTCAATCAATCTCAAACCCTCCTCATTACCAGTAAAAGTCTTGTAATTAACATTAGGGCAGTTAAAGTCTTCGACAATTATACTATTCCGATTGTCAATAAAGTTACCAAGAGGTGAGTAAAATCTTCTATCGGTGTCGAAGGGTTGAACGGGAGGTCTATAAACAACAACAAAATTAAAACTAATACAACGCGCCCTAACTTCAATGCATATCGCATTAATTGCTGCCGGAAAATCTATCTTAACCTCGATAACCCTAAGGGAATTACAAATGTACAGCAAAACGCCACCACCAAACCTATGTAACCTATCATTAGTAAAGAGTTTAAAACCCGGTATATCAAGTTCCCCCAACAAGTCCCGAGTCACGGTATTTAACCACGTTTCAGTGATAGCAACTATATCATAGCTGCCGGAATAAATTATCGCCTTAAATTCGTTTAATTTATTTCTAATACTACGCGCGTTACAATAAAAGACGTTTAAGTTATTTTTTACTACGGGCGAGCGTTTTAAACTATTTTTCACGTCGGGCCCGCGTTCCCCGGACCCACAATGTTTAAAGAAGGCTTCGACCTATACAGCTTTCGCACGTTTTCGTCTATTAACCTACCTAGCCTAGCATTACCTATTTCATTAAAATGCACCCCATCTTTTATAAAAAGGCTAGGATCACTGAATTCGGACCACAGCTTTACGAAGGTACATTTTCCTCAGCACAAATCTCTTCTAATTTATTATGCAAAAATATTGTTTTTGACGTAATCCTAAGACCCAACCCGTGCCTAGGGGTAATACCTAGAACAAAAGAGCTATCTGACCTCGCCTTCAGGGACCTAATTAACCCCCTATATCTCTCCAAAAGGTCAGGCACTCTCGTATCGGGCCTATACGAGTCGTTGCCTCCTACCATTGCCACAGTGCCACAAATGGGTTAAAAAAAGGCCAAAATTATTTTTTTCAATTGTACTTAGTTTTATGTAGTTGAAATGTTTAATTATGATTTATTTTAATAAAAAATTATGTTTAGTACCTTTTGTATATATGTAATGGTGACATATTGAGTGATTTTTCTATAAATAATAATAATATTCCAAATCAATAGGTTATGACCTACTGTAGTTTAAGTTTCTCAAATTACTAAAAATATACTAAACTGATAATTGTTAATTAGGCCTATGTTTTGCAGATTTTGTCAAATGACATACTAAAATAAGTATGGTTTCATTTTAATCACTATACACATCTATTGCTTAAAACATTATTTGATAACCTGCCACTATATCAGAAGGGGTAAATAAAAAACATCGTAATACCTCTTAAAGTTTATGAAATTAATTCCCCCAAAATAAGTGTGACAACTGATATGAAAAAAAGTGTAAATAGTGTAAACAAAATTACAAAAACTTCATATTTAGAACATATCTTCCTCATCAGAACTAATATTTAAATTCTCTAATATTTCACTCTCTTTTGAAAGTGAACGTGCCTCTTCTGACATCTCTCTCAATTTGGGGTTTCTATTCTTTTTTCGAACTGTACTAAGGACTGGATCGCTTGATACTAAAAGATAATGAATTTGATCTTGCATAGTATTCAGTCGAGATGTTTTTCTGGAATGATGGAGACGAACATTTCTTATTACTTTATGTAGACATTCTTGGCATTCTTCTGAATAAGAACCAATTGGATATAGATGATTTTTCATCACCAAACCTCCATGTAGAAGTACTTTGTGTACTGAAGCAGGAATTTTATACCATGGATATAAATTTACAATAGTCGTAGCAGCTTTTCGACAATAAGATTCAAATTTTGCAATGTTAGTTAATACATGAAAAACATGTTCTAACACGCAAAGTCGCAAATAGTCGCGAAAAAGTTTTGTTTCTTTGATTTACTTAAAGGTTGCATTAATGTTTAACACAAAAATTACATTCCCCAAAATCCCCCATTTTTTGTTTTGCTAATTTTACACATTTTCTAGATAACAATTTAATCTGTAATCTATGATATTGCCATAGTTGTTTTAATTAATGCTATCTTTTTAGTTTTCAATAAAAAAATATGCATGAAAATGTTCTAAACTGTTTATTCTTTCAATAGAACTAAGCAGAACATGAAACTACAGACAATTTTTTGTGATATAGTAACTTCAAGTAAGTTGTTAGAACAAACATATTTTGTCCCCTCCAAGATATTTTAAGACAATGTATATTATTTCGTAGATTTTTCTTGCCTTAATGTAAGAGAATAAAATTTCAAATACTTAAATCAGTAAGTAGAAGTGTTTTATTTTGACGTGGAAATGGTTTTAATAGAATTTACTTAAATTTGTTATTTTTGGTTTTTGACCGTTTTTTAACCCATTTGTGGCACTGTGCCCATCGTCACCAACATCGAGTGACGGAAGGCAACGTCAATCCTATCCACTTCGTCTCTAACTCTGTCAACCCTGGCCCCTGGGAAACAGACCCTCCTCCTCTTGGTTGGATGCCGTTCAACGAACTCTTTGTCCATGTGGAGCACTAAAGAGTCCCCAATTAAAATAGTTCCCCCCTCATTCACGTCCCTTTCCAAATGGGCGAAAGGGTTCGAAACCTCGATAGGGGGGGGATTCCTATCACCTAACGTACGCGGCCTAGCTCCACCCTTAACTTCTCTAAATCCCTCCCCATCTACTAATCTCGGACCAACCTTAACCCCTTCCTCAACTCTATCCAACCTTCCCGACAAGCTACCTAAACTAGAACCTAGGTTACGCACCTCACCCTTCAAATTACTAACGTCTTCAACGTTAGTATTGGTTCGGCTTTCGTCAACCGTAGCCCTACCCCTGCCCTCATCAAGCGTTGCAAGTCTTTCCGTTACCTCACGTACACCTCAACTATTTCCTCCATTAACTCGCAAAAGAAACAAACTGATCTCTCGGTAATCGCCATAGGACCGCCGTTATATCTTTAAATTCCGAATACCACCGGTTTACCCTACACCGAACACACGACGCTTTCTGCGACGGCATCGCGCAGTTAAAAATTAGTTTATAACCGTCACACGTTTAAGTTAAATTAAGCCGGCACGCTATGAAAACTTCTAAATCGCTAAAAACCACTAATATTCAATTACTTAACTATGACAATGTGAATATAAACGCAAGTATATAAAATTCAAAACTTTCCAAACGTAAAATTCTTAGCAATATGCAAAAGTAGATGCAATATCAGAGAGCTCAGGAAATGCGTCCGTTCAGTACAGAGTCTGGCTGACGAAATGGAACTACTTGCTGCATAGCAGAAGAGTTGCTAACTATTATTACAGACTCGAACAGCATAGACACTATCAAAGCTTTACTGTGTGATGGTACTCCTGTAAATACAGGAAAAATGGGTGGAGCCATAAAACTGGTTGAAATTCATCTTAACAGACCAGTGCAGTGGTTGGTGTGTCTCTTGCATTTGAATGCGCTGCCTTTTATGCACGTCTAGAAAGCCATTGATGGTAAAACAACAGGTCCAAATACTTTTGTGGGTTCAATTGGGAATAAACTGAAAACAGATTTAACAAAATTGGAGGTAGTCAAATATTCTCGCGTAAAGAAAGGAAAACATTAAAGAAATTCCAGCAAATGTTGTGAAGGAGCTAAACAGTGATCAAAGATATCTCTATGATATGTGTCTGGCAGTGCAAACTGGAGACACTTCTCAAGATCTGTCCACTCGATCCCCAGGTACCCTTCACCATGCTCGCTGGCTAACTCTAGCCAACAGGGTCCTTGGATTATATATCTCAAGGCCAAATCCCGGTAAAAACCTTCAAGATACAGTCAAGATTATTATGCCATTGTATGCTCCAGTAGGGCATATCATACTCTGGGTTCATGGTTGAAATTTGGAAAAACAAAGTGGCTAATATGTATTCCTATGTAAATATTAATTCAAAGATTGGTTTATTATTTGCAACTTTTCCGAAAAATCTCATTTTCATGGTCAAAATCGCGATTTTCTGATTTGAAGGCTGCCTAACGCAGCCTCAGGGTACCCAAACCAAAGCGCGCAGCTGTTCTGCATATGATTTAGTGTAAAAGCTGCTTTTCTGACCTCATCCTTGCTTTCTTGCGTGTTTCAACACCTCTGGGTGCTAAAAAAATGTTTAGATTTCACGTAAAACTTAAGAATTTTAAGTTTTTCTTCAAAGAATAGGCGCGGCTCACCAGCTCTACTCTGATCGAGTAGCGGGAGACTTGCCAACTCCACGTGTAGGTTTACACGCCTGTTCTTCCTGGATCCCTGAAAAGCGTGGCCTCATAAGATCTTATATTATGATCTTATGAGGACTTCCAGCTCTTATGAGCATTAACGATGGCTTCAGCCTCTTCATCAGCCACTCGAACCTGAAAAGCTCTTAAGTATGTCCTGCTTCGATCTGAATACTGGGAGCATTTCTCGATGGTCTATCCTGGCTCTCACCCACCCATCTCTCCTCTTATGACCGTACACAGCTTGGGAAGCAGTTGAGACTTCCTGTACAGCTCTCTCGCAGGAGTGAGTATGAACAGAGAAAGCGTACACTTTGAGTGGAGTTCTCCTGAGATCCTCGAGCTCAGTCAAGGTCATCTTGCAGGTGAAAATAGGCTCGTAAATATTCTCTGATTTCCAGTTGATGAGATCCTCAGGTGAAGTGGCTTGCAGATTGACTTTGGGATTTTTATGGGGCCTCACTGTCCTATCACCAAAGTCTCTTCCTTCTCTGATCTTCTCTATCTGGCTCACAGCAAAAGCTCTCTGATGCTCATCCTCACTGCGCAGGAATGAAGCCAGGATGTTCTCAGGATGTGCGTAGTAAGCTCCTCTTATCACTGCAGCAGAGATGATGTTCCTGACCTCCGTAGTCTGGTTCCTCAGCAGCATCAGGCTTGAAAAAACGTGTGCAGGACCAAATTTGAGGTGGTGCTTCACTTTGATGTTGTAGTACATTTTGAAGTAGAAGTTAAGGCAGAACTTCACGAGAACCTCGAGCCTCTTCAACACCTCCCCCTTCAGTCCGTGCTCCCTCATCCACAACAGGAAGATGGCCTGTGCAGTAGTGAGCCACCTGGATTGGTTCAGAGGTCCGCACTTGAGACCAGCCAACTATGGACTGAGACTTCCAGACTTAATGGCTTTGATCAGAAGATAGCAGTTGTGCTGGTCTGTGGAGAGAGATTTGACTATCTCTCATGGCAGCTCTATGATATCTTCAGTTCCTTCCACTGGTTTGAAGTTGAAGTTGACCTCAAGTTCATTCACTTTCTCAAGAAGTTTTCCAATAGGCCCACTGAAGCCTGACCGGGGAGTTACAGGGCCGTCCAGCTTGATGATTAAGTGCCTCAGGGGGAGCTCGTTCACATGGAGCTGACAGATCATCCAGGGGCACTTGCGACCCAGCATCTTCTCCAATAGGGCTATGGCGCCTCCGGACCACCCCGTGTTGGTGTTGGTAGAGTCTCCTCCAATCATTACAAGGCTCTCGTCAACTCCGTGATCCAGAAGCCACTCATGCAGGCCCTGAGCGATCTTATGAGTAGGCTTTTCTCCTTCCTCGGGTTCCTCGGGAGTGAAATGGAAGAGGTACTTTCCTTGAGGCTCCCACGTGATAGTGTAATGCTCCTCGATCACTTTGCCAGGATGAAATCTCCCTGTCACTTCGTCATATTTCAATACCTTTGTGTTCCTATCCTGCTTGCCATCAAAGAATATCCCAGAGATCTTCTCCTCCTCTGATCTCTGCGTGAGAGCTTCAACTGATGAGGCCATTACTTCCTCCTTGGCCCTCCAGACGTTCATGCCATCTATGGCCAAGTAAGCTTTGTCTTTGGAAAGATGACCGGCCTTACCGAAAAAAATGGCGTCCACTCGCTTCTACTTCACAGTTATAACTGGCGTAATTGCTCAGAGCCATCTATTGAGAGAATGTTGAACTTCGCCTTCCTCGTCCAAATGGTTACAAATATTCAAATGGAGTAGATCTTTTTTCTTATGTATGTATGTATGTATTAAATCTGTATAAGAGTTAAGCAAAGTTAATGTGTCTAAATGGCAACAAATTACGACAAAGGGTTAAAAATATGAGGTTCTGTTCAATTGAATATTCGGTATTTCAACATAGAAAACCGCAATTTTGAACATGATAACGCGATTTTTGGGAAAAGTTGCAGAAAAGAAACCCTTCTTAGAATTAAATTTTACATAAAAATACATATTAGCCAGAGTGAAATTCGGACTCGGAAAAGTATATGCCCTAAATTGCTCCAGGGTGGTTTTGGATAAAATCTTATCCTAATGCAAGTGATGGTGCATATAACTTTTGGCATTTAATGTAAATATAGTCAAGATTATGATGCAGTTCTACGCTCCAGGGTGGTTTGGATAAAATCTCATCCTAATGCAAGTGATGGTGCATATAGCTTTTGGCATTTAATGTGCTTGCTTCGAAATTTAGATGAACAACATAGATCAATCATAGAACCAGTCTTAAAGAATAACGCCTACTTTTCCCACCCAGAAAATATACTCATATCAATGGTAACTGACAAGAGACTAGAAATTTAGGAGCAAGGTATTCAGAAAATCATCCTTTCAAGAACAGGATTTTCAGGTACCAAAAACTTTGAGTTGCTTCGAACCCTCAATTTCTCAATTTCCAACCGACTGACTACACCGAGATGATCGATTGGCAAAAAGAGATCATTACTCCTCCACCGCTGCTAAACAATTTTAGCGACGATGAGCTACTACAGGCTCGATGTAAGCCACTGGACATAGCTTCTTTTCCATGCCACAGTCAAAGTGTGGAAAGGGAGGTGAACCTAGTAACAAAGGCATGTCAGGAAAGAATAGAATATGACAACCGTCAAAAGTTTATCTTAAACTCATTAGAATCAAGGCGAAAACTGCCCAAGTTTGAATGGAAGGCCCAGTGGAATGAGTAAGAAACATATGAAATAAAATTTATAATGATATTGAAAATTTCTTCCCTTTTAATGTAATAAGGAACAATGAAAAAGTTAATTGAATTTTAGCACTGAATATATTTTTGTACTTAATTAATTTTCCTAATACTGTACATTATTAAATAAAATATTATACATTAATAAAGATTTATGTCATCAAAAAACCTGAATGTAGAGTAATTCTCGTATAAATGGAATATTCTTCAATATAGGTCAAACAGTGAAAAATTGTGCCAGGGGTAAGAGGCTTTAAACAACGAAAATAATTTATGAGGGGGTTCCTGTTTTCCATTCAAACCCCTCACAATATGTACCTTTTCAATACAAAATTTTGACCCGCCCTAATATATATATGGACAAAATAGGTCCTGTTCCAACCAGAGTAGCCTAAACACAACCTAGGCTATGTTGAAGATGGAAGACCTAGGCCAAAGATGAACCAGCCTAACTATTTGTCCATAAAGAGGACTTCCATACTCTTTTGTTAAACAATTACAGCTGAAATGTCAGCTTATTTAACCTAAATTTAATAACCGAAGGGAAATTTATGAACTTCTTACCTTGAAACTGTTATGAATTTTATCTCTTGACACCACTAAAACACTTTTATTCCAGCTTTTTCCGTCGCTGCTGTTATGCTTAATCCGCTTATGCTTATTCAGCTTCTCGCCCTTATTCTGCTTATTCCGATCTTTTTCTTCTTCTTCTTAAAACCGTGTTGCTATTTCTAGCCATGGGATCTTTTTTTCTTTTCATCCCATATTTGTTTTTCGTTGGTGTCTTTTTAATTTTTCTCAGCAAGAGTTCATGTTCTCCTTCTGAGTTATTTTTATTATTATTATTTATTTTAATGTCAATATGGCTTATCCAAGATTAGGTGGGTCTTCCATTTCGGTACTCCCAAATTTTCCATACATTGGGGCCAGCCAGAAAGGAAAAATTGCATGTGAAACCCAATTTTTTCTTTAATATTTGTTAACCCATCTTAGATTACCTATATTTTATGTTTTATTTGTTATTCCATTTTTGTTTTTCCTCACTTTTTAATATAAAAAGTGTAGCATTTTATAAAGTCCTCACCCTTTTCAAAATGAAAGGGTGTTGCATTTTAGTTTATTTCCATAGGAAATATTACAATACTCCAGCCCTTATCTTTTGTTGTAACATCTGCCTAGCTCGTAGAGCAGTTGAACGTTGTGGTCTACTATTTGTGGTATAGGTTATTGTAGTAGTAGGACTAGTTACATCATTTATTGAACAGGTTAGGTTTGGTATAGTTTGGGTCAAATTTTGATCATCATCAGAATCTATTATAGATTCATCATCTTGATCATTTTTGTTAACAGTAGTTGGTCCTACTTCTAGGGGGTATAAGAGTGATACATCTCTTATAGTTTCACCTGAAGCAGTTTTAAGTTTTACAACCCTGGTTAATCCATCTTCCCCAGTTTTTAGTTCTAAAACTCTACCTAATGGCCAACACTGTCTTGGTGTATTTTGTCTAATTAGAACTACATCTCCTACCCTAATTTTATTAACCCAGTCTTTGTTTTGTATATATTTATGTCTTTCTCTCAACCCAACAAGGTATTCATCACTCCATTGCTTTTTAAATTTTGTTTTTATATTTGTTATTTGTGATAATCTATTTTGCAAATCATGATTATTATCACTCCAAG
Organism: Bathynomus jamesi; assembly: GCA_023014485.1. Classification (NCBI taxonomy): domain Eukaryota; kingdom Metazoa; phylum Arthropoda; class Malacostraca; order Isopoda; family Cirolanidae; genus Bathynomus; species Bathynomus jamesi. The sequence goes on along the minus strand of JAJOZX010000110.1, from coordinate 264,278 downwards.
GTGGATCATCCAAGGAGATATTGTAATCAGGTAGAAGGTTAATGACTTCTCCCTTAATCAAATGATTTGGGGTGAGAGGCTCTACATCATTAATATTATCCCCTACATAAGTAAGAGGTCTGTTATTGACAACATTCTCAATTTCACTAATGAGAGTGAGAAGTTCAAAGAATTCAATTTGTTTTTTACCTATTGATTTCTTTAGGCAATTCTTTATTGTTTGGATATTCCTTTCCCAGATTGCTCCATACCATGGTGAGGCAACAGGGATGTATTTCCATTTTATTTTGTTATTTTGTAGATATGTTATGGTATGTGAATTTTGTAATATGTCATTTATTTGATTTTCACCAGCCTTGAAATAGGTTGCATTATCTGTCCAAACAATTTTGGGTACAGAATGCTTAGCACAAAATCTTCTAAAGCTATAGACAAATGATTCTGCGGAGAGATCACTCACTACGTCTAAGCTGACTGCTCTAGAAGTATGATGTACATTTTTTGTTCTGTTATTCCCAGACCAACAGTCAAACTTCCTGTATAGTCTATGCCAACTGTTTCAAAAGGCCTATTAAAGGTGACTCTCTCTGTTGGCAAATCAGGAGGATTGGTCTTCCTGAAAGATCTGGAATGAATCCTTTTGCAGGTGACACAGTTATTCAAAACTGTCTTTACAGTCATTCTGCCTTTGGGTATCCAATACAACTTTCTAATGGCATTTAATGTTTGTGGAACGCCCATGTGATAAAGTTCATTGTGTTTCTCTCTAATAATTAGGGTTGTAATGTGATGGAACCTAGGAAGAAGAAGGGGTTGTTTACTGTTATATGTGATTTGTGATTTGTTTAATCTACCCTTACATCTTAATAAGCCATCTTTGTCAATGTAAAGATTCAAGTTTATTACCACAGAGGGTACTTTGTTCATTTGTTTACCAATTGTTAAAAAATCTATTTCATTTTTGTATTCTGTTTGTTGTATGTGGTTAATCCAATATTTGGTAGCTAGACTTGTATACATTTCATTATCATTATTTCTTTGTTTATTTATTTTCTTTAAACAGTTGTGAATGAATCTGAGACAGTAAGATGTTACCCTTACAAGTTTGCCAAAGTCAGAATAACTGTTATAATCTAATAGTGGCTCAACTTTATTTGTGGTTATCATGTTAAGTTTTACATTAATTTGTTCTGCTGGCCACATTGTTTCATCCTGAATGAATTCAGGTCCATGAAACCAATTTTTGTTGGATTTTAGTAATTTACAGGATAATCCTCTTGTGAGAAAGTCTGCAGGATTTTGTTTTGTTGGAATGTATCTGAAGGTTATGTCCAAATTTTGTCTAGCTTCTTTAATGTCTCTTAATCTGTTACGGACAAAGATGTTTTTTGAGTTTAGCTCATCAGAGTTGATCCATGCCAAGCAGATTTGACTGTCAAGCCAAATATATGTAGTTGTGATGTTTACATCATAATAGACTTCATGGAGAAATACTGTTATTTTTACAGCTAGATAACCCGCAAGTAGTTCAAGCTGAGGAATAGTTTTCTTTTGTTTTAAGGGTGTTACTTTCCCCTTGGCATAGATCAAATGGCTGCCATCCTCACCTACAAGGTAAGCGCAACAGCCATACACCTTTTCACTGGCATCACCAAATACATGCAAGGTTTGAGGTGTATCTCTGTGTCCACAAACTCTGGGAATATTTATGTTTTGTAATTTATTGAGATCTTTAGCTAACCTTTTCCAGCTATCTTGTTGTTTATTGGTTATAGGATCATCCCAGTCTACTTTCTGTTTCCAAAATTCTTGTAAAAGAACCCTGGATCTGATAGTAGAAGGAAGGAGTAAACCCATAGGATCAAATATTTTTGAACTTTCGGATAAGATCTTTCTTTTTGTGTTAGCTGTTGTATCTAAGGTGTAGCCTTTTGTGCAGAGTGAGTCATGAACTTTAGAATCTGAGTTCAAATCCCAGATCATGCCTAATGTTTTCACCCTGTTTGTTGGTTCTGTTAATCCTTTGTCTTCTGATTTTATTTTTTGATTTAGTCTCTCATTATTTGTGATCCACTCTCTTAATTCAAAATTACCTTCTTTCATTATTTTATCTGCTTTTATGTAAACTTCATTTAATTCTGACTCTGTTTTGGTTGATCCTACAAGGTTATCTACATAGAAGTGATCTTTCAAGAACTGAACAGTTAAATCATTTTCATCATACAAATTTAAGTGATGTTTGATGGTTAAAGCCAGTAAACTAGGACTTGCATTTGCTCCAAACAAAACCACATTAAATTTAAATGTTTTAAACCCTTTATTTAAGTCATATGGATCATTAAACCACAAGAATCTTAGTTGATCTTTGTCATAGTTATTTTTCAGATGAATTCTCAAAAAAGCTTTGCTTATATCACTTTGAACTGCATAGTCATCTAATCTAAATCTTAGAAGGATTTTTACAAGGTCTGAAATAAGATTAGGCCCCTCTATGAGACAGTCATTCAAGCTATGCTTATTGCCATCTTTAAGACTACAGTTATACACAACTCTAAGTTTTGTTGTGGGTGCATCCTTTCTATAGACTCCTGTGTGAGTAAGATAATGGCAGTTGTCTTTTTTAAAGGGGTGATCTTTAACTTCTTCAATGAAGCCTTTTTCTAACTGGTCCTTGAAAACATCATCATACATTTTAATTCTCTTGTCATTTTTTAATCTTTTCATCAAATTATAGAGATGACCTTTAGCTACCTTTAGATTATCATTTAATTTTGGACTATTGATCTTCCAAGGTAGTTCAATTGAATAATGGCCATTTTCATACATGATGGTGTTTTCAAAATTTTCAGCCATTAATTGATTTTCATCTGTATGATCACCATCTTGCACCCCCACTGACTCTAATAGCCAGAGCTGTTGTACACCTTTATCTAATTCTTCAGTTGTTAATGATTTATTTAATATTTCAGTATTTATGTCATTATTTGAGTTGTGTAAGACCTTGTCATAATAGGGCAAGTTTGTTAGTCATATATTTTTATTTTTCATTGTTATTTTATATTTATCTATGTGTCCCAGTGGAGCTATACCCCAGTGAGTATCTAGAGCAATCCCATCTCCTATTCTGACTATGCCCTTCTGAATTAAGTGAATATAATCAGCTCCAATTAACATTTGAACATTATCTATTATATCATCATTTAAATTTCTATCTGCAATTTTATATTGCTTTTTAAGTTGTTGTATTACTTCTTTTAAATTTGGTATTTTAAATTTTTGTTGACCAACTTGTTCAATGACTACTACTTCTATGTTTGTTGTTTTATTCTCTGTGGGTATATCCAGATCTAAATTGACTGTATTATATTTTTCTTTCTGTTCATTTTCTTTGACAAATGATGTTATACACAATTCTTGTTCATTTTTATGAGTTTGTAGGCCTAATTGATTAACTAATGATTGATCTACAAATGTTTGTTGGGAACAAGAATCTATTAGACATCTTATAGGAGTTGTCCCACCTTCTTTATTTTTTAAATCCAAGGTTATTGTAGGTAGGAGTACACTAGAATTTTTATTGACATTATTTATTGATATATGTCCATTAAATGTTTTTTCATTTTTCTTTAGGTTTTGTTTATTTGAATTTTTAAATGAATCACAAAGACAAGAGACATGATTTAAACTTCCACAATTAACACATTTGAATCTTATTTTTGTTTTGCAGTCTTTGTTAGTATGTCCTGCACCTGTGCATTTAGTACAAAGGTTTAACTGAGAACACCTATTTATCCGGGATTCTAAGTCTACATATTTAGTACATCGTGTGCTATAGTGATCATCAGCCGAACAAAATTTACACTTACGTACAAATTCTGTCGTAACATTAAAATTTCGTAGTGTAGGAGTTAGACCTATCACTTTTTGTTCTGATTTGTCTTTTTGTTGTGGTTGTGGTTTTGTTTGTATTTTCTTTGTTTGTGAATCAATCTTTGAAGATTTGTAATTGACAAAACATTTGGAAATTCATTCCTTATTTCATCAAGGGTAGGGTATGTATTTCCCGTTATTCTTTGGAAAATATCCCTAATTTGGGTAGGTAAACAATCAAATATTATGGCTTGGATAAACCATGCTGATTTCTCTAGATCTATATCATTATTTTGTAGATGACCTAACATGCATTCAATTTCACAATAGAAATTGTACAGATCCTGATGGTTATCCTTGGCTGGTTTTATATTTTTTAATTTTATTGCTAAATCATTTACTATTTCTTTTTTATTTAGGAAATTTCTTTCTAGTAATTTGAGAGCTATTTTATATGAACTGCCAATTGCCGGTAAGGCATCAACCAGTTTTAGGGCTGGGCCCTTTAAATAATTAAGGAGATAACTGAATTTGTCAACATCAGATATATAATCTTTGTTGCCAATTAAACTATCAAATTTTTCTAGAAAAGACTGAAATTTTGTTCGATCACCCTCAAATATTGGTACTTGTAATGTTGGTAACTTGGCTTTTAGTTGTTTATTGTCATCATTAGAAATGGATACATTTCTGAAGGCCTCAATCAAACTTTGATTTGTAGCCTCTAAATTATTTGGTAGATTATCTAAAGCAGCATATAATTCATTTATGTGAGAATCTATTTCAAAAATATTCTGTTCTTGTTCACACAAAAGTGCTGTATATGTCTCTTCACCAACATTTAACGCATCAGTTTCTGTAACAATTTCCTCGTCTATAATTATTATTTCCTGTTTAATTCTATTTAAACCACCCAAAATAGTATCATAATCCCTTTTATTTGGATTCTCTTTGCTATTAAAGGTAGTTAAAAGCCTGGTAATGACTCCCTTCCTTGCTGATCTCTTCCTTTTTAATAATTTAATCTTTGCCTCAATTGCTTCACATTCAGCCATATTTTGTTTATTTTATTTTTCCAAAATTAAGTCCCCTTTATTTTGGTTAAATAGGCTAGGCTTCTGATTACCCTTATTCTAGAATTTTACCACATTTATGACCAAATGATAAGTTTTGAAGCATTTGAATTATTTCTTATTTTTATTTTTAGTTAGGGCTTCGTAATTTATTATTATTTATATGTAGTAAGTATTTGAAAAAGCCAAACATGGAATAAATTCTGTTCAGATGTCAAAATGTTTGATAAGGCGTAATTTTATTATTTTTTTGTTTTAATTTATTTTATTTTATTTTATTCAAGGTTAAGGTTTTCACAGCAAATAACCCTTCCCCACACGGGCCACCATTTAGATATGGAAAAAATAGGTCCTGCTCCAACCAGAGTAGCCTAAACACAACCTAGGCTATGTTGAAGATGGAAGACCTAGGCCAAAGATGAACCAGCCTAACTATTTGTCCATAAACAGGACTTCCATACTCTTTTGTTAAACAATTACAGCTGAAATGTCAGCTTATTTAACCTAAATTTAATAACCGAAGGGAAATTTATGAACTTCTTACCTTGAAACTGTTATGAATTTTATCTCTTGACACCACTAAAACATTTTTATTCCGGCTTTTTCCGTCGCTGCTGTTATGCTTAATCCGCTTATGCTTATTCAGCTTCTCGCCCTGTTATTCTGCTTATCCCGATCTTTTTCTTCTTCTTCTTAAAACCGTGTTGCTATTTCTAGCCATGGGATCTTTTTTTCTTTTCATCCCATATTTGTTTTTTCGTTGGTGTCTTTTTAATTTTTCTCAGCAAGAGTTCATGTTCTCCTTCTGAGTTATTTTTTATTATTATTATTTATTTTAATGTCAATATGGCTTATCCAAGATTAGGTGGGTCTTCCATTTCGGTACTCCCAAATTTTCCATAATATATATATATATATATATATATATATATATATATATATATATATATATATATATATATATATATATATATATATATATATAATTGAGGGGTCGCGCGTTTTAAGGTACCTAAGCGCAACCACAGGCGAAAACGTGTTTTTGATGGATATCACTATTTTCACCCTTCCTCTATCGCGTGGTTTGGGTTATAATGACCTTACGACACTAGAAGTATGGTTGAAAACCTTATGAAGCGAACTACTTTTTTCACCTCTATCGCCAGCCAAAAGTTCACCCAAAGTTCGGCATAATAAGAGAATCAAAAAATGAAAATAAATATATATAAAATATAAAATATGAAAATATATTCCAAAAACTCATCAACATCTTCATTAGCATACTTAGAACTCTAATTTAGCGAAAAATGAACGTTCTAGCTCAATTAATAACAGAGATACTATTGCCAGAATATTGCTGAACTTTGGAGGCGATTTCTGACGAATTTTAATATTGGCGCTTAGGTACCTTAAGACGCGGGACCCCTCATATATATATATATATATATATATATATATATATATATATATATATATATATATATATATATGTATATATATATATATATATATACACATATATATATATATATATATATATATATGTATATATATATATATATATATATAATTATATATATATATATATATTATATATATATACATATATACAGGGTGGCACAAAAGTCGCGCATCATAGGAATTTTCACTGTTGTTCATAATATTTTTTTTTTTCTTTTAGGTAGGGGATGGCTGCGAAATTATCAATAGACGAGAGGGTGAGTTTGGTTTTAATGCGTAGAATACCAGGTAATACAAATCGATGAATCAGTACAGAATTTCAATTCTGTACCGATTCATCGATTTGTAATACCTGGAAATCGTGCAAAAACTGTTCTTCGACTTTGACAAAAATGTGAAAACCTATTCAATTCTAATTCTTCTTGCTCTTTTTAATTCTTTCCCTCCGCTTTACCATTCTAATGGCTTTGGAGCCATATCTTCTCTCGATAAAGCTGAAATCTTCGCTCAAACTTTCCCCCCAACTCAATTCTGAACGATTCCGGTGCTGTTCCTACATTACCTCCTTCCTCTGAATTAATTATATCTAAAATTAGAATCTCTTCCAAAGATGTTTTACTTCCCTATTTCGGCTTAATTCTAGAGGGCGTACAGTAGGGTGGATCGATTTTACATTTTTTTCGATTTCCATATTCTAATAGAGACAAAAACTTGCGCATGCATGAGAAAATAGCCTCTGCAAAATCTTAGCTTAATAGGTAATCATCTTCTGCCCCCGGCATAGCGATGAAAATCATATTTTAGTAGTCAAAAACTTATTTTTAAACCCTAGCCTAGAGTCATAAAATTTTGCGTGTGTGTTATTTCATGCCTAAGCAACGATATAAATGCTATGGGAAATATATAAATGCATTATTTAAGACAAAGAGCCGATCTGAAAATATGTATAATATACATATTTTCAGATCGGCTCTTTGTCTTAAATAATGCATTTATATATTTCCCATAGCATTTATATCGTTGCTTAGGCATGAAATAACACACACGCAAAATTTTGACTCTAGGCTAGGGTTTAAAAATAAGTTTTTGTCTACTAAAATATGATTTTCATCGCTCTGCCGGGGGCAGAAGATGATTACCTATTAAGCTAAGATTTTGCAGAGGCAATTTTCTCATGCATGCGCAAGTTTTGTCTCTATTAGAATATGGAAATCGAAAAAAATGTAAAATCGATCCACCCTAGCGTACAGTCCTGTTGTTCTCAAGAACTATGCATCTGTGCTGACACTCTGCCTAGACAAACTCTTTCATCTTTGTCTTTCACCTGCTACTTTTCCTTCCCGCTGGAAGTTCCCTTTCATTCAGCCAGTCTCAAAGAAGGGTGCTTATTCAATCCTCCAACTCTCGTCCAATTATTTTGATTTCTTGCCTTTCTAAAGTTTTTTCAATCTATCCTTATTATAAAGACTAGTACAATACCCGTCGCTTCGCTGACGGTTAGCTAAAGACCCGCCCTACGTGCGGGTAGTAAAAGATATCCAAGTAGAGGGCCGGAATATTTTTTGTAGTTCGAAGGCTGTTATTAGCTGTTATTAGCTAGGTTAATTGAATGGTTAGGTTAGGTTAGGTTAGGTTAGGTTGGTTAGGTTAGGTTGGTTAGGTTGGGTTGGTTAGGTTAGGTTGGTTAGGTTAGGTTAGGTTAGGTTAGGTTAGGTTGGTTGGTTAGGTTGGTTAGGTTGAGTCGTGATATTTTCGTTAAAGCTTAACCTAACCTAACTTAACCTAACCAATCGTCAAGGGCGTACAGTTGACCTAACCGGGCATTCAACACCCAGGTGCACAACCTCGGGACCTAATCAATATGTGTTTGAAGTTTTATGTTTGTAACTGCTTTTATTTTGGAGCTATGGCTGGAACAGACACACACACACACACGCACGCACGCACACAGGCACGCACGCACGCACACACGCTGAAAGTGTGACGGACGGACGGACGGACGGACAGACAGACGGACAGCTCTCTTTTATATTATAGTAGAGATTCTTAAACACCTTTCTTCTCACAATCTTCTTTCAGCTCGTCAGTATAGGTTACGAAAGGGACGCTTCACCGGCGATCTTCTGCATATCTCTCTAACTCTTGGTTATCCTCGTTTCGGGATTTCGGTGAAACCTTTGCTATTACGTCAGACATAACAAATGCTTTTGATAGAGTCTGGCACAAATCCTTAATTTCAAACCAGCCATCCGCCGGTTTGTATCCTTCTATCTGTGCCTTCATCTCCAATTTACTCTCTAGCCGATCTAAAGTCGCGGGTGTAGATGACCAATATTCTTCTCCTAAGCTATTAATAGTGGTGTTCCTCAGGGCTTTGAACTGTCTCCCACTCTTTTCCTTTTATTTATGAATGATCTATTAAGTTGCAATTCTTTTCGTATCCATTCCTATGCCGATGATTCTATTCTTCACTTCCCCACCCGCTTCATAATGCGTCCCTCTCAACAGTCACTCCATGCTTAGCGTAGGACGGCTGTAATGCACTGACAGTAACGTATGATCATTTTATGATACTTTCTCTGATTGGGGCAGCGTAAACCTTGTGGCTTTCAATATCTCAAAAACTCAGTTCCTTCATCTGTCTAGTCGTCAAAATCTTGAAGTGAACTATCTCCTTACTTTCAACGATACACAATTCAATCCCTCCTCTTCTCTTAATGTTCTTGGCGTTTCCTATTCTCGTGATGGTTTCCGGAAAGATCACTTATACTCTCTTCCTAAAACAGCTTCTAAAAGGGCTTACCCGCCTCTGTATGGAGTACGTTTCTCATGTGCTTGGGGTGGAATCATAGGCTTTGAGTCTCATCAATTCCACACCTGATACTAACTCTCGTCAATCCCTCTTTCTTCGTCGCAATGATGCCTCATTCCCGCAAAAATGCTTCACTCTCTCTTTACTATCGTTGTTATTATTGTGGACATTGTTCTTCTGAGCATTCTAACTGCATACCTCCTCTTTTCAGGAGAGCACTCAGTACCAGAATTTCTACACATTCTTATTCCTTTTCTGTCCAACTCTCTAACGCAAGGGTTAATCTTTATTTTCAATTTTTCATCTACTCAACCAGTCCAATCTGGAACAATTTTCCTCAATCCATTTTTTCTTTTAAACAGAGAGTGTCCAAGCATCTCGAAACCTCAGAATTAATTACCAACTTAATGTAAAACGACCAACCACCTAAATTGTCAACATTGACAACTAACCAGCCGGGAGGAATCAAAAAGAAATCAATTGGACAAAATGGAGGAAACGCTCATTAATTTCAGAAGATTTTAGTCCTTTTGATATTGTAAGGTTTATTCTCGATTCTGTGTTCATAGTGATTATTATTAACTGTAAGTTAGGATTTACATTTTGTTTATTTATTTAAATCTCAATCTGTGTTAATACCCACTTTTGACGACCAGCGTTAACTGAACTTCGTTCGAGTTAAGATAAGTTTTTCTTTAATTAAATACTACCAACCAGACTACCTGAAAAATTTTGAACATTCCAAGACAATAAGATTAAAGGAATGTAAAAATCTTTATTTTACAGACCCTTAAATGGTAAATCTCCTTTAAAATTATTTAAACTAGTACAGTTCCCGTCGCTTCGCTGACGGTTAGACAGGCTAAACTACAGAAAAAACGCAGCCGTGAAAATTTTGAGCTTCACATTGTGTCAACATTTCTGAATCTGGTATCTCCCAAAACCTCCTCACCCCCATTCATGCAACTTGGGGGCTAACCCCCTCCCCCATTACCCCCACCCCTCCCCATTACCCCACCCATCCCCCATTACCCCCACCCCCACCCTTCCCCCATTACTGCCCGGGATAAATTTCACAAACAGACAAACAGACAGGCTAAACTACAGAAAAGAACACAGTCATGAAAATCTTGAGCTTCACATTGCCGCCCGTAATACAATTTCTGAATTTTTTTCTCACAATTTTTTCTCACAATTTCTGAAAGTGTGACGTACGGACGGACGGACGGACGGCTCTCTTATTATAGTATAGACTAGGAGAGATACCCGGCGTTGCCCGGGATGTAAGGGTGTGTCAAAATAAGGTAAAAAGATGAACAAAACTAAATGAACACATAAACACAAAGTTTTGGTAATTGTTTTTATTCCTTGAAAACATCAGACATTTTGTAGCACTTCAGTGTAAACAATGTTACGTGTTTTTCCATTGGGTGTCAAAACATAAAGATTGCGAGGTGTTCCAACTTTTTTGGGCCATTGTCACCCATAGCAAAAGTCACACTCAAATGTCAAAATGCAAAAACTTATTCCTTAAACTTATATTTTAAAAAGTTCTCGAAAATAATGATTTTAAGCTTTTTTTGTGTCAAAATGCAAAAACTTATTCCTTAACCTTATATTTTAAAAAGTTTTCGAAAATAATGATTTTAAGCTTTTTTGTGTTAAAATGAAAAAAACTTATTCCTTAACCTTATATTTTAAAAAGTTCTCGAAAATTTTGAAACTTTTATGCACACCATTAGATTCCACTTAAATCCCGTGACTTTATGCCGTCATTCAAAACTAAACAAGATTTTAATGTATCATTTACTAAATAAAACTGTCTAGTCTACCTACCTACTGTACCTACCTACCTACTGTACCTACCTACCTACTGTACCTACCTACCTACTGTACCTACTGTACCTACCTACCTACTGTACCTACCTACCTACTGTACCTACCTACCTACTGTACCTACCTACTGTACCTACCTACTGTACCTACCCATTTACTAAATAAAACTGTCTAGTCTACCTACCTACTGTACCTACCTACCTACTGTACCTACCTACCTACTGTACCTACCTACTGTGCACACCATTAGATTCCCCGTGGAAAGTTATATCTGATTCACTACCTTAAACACTATTTGGTGCAGCCATATTCATTTCAATAGAGAACAAACAAACAGACAAACAAACAAACTTCCTCTTTTATATATATATAGATTATAATTTTGCACAATTCCAATTCCATTGAATAAAATTTGTTATTTCAAATTTGAATGTTTATATTACCTTCCCTTACTTTAAGACAAATTTGAAAAAAGTAGTAAATATTTCTAAAACTACTTTTATGCTAGGTGGTTTTGGGGACAGTCGCCCTTGGCAACTCCTTCCTGCATGAAAAAGTAAAAACTTGCAAATCCTCCTTAACGCCCACACATGAAATTGTGTGAACAAATCTGCTTCAACCCCGATAACACTTCGGGATGGCTCTTACGAAGGTTGTAATTTTTTTTAAGAAGAAATTACACCACACGCACTTTACATCTAAAGATAAAGGACATCGACGTATAATTTGATGTAAACATCGAACAAATTTGTCCACTAAAAAAAATTTAGGTCAGTTTATTTGGTTTAAAAGTTGCCTGTGTGACGATGGATGTAGCGTATTCGTCGAGAGTTGTAAGCTCCTCCCAACGTCGAGAGTTGTAAGCTCCTCCCAACGTCGAGAGTTGTAAGCTCCTCCCAACGTCGAGAGTTGTAAGCTCCTCCCAACGTCGAGAGTTGTAAGCTCCTCCCAACGTCGTCTCTTGTCAGCAGCACGCATAAACAAAATTTCGATAGTTTACAATTTGTGGTGTTAGAGGTAAAAAATAATAAATAATTTTGTTCATCTGGTCAGACGACGCTTGTACAAAATTTTATACTCTTTTGTGAAAAGCAATTGAGTCCATACATGTACAAAAATACCACAGCCATAAAAATGTTGAGCTTCTCATCCAAAATCAGTGAGACCAAATATGGGAAGCTGCATTGAAAATGTAAGTGGTTCGTGAGGTTAAAGTAAATGTTAAGTTCTCAATAGCTAAAAAACCTTCATTCAGAAGTTAGGATAATCACTAATTTTGTGCAAAATTTGTGTTTACAACAAAAGGTGTGGCCTAAATAAATTTTGGACCAGTCTGAAAAATGAGTAATGCAAAAAGGAAAATCTTTTTTGTGTCCATAATAATAAACCTTAAAAGAAGAAGTACAAGAATAACACACGAAAAAGATTTGACGTTATAAATTCAAAATTTAAAAAAATATATTTAGCGGCAACTGTTAGAAAGAAAACTCGTTATGCGCTTCGAATTTTTGTTTTTGCAGAATCAGTTACCACATGTCACTCCAATAACTGAGACTAGAATTTTCATCGAAATTATAAAGAGTCACTCATGGAAACACTTTTGATGATTAATTTGTATTTAAAATCATTTGATAAACTACGACGTCATAAAGTAAATTATTTCCTTTCACATTTTCCATACCTTGAATACTGAATCCTCAATTTAGGGTGGAGCGAAAAATACTTTTTTTCTAGTATGAAGTTCTAATAGTGATTAAAAGTTGCAGTTAGTGGACGAAATATGCCTGTCAAAATATGAGTTCATTTGTTTAAAATGTGCAGCTGCCACCAGGGGGCTAAAGTTAACACAATTTTGTGTAAAAAGGAAAAAAATGCTTCTATTTTAGGTTTGTCAAACTATTATAAAATTTTATCTTAGAATTATCTAATAGTTGATTAAGATTCTTAAATGATAGAATTCGTTTTGTAAAAATCCCTTTTCATATGCTTAATATCTTCAGCTGCCACAAGAGAGCTGAAGTTAACACAATTTAGAGTAACTGAGTCATGTTGAGACTACACTGAATGTTGTGGGGGAGGGTTTGGGGAGGGTTGTGGGGGAGGGTTTTGGTGTGAAGGAATTTCTTTCTGTGAGTCATTAGAACAGTGTGTTAACACTTGTCTTCTTAGGTAGTAGGCCTAGTCGCTCAGTTGATCGGAGAGTTTTTTAATATGATCGGAATATTATAAAACTTTATTTTAAAGTGATTTATATAGAGATAATATTGATTTTATTATAAAATGCTTGTTATAATGTATTATATAATATATTATATATTTTATAATATATTATATATTTATATAATATATTATATATTTATATAATATATTATATATACTTATAAAATATATTTATATATTAATTATATAATGTTTTGATGTTACAGGATATTTTGTGATTGTGAATTTTTCTTAAAAATATTATGGCATCAAATACTAAATATAAACATTTCACTAGAGAACATATGAAGTGTGCCATATTTGAAGTACCTTGTGAGATGAGTGATATGCAACTACCAACGTATAACTGCATTATGAAAGATTACCTGTTCACAAAACATTTAGTGAAGGAGCAGATGAATAACAAGGAGCCGTCATTTTCTGAAATAGCAGAGGCAGTTTCCAAAAAGGTAGAAAATATTTGGAAGAAGGCCTCTTTGCCAATAGTTTCACATACAAGTGACATACAAGTCACGCAAGGATCAGCCTAAGTACAAAAATCAGCTTGAAGAATTTGAAAACTTTTCAAAATGCACTTTGTTTGACATCTGCACCTGCAAATGTAAGGAGTTTAGGATATGCTCATGTGAAAAGAGTAAGAAAGTCCCTCCAAAAGAGCAGGATTTTTTAAATGACCAACGAACACGCAGAATAATGGTGATAGGAAGCATTGACATAGCACACACAAGACGATTACAAGCAAGAGAACATCGAAAGGAAATGGAAAAAGCACGTCTGGAATCCTCACAAACAACTAGTGCTGCTATAACCAATACGTCCAACTTACAAATCGAAACAGAGACAAGTGAACTTCAACAACTAGAAGAGATATCTGAAGATAATGAGGAAGATACAACCTCGACTCAATATGTAATATCAGAACAACAGATGCGTGAGCCACTGCCTTCATTAGCAATTACTTGTGATAGATTTAAAATGTCGGACAGAGCTGGGGCTGCTATTGCTTCTGCAGTATTGGCAGATCTTAAAATTGTTACTCCCGAAGACAAAGGGAATATTATAGACAGAAGTAAGCTAAGACGTGAAAGACAAAAACAGAGAAAGGAACTACAACAGATAGGAGAGCCAAAAACCATGCGGGGATTATACTTTGATGGCAGAAAGGATAAAACAATGATTCAAGTCCAGGAGAGTGATGGCTCTAACCACCAAAGAACCAAACGCGAAGAGCATATCAGCATAATATCTGAACCACACTCTCTGTACTTTGCACATGTGACACCTTCCAGTGGCAAAGCTAAATACATTTGCACAGCGCTAGTGAATTGCTTGAAAGAAAAATGTTGATATAGGGAACATCGTTGCAGTGGCTGTGATTCGACAGTGGTTAACACTGGTAGTATTGGAGGCACAATAAGATTACTGGAAGAAGCCTTTAATAAGCCATTGCAGTGGCTGATATGCCTTTTACACCTTAATGAACTTCCATTGCGCCATCTGTTTCATCACTTGGATGGTACCACTACTGGACCAAGAGCATTTTCAGGAGAAATTGGCCGAGCACTTTCAGACTGGAAAAAGCTTCCCATAGTAACTTCAAACCCATTGAAATTCAAGAGGACATGTGTGAAGTTGATGTAGATGACATAAGTACTGACAGAAATACCTTCTTGAAATTCACAAGGCTATATCAAGTGGAACATTCTCAGAGTCTTAGTCATAAGAGTCCAGACAATATATCACATTCAAGGTGGTCACCACAGCAAACAGGGACTCTGCGGTTATAGCAAGCACAGAGAATCCTTCAGGCAATTTACAAGAATTAGCTACTTCATTGTAGGGTATAGCACCAATGTGGTTCAGATAAAGCGTAAACCATTATGCCAATATGGTGCTAAACATATGTGGCATATGATTGCAAGAAGCCGGTATCTCCGTGAAGAGCTTAGGAGAGTACATGACTAGTCATTCAGCGAAATGCATATACGCAAATCAAGAAAAACATTCTCATTGCAATGATAGCTGATGAAAGGGAGCATGTGCGTCAGTTGGGATTTAGGCGTATCATAAAAGCAAGGGCATGCATTCAAGAAAAGATGTTATCAGGTATTTTAAGGTGCCAGAAATAAATTTTATGCCAAAGACTATACAGATCTCATTATGTGGCAAGATTTTCAGATAGCAGAACCACCGATAACCAAAGGAGTTTCTCTTGATGATATTGAATCATGCATCAAACATGGTACTACTCTTCATTCAGAATTATTTCAGTGTCCATGTCATACACAAGCGGTAGAGAGATGCGTCAAGCTCGTTACAGACGCTGCTGGATCAGTCTGCGGACCTACAAACAGAGACGGTTGGATTCGTGCTACATTAGAATCAAGGAAAAAACAGCCAAAATTTTACACAAAAGCAAATTACTAAATAGTCTTCAGCAAGAACCCTTTCTAGAGGGAGGTTGGTTGGGGAAAGGGTGGTAACTCTGCTAAGGCACGAAATAACGTTTCTTAACTGTCTCAAGCCAGTATAAAGGAGGAGACACATCCTAATTTATTACTGTTCCCTTTTTCAAGTAAATACAGAATCATACTTAATTGTCATTTTTAAGTTAAATTCAGCCCACTTGTGGCAGCTGAAGATATTAAGCATATGAAAAGGCATTTTTACAAAACGAATTCTTATCATTTAAGAATCTTAATCAAACTATTAGATAATTCTAAGATAAAAGTTTATAATAGTTTGATAAACCTAAAAATAGGAGCATTTTTTCCTTTTTTACCCAAAATTGTGTTAACTTTAGCCCCTGGTGGCAGCTGAAAATATTAAACAAATGAACTCATATTTGGCAGGTAATATCGTCCACTAAATGCAACTTTTAATTCCTATTAGAACTTCATACTAGAAAAAAAGTATTTTTCGCTCCACCCTAAATTCCTCATATTCATATCTTTAGTATCAGTTGTCTCGTATAATAATAAAGAATTTACAGTCTGTAAGACATTATTTATATGGTGCGTTGTGTCTAATGTTATGCCGTATAAATGTTGTTTGAAAATGTTCGTTCACGTATTAATGTTTTTGCCTGAATTGAATATTCTTGTGGTTATTAATTATTGACTAACCTTCAATTTTTGTTGACCTCTTTTCTTTGGAATCATTAAAATTAATTCATTTCATTCACTTATTCTTGACCTACCTATGCCCTATCAATATCTCAGTCAATGTCGTCACATAAATGCCCTTACGTTTGATTACGTTCATATGTGTAACCATTGCAATATTCGTCTAGCCATTCTGTGAATAGCAAATTGTCCTCTTTCCCAAAACACAAGAAAGTGAATGAGAAATGATGTCAATCAAAATTATTTTGTGGAATTCTGCAATTAATTTTCACACTACTGTGGTTAAGACGATGGGATGCTGATCGGGAGGTTGTGAGATCGAGTCCGGGCGAGTACTTTCCAAGTTCTGATCATCCGTGATTCGGCGTGGTTCGAATTCAACGCGTTAAACTATAGGTCTAAGGTGGAGTGACAAGCTTGACTTTCTTTCAAAATGAACAAGTCGGGCGGAAGCAAAACCAACGTTAAACAAGGTGATAGATATACACTGCGTATATAAATGTATTAAAAAATAGTCGATATATTGTCGTAACCATGAAGTTGCAGGCAGAGATCTTTTATAAAATAAGTGAAGGAATGTTATTTTTAAGATTTCGTGGTGTACATCTCTGAACGCAGTGTGGTTTGGTTTTTAAACCCTCATGAACGAATAAATCCGAAGTGTTTCAGATTGTTTAAAGTTGTTCTATCTTAGTTCGGATTATCAGAGAAGTAATAAAGCCAAACCACGTGGGGACAGAGGTTTATCACCGAGACCCGACCCCAGCGAGAATGGTAATCCAACGGATTTGGATGTACGTGCAAATGCGGGGTTTCCTCTTTCGCTGGGTCGAAGATTTTAATATCTCTTTTGCATGATGGTGTGACTTTTGTAAGACAGATTCGAAGACGCTGACAAAGTTGAACCACGAGGGGGTCATAAACTTAGGGCTTCGAATCTGTTAACAGTATTTAAATGTATTTCTTGGGAAGAAGGAAGGGTTTATACTCGGAAATCAGGTCCCGCTCCAATCAGGGGGCCCAGGATCCTGGGAAACGTAGTAAAGACGCCTTCTTTCCCTCTTGTATGGGTAATAGCCTTCTGGGGGGACGATCTTAGGAAAAACAAAGGGTTGATAGGCTTTCAGAACATTGGAAGGCGGGGTCCTTCAAAATTGTAAAGTAAATTCGAAAATTGAAAGTTAGTTGTAGTCGTTCCTCCTTGAAGTTAACTGTGGCTAAACAAACCCCTGTAGACTTGTGGTGTAAGAAAAATTCAAAACCGAAAGTATAAATTGTCACTAAATTAAAAATTACGAACTTATAGTTCATGAAATTCGTTTACGCGGAAATTTGAGCATAATCATTTAATTGTTAACGACCTTAACCGAGAACTTGATTGTATCTTAATTTAGGTTAACCAACGGACCAAGAGTTTTGTGAACTTTCCATTAATTTAATTTGGTTCCACTTAAATAAGAAATAGGGTACGTCTGGGCCCTAATTTCCTGAATCCGTCAATTTGGGTTCGGAAGTAAGTCCCGTTATTTGATAGATTGTAGTTTTGAAAGTTTTGGGTGGGCCGTAAATCTACGGTCCGTACGCAGCACAAGTGGGAGTGATTTTTTCTCCTGCCCGTAGTAAGTAAACTAATTCTTTGAATATCTGGGTCGAATTGCGACCACTTCATTTCTTGTTATTTATTTTGGTTGCACTAAAGTATAAAACCCCTCGATCTATAAATTATTTCATTCAGATAACTGTTAATCTTTGCTTTAGATTTATCATTGTTGATCAATTTATCGATTTAAATTCATCTAACGGTGAACTTTGTCTTTGACGTTAAGATTATTGTATTGACTGAAATTTTATATATGTAATTCAGAATAAACTATTAAATGCATGTACTGTGTCGAGTAACATTTAATAAAATTTATAAGAGGGCGTGTGTTGTTTTAAATACCTTGTGATAGACCCCTCTTGTGAGCTGGGGAAAATTAACGTTCAAAGTAGGCTTGTGGAAAGCCGAAGGAACCTAAGCCTATCAATTTAAAGGGCCATCCGTCTTGGGTAGGCCGAATACTCCTGGACGAAAATAAGAGATAAAATCACCGGGTACGCCCAACTTAAAGGGTGCCCGTGAAGTGAATTAAAGTCAGAGAATGGGTGTTCAGTACAGTAGTATAGCCGCAAAAGGGGAGAGTGCAAGAATGTTGCAGGTTATTATGTAATGTTGCAAAGGGGGGTGGGGTTGTTGCAAAGGGGGGGGGGTTGTTGCAAAGGGGGGTTGTTGTAAAGGGGGTGGGGGGGAAACTTGGAGGCGGCGTTATCCCCCAAGAGAAAGAGAGGAGGAGAGGTGTTCACCTGGCAGGAGCCAAGTGCACATTAAGACTTCAGCCGAGTTGGCGTTGTTTTATAGGCTCCTAATCAGCCAGTTGGCGTAAATGGCTTGAGTTGCCAGATACCGCGATACCATTGTATACATTATTATAGACTCCTAATCAGCCAGTTGGCTGTAAATGGTTGTCAGATACCTCTTTTTAGCAGTATTATTGTATACATTATTATTATATACGTCTAATCAGCCAAGGGGGGAGAGGTACACATGCAGGAGGTACACATGCAGGAGGTACACACACATACGCACACATGCAGGAGGTACACATGCAGTAGTTACACATGCAGGAGAGAGAGAGCTGAAGGAGGAGAGAGACGCCTGTAGGAGAGAGAGAGAGAGAGCTGAAGGAGGGAGAGAGACGCCTGTAGGAGAGAGAGAGGAGACGCCTGAAGGAGAGAGAGAGAGAGTAGTTGCCTTTAAGGCATATTATTTCGTTTTCTAACCTAAGAGGCCACTAAGGGGTTACCAAAGGCCAAAAAAAGAAGGACCAGAGGTCCTTGCACGGCTGGAGCCGATCTGGGAATGAGTCTTCACCAGCTTCTCGATCTTTTATAAGCCTCTATCTGGCTGAGTTGCCAGATCACGCCTTGTATTGGGTGCTGAGTTGCCAGATCGCACCATGTATTCTAATAAGCATTGTGTAACCACAATATGGTAAGATGAATTAAAAATTACACACTTAATGAAATATAGATGTATACAGTGTTTTACAATAGATGTATATAGGGATTATATGCAAAAATATAACATTAACTTGAGCTTCCTTGAAGTTGAACTTATCGAAACAAATAACGTAGTTATCCATAATTCAACCAACCATAGAAAAACAGAATTATAGAAATATAATATATATATATATATATATATATATATATATATATATATATATTATGAAAATCATACCAAGCGTATATTATTTTAAACTATACGTAAACCACAATATATAGATATTATATAGTTAATCAGTGGAAGAATCAAACATATAAAATAACAGTATGTTTATATAGATATTCAATTGGAAGATTCAAAGACGGAACAAATAACGTAGTTATCCAACCAACCATAGAAAACAGAATTATAGAAATATATATATATTATATATATATAATATTATGAAAATCATACCAAACGTATTATTATTTTAAACTATACGTAAACCACAATATATATATTTATATAGTTAATCAGTTGGAAGAATCAAAATATAAAATAACTATGTTATATAGATATTCAATTGGAAGATTCAAAGACGGAACAAAAAACGTAGTTATCCAACCAACATAGAAAACAGAATTATAGAACGATGCAATTCGAAACACATGAGCCTACCCCTGCGAAGAAAATGAAAAACGAAATTAAAGAACGAAGAAAGTTGGAAATAACCAAAAAAATTATCTAAGCTGCATCAATATGTATAACGTTGCAGTATTCGCTTGAAGAAAGGAGAGGTTGCAAATCTACTTGAGTAAATGTAATTACCTAAACTGCACGCGAAGGAGTTTAAATAGATCCAGCAAATAAAGCCTTTGAACAATGATTTCATGTTTCAGAAAGATTTACGCGTTAATAGAATTAGTAAAGTTACCCAATCAATAAATAATAGCAAACGTGAATAAAGAGTTCCAATCATGTGAATGAGATACTAAAATTTTAGTTATTGTATTATCATAAGACTACATCAATATTACTAAAATACGAGTATATTTAATATTCTTCATTAACAAAAGCTTAAAACCAGATCTCTAAAATATTTTCATGATTTCGCGATACAATTCGAAAACATGAGCTTCATCCCTGCGAAGAAAATTGAAAAACGAAATTTAAAGAAACGAAGAAAGTTGGAAATACCCAAAACATAATCCGATAGAGGAAAGGATTTCCGAGAATCTGCCCAACTCGGTCGACATATTTTACCTTTATACGAGTCAAATCAAACAAAAACCCTCACCTCACTCCTTGTTTTCAGCATTCATCATTTCACGTGTTTTATTGTGAATTTTCTCCCATATATATATATATATATATATATATATATATATATATATATACCCTTTGGATAACCTTTGGTTAGCTTCCGCCCGAATTGTTCATTCTGACGAAGGTCAAGCTTTCCACCTCCACCTTAGACCTACAGTTTAACGTGGAACCATCAACAGCCCAGCGTCTTAACCACTAGGACACATAGGGTACCCATTTATCTGCCAACCACTTCTTTTATTATGTGGAATGACCACCTTAGACCTGCAGTTTAACTCCGAACCATCAACAGCCCCGCGTTAACCGCTAGGACACGTAGGTGCCCATTTATCTGCCGACCACTTTATTTATTATGGTAATGACCACCTTAGACCTACAGTTTAACGGGAACCATCAACAGCCAGCGTCTTAACCACTAGGACACATAGGGTACCCATTTATCTGCCAACCACTTTCTTTTATTGTGGAATGACCACCTTAGACCTACAGTTTAACTCCGAACCATCAACAGCCCCCCGCGTCTTAACCACTAGGACACGTAGGGTGCCCATTTATCTGCCAACACTTTATTTTATTATGTGTAATGACCACCTTAGACCTACAGTTTAACGTTGAAACCGAATGTTATTTTTAAAATATAATTATGATATTTTCTTTATACCCTCTCGATTACATTAGTGACTAATGATGCGGGAAATTGAGTAAATGGAAATATTATTTTCTCGAAAACTATGGGTGATAGAAAACCTCTGAAACCATATTTGGAATCAATATCAAAAGTTCTATACGAATCACCAAATAATTTCCAAAGGAGAATAAGAACAGTAATTCTATTAGTGAAAATATAAAGATGCAATTACTCGTCCGTACCCGTTATAGCGGAATGGTACACGTCATAGCTCCACCCAGCTACATCGGCAGCCAATCACGACGAACATCTGGTCTTTTTGGCGGAGCTTGGCGAAGTGCATATAAAAGGGGATATTTTCAGTTGGGAGTAACAGTAGCTATTTTCGCATCAGTGAATAATCATTCCTCAAACCATGGACCGTACGTCTCCCAGATTTGTATGAAGAAAGTGATACTGCAGCATTAAACCGCAATTAGTCTTTTCAATGCGATTGATTGTGGCGAATATTTTCGACGCAAACCGTAGAAGATATTTGCAGTGACGCTCCTTACAATCCGACGCAAGGGACTACCATAGAAATGTAAGTGTCCATAATTCGATTTTATTAATATATGGAGAGTTGTAGTATTTCGTCAAATAGAAACTAGTCAAAATGTCAATCAATGTTATTTCCCCATCATGCTAAAATCGAAATTGGTAATCGAACCAAAGATATCTTCACATAATGGGGATCTGTCTGTATACTCTGTATATGTTTTAAAAGCATTATTCCTTTAAGGTCCGATGAGGATTTGACACGTGTTATACAATCTTTTGAAGAACCTCGGAATATGGATGATATACTGATCAGTCAGCAGTGTCACACATCCTCCACCATGGACCTGTACGTCTCCCCAGACTTGTATGAAGAACGTGATACTGCAGCATTAACCACAATTAGTCCTTTCAATGCGATTGATTGTGGCGAATTACTTTCAACGCAAACCGTAGAAGATATTTGCAGTGACGCTCCTTACAACCCGACGCAAGGGACTACCATAGAAATGTAAGTGTCTATAATTAGAATTTTATATATATATGGAGAGTTGTAGTATCTCGTCAAATAGATACTCGCCAAAAATGTCAATCAGTGTTATTTCCCCATTATGCTAAAATCGAAATTTTTATGGCGTTCACTCCTCGAATCAAAGATATCTTCACATAATGGGGATCTGTCTGTCTGTATACTCTGTATATGTTTTAAAAGCATTATTCCTTTAAGGTCCGATGAGGATTTGACACGAGTTATACAATCTTTTGAAGAATCTCGGAATAGGGAGGGTATACTGATCAGTCAACAATGTCACACCGAAATAATGTAAGTGTTTTTCGATCTTTTGGGATAAGAAGACACAAATATATTTTCATAAATTTATTAAATGAAAGAAATCAGTACAATAAACGAATATACCGTTACAAATATACGAACAAAAACATTATAATATACAACGAGTACGTACAATTGGAAAACGGTTTTTATCTGTCTGCTTACCATTTCATCGTTTCGGTGAGTGTGACACGGGTCAAATAAATTTAAAAAATTTATAAATTCTTTATCATTTGACATATGCATGAGAAATGAGACACAATACATTCCGCAAACATTAGTAAAATATCCCTGCATACGAAATGGGTTCCATACAACTTCGGGAATATGTAACTGAGCGAGAAATTTTACAATAATAGGGTCACTCCAGGGTTGAGTACCGAGTGAATCAAAATAGTACAGGCGCTGTCTATTTTTAAAATAGACAGCGATCCAGTGAATCCCTTCATTACCGATGATGTCTGTGTTCACAATAAGACTACCGCATTCTCGCGTACTTGGCAAACTCAATGTTTCATTCTTCGCAAACAGGCAGATAAATGTGGAACGTGTGACTCGCTCCATTACTTTCTGAAGTGTATTAGCATCCATTTTAAAAGTCAGTGATAACGCTTCTAAATCTATCTACTTCTATTAGGGCTTGCGATTCGAGATATACTAGTACACTAATAGGTGCGTCTATAGGCTTGGCGAATTCCAGCCGCACTGAGATGTTACCGCTCTGCTGTGGTGTTAAATGGATATTTACGCTAGCAGATAAGTCAGGTGTAATGTCAAACGGATAAAGGTTAAATTGATCAATGAATTCTTCCTGCGTTACCCCATTACCAAGCTCATCACAATCACCTGCAATATGGGTCAGATTACTATAGGCTCTGGCACAAGGAGGTAACACAGCGTCTGATGAATAGTCCGTACCCATTGTTCCACCCAAAGCAGTGCCATTAACGTATAGAGTTATATTTTTAAGTCCGAAATTCTCGAATTTAAAGGCACTCTTTTTATATTTTCCATTCACCGAAGCGTGGTCCTGCATGCCGATTAATATCCTTTTAGGAAGATTTCCCAGGGCAATGTTTTCTATCTGCTTCGATGCCAACCCTGCAGGAACCGTATATAGTTTGATCTGCACTCTGTTAATAGGATATTTCACTGTAGCGTTTAGTAAATTTTTCTCAATTTCTAGTTGTTTTGGTGAACTTAATTTCACTCGCCGTACGCGGAGGTATGTGTCCATAATGTGAACCACAACGGACTTTGCACCCTCTTCTTGATTCGCATCCAGATTTAAGCAGATCTCAGGACTCGTGCGGGTGAGCTTTATTTTCATATCCACCCCGTTCACAAGCAACTTCTCCTGGAAAGTGAAATCTGTGTGCAACCGTCCAAAACACTCGTATATTTTCTTTTTAGAATTTTTAAATTTGTCCTTTATACTATTTTCATCTTTAGTTTGATAATATCCCTCCGCACTTAAAAAGGTAGCCTTCGCTTCTTTGGAAAAGTTGAGGACATTTTCCAGATAGGCTCGTAGATGATAGTACCCCGTGTCTGCCGATATGTTGGTCTGATTTAAATATACGTCACACTGGTTGAATATGGCGTGCAGAAAGTTTGTTTCAGGGTATACAGCATATTTGTCGTCGCAGGCCGTTCCATCAGAATGGGCTATACGTAGCTTAGCGTACATGTGCACACAGCTTGGATCAAAAAAGTAAGGACCTGAGCTGGGCATCACGAATTCTATAGGTGCACTCGGTGAACTAATTGTGTTTAAAGGGTTAATTGTAATAAAGTCACTGTGCTCAATAGAAACTTGGGTTGGCGGGAGCTCAAAAAAGGACAGCTCCGATTTACAGCATTGTGAACTACATGGGTGGATGAAGCGTGCCATGGCGAAATAGTGACTCCTCTCTCGACAAGTGGTAAACAAACTATGATTCATGAGATCAATATCCTTAGCTTATATCAGTCAAAAAAGTGGTCAACCATAGGTTTCATTCGCTTACAGCATTTCTTTTTTGATAGCCTTTTACGTTTAATACCACGTGACCCCTTCTTCTTCCGGGGAGCCCTCTTCTTCTTCCCGCCACCACGCATTTTTCTCTTTGCATCTTTGATGATTTCGTTCCGTGTACGCTTTAAATGTTTTTTTAGAGCTTCTTTAGGTTTAGCCCCGGCCAATATGTCTTCTGCAGTGTTAAGGCCTGATTGTAGCGCTTTCCTTCCAAGGTATCTGGCACCCCTCTTCAGCAAAGGAACAGCCGTACGTAGTATGGATAAAAACTGGATCCAAGTCCACTACCGCGCTGGTATCGCATCCCTCGATAGACGGTGAAAGGCTTTCTATCCATTATAACTCAGTGCGTCGAAAGTGTAGCTTCACTGTTAAGCTCCCGTTACCGAATGGGAAGTTTTCGCCCTCAATCGTTCTTATATATATTGTGATATTGGTTATTAAATTAGTTGCGACATTCACATAATGGGGCCTGTCATATGTAATACTCAAACTCCTTCCTCTATGGTTGGGGATGTGAGCAATGCGCAGCAGGCGTGCCTGGGTATCCCCAACAAACTGGTGCTCCACTATATTACTGTAAATATAGCACATGTCTGGGGACCTTTCAGCCAATTTCTCCATCTTCAATTGATACATTAATCTGGACAAGTTATACTGTGTCTCGTGAAATGTGTCTCTTTGGAAGGCTGCGCTATATCGGCCGTTGGTTAGAATTTTGAACTTTCTATGTTCTTTAAGACGTCTGTTAGTCTTTGATTTTAGGATTAGTGTATGTGCAGGGTTGTTTACGATTTCATATACTAAATCATTCGTAAGGTTTGAGTTTCTTAAACTCACGTTTAAGCCTCTCACAACATCCTCGGCCGAACCATATTGACCCGGCCCTAGTCTTACTTCTGTACTGTAATACCGTGTAATCTTAGTCCGAGCGATGCGCATAGTTTCATCCATAGCTACCCCAGCTTTTTCACACTCGTCAATGTCTCTAAGAATCGTAAAAACGGTTTCTTTATGTTCAATATTTAAAAAGACGGTGTCCAGCTGAATTTCGCATATCCCCACCTCATACGAATCACGACCCAATTCAATGTGCCCATGGAGTTCTGTTACAAAGTTGGCTAGCGTGTTGTTAGGGTGTACAGACAGGGACGAGGAGGACGGGAGTGTGACGTAGAAATGGTTAGGAGCCATGTTGCATACTATTTAAGCTTCATTATTGCATCAGCTTTTATATAGGTGTTGAAGCTTTCTGGGTACCCTAGCCATTTCACCAGGTACATTTTTCTCCTTCCTGAACCTTTGCTTCCTAAAATTTTCTCAATTTTAAACACATTTTTTCTAAATTAAACGCAACTTTCTGCAATTCCTCGCGGTAAAAGCCTCCTGAGATTTCTTCCCCATTCAAATCTTCAATGTAATACATCATTATCACACCTTTAGGTCTCACAGCCCTAACTTTAAAAATCTCGCGTGTCCATCCTTGCTCAAAACCCTTTGCGAATTTATTCCCCGAACGCGACAGCCTTACATAATCATTGATTTTGAAGCGCACAGAGTGTGGTGGTGGTGGTGATCCATCTCTTCTCGGGAGCGTACCTCTTTCTAAAACTTCGTTAGGTGTTGCCCCAATCGTGCGATGGTGTGAGCGGTTGTAGGATGATGCCAATGATTCCAGAATGTCTAGAAATCTGTGTGTTTTTATGTGTAAAATAACGGTGCATGCGTTCCTTTATGGTGCGCTGAACTCTTTCAGCTAAAGAAGCCTTATGTATAGAATTGGTTGTGTAATAGCTGATATTAAACTCTGTCAACATATTCTGAAAAGCACGGCCTATAAACTCCTTCCCCATATCCGTACAAAAATAGCCAGGAACCCTGTTTTCTTTTAACATTAGCGTTTTGGTGGCTTTAGCAACTGTTTCAGGTGATTTATTTTTCAGAGGAACTAGCCACAGATATCTAGAGAACACGTCTATTATGAATAGAATGTAGCGGTAACCATCGTTATACACAGAGTATCTTTGCATGTCTGTTAAATCTGCTTGCCAAATAGAATCAATCGAGGAAGCCGTTGTCTTGGCTGTTTTAAACCTTTTTCTCACAGGCTTATGAAGCGTATAAGCGTCCTGCTCCCTCAAAAATCTTTCAACATCTTTTTTTCCTACTCCGTAAACACTTCTGTACAGTCTATCTACGCCGCCGTAAGAGGATGGGGTAGAAATGTCATAATAGCGTTTAGTTAATACGTTAGCCATTTGCGTATTTTAGAGGCACGTGGGTAGTGTTGGTTTAACCTCTTCTTGCTCCTCTTCAAAGGTGTTACCGCCGGGGGTGACGGCGCCTTCAATTGTGTCACAGGCGTTGCATGTTCCAAGTCTTTTAACCTGTTCAGATTTCCTATCAACGTTTTAGGGACATTTATTTGTTGTAGTCTTGCTTTAATATGCTTCCATCCTGATGGTGATGGCCTATCCACTTTCTCACCAGATCATGGACAATGTCTACGATATTCGATCCCTGTACCTTTGATCCTTCACAATGATCTCCCCTGTATCGGTCCATTGTATGGCGGGATCCTCATTCAATAGATTATAAAGACTTAAGCCTTTACTCCTCAATGTAAGTGGGAGGGTATTTTTAATACATGTTCGATATGTTGTGTGGCTAATCTTTTTGGTTGGTCAGCTGTGTCGCCGGGTACAGATCCTATGTCGCCATCGTCCCCCGTGCTGTGCCTAATAACCACAGGAATCTCTGTAGGGCTCTTATAATTTTCGTACTCGTGAAGAAATTTCTGCAGAGCTTCTTGGTATAAGATTCTTTTCTCATCAGGTGTTTTTTCACTGTTTAATAGGGCTAACAATTCGCTTTCCATTCTTTTAAGTCTGCTTTTACGGGGATCTAGATCCGTGTCTCTTTGCAGTGAGGCGTACACCTCGTGGGGAATCACTACCACTTTCTTCATTATATTAATCTAGTCAGTAAAGGACCCAAAACTGAAAATAAGATGGGAGAAATGACCCTCCTGTTTGTACAATAATTCGCTTTTTCTTCGCTACAGTTTGGCTTTTACGAGCGAGTGCACGTATTATGTTCTTGTTGCGGCGTAGGCGAGCCTTCTGATGGGTTTTCATTGATACATTGCAATTTATAACGTTAAGACAGATTTCACAGATGCATTTTAAAAAGTCGGCATCGATATTTTTAATAAACATCTGCTGCATTGCCCGAGGCAGTCGATGATAGATTTTTATTAATTCACGGTATTTCTTTAGTCTCTTTGTCATTCTGGAATATACACCGTTTCAGGCTCGTTTGGAAATATATTCGTTCGCAGAAGCACTCTAAACGTGTTTCGCGGATGAAGGTCGCAAAGCAAATATCCGTAACGCGTGCTTGTAGCTTCTTTATAAACTTCCAAAAACTCCTTACGCTGATTCGGGAACATTTGATTGGCTAATACCCCAATTTGTGATACATCTCTACGTTGCGCGAATAAGACTAGATATTGCGTATTTAACGACACATCGCGCATGTATCTATTTTTGAAAAATAGATTCTGATTGATGAAGAACACGCTTATGTTAAGATGGTGGGAGAATACTGTAAATGTCTCGGCAAACGTTTTATCCATCTCCAACATGAGATCGTCAATTACAATGACTGTATGTTCATTTCCCTTTAACGAATTAACGTCATATACGCCTTTGTGGAACAAAATATCATCTTGGTACTCGTTGAACACTGATTGATACGTCGAATAGGACCATATAACTTTATGCACAAATTTCGAGAACATCTCCCCCATTTCTTTAATGATTTTAAGCATAAACACAGTTTTACCACATCCTGTAGGTCCAGATATAATACATGTGGATGGGCTCGTGAATCTGAATTTTTCTACAGAGTCCATTTCTAACACGTCACACTCCTAAGTGAGTCATTTACAAAATATTACAAATTTTGAGTGCTAATCCTTATATTTCTTCTCCCACAGAACCGTGAATGACGATGAGGTAGAGCAGCCCATCATTACGGATGACCTCGACGACAGTGTAGTTGTGATCTCCTCCCCTGAACCCTCACCAGCGATACCGGTAACACGTCCAAAGCGGAGGTATGAGATACCCACGTCAGGTATAAAGCGACCGAAATACGCGTCTGTTGCAGCGGTAATAGATCCCCAACCCTCAACCTCTTACGCAACAACACCCCCAGCAACACCTAATATATCCCCTTATTCATCCGCCGCCCCCCGTTCTGTTACGTCTACAATAATAGAGCCCCAACCATCAACCTCCTACGCAACAGGGCCCCCATCAGCATCACCTTCCGCTAATATATCCACTAATTCATCCGCCCCCCGTTCTGTTGAGGATGGTATAACGCTGGAATTGGTGCGATCCGCAGCCCCCACCCCAGCCTTGACTAGAAATCGGTATAGAGTCAGGGTCGACCCTAGAGTCATGTATAGCAATGGTATTGAGCGCGGACTACGCCGGGTTGTAGAGCGTATTATAGAGTTTGCTCTTCAGAATCGTGACGAGCGTGAAGTCAGGACGAGTATGTCCTTTGGATTCGGGTCAGATGACGGTGATGTAGACGATTATTGGGTGGTAGTGCCATTTAGACGTTTGGCGGCTGAAGATGTAGAATATATATTAGGGCGTATAATGCAAGCCGCCCAAAGTAGTATAGCCTTCAATATGGACAACTTCACGGTAAATATTGACCATGTATACCGTGTTGCGGGTCATAGTGCCATACCGTATACTCTTAACTTCAATTCTCAAGCTATTTATAGACGGTATATAAACGTCGATCGTGGTTGCGGCTTTATAGCAGTACTCTTAGCACGTATGTTTACTGTACAAAATACACGAACTCAAAAAATTTGGTTGCCTACAGTCGTGGAGCATGCCCGTAAACTAGCTGAAGACTGTGAACTTGAATTTGACTGTAATATGGGTCCTGAAGAGCTGAGAAGGGTAGAACAGGAAATGAATGTCCGCATAGTTGTGTTTGGGTTGGATGATCGTCGTGGGGGTAAAACTGGCGGGTCGTGAGTTACCCAGGTATAGGTCCTATGTCCCTATCGGGGAACTACCGGTTTTTCCTTCTCAGCATAGGTTTCCAAGGAATTTACGAAGGGGTCCGGGGCTAAGGAGATCCCCCATCCCCTACGATGTTGGGAGGTGTTCTTTTCGGTCACGTGATTGACCCAGTGCACTGCGTCGATTAGCTGATCATTCCATTTCTAGGGCTAGGAGTCGAGTCGACGGGGAATCTTCTCCTCCCATGCCATAAGCCTAATGATAGGCTGTACTGGGTTCCCGGAGTCAAGGGGACCCGATAGGTCGTCTTTCGGGGTACGACAACACGTGAAAACCGTACCTTGCACCACGTCGGTTAGCCTATGATTCCGTGTATTTGTAAGGCGAGTTCGAAGGGGGAAATCTCAATTAAATCTTCTCCCCCAGAGCCATAGGCCTAATGGATAGGCCTCGTATTGGGTTCCCGGAGTAATGGGATCGCCGATGAGTCTAAGCGTGTACCGGGACAACCTGGAGAATTTTGCGAATGGAGCTAGAGGCCGCGCAAAGTAGCCTCTGTAGCCGTTCAATTAATTCTCGGTCCACGTCTCACGGGTACCTATCGAAGTTTGACCGTGGCTGAAAGGACCTATGAAATGGTAGATAGATAGATTTCTTTTTGGTCAGGTGATTGACGACTGCACTGCGGCGATTAGCCGATGATTCCATTTATAGGGCTAGGAGTCGGGGAGAATCTTCTTCTCCCCAAGCCATAAACCTATGGCTAGGCTGTATTGGGTTCCCGGAGTTAAGGGGACCCGATAAGTCTTTCGGGCGGTACGACAACACGCGAAAACCGTACCTTGCACTACGTCGGTTAGCCTATGATTCCATGAATTTGTAAGGCTAGGAGGAAGCGGGGGGACATCTTATCTAATCTTCTCCCCCCAGAGTCGTAGGCCTAATGGATAGGCCTCGTATTGGGTTCCCGGAGTAATGGGATCG
Organism: Bathynomus jamesi; assembly: GCA_023014485.1. NCBI lineage: Eukaryota > Metazoa > Arthropoda > Malacostraca > Isopoda > Cirolanidae > Bathynomus > Bathynomus jamesi. The sequence goes on along the minus strand of JAJOZX010000110.1, from coordinate 233,472 downwards.
CCGATGAGTCTAAGCGTGTACCGGGGACAACCTGGAGAATTTTGCGAATGGAGCTAGAAGCCGCGCAAAGTAGCCTCTGTAGCCGTTCAATTAAGTCTCGGTCCACGTCCCCCGGGTACCTATCGAAGTTTGACCGTGGCCGAAAGCACCTATGAAAAGATAGGGCCGGGGTGATCCTAGCCCGGCAGCAGACCCCTCTATAAACCACTCGTTGACTTATAAGTAGCGCGTCATAGGGCCTATGTCTTCGGCCAAAATTTTCCATCAATCGCGCGCCCAATGCCTCGGCTCGTCGGAGCGACTGTCTCCCCGGTGCCTTTGGCGACCCATAGGGCTAGCGATCAGCAATAAGTAGAAGATGGAAGGTCGCAGATTGGGCTCTAAAGGCGCCCGAAATCTTGTGAGTTTCAACAAGCAGATAACATCATGCAAGGGGGTGAGAACGTGAGTTTTAGTCCCTACACTCTCACGGAATCTACTAGTTGAATTAATTCCCGTAGCAATGTAATGTAGGAGGCTGCCTAATCGAAATTCTCACAACTTGCCCAATGGGTGTTGTAGACCATGTCACATGGTATGTGAGCAGTGTAAAAGCACCAAATGTGAAAGCCGTGTAGTTGAAGCTGAGAAGAGAGACTGTGATGTGTGTAGACGCACATTTTTCAATAATAGCTGTTTTGATTTCCATAAATCAATTGGCACGTGCAGGAAAATGATAATCTGTGAATGTGGTATGTTTCACACAATGGATAATTGGGGAAAATTTAAGCACAAGTGTGACGTAATTCACTGTCCTACATGCCAGGAGGAATATAAGGCGGATGGAGTAAAGCATGTATGTTATATGAAAGATGCTAAGCCTAAAAATAACCCTTGTATAACTGTATACTACGATATAGAAACATATACGAAAGCTGAAACCAAAGAGGTAATTCCACATTTACTTGTGAGCCAGACTATCTGTGATGAGTGTATGGATATCGAATGTGACGAGTGCCCCAAATGTGGTAAAAGGACAAACGTTTTTAAAACGAATGTCAGCGATAGTCCTGTGAAACTATTTGTGTCCTATATTGTCAAGTTAGCCGACAAGTTCAAAAAAATGACTGTGTATATTCTCGCCCATAACGGGGCAAAGTTTGACACGCAGTTCCTTTATAAGGAGTTGCTTGAACACGAATCCTCTGAGATATTTACAGGTGATCCATTGAAAAGAGGCAACAAATTAATACAGATGCAGATAAGAGGCAATGTACAATTTAAAGATACTTTATTATTCACACCTTGTAAATTAGCAAAGCTACCCAAGGTGATGGGAGTAGCAGCTGAAGTTTCCAAAGGATACTTCCCATACACTTTCCTCACCAGCGAGACTTTAAACTACGTAGGCCCACCACCCCCCAAACATTATTTTGACTGCATGGATGAACGTGAAGACTTTGATCGATACTACGACAGTTTTAATGAAAGTAACCCTTATAATATAGCTGATGAATGTGAGCGTTATTGCGTGAATGATGTGCGCGTGCTTAGAGTATGTTTCCAGGCCTTTAGAAGGATGTACATAGACCGTTTCAAATGCGATCCACTGCAAGTCGCAACCGCCATCGCATCATTATGTTTTACGGTGTTCAAGAATAACTTCATGCCGAAAGACACCTTAGCCATTATTCACCGAAACAATCCCCGCAGTTACGGGCACAAGGCTATTTACTGGCTCATACACCTACAGCAACAGACAGGTGTATACATAAAGCACGCCCGCAACACGGGTGAAGTACCCATTAAGATTAATGGACGTGTTTTTTGGGTTGATGGGTTAAGTGAAAACCGTGTCACTGGTGTGAAGACTGTGTACTCCTTTAACGGTTGCTGGTGGCATGGATGCCCCGTCCTGAGTGCGGAGTCACCGGAGATATCAACGGTAGGTCTCCTGCCGACTGTCTTGCATCGACCCGCACCCGCGATCAACTTATAGGATCACAGTTCACTCACAAAGTCTTGTGGGAGCATGAATATGATGCACGGATGGAGACAGACGAGGTGTACCGTGAGGAAATAAAAGCGATCAAGCGTTCAATGGTGCTGGATCCTCTCAAATGTGGTGATAGCTTGTTTGGAGGACGTACAAATCCTTTCAGACTATACTTCCCACCTACGGAGGGCGTGAAGCTCCATTACTACGATTTCTGTTCTTTATACCCATACGTGATGAAGAGCAATCCGTACCCCGTGGGCGCTCCTGAGAAACTGGTGGGGCCTAGCCTACCATCCATCAATGAATTTTCAAAAAATTTGAATGATCGTTACTTTGGGCTCTCTTTCGTAGACGTACTCCCCCCACGCAATTTATGAATGCCGATCTTACCTGTCGTTATCGACGACAAGCTCATGTTTCCCCTGTGCGTGAAGTGCGCGGAAGAGGATAACGGCGAATGTAACCATATACCCCACCAGCGTAAGATCAGAGGCGTATATACAAGTCCTGAGTTGGCCCTAGCCTTGCGCCATGGTTATAGAATACTGAAGATACATGAGGTGTGGAGGTTTCAGAAGCTACCCTACCTTTTCACACCATATATAAACACCTTTTTGAAGGATAAGGTTGAGGCATCAGGGTATCCGCGAGGAGTTGATACCGAAGATGAAAAGTCTGCCTATATTCAACGTTACCGCGACCGCGAAGGTATACAACTTGATCGTGTCCAAATTGTAAAGAATCCTGGCAAGCGCTTTAGTGCAAAGTTGTGTCTAAACAGTCTATGGGGAAAATTTGCGCAGAATACCGGCAGAGGGAGCATTCATTTGGCACAAAGTTATAGCGATGTCTGGGATTATGCCAAAGCCCCCGATAAAGAGGTCATGGAGATCGTAAATGTAGGTAATACTTACGTAATAAAGTACAACAACACTGAATTTGCCACAGATACCTCAAGATTTACAAACATACCTGTGGCCAGCTTCACAACAGCCTTGGGCTGAGAGTATTGTATGCCGATACAGATAGCGTGATATTCACAGAGAGGGAGGGTGAATACATGCCCACTATTGGGGAGTTCCTCGGCGAGCTCACTGATGAGATCAAGGATGAGTATGGGGACAACGCATACGCCGACTCTTTTGCCTCACATTCGTTTTAAAAACGTTTGTCCGTTTACCACATTTGGGGCACTCGTCACATTCGATATCCATACACTCATCACAGATAGTCTGGCTCACAAGTAAATGTGGAATTACCTCTTTGGTTTCAGCGTTCGTATATGTTTCTATATCGTAGTATACAGTTATACAGGGGTTATTTTTAGGCTTAGCATCTTTCATATAACATACATGCTTTACTCCATCCGCCTTATATTCCTCCTGGCATGTAGGACAGTGAATTACGTCACACTTGTGCTTAAATTTTCCCCAATTATCCATTGTGTGAAACATACCACATTCACAGATTATCATTTTCCTGCACGTGCCAATTGATTTATGGAAATCAAAACAGCTATTATTGAAAAATGTGCGTCTACACACATCACAGTCTCTCTTCTCAGCTTCAACTACACGGCTTTCACATTTGGTGCTTTTACACTGCTCACATACCATGTGACATTCTTTACAATGTCTCACTATATCATCCGCAAACTCGAGGCACCCCTTACACAAATCATGATGTCTCCCATATTTTCGACTTTTGTCATAACTCGCATGCGTCGAAAATAATTCGCCACAATCAATCGCATTGAAAAGACTAATTGCGGTTAATGCTGCAGTATCACTTTCTTCATACAAATCTGGGGAGACGTACAGGTCCATGGTTGAGGAATGATTATTCACTGATGCGAAAATAGCTACTGTTACTCCCAACTGAAAATATCCCCTTTTATATGCACATTCTCCAAGCTCCGCCCAAAAGACCAGATGTTCGTCGTGATTGGCTGCCGATGTAGCTGGGTGGAGCTATGACGTGTACCATTCCGCTATAACGGGTACGGACGAGTAATTGCATCTTTATAGTTTCACTAATAGAATTAATGCTCTTATTCTCCTTTGAAAAGTATTTGGTGATTCGTATAGAACTTTTCATATTGATTCCAAATATGGTTTCAGAGGTTTTCTATCACCCATAGTTTTCGAGAAAATAATATTTCCATTTACTCAATTTCCCGCATCATTAGTCACTAATGTAATCGAGAGGGTATAAAGAAATATATCATAATTATATTTTAAAAATAACATTCGGTTTCAACGTTAAACTGTAGGTCTAAGGTGGTCATTACACATAATAAAAGAAAGTGGTTGGCAGATAAATGGGTACCCTAGTGTCCTAGTGGTTAAGACGCTGGGCTGTTGATGGTTCCACGTTAAACTGTAGGTCTAAGGTGGTCATTACACATAAAAAAGAAAGTGGTTGGCAGATAAATGGGTGCCCTACGTGTCCTACTGGTTAAGACGGGGGCTGTTGATGGTTCCACGTTAAACTGTAGGTCTAAGGTGGTCATTACACATAATAAAAGAAAGTGGTTGGCAGATAAATGGGTACCCTATGTGTCCTAGTGGTTAAGACGCTGGGCTGTTGATGGTTCCACGTTAAACTGTAGGTCTAAGGTGGAGTGGAAAGCTTGACCTTCGTCAGAATGAACAATTCGGGCGGAAGCTAACCAAAGGTTATCCAAAGGGTATATATATATATATATATATATATATATATGGGATGAAATTCACAATAAAACACGTGAAATGAATGAATGCTGAAAACAAGGAGTGAGGTGAGGTTTTGTTTGATTTGACTCGTAGAAAGATAAAATATGGTCGACCGAGTTGGGCAGATTCTCGGAAATCCTTTCCTCTATCGGATTATATTTTGGGTATTTCCAACTTTCTTCGTTTCTTTAAATTTTGTTTTTAAATTTTCTTCGCAGGGATGAAGCTCATGTGTTTCGAATTGTATCGCGAAATCATGAAAATATTTTAGAGATCTGGTTTTAAAGCTTTTGTTAATGAAGAATATTAAATATACTCGTATTTATAGTAAATATTGATGTAGTCTTATGATAATATCTTTCTGAAACATGAAATCATTGTTCAAAGGCTTTATTTGCTGGATCTATTTAAACTCCTTCGCGTGCAGTTTAGGTAATTACATTTATTCAAGTAAAGTTTGCAACCTCTCCTTTCTTCAAGCGAATACTGCAACGTTATACATATTGATGCAGCTTAGATAATTTTTTGGTTATTTCCAACTTTCTTCGTTTCTTTAATTTCGTTTTTCAATTTTCTTCGCAGGGGATGAGGCTCATGTGTTTCGAATTGCATCGTTCTATAATTCTGTTTTCTATGGTTGGTTGGATAACTACGTTATTTGTTCCGTCTTTGAATCTTCCAATTGAATATCTATATAAACATAGTTATTTTATATGTTTGATTCTTCCAACTGATTAACTATATAAATATATATATATTGTGGTTTACGTATAGTTTAAAATAATATACGTTTGGTATGATTTTCATAATATATATATATATATATTTCTATAATTCTGTTTTCTATGGTTGGTTGGATAACTACGTTATTTGTTCCGTCTTTGAATCTTCCAATTGAATATCTATATAAACATACTGTTATTTTATATGTTTGATTCTTCCAAGTGATTAACTATATAAATATATATATATTGTGGTTTATGTATAGTTTAAAATAATATACGCTTGGTATGATTTTCATAATATATATATATATATATATATATATATATATATATATATATATATATATATACATTTCTATAATTCTGTTTTCTATGGTTGGTTGAATTATGGATAACTACGTTATTTGTTTCGATAAGTTCAACTTCAAGGAAGCTCAAGTTAATGTTATATTTTGCATATAATCCACTATATACATCTATTGTAAAACACTATATACATCTATATTTCAATTAAGTGTGTAATTATTTAATTCATCTACCATATTGTGGTACACAATGCTTATTAGAATACATGGTGCGATCTGGCAACTCAGCACCCCAATACAAGGCGTGATCTGGCAACTCAGCCAGAATAGAGGCTTATAAAAGATCGAGAAGCTGGTGAAGACTCATTCCCAGCTCGGCTCCAACCGAGCAAGGACCTCTGGTCCTTCTTTTTTTGGCCCTTTGGTAAACCCCTTAGTGGCCTCTTAGGTTAGGAAAACGAAAATAATATGCCTTAAAGGCAACTACTCTCTCTCTCTCTCTCTCTCTCCTTCAGGCGTCTCTCTCTCTCTACAGGCGTCTCTCTCCTCCTTCAGCTCTCTCTCTCTCTCTCCTACAGGCGTCTCTCTCCCTCCTTCAGCTTCTCTCTCCTGCATGTGTAACTACTGCATGTGTACCTCCTGCATGTGTGCGTATGTGTGTGTACCTCCTGCATGTGTACCTCTCCCCCCTTGGCTGATTAGACGTATATAATAATAATGTATACAATAATACTGCTAAAAAGAGGTATCTGACAACCATTTACAGCCAACTGGCTGATTAGGAGTCTATAATAATGTATACAATGGTATCGCGGTATCTGGCAACTCAAGCCATTTACGCCAACTGGCTGATTAGGAGCCTATAAAACAACGCCAACTCGGCTGAAGTCTTAATGTGCACTTGGCTCCTGCCAGGTGAACACCTCTCCTCCTTTCTCTCCTCCTCCTTTCTCTTGGGGGATAACGCCGCCTCCAAGTTTCCCCCCACCCTTTGCAACAACCCCTTTGCAACAACCCCACCCCCTTTGCAACAACCCCGTTTGCAACAACCCCACCCCCTTTTGCAACATTACATAATAACCTGCAACATTCTTGCACTCTCCCCTTTTGCGGCTATACTACTAGTACCATAAATAAATATACGGGTTGGGCACGTACATCATATGGTGTCAGAAGTGGGATTCTATTGCAAGGTATTTATCGCAAGAGTGTAACTTTTTGTTAAAATAAATTTGCGTAACAATAAAGCACGAACGTAGAAAGTAATTGTAACAGTAATTCTACGAAAGTATTTGCAACAATAATTTGGAACAATAATTGTAACAGTAAAAAGTGTCGCTAACGGTGATTACAGTTTTAAAGGTTTTGAACTAAAGATAAACAAACAAATAACTTTCGCAATGTCGGTAAAGAGCGTGGAAATAACGAATGAGGAAAGCGTAAGTGACATGAGTGATTCCGAACCAACGAACTTATAAGAAATAAGCACGAAAGTTTGGAATTTAAAGAAGAAAATTTACAAAATTATTCGGTTAGTAAAGGAATGCAAGGAATTAGGAGAAGAAATAAATCGAAGAAGGTCGAAACTGGAAGACCTTGTAAGGATTATTCCGCGATGGGAGTATTGGGACAACCGAAGATCGGGGGTTCGTCCCCGAAGAATCTCTCTAGTTCCTCCCGTTACAGAAGAAGAACTTTCGAGGCAAGAAAGGATTGGGTGGAGACCAGAGAACCCAGAAGACATCCCAAAGAATCCTTGCAGAAGTGCACACACCACAAGAGACGAGAAACACCGCACCGACGAAGACCGGCAGCAGAATATAAAAACCGTCGTACAGGTATTAAAGAGTACTAGCTTACCTTTGCAACGTGAACAGGCAGTAAGGGGTCCTGAGCAAACGACTTTTGGACACACATTGGAAGGAAGTTCGCCGAAGTTTATGGGCGAAAGGGCACAAGAGAACCCAGGAACCAGCCCAAACGCCGTCAGGAAGGAACAAGGTGAGACAGTCAACCCAATTGCCACAGGAACATTAAGTGCAGGTAATGCCTTGGTTCAGGCTAATCCCACAAGGAGACATATTAAAGTGGGCATACCTAAGGACGCGTTGAAGACCGTTATGCCGGAGTATGCTTGTAATTGCATCAAAGGAACATCCTTTCGGGACTATTGGATGGAATCAACCCAGTTTTCGGTAAACAACCCAAGCTTAGGCTGAGAGATGAAGAGGTCCTAAGAGAAGAAACGCCACATGACAGAAGCCGAAGACTGCAGAAACTGCAAAATCCTCCCACATCCTGGGACTACAACTCACAACATTCAAAGAAAGAACAGCCACAAAGGAGGACAACAGCAAGGATGTGGAGGTGAACGACGGAGACAAGTCCAGCAAGAGAGGAGAGCCCAGAAGGAAGAACTGTGACACTGGTCACAGGAGGAATAACACAACTCAAGAATGTGACTACAACCCCATGAGAAACCAGAAGAGAAAACAAACCAAGTCAAATGAAGACAGAGACTCCAAAGAGGAAACAATGGAAGAAAGTGGCCGGAGCCAGTGCAAGATTTGTCAGCAAATGCGAAATTGGGAAGAGGCGTGCCCTCGAGCAAACCTTCAGCAGGATTGGAAGGAGAAGCCTCCCGAATAGCTTCAGAGGAAGTAGCGGCGAGTCCGTCGGCTAGGACTGATCACCCTACCAGTACTCGTCGCTCAACAAGCTTCCACCGCGCTGAGCGATGGTGGAGCTTCCGTCACATTGACATAAGCTATGCACAAGAACATCGGGAGCCTTCATTGGACAGTGGCCAACTTCTCAGTACACAGTTGCACCGGCCCCCGCCCATTCATGTAAGAGGAGTAGAAGTAAGTTTGACTATGGGAAGGGGGGTTGAAGAATTCTTTTGTTTGTATAATTCCAGAGGCTCAGCAAGACTTGACTATAGGCGTGTTGTTTCGGAGGATATGAAGACGAAACAAAGGTACGAAGCCCAGGTAGACCACCGGAAGAGGACAGTCACTGAATGAAACAGTAACCATCCAAGTAAAGGGAGTAGACAGTAAAGTGCGAGGGTGACTCTGGTAGAGGCAATCCCGCACGAAACACTAAAGGTGGCCGCCGTGATTCTGACGAGGGAAGTCAGAGACCCGGGGACGTAGTTCCCTTGGACGTCTATTCTCCGCTGCACGGGATGTGCAGTGAAGCTCGGGGAAACTTAAAAATGTTACCGAGCAGGATCCCACAGAGGAAGATGAGGTTACTGATGATCAATCAGGATGACGAAGAATACCTTGGCGAAAAAGAGACGTCGTGGGCATAGTGACGGAGGCAGAGCTAATTGGGAGGGTAGTAGTCGACGCTCACCCCAAATTGGAACGAATGTCACGGTGAAAGGAAGTCAAGCATCGAAGAAGGACTTCGAAGAACGAGTGACAGCCTCAAGTCCCATGTCCTTGGTTGGAAATCCTTTTCCGACAAAGAAAGGAAAATCGTCGAAGAGTGGCTAAGGGATTATTCAGATGTCTTCTTACTGGGTGGCGAGCCATTGGGTTATAATAACCTGATGCCAATGAAGTTGGAAACCCAGGACCATCCTCCCATCTTTAGGCGACCCTACAGGATACCTATTACACACGAGGAGGAGGTAAAGCGACAAATAGCAGAAATGCTGGATCAAGGAGTGATACAGCATAGCCGTTCCACCTGGTCGTTTCCATTGGTAATCGTGAAAAATGGGGATATGAGTTCCCTGGACGTCTATTCTCCGCTGCATGGGATATGCGGTGAGGCTCGAGGATACTTGGAGAAGTTGTCGAGCAGAATCCCCAAAGGGAAGTTAAAGGAAAAGGGAATAGACGAAGAAGAAAATTTGGGGTATGGTTTCCCCTGGACGTCTACTCTACGCTGCAATGAATGTGCAGTGAGGCTCAGCGTGGTTTGCAAGTATCACAGAGCGGGAAATCTCAACGGGAAGTTAACCTTTCCAAGGAGGCGGTAAAGTTACTCTTGAGAAATAAAAGTGACGACTAAAGAGTATCACCTTGAAGATAAGATGACATCGGCATGGTGGTTGAGGCAACGAGAACGGGGAGGTTCGTCGGAACAGCCGTTTGATTCCTCGCCCGAAACGAAAAATGGAACAAGTGTCACGGTGAGAAAGAGCAAATTTCCACAAGTGACTAAGAAGAGATTGAAAACACCTCAAGACGCATGTTCACCGATGTCCGTCGCTCTCAAAGGGAAGAAGACCGACGAGGGAAAGAAAAGATTAACTACTACCGTCACCGGTAGAGTACCAGGACCAAGTGATCACTAGGAACGAAGAGTGACCACAGGAGTCCAAAGGGGAAGCGATTGAAGAAAAGAAGCGTAGGGCCCTGAGGCTTTGTGTAGACTATAGACCTTGGGACGTCAATGGCAGCAAGGACAAATATTAAGTACCCATCATTGAGGAAACCTTGGCCAAGTTGCACGGGACTCATTACTTCTCGAGCAGGGATTTACGCTCGGGATATTGGCAGTTGGCCATTCACGACGATAGCATCTCGAAAACTGCCTTCCCCACGGGAAGCGGTCATTTCGAGTTCAGGGTGGTCCCGTTTGGATTGTCCAATAGTCCACCAGTGTTCCAAAGAGTAATGAATTTTATTTTGCCGAAGCAACTGGACAAGGAAGTACAGATTTACTTAGATGACCTCATTGTCCTTGGAAGGTTTTAGAAGGACATGACGAGAGGGTACGACGAGCCTTGGATAGCCTACGCACCTCCAACTTAAAGGTAAAGTTGGAAAAATGTCAGTTATTACAGTCCCAGGTGGGGTAATTAGGCCATGTGGTCACCAGGAACGGGGTGAAGCCACAACAATCCAAAGAAGAGGCCATCAAAAACTCCCAGAGGCCAACCAACAAAAAGGAATGAAGCAATGTTATATTTGGGCAGAGAGTCATCGTCCGTTCTGACCATAAGCCGTTGAAGTGGCTTCTGAGGGAAGGACACCGAGAGCCCAATGGAAGACTAGAGCGTTCGGTTATGACATTGCAAGACTGCGACGTTCTCATCGAGTACGTGAAAGGCAAACTCAACAGAGTGGCCGATTGGTTGTCCCGCCCGCCTGGAGTGACGAAGGAGTTTGTGAACGCAATATCCGAACAAAGCGATCATTGATCGCAAGGTAATCGGCAAACAACAGTAGAAGGACGTTGAAATAGCGGCAATTCGAGCAGCCATCGAAGAAGGAAAGGCTTTCAGCTGGTCCGTAACCAAGCCCATCCAGCCGTCGAGAGTCAAACTAGTGAGGAACCTGCTGGTTTACATCGATGCGAACGGAAGAGAGGTCATCGTAGTTCCTAAAAAGTTGAGAGAGCAGCTCATTTGGAAAGCCCACACTGACGTCAAGAGCATTCATCCGGGAGCTGCCGGGACTACAGAAATCCTACGGGACCTTTATTTTGACCAGGTATGGTTCAACAGGTACGGCAGGTAGTCCAAACGTGTGACACGTGCGCACGGAACAAACAGACGCGGAAAGTGACTGTGGAAACAATGCCTTGTGTGCGAGGCCACAGTCCTTGGGAACTTCTGCACGTGGACTTAGTTGGTCCCCTTCCTCCGACCGGGGAAGGTAGCCATTATATCCTCACGTGTGTAGATAGTTTCAGAAAATTCACCATACTGGCAGCAATAAAGGACAAGACGGCCCGGGAGGTGGCGGACAAGTTCCATCGTTTGATACTGTGCAAACTGGGCGCCCCTTCAGCAGTAGTATCCGACCAAGGCAAGGAGTTCTGGAACTCTACCTTGCAGGAGCTCTTCAGGGTTTGGGAAGTACGACACCAACGACCGCGCATATCACCCCAAAGCAACGGGAAGATCGAGCGTCTGAATAAAGAGTTATGCATCAAACTCCGCATACTTTGTGAAGAAACTGGACGGGACTGGGATAAAATCCTCGACACCGTGGAATTGTCCTTGAACATCCGAGTGCACCGAGCCACGGGACATTCTCCATTCTTCTTGATGTAGTGGCGAACCCCCAACGTACCTTCAAAGCTATTTCGCATGCCACAGGAGGCATGCGTGAGCCCGTACAACCCAGAGGAATACGCCGAAGACCGAAAGAGGAGTCTGAGCGAAATATATCGCCGAGTGGAAGAGTTCATGCGGAGATACGAGAAAGCTAACGGAATCAAGGAATTGAAGCCGTTCAATGAGAAGGCGCCCCATGGCTTGGTGTACATTGATTACCCCCGACCGGGTAGAGGCAAGTTGGAGCCCCGGTACGAGGGTCCATACATCATCATCGAACAGAAAACTCCAGTCACTTATCTCCTACGTCACATGATCACTGGACATCAGATAGTGATCCATCGAGACCGCATCCGCCGCAGCATCGAGGCCCCATGGGACGTCGAGCGACAAGGCGGGGCTGGCGGCGCAGGGGATGAGATGGGGGAAGGGCCACCGCCCCTCCTCTCGGGAGCTTCACCCTCGACACCGGAGAAACATCAACAAGGGGAAGTGAACCGGAAGGCGCCTCCCGCCCCCTGGCAGGACCGAGCGGCGGAACGAGGACCGCCGGGCGCTTCCGAACTACTTCCTCACGGAGAGCTTCGCCCAGGACAGGGAGAAACATCGACTAGGGGAGGTGAACCGGAGGGCGCTTCTTGCCCACTGGCAGGACCGAGTGGCGGAATGGGATCCGCCGGGCGCCTCCGAGCTACTTCCTCCCCGAGAGCTTCGCCCAGGGAACGGAGGAACATCGACCAGTGGAGGTGAACCGGAGTGCACCTCCTGCCCCCAGGCAGGACCGAGTGGCGAGCAGGAGCCGCCAGGTGCTTCCGAACTACCTCCTCGCGGGGACCTTATGGGAATAGGGTCCCCCGGAGAAAGCAGACAGGCTGCTTTCCCAGGGCCACCGTTTGAGCGTCAGTATGCTTTTAGGCCCCGACCTCGAGTACACTACGAGGAACCCGAGGATGACTAAAATTAAGTGTGTCAGTGTTGGTGTCCCAATAAAGGGGACAAATAAAATCTATCAGTGATAGTGTCCCAATCAAGGGGACAAGTAAATGGAAAGTTTTTGTGAGTAAAGTGATAATACCCGACCCTAGTTAAGAAAGTTTGCATCGGAGTGCAAAATTAAAGGAGGGGAGGGATGTCGTAACCATGAAGTTGCAGGCAGAGATCTTTTATAAAATAAGTGAAGGAATGTTATTTTTAAGATTTCGTGGTGTACATCTCTGAACGCAGTGTGGTTTGGTTTTTAAACCCTCATGAACGAATAAATCCGAAGTGTTTCAGATTGTTTAAAGTTGTTCTATCTTAGTTCGGATTATCAGAGAAGTAATAAAGCCAAACCACGTGGGGACAGAGGTTTATCACCGAGACCCGACCCCAGCGAGAAGGGTAATCCAACGGATTTGGATGTACGTGCAAATGCGGGGTTTCCTCTTTCGCTGGGTCGAAGATTTTAATATCTCTTTTGCATGATGGTGTGACTTTTGTAAGACAGATTCGAAGACGCTGACAAAGTTGAACCACGAGGGGGTCATAAACTTAGGGCTTCGAATCTGTTAACGGTATTTAAATGTATTTCTTGGGAAGAAGGAGGGGTTTATACTCGGAAATCAGGTCCCGCTCCAATCAGGGGGCCCAGGATCCTGGGAAACGTAGTAAAGACGCCTTCTTTCCCTCTTGTATGGGTAATAGCCTTCTGGGGGGACGATCTTAGGAAAAACAAAGGGTTTGATAGGCTTTCAGAACATTGGAAGGCGGGGTCCTTCAAAATTGTAAAGTAAATTCGAAAATTGAAAAGTTAGTTGTAGTCGTTCCTCCTTGAAGTTAACTGTGGCTAAACAAACCCCCTGTAGACTTGTGGTGTAAGAAAAATTCAAAACCGAAAGTATAAATTGTCACTAAATTAAAAATTACGAACTTATAGTTCATGAAATTCGTTTACGCGGAAATTTGAGCATAATCATTTAATTGTTAGCGACCTTAACCGAGAACTTGATTGTATCTTAATTTAGGTTAACCAACGGACCAAGAGTTTTGTGAACTTTCCATTAATTTAATTTGGTTCCACTTAAATAAGAAATAGGGTACGTCTGGGCCCTAATTTCCTGAATCCGTCAATTTGGGTTCGGAAGTAAGTCCCGTTATTTGATAGATTGTAGTTTTGAAAGTTTTGGGTGGGCCGTAAATCTACGGTCCGTACGCAGCACAAGTGGGAGTGATTTTTTCTCCTGCCCGTAGTAAGTAAACTAATTCTTTGAATATCTGGGTCGAATTGCGACCACTTCATTTCTTGTTATTTATTTTTGTTGCACTAAAATATAAAACCCTTCGATCTATAAATTATTTCATTCAGATAACTGTTAATCTTTGCTTTAGATTTATCATTGTTGATCAATTTATCGATTTAAATTCATCTAACGGTGAACTTTGTCTTTGACGTTAAGATTATTGTATTGACTGAAATTTTATATATGTAATTCAGAATAAACTATTAAATGCATGTACTGTGTCGAGTAACATTTAATAAAATTTATAAGAGGGCGTGTGTTGTTTTAAATACCTTGTGATAGACCCCTCTTGTTAGCTGGGAAAAATTAACGTTCAAAGTAGGCTTGTGGAAAGCCGAAGGAACCTAGCCTATCAATTTAAAGGGCCATCCGTCTTGGGTAGGCCGAATACTCCTGGACGAAAATAAGAGATAAAATCACCGGGTACGCCCAACTTAAACGGTGCCCGTGAAGTGAATTAAAGTCAGAGAATGGGTGTTCAGTACCATAAATAAATATACGAGTTGGGCACGTACATCAATATACTCCCATTCAAGGCCATTAAGCGTCAGTCGTGTGCGGTGCAGTAAATGTTGAGATTAACAGCTTCAAATCTATTTTCCCGTTCAATTGCAGCAAAAACAACCAAAAATGTTTAACTATTTTTTATTGTAAAAGTGCTGTTATAAAATATATATGAATATAAATATATGGCCTTTTAGGCCAGTGCCAGTGATGCTTCTCATTTTTGTGCTCCGTCTTACTATCAAATTAACAGGGTTTAAAGTTAGTGAACCGGTATGTTACCTTAGCCCTGTTCAAAAATCAACTTTTTCTTATTTTCATAGGTTTCTGTACTTTTTCCCATGCTTTTTGACCTGAAAAGGCCGAAAATCACAACCATTTTGACCTAGGTTGTTGGGAAGCATTGCCGCATGGAGCTTTAAGTTTTCTGCCTTGAAATCGGCCAAAAGCACCAGTTCCGGGGTCCCTTGAATCATGTTTTGCACTATAACTTTTTATCTAAACAAGATAGAGCAACAAAATAGGCACCAAATTAAATTGTTTTTAATCCTCTTTCTAACTTATACAATTATGATAGTCTTGGAACAAGAAATGGCACATTGGTACATACAAAGATTTCAGAAATATCACAAAATTCGTTTTCTCACACTCAAGGCAGACAAGGCGCCTTATTCATGACACAAATTTGAGATTAACATTTTGTCACAAGTCTAATCGATCAAGAAGTGAAAGCATTACATGATGATTAATTTCATAATGACATTTACACAGTCAGTTGTTGAGAGTTTGTTTCTTGAAGCTGTCAAAGCGGCGTCTGTTGAACTCCACAGCTTGAAGGAGATAGTCCCTTTGCTTGGCATCTGTTGTTATGACATTTGCAAAGTCGCTCATCATCTTGACACCACGTTCAGCAATGTCATTCACCGCTTTCAGATTCTTAACATAGTCCAACGCTTTTCTGTAGTCCTCATTCTGTGGCCAAGACGTGACAGGTTCCAGAAGCCACTCGGATCCAATGTTCAGTGTGTCCAGCAGGAAATGTGATTCTGGGCCAATGAGATCAACCAGGGTGGTCTTAGCTGTGACTCTCTGGAATAGAGGCTTTCCTGTTCTGAAGCTGTCTGGCTTCTCAGTGGCATGTAACTGGGCAGCAATGTCGTGCTTCAATGTGTCACTCAATCTACTGCTGAACAGGGCAAATGGCACGACTTCCTGCGTCAGGTACCATTTGTGGTTTTCCATCTTATTAAGTACTGCATCAGCAAAATCTGGGTCAGTTTTCTTGTACTTCAACATGTCCTGGATTAGACTTAGATCATTCACGGGAGCATCTGCAGCAGACATTGACATCATCCATACAGGAGTGTAGAACAGCGCAAGGAAGGTGTTGAGTCTTTCCAGCTTTGATACAGTGTCTTCGTCGTACTCAAGTTGATCTGCAAACATCAGCATTTTCATGGAGTACAGGTTTCTGGCCATTTCCCTGTAGTCGGCTCTTGGAAGCCTTTCTGCTGTTAGAATGTCTTGGAGTATTTCTTCACTGTTCTTCTTCTTTTCCTTCAGCCATTTGCTGTTGATAGCCAGCATCTTTGGGTTTTCCTTGGACAAGTCCGTCCAAACATCCTTCAGATGCTCAAACCAGGGATTATCTGGCCCCTTCACCTTCCCAAACAGCTTCTCCCAAACTGCTCCTACTAGGATTTCCAGGATGTGATGTCGACAGGCCAGATAAAACACCTTTTTGTTCAGCATTTTCTGTAGCAGTTTGGCAGCTCCTCTGTGAACTCCACTGTTACTGGATGTAGTGTCAAAAACAAGGGCAGTAACATTATCCGTAAGTTCCCATGTCTCCAGTAAATCCATTGAAGCCTCAGCCTGAGCTGTGCCAGAAGAATTGTCGATGACAGGTACTCCCAATAACTTTCCTTCAGTGTATGAAGGTGGACCAGACACTAGCACAGCTAAAGTCTCTGAGGTACTTCCAGGTTCACTGCCCAAGACATCTTTGAGCAACTTTCCATCCCAGTGTAAGGCAGCGTACTGTGGGGGGTTTTCACAAAACTTGGACATGTGACTCTGGCTGATATTATACCTGGACAGCATTCTGTTGCGACGTGTTGTTGAGGTTGAGATGACGAAGTTATCCAGATCAGCCCCTCCAGCTTTCAAGGTGGCAGAAACCATGGCAGTAACTTGATTGTCTGATAAACCAAGACGATCAGCTGTATTACAGATGACATCACATTCCATGACCTTCCTTGGAAACGTCAAAGTCACACTAGTCACAGTGTCTTGATGGTGAGAACATCCAGGACAAGGCTGATGGTAATCCATGTCCTCTGTGTTAGCGTCGTTGTCAGTTGAGTCACCCCAGGTAATGTCATCCACATGAACAACTGCCTCTTGTTCTGCTGCAGCTGTAAAATAGTACAACATGTTAAGACAGTAATTGTTAAGTACATGCTAAATATCGCAATGGAGTAAAACTTAAAACTTTTTGTGACGTTCAAAGTAATTAGTTTTACCTTGTTCTTGTCTATGCTGCAGTCTTTCATTCCTCGCTGCTTGCTGCAGGGATCTTGTCTCAAAAATCTTGTCATGACCAGACATATGACCTTTCCTCTCAGTCTTTTGGTCTTCGTAGAACCTGATATCCTCATCTTTCTTCTCTCTGGATAACAGTCTGTTGTTCTGTATTTCCTGGATTGCATCTGGAGCTCCTATATCGAACAGGCTGTCTAATTCCAGCACAAATGCTCCTCTTTTTCCTCCAGGGTTACTTGCTCTTCCTTTGCTTTTCACCAGAGCACGATGTTTCTCATGTAGTTTCATGAAGAGCTTCATTGCGTTGTACTTGGTCATTGTCTTGATCCTAGCCATCTGCCAGAATGGGATGATAGATTCAACTGTTTCATATGTAAGGTCTTGAACCATGGGCCTCCCTGCATTTTCCGGTAAATTCTGAAGATTAAGGAAATACTGGAACGCCTGTCTGTTGGTGGGAAGCTGGGAACCACTGAAGGGTATCCAACCAGGAAAGTTTCAGTGAGAGATCTGGTACATGGCCCAGTTGACACCTGCCTGTGGACAGTACGTGGAGGTTCTGAGATATCAACTGTGCGCCCATGGAGCTCCCTCAGCTCCTTGCTTAATGCCATTGTGAAGTTGTAACTTGTAGATGGTTTTCTAGATTCTGATTGAGTTTCTGTTGTTTCCTGAAAAATGATAGATAATTATTATTATTATTATTATTAATTATTATTTATTTATTATTATTATTATTTATTATTATTATTATTTATTAATTTTATGCTCTTTCATTTGATACCTAATTTGTTGCTCTATCTTGTTTAGATCAAAAGTTAAAGTGCAAAACATAATTCAAGGGACCCCGGAATTAGCGCTTTGGCCGATTTCAAGGCAGAAAATTTAAAGCTCCATGCGGCAATGCTTCCCAACATCCTAGGTCAAAATAGTTGTGATGTTTGGCTTTTTCAGGTCAAAAAGCATGGGAAAATGTACAGAAACCTATGAAAATAAGAAAAAGTTGATTTTTGAACAGGTCTAATGTTACGTATACAATAAAATTTGTAAACGTGCCAAGATTACCCAGTTACAATCTTATTAGATGGTCCACAATACTTAATTAATAAGAATACATATAATATATCCTCAAAATTTTCTAACGACATCCGGCACTACCTTCTTGGACCTATGAGGAGGGAGGTAAACAGTGACCTTGAAATAGTGGGCATACGAACGAATGAACGAACTAAACGAATGAACGAGTGAATTTTAACTCCAAAAACGGTTCAAAATATTTTCAAAAGGCCAGGGAAAGGCTCTGAAATCTTAAATGAAAGACCAAGCAAATAAATAGGTTTTATTACTTTAGATATATTTACAAACTTACACGCTTACATGTTTTAAAGGGATAAGGAGTGGGCACTCCTTTTAGCATCCCCATCTCGTTCCCCTCTCCCGCCCTACCCCCATCATATACACTGCGAATTTTCCGTTTAATAGTAAAAGTTTTGACGGTGATCGCGCGAAATGTATGTTTCATTACGGTATAATCGTACAGTGGCTCCGCGTGTATACTTTTTGTGTCATAGAAATAGTTACATAATTAATGTGAAAAGATGCCTGAACATCAGTAGTATAGCCGCAAAAGGGGAGAGTGCAAGAATGTTGCAGGTTATTATGTAATGTTGCAAAGGGGGTGGGGTTGTTGCAAAGGGGGTGGGGTTGTTGCAAAGGGGGTGGGGGTTGCAAAAAAAGAAAAAAAAAGAAAAAAAGAAAAAAGAAAGAAAAAAAGAGTACTGGCCTTTGTTGCCAACCTAGGTTGCAAGGGGCATGCAACTTGGGGGCCTCCCCCAAGCTATTCCCCCCAAAGGACCAGAGAGAAAGGAGGAGAGAAAGGAGGAGAGGTGTTCACCTGGCAGGAGCCAAGTGCACATTAAGACTTCAGCCGAGTAGGCGTTGTTTTATAGGCTCCTAATCAGCCAGAATCAGCCAGTTGGCTGAATCAGCCAGTTGACTGAGCCAAGGGGGGAGGGGTACACCTGAAGGAGAGAGAGACGCCTGAAGGAGAGAGAGACACCTGTAGGAGAGAGAGACACCTGTAGGAGAGAGAGAGAGACGCCTGTAGGAGAGAGAGAGAGAGCTGAAGGAGAGAGAGACGCCTGAAGGAGAGAGAGACACCTGAAGGAGAGAGAGAGGAGTTCTCCCCCAAGTTATTTTCGTTTTCCTAACCTAAGAGGCCACTAAGGGGTTTTACCAAAGGGCCTGAAAGAGAAGGACCAGAGGTCCTTGCTCGGCTGGGAGCCGAGCTGGAATGAGTCTTTCACCAACTTCGCGGTCTTTTATAAGCCTCTATTCTGGCTGAATTGCCAGATAGCGCAATGTGTTCAGTTGCTGAGTTGTCAGATCGCACCATGTATGCAGATGCTGAGTTGCCACATCAAGCCATGTAATCAGGTGCTGATGTGCCAGATCGCACCATCAGATAGCGCCATGTATTCCAGAAATATTAATCATCCATTGTGTAACACAATATGATGGTAGTTATTCCAATTAAATTCTGTTTATTAAATAAATACACACTCAATCTTTATTAATTGCATACCTTTCCAGTTTTTTTTGCAATGATCGGATTGCTCTTGCTAGATATATATTATTATATATATATATATATATATATATATATATATATACACACAAACTTAGAATGGTCCCCTGAGAAATTTATATGTTAAACACTTTGCGAGAGACCCGTTGCCCACGTCGGGCTAGCATCATGAAAAAGAAAAACTATGGTATTTGTCATTTACCATTACTTATTCGGACTATAGTGGATTTAATTTTCCCAGAAGAGTTCCTTGTTCCATGCACGGTCTGTGTTTAACATAATATATATATATATATACATTCTTTTAAACATCTTATGTTATATAATATATATATATATATATATATATATATATAATTTATTTTTCATATTATAACATTTAGTTTAACGTTTAGAAGCAAATTTAACATTAACTTGAACTTCATTGAACTTAAACTTTTCGAAACAAATAACATAGTTAACCACACATAATTCGAAAACTTCATAATAGAAAAAACTAATTTTATGGTTAACTAGTTTATTTCGTTTACTATAATTATATATATACAGTCTTTTAAACAGCTTATGATACATATATAATATATATATATATATATATATATATATATATATATATATATATAGTGTTTCACTATAGATGTATAGATGTATATAGGGTTTTACAATAGATGTATATAGTGTTTAACGATTAGAATCAAATATAACATTAACTTGAACTTCGTTAAACTTAGTTAAACTTATCGAATGTTCTGAAAAGCACGGCTTATAATTTCCTTCCCCATATCCGTACAAAAATAGCACTTCAAGACATTATTGTATAGAAATAAGGTAACACAAGCAGCAACTCATAATGAGAGACCTTCCCCCCAATCCCTGATAAGTATCCCTTCACTTCAATCCACTTTTTACCATTATTATGGTGAGTTGTCTCCAACTAAAAGATTTCGTTGTGAACAGCAACTCATAATGAGAGACCTTCCCCCAATCCTGATAAGTCTCCCTTCACTTCAAATGAAGAGAAATTATGAAACTCACGCTTGTCTGTGCACAAAGCATATAAAAAACCATAATATATTTATATAGTTAATCAATCGAGCCCATCTATATATAGATGTTTATAGTGTTTTACAATAGATGTATATAGATAGTGTTTAACGATTAGGTCCATCAAATAAAGCATTTCAACAATGATTTCACTGTTTCAGAAAGATTTACGTATGACTTAAAAATATATTATTGATATGCCTAACTTAAGATCAGGATGCTTTTATAGTTTACAGCATCTTTTAAAAGTTTAACTCCCAAGTTATAAAGTAATTATCAACCGGATTGATTAAAAGTAAAAGCAACTTTCAATATATTTTAGTAATATGCAGAATTAACAAAGTTACCCAATAAATAATTCGCTAAACAGAAAATGAATTTTTATAAGGGATACCCAACTAATTATGACGCATATTAAATAAAAAAATAATAACAAACGTAAATAAAGCGTATATTAAAAAAAAATTTCGTTTTATTCTTTCCTTCTTATTGATAACTTATTTAAACTATTCTCTGTATATGTGCTTATTTAATCACAATGATTTAAGTTTAAAAGTAAAAACTGTTTTCTGTGAAAACATATGATGATGATTATTTTATTCTGTTCTTCGGAAGAGCTTCAATTCGGTTGCCAGATACCACTTTTTACCATTATTATGGTGAGTTGTCTCCAACTAAAAGATTTCGTTGTGAACAGCAACTCAAAATGAGAGACCTTCCCCCCAATCCCTGATAAGTCTCCCTTCACTTCAATCCACTTTTTACCATTATTATGGTGAGTTGTCTCCAACTAAAAGATTTCGTTGCGACTCAATTTTCATTATAAACATTCGAATATCAGTGGGGAAAAACGAACGGAAATGAAAATTTATGAAACAATTCGACGATCGTCATTCCCCAAACCCGTATATATATATATATATAATATGCGAAATATGCGAAAAAAATTGAAACAATATGAAAATTTACGAAACAATTCAATTAAAAGTTGAAATTAACCAAAACACATTTCGCTAGAGGAAAGGAATTCCGAGAATCTGCCCAACTCGAATGACATAATGACCTTTCTCCTAGACAGCTTGAACAAAACCTCTCTCGACTCCATTTCTTAGATATGCCCACAATTATATATATATATATATATATATATATATATAGAGAGAGAGAGAGAGAGAGAGAGTTTTGTTCAAATAGCGGGATATGCTTGTATCTTTTGCCATTGTGTTCGAGCACAATTGTTCGAAAAACAGTTGTTCGAATTATTCGACGTTATATTGAATTGGAAAGGTTTTCACCCCACCTTAGACCCACAGTTTAACATTAGAAAATTCTGAAACCTGACTCAGTGCCAAAAGTTTTATAAGAAACACCAAATAATTGTCCCCTAGCGCAATTGGAAAGGTTTTCACCCCATCTTAGACCCACAGTTTAACGTTGAAACCGAATGTTCTTTTAAAATATAATTAGGATATATTTCTTTATACCCTCTCGACTACATTAGTGACTAATGATGCGGGAAAAACTGAGTAAATATTTTCTCGAAAACTATGGGTGATAGGAAAATTCTGAAACCATATTTGGAATCAGTATCAAAAGTTCTATACGAATCATCAAATAATTTTCAAAGGAGAATACGAGCATTAAATCTATTGGTGAAAATATATATATGTTACTCGTCCGGTCCCGTTATAGCGGATTGGTACACGTCATAGCTCCACCCAGCTACATCGGCAGCCAATCACTACGAACATCTGGTCTTTTGGGGCGGAGCTTGGCGATTGTGCCTATAAAAGGGGATATTTTTCAGTTTGGAGTAACAGTAGCTATTTTCGCGTCAGTGAATAATCATTCCCTCCACCATGGACCTGTACGTCTCCCCAGACTTGTATGAAGAGAGTGATACTGCAGCATTAACGACAATTAGCCTTTTTAATGCGGTTGACCGTGATGAATTATTTACAACGCAAACCGTAGAAGACATGTGCAGTGACGCTCCTTACAATCCGACGCAAGGGACTACCATAGAAATGTAAGTGTCTATAATTAGAATTTATATATATATATGGATGGGGTGTAGTATCTCGTCAAATAGATACTCGCCAAAAATGTCAATCAATGTTATTTTGTTACCCCATTATGCTAAAATCGAAATTTTATGGCATTCAATGTTATTCCTCGAACCAAAGATATCTTCACATAATGGGGATCTGTCTGTATACTCTGTATATGTTTTAAAAGCATTATTCCTTTAAGGTCCGATGAGGATTTGACACGTGTTATACAATCTTTTGAAGAATCTCGGAATACGGGGGATATACTGAACAGTCAACAATGTCACACATCCTCCACCATGGACCTGTACGTCTCCCCGGAATTGTATGAAGAACGTGATACTGCAGCATTAACCGCAATTAGTCTTTTCAATGCGATTGACCGTGGCGAATTATTTCCAACGCAAACCGTTGAAGATATTTGCAGTGACGCTCCTTACAACCCGACGCAGGGGGCTACCATAGAAATGTAAGTGTCTATAATTCGTTTTTATATATGGAGAGTTGTAGTATCTCGTCAAATAGATATTCGCCAAAAATGTCAATCATTGTTATTTCGTTATCCCCATTATGCTAAAATCGAAATTTTTATGGCATTCAATGTTATTCCTCGAACCAAAGATATCTTCACATAATGGGGATCTGTCTGTATACTCTGTATATGTTTTAAAAGCATTATTCCTTTAAGGTCCGATGAGGATTTAACACGTGTTATACAATCTTTTGAAGAATCTCGGAATAGGGAGGATGTACTGATCAGTCAACAATGTCACACCGAAATAATGTAAGTGTTTTTCGATCTTTTTGGGATAAGAAGACACCATATATTTTCATAAATTTATTAAATGAAAGAAATCAGTAAAATAAACAACCACAGAATATATAGTTACAAATATACGAACAAAAACATTATAATATACAACGAGTACGTACAATTGGAAAACGGTTTTTTATCTGTCTGCATACCATTTCATCGTTTCGGCGAGTGTGACACGGGTCAAATAAATTTAAAAAATTTATAAATTCTTTATCATTTGACATATGCATGAGAAATGAGACGCAGTACATTCCGCAAACATTAGTAAAATATCCTTGCATGCGAAATGGGGTCCACACAACTTCGGGAATATGTAACTGAGCGAGAAATTTTACAATAATAGGGTCACTCCAGGGTTGAGTACCGAGTGAATCAAAATAGTACAGGCGCTGTCTATTTTTAAAATAGACAGCGATCCAGTGAATCCCTTCATTACCGATGATGTCTGTGTTCACAATAAGACTACCGCATTCTCGCGTACTTGGCAAACTCAATGTTTCATTCTTCGCAAACACGCCGATAAATTTGGAGCGTGTGACTCGCTCCATTACTTTCTGAAGTGTATTAGCATCCATTTTAAAAGTCAGTGATAACGCTTCTAAATCTATCTACTTCTATTAGGGCTTGCGATTCGAGATATACTAGTACACTAATAGGAGCGTCTATAGGCTTGGCGAATTCCAGCCGCACTGAGATGTTTCCGCTCTGCTGTGGGGTTAAATGGGTATTTACGCTAGCAGATAAGTCAGGTGTAATGTCAAACGGGTAAAGGTTAAATTGATCAATGAATTCTTCCTGCGTTACCCCATTACCAAGCTCATCACAATCACCTGCAATATGGGTCAGATTACTATAGGCTCTGGCACAAAGAGGTAACACAGCGTCTGATGAATAGTCCGTACCCATTGTTCCACCCAAAGCAGTGCCATTAACGTATAGAGTTATATTTTTAAGTCCGAAATTCTCGAATTTAAAGGCACTCTTTTTATATTTTCCATTCACCGAAGCGTGGTCCTGCATGCCGATTAATATCCTTTTAGGAAGATTTCCCAGGGCAATGTTTTCTATCTGCTTCGATGCCAACCCTGCAGGAACCGTATATAGTTTGATCTGCACTCTGTTAATAGGATATTTCACTGTAGCGTTTAGTAAATTTTTCTCAATTTCTAGTTGTTTTGGTGAACTTAATTTCACTCGCCGTACGCGGAGGTATGTGTCCATAATGTGAACCACAACGGGCTTTGCACCCTCTTCTTGATTCGCATCCAGATTTAAGCAGATCTCAGGACTCGTGCGGGTGAGCTTTATTTTCATATCCACCCGTTCACAAGCAACTTCTCCTGGAAAGTGAAATCTGTGTGCAACCGTCCAAAACACTCGTATATTTTCTTTTTAGAATTTTTAAATTTGTCCTTTATACTATTTTCATCTTTAGTTTGATAATATCCCTCCGCACTTAAAAAGGTAGCCTTCGCTTCTTTGGAAAAGTTGAGGACATTTTCCAGATAGGCTCGTAGATGATAGTACCCCGTGCCTGCCGATATGTTGGTCTGATTTAAATATACGTCACACTGGTTGAATATGGCGTGCAGAAAGTTTGTTTCAGGGTATACAGCATATTTGTCATCGCAGACCGTTCCATCAGAATGGGCTATACGTAGCTTAGCGTACATGTGCACACAGCTTGGATCAAAAAAGTAAGGACCTGAGCTGGGTATCACGAATTCTATAGGTGCACTCGGGGAACTAATTGTGTTTAAAGGGTTAATTGTAATAAAGTCACTGTGCTCAATAGAAACTTGGGTTGGCGGGAGCTCAAAAAGGGACAGCTCCGATTTACAGCATTGTGAACTACATGGGTAGATAAAGCGTGCCATGGCGAAATAGTAAGTCCTCTCTCGACAAGTGGTAAACAAACTATGATTCATGAGATCAATATCCTTAGCTTATATCAGTCAAAAAAGTTGTCAACCATAGGTTTCATTCGCTTACAGCATTTCTTTTTTGATAGCCTTTTACGTTTAATACCACGTGACCCCTTCTTCTTCCGGGGAGCCCTCTTCTTCTTCCCGCCACCACGCATTTTTCTCTTTGCATCTTTGATGATTTCGTCCCGTGTACGCTTTAAATGTTTTTTTAGAGCCTCTTTAGGTTTAGCCCCGGCCAATATGTCTTCTGCAGTGTTAAGGCCTGATTGTAGCGCTTTCCTTCCAAGGTATCTGGCACCCCTCTTCAGCAAAGGAACAGCCGTACGTAGTATGGATGAAAAACTGGATCCAAGTCCACTACCGCGCTGGTATCGCATCCCTCGATAGACGGTGAAAGGCTTTCTATCCATTATAACTCAGTGCGTCGAAAGTGTAGCTTCACTGTTAAGCTCCCGTTACCGAATGGGAAGTTTTCACCCTCAATCGTTCTTATATATATTGTGATATTGGTTATTAAATTAGTTGCGACATTCACATAATGGGGTCTGTCATATGTAATACTCAAACTCCTTCCTCTATGGTTGGGGATGTGAGCAATGCGCAGCAGGCGTGCCTGGGTATCCCCAACAAACTGGTGCTCCACTATATTACTGTAAATATAGCACATGTCTGGGACCTTTCAGCCAATTTCTCCATCTTCAATTGATACATTAATCTGGACAAGTTATACTGTGTCTCGTGAAATGTGTCTCTTTGGAAGGCTGCGCTATATCGGCCGTTGGTTAGAATTTTGAACTTTCTATGTTCTTTAAGACGTCTGTTAGTCTTTGATTTTAGGATTAGTGTATGGTCAGGGTTGTTTACGATTTCATATACTAAATCATTCGTAAGGTTTGAGTTTCTTAAACTTACGTTTAAGCCTCTCACAACATCCTCGGCCGAACCATATTGACCCGGCCATAGTCTTACTTCTGTACTGTAATACCGTGCAATCTTAGTCCGAGCGATGCGCATAGTTTCATCCATAGCTACCCTAGCTTTTTCACACTCGTCAATGTCTCTAAGAATCGTAAAAACGGTTTCTTTATGTTCAATATTTAAAAAGACGGTGTCCAGCTGAATTTCGCATATCCCCACCTCATACGAATCACGACCCAATTCAATGTGCCCATGGAGTTCTGTTACAAAGTTGGCTAGTGTGTTGTTAGGGTGTACAGACAGGGACGAGGAGGACGGGAGTGTGACGTAGAAATGGTTAGGAGCCATGTTGCATACTATTTAAGCTTCATTCTTGCATCAGCTTTTATATAGGTGTTGAAGCTTTCTGGGTACCCTAGCCATTTCACCAGGTACAATTTGCTCCTTCCTGAACCTTTGCTTCCTAAAATTTTCTCAATTTTAAACACATTTTTTTCTAATTTAAACGCAACTTTCTGCAATTCCTCGCGGTAAAAGCCTCCTGAGATTTCTTCCCCATTCAAATCTTCAATGTAATACATCATTATCTCACCTTTAGGTCTCACAGCCCTAACTTTAAAAATCTCGCGTGTCCATCCTTGCTCAAAACCCTTTGCGAATTTATTCCCCGAACGCGACAGCCTTACATAATCATTGATTTTGAAGCGCGCAGAGTGTGGTGGTGGTGGTGATCCATCTCTTCTCGGGAGCGTACCTCTTTCTAAAACTTCGTTAGGTGTTGCCCCAATCGTGCGATGGTGTGAGCGGTTGTAGGATGATGCCAATGATTCCAGAATGTCTAGAAATCTGTATGTGTTTTTATGTGTAAAATAACGGTGCATGCGTTCCTTTATGGTGCGCTGAACTCTTTCAGCTAAAGAAGCCTTATGTATAGAATTGGTTGTGTAATAGCTGATATTAAACTCTGTCAACATGTTCTGAAAAGCACGGCCTATAAATTCCTTCCCCATATCCGTACAAAAATAGCCAGGAACCCTGTTTTCTTTTAACATTAGCGTTTTGGTGGCTTTAGCAACTGTTTCAGGTGATTTATTTTTCAGAGGAACTAGCCACAGATATCTAGAGAATACGTCTATTATGAATAGAATGTAGCGGTAACCATCGTTATACACAGAATATCTTTGCATGTCTGTTAAATCTGTTTGCCAAATAGAATCAATCGAGGAAGCCGTTGTCTTGGCTGTTTTAAACCTTTTCCTCACAGGCTTATGAAGCGTATAAGCGTCCTGCTTCCTCAAAAATCTTTCAACATCTTTTTCCTACTCCGTAAACACTTCTGTACAGTCTATCTACGCCGCCGTAAGAGGATGGGTAGATATGTCATAATAGCGTTTAGTTAAT
This sequence comes from Bathynomus jamesi, assembly GCA_023014485.1. Lineage (NCBI taxonomy): Eukaryota > Metazoa > Arthropoda > Malacostraca > Isopoda > Cirolanidae > Bathynomus > Bathynomus jamesi. The sequence goes on along the minus strand of JAJOZX010000110.1, from coordinate 205,652 downwards.
ACGTTAGCCATTTGCGTATTTTAGAGGCACGAGGGTAGGGTTGATTTAACCTCTTCTTGCTCCTCTTCAAAGGTGTTACCGCCGGGGGTGACGGCGCCTTCAATTGTGTCACAGGCGTTGCATGTTCCAAGTCTTTTAACCTGTTCAGATTTCCTATCAACGTTTTAGGGACATTTATTTGTTGTAGTCTTGCTTTAATATGCTTCCATCCTCATGGTGATGGCCTATCCCACTTTCTCACCAGATCATGGACAATGTCTACGATATTCGATCCCTGTACCTTTGATCCTTCCACAATGATCTCCCCTGTATCGGTCCATTGTATGGCGGGATCCTCATTCAATAGATTATAAAGACTTAAGCCTTTACTCCTCAATGTAAGTGGGAGGGTATTTTTTAATACATGTTCGATATGTTGTGTGGCTAATCTTTTTGGTTGGTCAGCTGTGTCGTCGGGCACAGATCCTATGTCGCCATCGTCCCCCGTGCTGTGCCTAATAACCACAGGAATCTCTGTAGGGCTCTTATAATTTTCGTACTCGTGAAGAAATTTCTGCAGAGCTTCTTGGTATAAGATTCTTTTCTCATCAGGTGTTTTTTCACTGTTTAATAGGGCTAACAATTCGCTTTCCATTCTTTTAAGTCTGCTTTTACGGGGATCTAGATACGTGTCTGGATTCCTTTGCAGTGAGGCGTACACCTCGTGGGGAATCACTACCACTTTCTTCATTATATTAATCTAGTCAGTAAAGGACCCAAAACTGAAAAAAAGATGGGGAGAAATGACCCTCCTGTTTGTACAATAATTCGTTTTTTCTTCGCTACAGTTTGGCTTTTACGAGCGAGTGCACGTATTATGTTCTTGTAGCGGCGTAGGCGAGCCTTCTGATGGGTTTTCATTGATACATTGCAATTTATAACGTTAAGACAGATTTCACAGATGCATTTTAAAAAGTCGGCATCGATGTTTTTAATAAACATCTGCTGCATTGCCCGGGGCAGTCGATGATAGATTTTTATTAATTCACGGTATTTCTTTAGTCTCTTTGTCATTCTGGAATATACACCGTTTCAGGCTCGTTTGGAAATATACTCGTTCGCAGAAGCACTCTAAACGTGTTTCGCGGATGAAGGTCGCAAAGCAAATATCCGTAACGCGTGCTTGTAGCTTCTTTATAAACTTCCAAAAACTCCTTACGCTGATTCGGGAACATTTGATTGACTAATACCCCAATTTGTGATACATCTCTACGTTGCGCGAATAAGACTAGATATTGCGTATTTAACGACACATCGCGCATGTATCTATTTTGAAAAATAGATTCTGATTGATGAAGAACACGCTTATGTTAAGATGGTGGGAGAATACTGTAAATGTCTCGGCAAACGTTTTATCCATCTCCAACATGAGATCGTCAATTACAATGATTGTATGTTCATTTCCCTTTAACGAATTAACGTCATATACGCCTTTGTGGAACAAAATATCATCTTGGTACTCGTTGAACACCGATTGATACGTCGAATAGCACCATATAACTTTGCACAATTTCGAGAACATTTCCCCCTTCCTTTTCTTTAATGATTTTAAGCATAAACACACTTTTAACCACATCCTGTAGGTCCAGATATAATACATGTTGGATGGGCTCGTGAATCTGAATTTTTCTACAAGAGTCCATTTCTAACACGTCACACCTCCAAGTGGGTCATTTACAAAATATTACAAATTTTGAGTGCTGTTCCTTATATTTCTTCTCCCACAGAACCGTGAATGACGATGAGGTAGAGCAGCCCATCATTACGGATGACCTCGACGACAGTGTAGTTGTGATCTCCTTCCCTGAACCCTCACCAGCGATACCGGTAACACGTCCAAAGCGGGGTATGAAACCCCCCGCGTCAGGTAATAAAGCGACCGAAATACGGCCTGTTGCAGCGGTAATAGATCCCCAACCCTCAACCTCTTACGCACGCAAGCCCCCAGCAGCACCTAATATATCCCCTTATTCATCCGCCGCCCCCCGTTCTGTTAAGTCTACAATAATAGAGCCCAACCATCAACCTCCTACGCAACAGGCCCCCAATCAGCAGCACCTTCCGGTAATATACCCCTAATTCGTCCGCCGCCCCCGCCTTCTGTGAGGAAGATATAACGCTCGAATTGGTGCGCTCCGCAGCCCCCACCCCAGCCTTGACTAGAAATCGGTATAGAGTCAGGGTCGACCCTAGAGTCATGTATTGCAATGGTACTGAGCGCGGACTACGCCGGGTTGTAGAGCGTATTATAGAGTTTGCTCTTCAGAATCGCGACGAGCGTGAAGTCAGGACGAGTCTGTCCTTTGGATTCGGGTCAGATGACGTTGATGTAGACGATTATTGGGTGGTAGTGCCATTTAGACGTTTGGCGGCTGAAGATGTAGAATATATATTAGGACGTATAATGCAAGCCGCCCAAAGTAGTATAGCCTTCAATATGGACAACTTCACGGTAAATATTGACCATGTATACCGTGTTGCGGGTCATAGTGCCATACCGTATACTCTTAACCTCAATTCTCAAGCTATTTATAGATGGCATATAAACGTCGATCGTGGTTGCGGCTTTATAGCAGTACTCTTAGCACGTATGTTTACTGTACAAAATACAGGAACTCAAAAGATTTGGTTGCCTACAGTCGTGGAGCGTGCCCGTAAACTAGCTGTAGACTGTGAACTTGAATTTGACTGTAATATGGGTCCTGAAGAGCTGAGAAGGGTAGAACAGGAAATGAATGTCCGCATAGTTGTGTTTGGGTTGGATGATCGTCGTAGGACTGTGTATGTTTTTAAAAGCTGTGTGAGAGATCGTACAAGGCCCCTACTTATTTTAGGATTGTCAGGGACAACGTATCTCCCCATCCGTAATATAAGGTGGCTTTACGCGAGTTATGACAAAAGTCGAAAATATGGGAGACATCATGATTTGTGTAAGGGGTGCCTCGAGTTTGCGGATGATATAGTGAGACATTGTAAAGAATGTCACATGGTATGTGAGCAGTGTAAAAGCACCAAATGTGAAAGCCGTGTAGTTGAAGCTGAGAAGAGAGACTGTGATGTGTGTAGACGCACATTTTTCAATAATAGCTGTTTTGATTTCCATAAATCAATTGGCACGTGCAGGAAAATGAGAATCTGTGAATGTGGTATGTTTCACACAATGGATAATTGGGGAAAATTTAAGCACAAGTGTGACGTAATTCACTGTCCTACATGTCAAGAGGAATATAAGGCGGATGGAGTAAAGCATGTGTTATATGAAAGATGCTAAGCCTAAAAATAACCCTTGTATAACTGTATACTACGATATAGAAACATATACGAACGCTGAAACCAAAGAGGTAATTCCACATTTACTTGTGAGCCAGACTATCTGTGATGAGTGTATGGATATCGAATGTGACGAGTGCCCCAAATGTGGTAAACGGACAAACGTTTTTAAAGCGAATGTCAGCGATAGTCCTGTGAAACTATTTGTGTCCTATATTGTCAAGTTAGCCGACAAGTTCAAAAAAATGACTGTGTATATTCTCGCCCATAACGGGGCAAAGTTTGACACGCAGTTCCTTTATAAGGAGTTGCTTGAACACGAATCCTCTGAGATATTTACAGGTGATCCATTGAAAAGAGGCAACAAATTAATACAGATGCAGATAAGAGGCAATGTACAATTTAAAGATACTTTATTATTCACACCTTGTAAATTAGCAAAGCTACCCAAGGTGATGGGAGTAGCAGCTGAAGTTTCCAAAGGATACTTCCCTTACACTTTCCTCACCAGCGAGACTTTAAACTACGTAGGCCCACCACCCCCCAAACATTATTTTGACTGTATGGATGAACGTGAAGACTTTGATCGATACTACGACAGTTTAAATGAAAGTAACCCTTATAATATAGCTGATGAATGTGAGCGTTATTGCGTGAATGATGTGCGCGTGCTTAGAGTATGTTTCCAGGCCTTTAGAAGGATGTACATAGCCCGTTTCAAATACGATCCACTGCAAGTCGCAACCACCATCGCATCATTATGTTTTACGGTGTTCAAGAATAACTTCAGGCCGAAAGACACCTTAGCCATTATTCACCGAAACAATCCCCGCAGTTACGGGCACAAGGCTATTTACTGGCTCATACACCTACAGCAACAGACAGGTGTATACATAAAGCACGCCCGCAACACGGGTGAAGTACCCATTAAGATTAATGGACGTGTTTTTTGGGTTGATGGGTTAAGTGAAAACCGTGTCACTGGTGTGAAGACTGTGTACTCCTTTAACGGTTGCTGGTGGCATGGATGCCCCCGTCCTGAGTGCGGAATCACCGGAGATATCCACGGTAGGTCTCCTGCCGACTGTCTTGCATCGACCCGCACCCGCGATCAACTTATAGGATCACAGTTCACTCACAAAGTCTTGTGGGAGCATGAATATGATGCACGGATGGAGACAGATGAGGTGTACCGTGAGGAAATAAAAACGATCAAGCGTTCAATGGTGCTGGATCCTCTCAAATGTGGTGATAGCTTGTTTGGAGGACGTACAAATCCTTTCAGACTATACTTTCCACCTACGGAGGGCGTGAAGCTCCATTACTACGATTTCTGTTCTTTATACCGTACGTGATGAAGAGCAATCCGTACCCCGTGGGCGCTCCTGAGAAACTGGTGGGACCTAGCCTACCCTCCATCAATGAATTTTCAAAAAATTTGAATGATCGTTACTTTGGGCTCTCTTTCGTAGACGTACTCCCCCCACGCAATTTATGGATGCCGATCTTACCTGTCGTTATCGACGACAAGCTCATGTTTCCCCTGTGCGTGAAGTGCGCGGAAGAGGATAACGGCGAATGTAACCATATACCCCACCAGCGTAAGATCAGAAGCGTATATACAAGTCCTGAGTTGGCCCTAGCCGTGCGCCATGGTTATAGAATACTGAAGACACATGAGGTGTGGAGGTTTCAGAAGCTACCCAACCTTTTCACACCATATATAAACACCTTTTTGAAGGATAAGGTTGAGGCATCAGGGTATCCGCGAGGAGTTGATACCGAAGATGAAAAGTCTGCCTATATTCAACGTTAGCGCGACCGCGAAGGTATACAACTTGATCGTGTCCAAATTGTAAAGAATCCTGGCAAGCGCTTTAGTGCAAAGTTGTGTCTAAACAGTCTATGGGGAAAATTTGCGCAGAATACCGGCAGAGGGAGCATTCATTTGGCACAAAGTTATAGCGATGTCTGGGATTATGCCAATGCCCCCGATAAAGAGGTCATGGAGATCGTAAATGTAGGTAATACTTACGTAATAAAGTACAACAACACTGAATTTGCCACAGATACCTCAAGGGTACAAACATACCTGTGGCCAGCTTCACAACAGCCTACGCCCGTATAAAACTTTGGGGTCTATTGCATTCTCTTGGACGGAGAATATTGTATGCCGATACAGATAGCGTGATATTCACAGAGAGGGAGGGTGAATACATGCCCACTATTGGGGAGTTCCTCGGCGAGCTCACTGATGAGATCAAGGATGAGTATGGGGACAACGCATACGCCGACTCTTTTGCCTCAACAGGACCTAAGACTTATGGGGTACGGGTCAGGGTGGGGGAGGAAATGAAATATATCGTGAAGGCAAAGGGTATTACGCTCAACCATGCGAATCGGGAGGTTGTTAACTTTGAGTCGTTGAAGGATCTAGTATGTTTGGACGATGATGAACAACCTCCCCAACTAATTGTAGGCACCCACAATTTTCGGGCGCAGAAGCTGGGGGGCGTGAAGGAACTTAGGGGTACGATGGTGTGCCGTAACACCTATAGGAAACGTTACCAGTTACCTGGTACCTATGATACCGTACCCTTTGGATACCATTGATGCTTCTAACTCACACGTCTTGTATATAATCGTATCTATTTGTAAATATATATATATATATATATATATACACGGTGAACCAAAAGTAGGTGGACAGTAGGTTGAATACGGTTTGTGTTATATTATATTATAACTATGGTGTTCATTATAACTATGGTGTTTGTGTTTTATTATATTAAATATTATAACTAAATTTATTTAAATTTTATTTTGTATTATAGTATACAAAAAAATTAAATATGTATTCTCAAAATAAACGTTATCATTTACTGTCCACCTACATTTGGTTCACCCTATATATATAACTTGACTATCTCGTTTATTAAATCGTATTTGTAAATATATATAACTTGAATATCTCGTTTGTTAAATAAATCATGTTTCAAATAGCGTTTCACTTTCCCCTTTGTGTGTGTGTGTTGTGTGGTGTGTGTGTGTGTGTGTGTGTGTGTAGGTGAAAGTTCTAAGTCCGCCCACTGTAAGACCGTGAGTCATGCTACTATCTGGGAGTCTCTGCGTGGTCAGTCGACCGCAGTAAGCCCGAGAGATCAGACGTGTATTCAGATCAGACGTGTATTCAAATGGCTACCTTAATATTGCTTGTACAACGTTTACGAAATGGTATTCAGTAAAGTGCCAGGATGTGGTGGATACCGAAAAACTTCCTATTCCTCCCTCCTATGCCTCTTTTAAAAACACATTGGATTGTGCGAAGTTCCAAGATGTACAAATACTCTACGGATGTTCTGGTGAGACCGTTGAAGGCTTTCGTTGCACAGACGATGTGCTGAAGTATACTGCAGAGCTAAACTTTATAAAGTCTCACATACACCGTGAAGTAAAAGAAACAACGCGTGCAGAAGAGAAGCAGCAGGTATGGATAATGAGTCTTGCTGATGGGTGGTGGGACAAGCGGTATTACGTCATGCTACACCATGTCGATTACTCATACCCTACGACTGAAAATGTGAATCTCGTGATCATGGACAATCTTAAGTATTTTTATCACTGTATTAACGTATATCATGATGAGGTTCGTAGTGAGGTTGTGGCTAGTGCCCTGCGTGAATTTTTAACAGAGTTTAGAGACGAGTATCGTTTGATGGGCAGAAAGGAAAAATATGAACATATGTTCCTCTCAAATAGTGTGCCGGAGTGTGGAGATGTTTAGTAAAACATAAAATGTTCCTAGTTCTTATCCAAACTGTCTGGTGCGTAGGCTGGTAGTGATATTCTTGTACCGAAATATGTACAACAATTCGACTCGCGGTCATACGAACAAGCCCATTCACGTATCATCGAGTCAGCCGCCCGTCGAACCATTCCTTCCTACCTGCGTGCCTCACACGGCTCATAGTTATCTCAGAGCTTGAGCCGAGTGGATGTGCGCTCCTCGAATACGATGGAACTTCCTTTGAGCAGCATTCTCAACGCCTCGTACGATGTGTCCGTGACGAAATCGTTGCGCGTGTTCAGGCGTAATTCCAGTACCATTAGCTATGTACTGCAAACGGAATGTAGACCGACAAACAAACGGGTTTATTTAAGTATCGAGGAGATGAATAGAATCTTTGTGATAGTTGAGAAGTGGAGTGAAGATCGTTATAAAATACCTGTTAACGTAGGTACAAGAAGAGAGCAGATTAGTGACGCACCCTCATACGCCGTTGTATGTACGTTGTGTATAAATAACGATCGGCCGTACATTGATATACGGCTGATGTGGAAGAATGCTTGTGATAATAACGCTCTTATTCCTACGCGAAACCGTTTCATCCTCGACAGAATGTTTGAAATCGTCGGATTCCGTAAGCTGAAACCTATATTAGACGCGCGTGTTACGGACATGCTTTATTTTGATACAGTACTTGAATACGCCTACACCGCTCTGCTCGATGGGTTTACCGAGTGTAGGGCTGGTGAGAATGGTCTAGAGCTGGACGTTTATTTAAAAAGTTTAGACTCTTTGAAATACCATGAACTTTGGTACAAAGCAATTGATCGGTACAAGGCTGAGCTCACCTACACCGTTCACCCTGAAGAACTATTTCTTTATATAACGCGCAGTTGTCGTAACGATTTAGAAGATTATTTCAATTGCCGCTATGTTGAGTGAGTTCACGATTGAAAAGCTCGAGTCGGTAGAAATAAACCCTCGATTGGAAAAGCGTGTTTATAAACTTGTATTTAATAATGTAGCTAACGATGAACTCTTTGTGCGTGCTTTTGATTGTATTCTAGACGTGTTTAAAGATGACTTATCAACCGGTTTGTAAAGTGGAACAAAAATAGTACTGAACGATATGAAAGCCCTTCATATCGAATACAGGTTTCCCTATACTTTAAGCGGTGAAATATTATTAAGCCGCATATACTGCGTAATGCAGAGCAATAATGATATAATTGTAAACTCGATTAAGACCGAGTTTAGTATTTTGAAAAAAAAGTGAATTGTATTTATATATATATTTTGCTTGACATTTCTCCTGTACTGATTATACGCATATTTCTATTGATTTGTATTTATATATATATTTTGTGATATTTCTCCTGTACTGTTATGTACATATTTCTATTGAAGTGTATATTTATTTGAAATGTATATTTTATTTTATATATCATAATTGTGTGTATATATTTCCTGTATGTACTGTTATATGCATACTCCTCAATTGAAATGTATATTTATTTTCTATATATTTATAATAAACAGAATGATGCAATGTTGTTTTACTTAATTGTTATGCCTTCTACTACCGGTATTCTTTTAAGAAATATAATAATGCATACAACGGTATTGCGGTATCTGGCAATATTTAAGCCTTCTAAGCCAACTGGCTGATTAGGAGTTTATAATAATGTATACAATGGTATCTGGCAACTCGGTCTTCGATTAGAGAATACATGGCGCTATCTGGCAACTCAAGCCATTTACAGCCAACTGGCTGATTAGGAGTCTATAATAATGTATACAATAATACTGCTAAAAAGAGGTATCTGGCAACTCAAGCCATTTACAGCCAACTGGCTGATTAGGAGTCTATAATAATGTATACAATGGTATCTGGCAACTCAGTCTTCGATTAAATGAATACATGGCGCTATCTGACAACTCAAGCCATTTACAGCCAACTGGCTGATTAGGCGTATATAATAATAATGTATACAATAATGCTGCTAAAAAGAGGTATCTGGCAACTCAAGCCATTTACAGCCAACTGGCTGATTAGGAGGCTATAATAATGTATACAATGGTATCGCGGTATCTGGCAACTCAAGCCATTTACGCCAACTGGCTGATTAGGAGCCTATAAAACAACGCCTACTCGGCTGAAGTCTTAATGTGCACTTGGCTCCTGCTGAAAACCTCTCCTCCTCCTTTCTCTCCTTTCTCTTGGGGGATAACGCCGCCTCCAAGTTTTCCTTGTTGCACCTGCAGCATCCCCCCTTTGGGGGAATTTCTTTCTTTTTTCTTTTTTTTGCAACCCCCACCCCCTTTGCAACAACCCCCACCCCCGCTTGCAACAACCCCCGCCCCCCTTTGCAACAACCCCACCCCTTTGCAACATTACATAATAACCTGCAACATTATTGCACTCTCCCCTTTTGCGGCTATACTACTAACATCGAACCGTTGGTATCCAGAGCATGATTTAAAGGGACGAAAAAGTGGGACCCCTTTCGGCGTTCCCACCCATCGCCAACCCCAACCAGCCCCCACCAGCTACGCTCCCCCGCAAGCCGTTACAGATACAATGTAAATCTTGTAGAAATCCTCTGTTATGTTTCATATTCGACAAAGTAGATCATATTAAGTCAGACCTTCTTGTATCTGTCTGTCATGATTTTTATGATTCAGAAGAAATAGAACATGCGAGGGTACAATTAAACACCCTGTTCGGTGCTTCCCTCCCAACTCGTAGAGGTAATTCTAAAAACGAGAATACCCTGAAAGACATTATAAATAAAGTGTCGACCCTCCGGGATAATGAGAATAATATTACCTTTTACGTTACTAACTTCCATGGAATACCGGTAATCTCTGTGGGTGACGTATACGTCTCGGTGCTCCTCAAACAGTATAATGAGGTACAAAAGTCGATAGTTGAACTGAAACACCAACACGTGGTGTCAAATCAGAAAAACGCGATTTCGATAGAACAGTTCCGGTCAGAGTTAGATGCGTTGAAAGAGACGCTCCTCCCAAAGCCCAGTTACTCGGAAGTAGTTCAGCAAGCCAGATCTCCAAGAAGCGCGTCGGGCAGCGAGGGAAACGAAATCCCCGCCTCCAACTCCCCCCCTGAAGGTGGGGTGGAAACGCAGCATGCAGGGGTAGCGGTCAACCCCCCTCCCGTTCAGGAAAGGACTCCTGCTCCCGATCTCACAATGAGGAACAGGGACGGTCCAATGCCGAGAGTCGAGGCATCATTGCCCTCTTCCCTGCCTCCCACTGCAGAGGAGAGGTGTTCGATTACGCCTCGCTCGGTACGCAGTTCCCCCCCCCTCCCACCGAAGAAGGAGAGGCACGCGCGGCCGTCAGGGTATAAACACCGCTAACAGACCCTCACCAAGCCACAGAGTAAGGGAGGGGCCTCCTATCCCCCAAAGGTTGTGCCACCCATCCCCCAGGCAGGCGAACCCTGCCTCAGGGAGATCGAGGGAGCAGGACGGGTGGGTAACTGTTAATAGGCGTCCGTCCCAAAGGTCTCCTCAACCGGTCTCCGCGGCGAGGCCACCGATGGAGAATCTCACCCTATTTGTGTCGCGAATTCAGCTCTCGAACGAGGCAAGCGATATTCGACACATGATAGAAGAAATCATTGGTGAACACAGTATAGTGATAGTTAATAAACTAAACACGAAATCTCCGTATTATAACTCTTTTAAAGTAATAATTAAAGGTGTAAATGCGCATTTCAACCCGTATAATATGAGTCAATGGCCAGACGGTATTATTGTTAAGGAGTTTATTCACTTTTCCAGGAGATTTGATAACAGGCAAAATAATAATAATAATAATAATAATAATAATAATAGGCGCCCTAACGGTAATGCCTGAAAGTTGTACTGTGTATAATAATAATAATCTTACTAATAATAAATTTTCAATCAGTCATGGCGGATAACTTGTTGAAAATAGTCTCATATAATGTAAGGTCAGTGAGGAATTCAACTGTAGATGTTCATAAAATCTGCAGATTTGATACTCCTGCAAGAGCACTGGCTACCTAAGCAAGAGCTAAAATTCCTCTCTACCATCCATGATGACTTTATGTACCATGCGTCATCAGCAGTAGACTTGGCAGATGAATTAAGGTATGGTAGGCCTTTAGGTGGTGATGCTTTCTTATTAAGGAAAAAATTTTCAAAACATATAAGATTTTTAACAAGCGATAACGTAAGGTTGTTAGACATTGAATTACAAGTGAATAATGATTGCATATTAATTGTAAACTGCTATTTACCATACAACAACGGCAGTAATCTAGATGAATACATTGATTTGCTATACAAAATTAAGTCATTATCAGATAACCCCAAATATTCTCACTGTATAATAATGGGGGACTTTAACGCACATGTGAACTCGGAATTCTTTGTAGAATTGGGTAACATGTGCGAGTCGGCCAATTTAAGTATAAGTGATGTAGATGTATTAGGGGTAGCCAGTGGTAATTTTACATACGTTAGCGATATGAGTGGTACCACCAGGTGGATTGATCATTGTCTCACTAGTAATAATCTAAAGGATCGAATTGTTAGAGTTCATATTTTGCATGATTTCCTTCTTTCTGATCATAGACCATTAGAAATATTAATTAACGTTACCAATTTATGCGCAACAAGGCTTAACAAGAACTCAATAGGTAAGAATAATCGCGTCGATTGGTCCAATGTTAATATGCAGCAGAGAATAACAAAGACAGAACATGTCACCTCTTTAATAATTTAGAAATTTTGCACCTTGCCTGTAATAATCCTTGCTCAAATGATTCTCACTGTAAACTCATAGATAGGTATTATAATAAGATAATATCCCTGTTAAGAGAAGCAGGAAGCCTCTTGATTAAATCTTACAACTATCATACTAAGGTTATTCCTGGATGGAATGATTTTATTGCCCCCCTGAAGAGGGAATCGAAAGACGCCTATGATTTGTGGTGCTTTCATGGTAGACCCAGATTAGGACCAGTATACATAAATATGTGTAGAAGTAGGGGTCAGTATTAGGCGGCCATAAGGCGCTGTAAACAGGAAGAAGAGTCTATTCGAGCATCAAAAGCCTGTGAAGCTCGCATAAATAACGATAATAACAAATTTTGGAAACTTGTTAAGAATCAAACGGGTGTCAAAAATGTCCTCCCTCCGACAATCGATGGGGTGTCGGGGGAGGATGAAATTGCAAAGCTGTGGAAAAACCACTACTCTAACATTCTTAATAGTGTGAGTAGGGATAATCCTAAGATAGATTGCAGCGAAACGATTGTGGGAGGGACAAGGGAAAATATTTTGATATCATTTTCTGAAGTAAAGAGGTTAATTAAAGAGTTAAAGGCTGGTTCTGCGTCAGGGGTAGATGACTTATCGAATGAGCACTTAAAATATGCAAATGACGTAGTATGTCTGCATATATCATTGCTCCTATCAGCCATGCTTGCTCATAGCTATATCCCTGCAGAGTTCATGAGGGTATATATCTTGCCCCTGGTCAAAAATAAGTACGGAGACATTCTGTCCAGCAATAATTACAGGCCTATTACTGTCGCTTCCTGCTTCTCGAAACTACTAGAAAAAGTCTTGTTACTCCAATTAAATGATTTCCTATGGACATCTCCTAATCAGTTTGGCTTTAAAAGGTCCCACTCAACTGACCTGTGTATCTATGTACTTAAAGAAACAATATCTAAATACATTTACAGTAATTCAACCATTTATAGCTGTTTCCTTGATATAAGTAAGGCATATGATAGGGTGAACCACAATATTTTATTTGCAAAACTAGAAGACAGGAAGGTTCCCATGTACATATTAAATTTATTGAAATTTTGGTATTCCCACCAATCTTTCACTGTTAGGTGGGGCAATGTACTATCCGAGTGTTTTGGCTCCTCTTGCGGGGTGAGACAAGGCTCCTTGCTCTCACCTATGATGTTTAATGTGTATATTGACGGATTAATTGCTTCACTTAATGAGGCAACAGTAGGATGTTGTATAGATAACACAAGGATAAATAACTTAGTTTATGCCGATGATATGGTGTTAAAAGTCCATCTGTTAAAGGTCTGGATCGGCTATTAAATGTCTGCGAAGTGTATTCGTAGAAACATAATATTCTTTTTAACGTTACAAAAACTAAGGTTATGCAATTTCGTCCTAAAAGCTGTAATCAGCCAGCTGATATAAGGTTTAAAATGAATGGTGAAGTAATTGAGGAAGTACAAGAGTTTAAGTATTTGGGTCAAACTATTACTAGCCCCTTGAGTGATGACTCGGATCTAAGAAAACAATCTCGAAGCCTGTGCGCTAAAGCGAATATGACCATAAGGAACTTTCGTCTCTGTACAAGTGAAGCTAAAGACACACTCTTTCGTACTTTCTGCAGTAATATATACGGTCAGCAACTCTGGGTGAATTATAAAAAAGGTTCTGGCAGAACCCTAAATTTGCTGTACAACAGGTCTTTTAGACTCTTACATAAATTACCCCCGAGATGCTCAGCTTCGCAAATGTTTGCTACCCGCAATGTCCCGAGCTTCCCGGAGGTAACAAGACTTGCTCAACACAGTCTAATGCAAAGAATTAAAAAATCAACCAACCCGATCATCCAAGCTATCCATGAGTCCTGCCATTTATCCTCTAAGCTATGGACTTCCTGGTACGAAAACGTCTGTCTGTAGCTCCACTTAACTTCGACAGTGCAGTATTATTTCTAATCAATTGTATATATTTCTATCCTTAGTATATGAACTGTCGTTGTATTAATAATATTCGTTATATGGACTATAGTCTGCCAATAAACATTTTCATTTTCATTTCATTTTCATATGCATTATAAAATAGGCCTCAGACTCCATCCAAATGTACCCATTTTACTTCTTTGCATTCTTTGGGGAAGGCCGACAGAAGCTATCTTTCCCGTATCATAACTGGACATTCCCGAAAGATGGGTTATACAAGTTGAGTGTAGGAAAGGGCTGGAGGAAGTTACTGCTGGAAGAACAGGCTGGAATGGATCAGACAGAGAAAGGTTTTGTTATATACTAAAGAAAAGCATCATTAACTATCAATTAACTAAGAATAATTATCTCATCTTTGCATCTATAATAATAAAAGTGTAATTATCGACTTTCTGTGAATTCCCTCATCGGTGTCAGTCTGCAATAAGTGACCCACCTATAATCCCCACTAGCCTCCCATTCATTCACTTAACCATCTTGGAACAATATCAGTATTACAGACCAAAGAAATAAAACTAAAAGCTGCAGTAAATTTTAGTTCACAAAGTATAAAAGTTCTTTTTTTTACAGTTTTACGGAAATCTGGATCGCCAAAGGCCTTTTTAAAGTTTTGACCTTTTGGGTTGGCGACTGGAAGTGTAATTTGTTTGCAGGTGTGCAAGAGAATACGTGATATTCCACGATTGTTGCGTCATAAAGTCTGTTTATCATTAAGATGTATAAACGATGTCACATTGTTTATACAGGGCCATTTCTGCGTGTCAGGGTTAAAAAGGGCAAAGTTGTCATAGATGTACACAAAGACGTGGCGCTTTTTAATCCTGACACGCAGATTTATATGTAATCTTACAATGGGAATGTTCAATGGTTTGTAACCGAATTTTAATAAACTTTCTATGCAGCGAATTGAGGGTAATATAAAGTGCAATACCCATTGGTATCTCTTGATCAAAAGAACGGGTTCTCTTGTTACTTTCAACGCAGATGGTGGTCACCAATATAACTTCTGAACAGACCCAGCGTCGCTTAACTTCTCAAATGGAACTTAATAATACCCAGGATGAAGGGCTTATAAACTCGAGATCAGTCGTGAAAATGCAATAATTTATTCAATTAATACTTTTATTGAAACAATTTAATTTTAATTATAAATTCCTTTAAATAACGCAAATATTTAATATGTTTAATAATAAACAGAATTACTAATTTTAAAATAATTTTATAATTAATTCTATCCTTAAAAATAAGTGAAACAGGAAATGCGTTGCAAAATAGGAAGTAAACTTTTAACTTTTATCATAATAAAAAAAGTCACTGAATTCAGTAAAATTTTAATCATCGTTGCGCACATTTCGAGGAAGTTCAGAAAGGCGTTTCCTGATGTTCTTTAGCACCGAGAATTTACACGAATTAAGAGAGATAACTGCGTTCACTTCATGGGTGCAAATTCCATTTCGTTGGCATAATAAAGCGTCGACTTCACAAACTCTGTCACTTTTATGCCTAAGTACTGCACTGCATCACCTTCTTTCTTCGATTTCCTTCATAAAAGTTATTGTTTTTTTAAAATACTTTTAAATAAACGTTTTCGTGATTAAAAAACTGAAAATGATTGTGAAATTAATTTTAATTCTGGACTCATTTTGTTTTGGGGTGAAAGGTGGTGTATTGTTTGATTCGAAGGAAACCATGAATAGTTGTGTGGTAAGTACATTTCCTATCTACCACAACAACCATAACTATAACCATGACATTAGTTTTTATTGACGATCAACTAGGTAAATGTATTATTGTTGAATTAAGAAAGAAAGTATAAATATTTTTTGTTCTCAACGCTTTGTTTACCCGATAATATTTTAGGAATAGATACACATACATATAAATATACAGATATGTAAATAGATAGGTAGACATTAACAAAAAATCAATAAATGAAGAAACAGATTTTCATGAAAATAAAGAAAAAAATATTTTCAATAAAAACTATTTAATATATATATTTAAGTTTTTCAATAGTGAATATTAATCTTACAGTATTGTGTTAAATATAATATAATAATTTATTCATAGGTAAGCCATCTTTATTATTATTATTATTATTATTATTACTATTATTATCAACACTGAACAAACGGTAGTGAAGATAGAAACTTAATTGTGATTTGTAGGTCCTTTGTGGGTATGTGAGTGCAGTCGACTTATTTTTATTATTTTACAAATCAACATTTATTTTTTAAATTTACAAAAGCTTCATTTTTAAAATAAATTTTAAAATATTACAATTTGTGTCATGTTAAACTGTAAAGTAAAGTTGTTCCATACAGAAAAAACACGGTTTTAAATTTTAATTGTTCAATTTCAAAAGATTAAGAGGCGATTTCTTGATAAAATGAATTATCCATATTTGAAATGTTGACAACTTGGAATAATTTATATTTTGAAAGTGAATATAATTGATTCAGAATTGATTCTGAAAGGAAATATTTTCCAACGGCTTCTAAGATCATTTCATAATCAGCTCAGAAAAAGAAACGAATGATTTTCAAGAAACGTTGGTCTGTATGGAACAATTTAGCTTTTCACTGTACAATAATAAAATGAAAAATTGTTAAATGGACTATTTATTTAATTTAATTTGGCCTTTAAGCATCAGGATTTAAGGGCTCTCAGATTAGTTAAAAATAGGATGAAATATATAATATATATGGCGATTTCTATAAACATTGAAGTGCATTCTTCAAATTAAAACTATTAAAGCTCGAAGATGTATTCAAATTGGCACATTTTATTTTCATTTACAAATATAAGAACAAAATCATTAATTTACATGAGTTACAAAATAATATTTATTTATCCAATCAAGAAATTCATTCATATCAGACTAGAAATAGATGAAAGCACGTTATTCCTCAATTTAGATTGTGTTCATCTTCAGAAATTATCCATTTTCGATGGACTTAAAATATGGGATGATTTAAGTGCTGATATACAAAAATATTTCTCTTAAAAACAAGTTGAACTCTCAATTAATAATGGAATACTGCTAAAGATCGATAATAATTAAATGTACATTTCTGTATTACTTATTCATTTCTCGTGTCGAACATTCATTTCTTTGGATTGTATTTATATCATTTCTATAATAATGACTTTATTTTTATTGGTTTCATATCTAGAGCAATAACTTAAGATTGATTTCTACTGTTTTCCTACTATTAGTTTCTTTGTACATTAATAATAATTTAATGGTGACTTATATATAATGCAATTTATCTCTCACTAATTTGAGAACTCAGTAAAGCCGAAAGATTAAGGACAAAATTATATAAAATAAATAGTCCAATTGATAGTATTATTATATTATTTGTACTAAAATATTATTGTAACACAAGAGAAATATTGTAATTTTTATTTTATAAATAAATTTATAAATAAAACTAAATAAAAATAGATATTTTCAAAATGACTTTAATGATATCACCGTGATTTAAATTCATTGTCGAATTTTCATCTATTCGTTCGTTCATATATTTTAAATTAATTAATATTTATTATTCATGATTTATATATTATTAATCAAAACTACCTTTTAACTGATGTTTCACCTTTAATTAACCTGAGATTCCAGTAAAGCCAAAAGCTTAAAAGACAAATAAAATAAAATAAATAGTTCAACTGAGAATTACTTATTTTATGTTAAAGAATCATTTCTTACTTCATCCATTCAAAGAATAATGTGAATGTTTCATGAAATATCTAATCAATTTTCTAACACTAAACTCTCTAACTTATGAAAGCTGAGATAGTTTAAGTTTCACTTCAAATTTAAATTGATATGAAGAAGTGCTTCACAATATTACTCTCTCCAAACGTTTAACTTTCTGTTTATATCCATTATTTCTTGTAATTGTCTTTGTATCCTTATCAAATCACATCCTATATAATTCACACCATAAGACCCATTTATCATTTTAAATAACTGAATTAGTCCAACTCTAACTATGTTTTGAAGTGAATATATATCAGATTCGCCTCAGCTTTCTCATAAGTTTTACTTTAAATTTATGTAATTACTTTTGTTGGTCTAGCTTCAACATTTCCTAATTTATCAGTCTTTTCTCGATTACAGGTTTTCAATCTTAGAGACTTAACTTAGAGTTAGCTTACTGTATATCAAGAGTCCGAGGTCTAAGGCTAGGCCCTGGGCCACAGGTTATACTTTTTAATCTTAGACCTATCCTAATAAGGGAAGTTAATAAATACGTGGAACAAACTTACAAATCCTAATCCTTCATAGAATAAATGCACAAATATAATAATTTTATCCTCTTTACCAGATAGCCTATAAATATAAATAAAAAAAAGTGAAATATCGTGTTGAAGTTTCATATATACTACTCCCATTTAGAGATTTAGAGTGCATCTTTTCTGATTTACTTGCGTTTCCTCCTTACATGTAGACACTTTCAATTCCTGAAGAAGATTTTAAACTTCTTCGCAAGATTTCTGGTCGTTTGGACACGTTCCTGCAGAGGAATCTCGAAGAGGGTCACCAAAATCTCAAGAAAGGTAAAAATCACATTATGACCAACGATTTGTTTCCACTAAACCTTAAACTCACAATATCCATAATAAATTAATTTCACTCTCTTGATAGTATTTGAGGTGAAAAAATTTTATTTGTCAACTTCTGATATTAATTTAGAGTTTATGATGAAAATTACATTTAATTTGAACCACAAACTGTTGTTAATATTTTTGAGAAAGTCACCTAAATTAAACTTTTAACATTTTAACATCTTAAAAGCGTATTTAAAGACAAAAGTGAGTAAATTTAATTGACTTTTAAAAAATAGATTTTTTCTTAATTTCCACAATGACAAAATATAAAGAGAAAATGTTTTCCTATTAAATTCTTTAAGAACATTATGAAACTTAGATTTTAAAAACAATATTAAAGAATAAATGAGTATCCTTTAAAGAAAGGAAAGTAAAATACAGGGTGTTGATTATATTTAAAATTCAAACCCTTTTAAAATATTAATTAAATTTTTAGTGATTTTATTTGCTGCATTTGAAAGAACATTTCACAGAGTTTTTTTCTTACATGAAGAAAGTTGCCGATATTTCAGACCTGAAGATCAGGATTACTGATACCATTGTGACCGTTAAATACAGGAATGAGAAATATTTTGAAATTAGATGATTTAACATTTTGAGTTGGGAATAGGATGGGGTTTTGACCCCGTTTTTGAGCAGTCAAATGTAAATCTCGAAGGATTTTAGGTAACAGTTAAGTGACAATTTATTTGTGAAAAGTCTATTTTTAAATGGAATTTCGGTCACCATTTAGACAAATTGCAGGAATTTGAATGCATATAATATAAAATTATATTAACTTATAATTATATCCTCTAATAATAATAATATATTATTATATATTGTGGTAAAAAAATTAGTATAAAAACACTTTTAATTATTAACATAATAATATAGAGAGTTAATAAGGGGGAAATTTGAGTTACTAATATATTATTTATCATTCATTAATTTACCATTGATTAAGTTATTAATTATTTATATATAAAGAGAGAATGCATTAAATTCACTGAATTATAATAGGTGGTGGATTTTAGTAAGAATTGTGGGTAGCGCGGCATCAAGGTTGCTTCGTAAATTATAAGTTAGAATGGTGACACCTCACAATTTTGGTGACTTCTGCTTCATTTACAAAATAATTAAAAATAATTTTAAAATCTTGGACATTCGAATATAAATAATTTATTAAATAAATAGATAAAGAGACAATAGACAGTAGATAGATAAAGAGCTAAATGGGTGGATAAATGAATCAAAAAATTCGTATATAAATTAGTAAGGTCAAATACGAAGGTAAATATATTACGTTACAATAAAAATATATTAAGTTACAATAAAATTATTAATTGGTCAATTAATGTAAGTGATCAATAGATAATAATAAATAATTTATAAGTATGTTAATCTAAAATGTTTAGTTAAAAAGATTAATATTGGAATTAAATATAAATTTAACAAAATATTAATATAAGATAAATTAACAAAGTGAAATTAAGTATGAATAAAGTTAATTACTTAAACAATCAATAATTACATATTGAAGTCAATAAAATGAAAGAATAAATAAAACTTAGAATAAACCATGAATACGGTTCATTTACGTAATATTAAAACAAAATATTACATTTATAACAGAAAATATATTATAAAAATGGAATATTTTAATTATTACCAGCAGAGAATCCGCTATTCGTACGGGTAGCAAAAATATCCTGGCCTGTAGTGTCGTCGGAATAGGACAAAAAGGGCATCAACCCGGAATAAATTATCCCCAAAAAAGTTTGGTATCGTTGGAAGCGCAATTTTATGTAGATTAAGAAAAATCGTATGCCTCAATTTGTCTCCTTTGGGCAAAAAAAAGTTATCTACATTTGAAAAGAGGGGGTCTAACACAAAATGAGTCCTAAATCCAAACATGTCAAAAATGACAAAACTATATTAATTCTCAATTTTTTCAAAACTTCTAGCTTTTTTGTAGAACATATCTTAGTACGAAAGTTGCACGTATATATATATATATATATATATATATATATATATATATATAAAACAATAGAATGCACTATCCTGTCTCTGTGTAGTGAAAATGACCGAAGCATGCTATAAATATTCATTCATTATTCGAAAGGTCCAATATGTCTCTATCCAAATCAGCATCATCTGCAACTAAGACTCGATTTTGGCATTGCTGGCCCCTACAGTTACCACATGCAAAAACACATTTCAAACCGTTCTTCTTGCACGAGCATGCCTGAGTGCCGCAGGTGTTCTTTGAAGATGTCTTGCAGTTGCAGCGGATGTACAGTACTTGAGGAGACTTGCTGGGGCTCGCTGAAGGTCAGTTTTCACCGGTATTAGTGTGTTGCCTTCAAAGACCCATCCCCATTCATTGGCTTTCAGGCATTCTAAGTTCAACTGTTTCCACTGCGACACCCCCAGATGAACTCTTAATGCGTGATAATATGCAGCTCTTTCTGATGGTGGGAGACTTCCGGGGTCGAGAGCAGAACAGGTGGCAACATTTTCCATGAATTTCGCGTAACGAAGGGTTGTCAGTGTATCGTCTGCTTTACCTTTGTAGCTGTAAAGATATGTATCAAGACATAGAATTTCAAAATGAAATAAAATCTAATAGTATGGATGCAGGTATGTAATTGGAAATGCAAGGGAATTAATATAGTAATATTATTAATTAATATAGAATAATTAAGTATTAATATAGATAAATGAAATTAAATTAATTAATATAGTACCGAAACATTTTCATGTGATAAGTTACATGATTTCAATAAACATTTATAGTAAATATGTTAAAACGTACAGTTTGACAAACATGTCACATCCAGCGCACCCAATGTTGTCCTGCGTGGCCATTAACTCGCCAAACTGGTCACCAATCAGTTGCACCTCCTCAGACTTAAGGGCTACGTCGTGGCCAATGTCGTAACACCGCTTCCCGGAGATCAGCGAAGTTAAGCGACATTGGGTCTGGGTAGTAGTTGTATGGGAGACCGTCCTCCACGCCCAGATTATGTAGCGACCTGTGGTTCGGATCCTACTTAAAGCTGTAGGTCCCCTCCATCATATGACCTTAGATGTTGCGAAGGAGGTTAAACAACCCCAATAAAAAAAAAAATTCTCAGACTTAAGTAGTTGTAGGATCTTGGTTTTACCTGAAGAGATTTTGCAGTTGTACAGACACAATTCTTTATATTGTATGTGAGAAAGCACAGCATGGTAATAAATATGACTGATTCATTTCAGGAAAAAAAATCAACCCACCTTTCTTGTAAGTTGCTGATGTTGTATCGCACCCGCACCAAGCATGGGCAAACAGTAGGTATCTTGCTGCGGGATCGTTGATGCCAGGTTGCCAACGTTCCACCATTTCACCAGTCTCATCATCTTTCTCTCCTTCCGCTCTGTGCTGAAGTAGATTTCTCCAAGCTCCTTTCTCCAATGGTATTCTAGTAATACCAAGATATCAGTGTCATTTGCAGCTGCGACAACACTGTTTCCCTCCGCGGCATAGTCAATCGCCTTTTTCACTATCGTGACGTCTGCATCCCCTGTGCATTCTACAGTCTCATAACCTGATTTACGAAGATGGGAGCTGAGCATGTTGATGAGCCGATGCTTATTGTGTTGGTTACGGAAAAACGCTTTACTCCCAGACGTAACATTCATTTTCTCCGAAATGCTAATGTCAACTGGCCTCTCCGATGATGCTCGTATGACTTCAGGGACCATCTGTCTGTGTAGCCATCAAATATAACACACACAGTATCATATCTGCCATACTATTTCTTAACAAAGCCAAGGTACTGCTCAATAACCTGACTATATCTTCCTTTTGATGGCCACTTGACTTTATGCAGCAACGCCCCGCCATCAGCTATGCATACATTGCCTTCAATATTAACAGACGATCCCACATTATTGAGGAGATAATTCCGCAACATTGATTTTGACGGCTTCCTCATCATACCATCATTAAATAGTGATACTGTCTCTGAGGTCAATTCATTGAAGAATGTGTCGGCAACATTGTTCTCACTCTGAATCATTGCTGTTAGCCGTGTGAACAGGATCAACGGGTCAATGTGTACGGTCTTGTCATCAATTTTTACACCCGGACGTAAGCTCTCCAGTGTACGGATTCTGTCATTTCGTTTGATTTTGGCCTCCTCAATGCATACATTGTCAAGGCGTTGCTGAATGATCCGTCCTATGTTTTCAGCGTCATCGCAATTAACTCCCTCACCTTCCACAGCAGTCAGTCCCGACGCAAGACTTCTCAGCAGTGGTTCATTAGGATTAAATGGCTCGTGCGTATCAAATCACTCAATCAGCTTCTTTAGGTCGGAGTTGTCACGCTTGATTCTGTTAGCACCTAGTTCGATGTGTTACTCGTCAGTTTGATGGTGCTGGACCGTCAAATTACCCATGGCGTTGTGAACCAAAGCACACCGATGCATACTGCTGACCCACAGGTAGCGCACTGATTCAGTGATACCCCTTCCTCTAGCAAGTCCTCCGCGACTTTTCAGCGACCTCATCAGACATTGCTCAATTACACTGGTTTACAAATTTTGAAAAAGTTTGTGTTTCGGAGATAAAATGTGTTTCTTATTATGGATTTTGGGGTGCTGAAAACGAATATGACCATAAAAACAGTCGATTGGCTACAGTTTCCAAGAAAATTTAAGTTACACATTTTGTGTATATGTATACCATATATTAGCAACATACCTGTATAATGCAGTCACTTATATTGATTTAACCCGTCGCTTCTTTGTTTGTCTCTTGTATTCAACTTCTGGAGCATCTCTTGTTATTGTCCAGCATTAGTCTGCTAACAATGATGGACTCCATTTACCCTGGTAGCGTTTCTCTATCGCTGAGATATCCTGGTGGAAACGTTCACCATGTTCATCGCTGACTGCTCCGCAGTTGGCCGGAAAAAATTCCAGATGCGAATGGAGGAAATGTATCTTTAAAGACATATTGCAGCCCATTTTTGATAGGACAACAGCAGGTTTTCCACCAGCTCCCTGTAATTGTCAGCTTTGGTATTTTCGAGAAAATTGGTTGCTACTAACCGGAAAGCATTCCAAGCTGTCTTCTCCTCACCACCTAGGATACGGTCGAACTCCTCATCTCTAAGAAGCTCGCGCATCTGTGGACCAACAAATACACCCTCCTTGATTTTTGCTTGACTGAGCTTTGGGAATTTACCACCGAGGTACTTAAAAGCTGCCCCCTTTTTATCCATAGCCTTAACAAAATTTTTCATGACGCCCAGTTTGATGTGTAAGGGTGGTAACAAAATCTTGCTCGATTCTACAAGTGGAGGATACTGAACATTTTTTGTTCCAGGTTCCAATGAGTGTCGGAGTGGCCAATCCTTCTTGATGTAATGGGAAGTCCTAGCCCGACTATCCCATTCACACAAAAAACAGCAATACTTAGTGTAGCCCGGCTGCAGTCCAAGCACGATAGCAACAACTTTCAAGTCACCACAAACCTGCCACTGATGTTTGTCATAGTTTATGCAGTTCAAAAGTTGCTTCATGTTGTCATATGTTTCCTTCATGTGGACTACATGACCAACTGGAATTGATGGTAATACGTTGCCAACATGCAACAAAACAGCTTTTAGACTCAACTTCGATGAATCAATGAACAGTCTCCACTCATCAGGATTGTGAATAATGTTGAGAGCTGCCATCAGACCATCGATGTCGTTGCAAGCTACAAGGTCACCTTCCATGATGAAGAATGAGACAAAATCTTTTTGACGGTCACGAAACTTACACACTCTAACATTTCCAGCGAGGAGATTCCACTGCTGCAATCTGGAGCCCAACAGCTCTGCCTTACTCTTTGGCAGTTCTAAATCTCTGATAAGGTCGTTTAATTCATTCTGAGTTATCATGTGCGGTTTAGAAGATGTCAAGTTATAAACAAATTCAGGGTCTTGTGAAGTTGAAGGCTCACAAGTTTCGCAGGTTCCTTCATTCTCCTCGTCCTCTGACTCCAGGGAGAATGAGTCTGGGGGCTCAGGAACGGGTAGTCCTTCGCCGTGAGGTAACGGGCGTATAGCAGAGGGTATATTCGGATATTGTAAAATCCACTTTTTCTTCTTGCAAATACCTTTCTTGACTGGAGGCACCATGCATAAATAACAATTGCTGACATGATCTGTTGGTTCCTTCCACACCATTGGCACTGCAAAAGGCATAGATTTCCTTTTCCGATTCAACCACTGGCGAAGGTTTGTTGCACAAGTATTGCAGCATATGTGTGGGGCCCAGCTCTTGTCCTGATCTCCAATCTTACAGCCAAAATAAAGGTGATAGGCTTTCCTAATCACGGCGGTTATAGCACGCTTTTGTGATACAAAAGTCAATTCTCCACAAACATAACAGAAGTTATCTACACTGTTCACGCAATTACGAGGCATCTTTGTTCAAATTAGGCTGAAAAAAATTCAGTTTCAAAAGCAAACACTAAAAAGAGTTTGACAAGGGTGCACTGTATGACTTCCGCGAATGAACTGATGCTGTGGCGTAATATGTAGACGCCTGTGACACATCGACGCCTTGACTCTACTGCACATGCGCGTAGTTATATTTTTTGTATTTTAATAAATTAATATAATTACATTGCATTTTAATAATTTTAAATTAAGTAAGGTTAAGTTAGGTTAGTATTCCATTTATATTAATACCAAAACATTGTGGGAAACAATATGTTAAAATGATTCAATCTATTTTTTAATAAATAATTTACAAATACATAATGTAATAGATAAATTTAAAATTACATTTTATTGTATATATATATATATATATATATATTTACATTAATTTATTAAAATAAAAAATATAACTACGCGCATGCGCAGTAGAGTCAATGCGTCGATGTGTCACAGGCGTCTACATATTACGCGACAGATGCAGTCCAGTTAGTAGGGTGCAGGGTTGCCTGATATCTTTATAAATAGAGCCAGTTGGCAATTTTAGGCATCATTTTCGTATTCAGTGACCCAAAATTAGTAAAGATTTACTACTTTTATTTCCGAAACATTTTGGCTGTAGACGTGTTATCAGATCTGACCATAGGCCTGCCCAGTACCGATCACTCCGCTGAGCCGTGTGGTAGATGTGTTCAGCAAAGTTTGGCATATACCCACGGATAATTTGTTGGTAGCTCCAGCATGTTTTCTGATATCGAGCCTCAGCTACGACAAGGTCATGGCAGCTTAGCACATGCTTCTTTACTTGCATGCCCATTCATCATCATTTCGTTCCCTGCAAACCTTCAGCAGGTTCTCTGATTTGCAAAGTTCGGACTTCAATTACTTTGTCTCGTTTGACATGTTTTCTCTCAGGATAACATGGACATTGACAGAAGAGACAGCTACTTTTCCAATCAAATTGTGTAATTCCTCCTCTCGTTTCAACTCGCCGAACTATACCGGTAGGTAGATCCCGTTGCATCTTCAGACCTACGCTTTCTAACCTTGTTTCTGTGAGATATTTATGCAGAACATTGTCTTCAACTGCGATACTGTATGTTACACAATGGTCTGTATTCCCCTCTGCTGAACATTTTGTAGTTTGTTTAAATTCGTTTCTGGCCGTCGGCAGTTTACACAGTGATCACTGTTGATTACGTGGACAGTGCTTGATGCCGATGAAGATGATTGAGAGGCAGCTTCCATGTCACTCATTAGAGAATGTCCTGAAACAGACAAGTAAATTGAGGATTAGTATAGTTTTGTCTTTTTTGACATGTTGTGATTTAGGGCTCATTTTTGTCTTAGACCCCCTCAATTCAAATGCAGATACCATTTTTTCCCCAAAGGAGGCAAATTGAGGCATATGATTTTCTTAACTTACATAAATTTGCGCTTCCAACGATACAAACATGTTTGGGGGGTAATTTATTCCGGGTACATAATTACTGTACAGTCAAAAATAATATATATATATATATATATATATATATTATATATATATATATATACAAGTGCGTTCGAAAAGTCTCCCCGCAGTGCTATGTTAAACGCATAGGAAATTGAAAAACTACAATGTTTTCATTCAACCATGATTTAGTGATTTTATTACGTAACCGTTTGTAGCCCGTTGACTGCGGAGAGACTTTTCGAACGCACTATATATATATATATATATTTATTACATTAAAACTAACCAATAGTTAGGTTAATTGACTGCCGGTTAGGTTAAGTGAATGCCCGTTCGGTTAGCTGGGCATTTAATAATTTTCCCGTAGTTTTTGATTACTTTTAAGCAACTTCAGCAAGTTTTAAGCAACTTTTGCTCTCGAAGAGCAGTTTCCGTGTTTTAGGGTGTGACCCTCACACACACAGACAGACAGGTAGAGAGACAAACAGACAGATAGACAGGAAAACAGACAGCATATATATAGATTTTTTTTAATTCAAAATTTTGTCTAATTAAAAAAAATTATAAGGACGGACGGACAGGACTCCCTTTTTAAGTATAGATAGAACATGGTGGTGTTCTCCAATGCATTAATTGACGTACAGTCAAAATCTTTGCTCACTCCATATTAAGCATACATATATATATATAATATATATATATATAAAAATTATAAGGACGGACGGACAGGACTCCCTTTTTAAGTATAGATAGAACATGGTGGTGTTCTCCAATGCATTAATTGACGTACAGTCAAAATCTTTGCTCACTCCATATTAAGCATACATATATATATATATATATATATATATACACATATGTGTGTGTGTGTGTGTCTGAGATTCACTTGAAACGCGTGAACTTCTTTACTAAGAAATAGGTCTCAGGAAAATGAAATATTTACTTCGAGTACTTTCAACTCGTCTTCAGGGAATTATTCCACTCAATTGCGTGATTATTGCTATGTACGTGAGCAAGTATGGCGTTAGATGCATTGGCTTTGCGAATACAATATTTATGATGTATGATTCTAATAGCGAAAGTTTTGTCTGTTTCACCAATATATGCTAAATTACAAAAATTACATTTAATAGAATAAATACGTACAGGGACATTCATAGAGTTATTACGAATAAATAAACTCTTGATCGAATTAATGTAAAGTAAACATAACATTAATTCCCACGTCTCGAATGACACGAGTGAAGTGAATTAAATTGTTATCATATGGCAAACACAATATGTTATTAAATACTTTCTTCTCCTTGTTACCTTTATAAAACGATTTCTTATCTTTCTTTCGAGAAATAATTTGGATAACATAATTTGCTTTTACTTTAAAACAACTTAAATTCACTGTGGAAAAATTGTGGGCTAATTATTATTGTGAAAGCTTTTAAGACATAGAAATAAATATAACCTGAGGGATTCGATCTTTGGTGAGAGTTTCTGGTAAGGCATGTACAGTATATGAGTTGGGTGGACTCATCTGTATGTTCTGTTTCACTGGAGTTAAAATATACACGTGCCCCAAAGGTCACCTGAGGCAGAGCAGAAAAAGAGTAAGCAGCAAACTCAACTCCACCTGATGCCAGCGGTTGGGAGCAAAGCAGTGCAACACTGCTAGGAGTCTGCCATTTTTTAACCATTGTTCTCGATCAATGTTTGAACGGCAATAATCGCTTTTTAGCTGCAAACGAATCAGCGTCAAAAAACGCCCGATTGACACGGGCTTAATGCTTTATTTTTAGTATTTATTGCCTGTTTATGTATTTATTATTACAATAAATTTTCATATTAAAAGACTTGGTTTTTAAATAATAATTAAAAGGAATGAAGAC
Source organism: Bathynomus jamesi (assembly GCA_023014485.1). NCBI lineage: Eukaryota > Metazoa > Arthropoda > Malacostraca > Isopoda > Cirolanidae > Bathynomus > Bathynomus jamesi. Next base: position 177,359 of record JAJOZX010000110.1, on the reverse strand, counting down.
ATTGTGGTATTTCCTGCAATCATTTGCAAACTATTTGGAGATTTTGAAGGCAAAATTGCTGTAAAATTCTTATAGTTTTACTTTTATAAAACACGTTTCTATTCTTTCTACGTTTCCATCAGAAGTTTCTTACTTTCCTACTTCTTTCCTAGATTGCATTTGGATGAAATGAGATAGTGAAAACTCCGGAATGGACACCTCCTAAAAAATTATTTCAATTAATTCTTTTTTTAAGTTGAAGTGAGATTTTAACTGTACCAAAAAAGTTTGAATCCATCATTGTTTCTTTCCCTTTGTAACAATTATGTTTCATGTTCCCAACATTAGACATTATTCAGTCTTTATATTTTATTCCATCATAAAATCATGTTTGCTACATTCCATTATACAGGGTGGGGCACGGGAATCAAGTGTTTTTTGAATAGCTAGTAATCGGCCATTAGGAATGGGAGGGGCGTGCGGTAGGTAGCATTCCATTCCTGGGTTCATAGCATTTAACTTTAACTAACACTCACCTTTATCTTTCAGGTGCCATCATGGAGCAGTGGACGTTAGAACACCGCATGTTCGCGTATGATCATTTTGTTAGGAGTGGCGAGTCAGTGACAGCAGTTCAGCGTGCGTTTCGCCGCAGATTCAACATTCATCGAAATGACTCTGTTCCCGCTCGTGACACAATCTTACGTTGGGTTAACAATCTTCGAACAGGAGGCTCAATAATGAAAACAAAACCGAAGGGGCCGCAACGCACTGTGCGTACTCCAGAGAACGTTGAAAGGGTCAGACAAGCGATGTTGCAAAGCCCAGGCCGCTCTGCTCGGAGACATTCAGCTGCACTCGGAATCAGCAATCGTACTGTTAGACGGATTTTGCATGAAGAATTACATTTTCACCCATACAAGTTAGCGATGGTGCAGGAATTGAATGTAAACGATTGCCCCCAACGACTGAATTTTGCACAGGAAATGCTTGCACTTTATGAGCAGAATGAAAACATGATGGTGGTAATGAGTGATGAAGCCCATTTCCACCTTAATGGGGCCGTCAACAATCAAAACTGTCGGTATTGGGCTGCTGAAAATCCGCGACAACTCCATGAAAAACCGCTGCATAGCCCTAAGGTTACAGTTTGGTGCGCGGTGGGAAAGTTTGGCGTCATCGGTCCCTATTTCTTCGAACAAAATGGGGTTACCGTTACCATAACATCTGGGCGTTACATTGAGATGGTGAACACCTTTTTCATCCCTGAGTTACGAAGAAGGCGTATTGCTCGTCGACATTTGTGGTTTCAGCAAGATGGGGCCACGCCACACACCGCCAGAGCGTCAATGGCTGTTCTTCGCCCCCTGTTTCCCAACCATCTCATTTCGAGATTTGGTGACATTGCATGGCCCCCTCGGTCCCCTGACTTGTCCACATGTGACTTCTTTCTATGGGGGTACCTCAAGTCACGTGTCTACGAGGACAAGCCCCGTACATTAGATGCATTGAAGGAAGCGATCCGTCAACAAATCATCCAAATCAACAGAGACCTGCTGGGAAGAGTGGAGGCCAATTTTCGTAAACGCCTTCAACAATGCGTCGACGGCCAAGGACATCATATGCCAGATATAATTTTCGGTACATGATTATTATGACATGAAATGCTATGTTCTTACGAATGTTGTTCTACCAATATATTTTCTTTACAAAAATAAATATCATTTTCCTGATTATTCCAAAAACACTTGGTTCCCGTGCCCCACCCTGTATATTTATAAATCATTTTTTGTAACTGTTTCGTTAAAAATCTTTAACATAATTGTTATAAACGATATAATATCTTCATTAATTTATAAGAACTTTCCTCCATTAATGACCTGAGGAGTGTAAAAAATGGCATATTGGACGAAAGTGATGAGCTTGTTGACTTTTGTATTTTTCACTTTTTCAGGAATTCGTATGAAAAGACTAAAAAAATATTGATGAATTATCTTGGTGAAAGTGGATTTGTCCTTACTTGGTATAAACCTAAACTGTAATTAAATAGGACTCCCAACCTCTTATTAATTACAATTAAATTTATTTAAATTTATTCAAGAAAAAGTTTAGATTCGTTAGAATTTTATTTTATTTCAGTTTTATCCGCATTTGGCGTGAACAAAGATATACTGGTGAACGTGGATTCAGAAGCCCCACTTGAAAGCCTCCTTCTGCAACACCAATTGACTTTGCATCAGGATATGAAACGCATGTTTTTGGAAATAAAGAATCTCTTCCTCGGATTAAGATCCACAAACTTTATTCCTAAAGCAAACAAGTAATTCTATTTCGATCATCAAATTCCTTAATAATGAAAACAGAAGATAAGATGAAGAACATATTTGTGATTTTTATATGAAATTGAATCTTAATCGAAATCTCCATTTTGAACGTTCATTCTGAATAACTTTTATGAGAAATTTGATATTTCTTATCTTAATTCATTAATAATTCTTATAATGGTTGGATATTAGCATTCTTTCATGATGACCTACTTGTGAATGGAAATTTTTAGGTTTTCACTTTTCATTATTTAAAGTATTTATTTTTACGTCATGCTTCTCACTACATTATAAAAGGCCTATTTTTTTCATTATTCATTATCAATAATCATTTTAATACAAGTAATAGTCGCCGACAATATATAAAAATGTATATCTAATTGATAATTATTGTAAATAGGTTATGATGCATTTTTTTTCCACAGCGACCTTTTCAGCTTCGGTTCTTTTGGAAGTTCAATTTCAAAAACATCAACATTGAAACCTAATTTAAAATCGATAATCCAAGACAAAACAAACTCGAGGTTGGTCACTTTCTTTTAAATGTTTTTAATAATAATTAACAAAATATATCACTTAGAGACGTCGATATTATTAAACAGATAAATATAATGCTATTTTTGAGGCACCAATTTAATTAATTTAATGATGGGATTTATTTTAACTGTATTTACATTATATTAGTTAATTTTATATATTGATTTCTCATTTGATTCAGTCAGAAGACCTCAGGAGGATGGGCTATTCCACCCTACTTCGGCGATCGACATTTCTACATGCCCACAGACTCAACTTTTCGGTTAGTTTAAGTTTAAAGAGGAGTAACTAAATTTTGCGATCTAGTTCTAAAGCTTAATTCCACATTAAAAAAATAACACATAATTAATTTACTTTTGCGAAATGTAGGCAACTAGTAATGGCGGACACACGAGACGAACTAAATCTAATTCCATAATAAAAATATTCTGCTTTTTCTTTGTTTTCTGCGAAGATTTAATAATTTTAATCTTAAAATTAATTAAAGAATAAAATACATTTTGTGAAATTTTAAAACTTTTTATGTATACATTCCGTTCATTTGTTCTTCCTAAGACCTACTGAGTGCTCCGAAATTCTCGTCGTAGGAGATACGAAAAGTGGAATTTATCAGATATATCCATTCAGGTAAAACGGTGACTTTCTACTGCATTAACATCACCTTTATTCATTTCATTAAATTTCCCATTTCATTCTTTATTCCTTTCAAGTGATTTCGTTGTTTTACTTGTATCCCTTAAGTTCTCTTTAACGCTTTGATAACATCGTTTATTTAATTGGCTTCATACATTTTGTGTTTTTTACAATTACCAAGAATGAAATAATGCATTACATTTTCAAATTGTTTTAAAAGAATCAGTTGTTCAAAATCTGTATTTATAGTAAAGGAGATTCGACTATGACCTATTATTTGTCTCTAGATGTCAATGTAGCCGCCCTGTGGATGTATATTGTGACATGGAAACCGACGGAGGTGGATGGACTGTTTTCCTTTCCCGAGTCAATGTGTCGAAGCCAATTAACTTCACTCGGAACTGGGCCGATTACAAGAAGGGATTCGGAATGCCAGGCGAAGAGCATTGGTTAGGTGAGAAGTGAGAGCTTCGTGGCTTTGTTCATGTCTCATCGACTAGATTTAAATGTAATCATTGATTTTTCCTTCACCAGTTCTGAGAAGGGAAAGAAGAAGAGTAATGAGTCCGTTATGCATAATTTCTTTGAATTTATTATTCTTCATTTACCCATTTGGCCTTATATTTTTCATCCCAATTATCTCTCAGTAAAGGATCCCCATTATTAATAGAACTTGTTTTACGTTATGGAATGTTTGTATTAGATATTATAGTTGTTTTATATAGTTATCCTCTATAATAGTTATGTAAATAATTTGGTCAATTATTTACCTCATGAAGGCACCACAATTTATGCGTCCCTGCTTATTTAGTATTATTTTAATTAAAGATTTGAATTAATTAAAAATTTTCTTTAAATAAGTTTTTTGTCGAATAATTAATTTAATCTTAATTATTTTTATTATCACAATGATTTTTTTTTTTATTTTCAAAAGGAAATGAAAACGTGCATATTTTATCTCACCATCGGAACTACATTCTGAGAATGGAAGTCAAAGATGGATTCGGGAGAGAAATTTGGGGCGAGTGGAATGTGTTCAAAGTGGACTCGGAGGAAATGAAGTAACATTTTATTCTTTATTATTATTTTTATATGAATGATAGTTTGAACCACTCTAGAAATTGATATTATGAATGCATTTTCAAGTTTCATCTATCTTTAAAGGAATTAAGACCTCAAAACATGAATGAAGTCTTCAAATTTTGATGTTCGCATTCTCAAATGTTTGAGTGAAAATCATTTCATTACATTTGATTTCAACATTTCTGTATGTATTAATATGGTAAAAAATTTAATTTTTTATATATGAGCGAGAGATTTTGAGCTATTATTTAAATACACGCTTTGACAAGGAACATGATTCATTCTCTCTTCATTTTTGCAATAAAGTCTGCTAAAACGCAAATGAAGGAAAATAACGAAGTTTTTAATGAAATTTTGTTTGTATTATTTTGGTTTTCACAATAATTCTACTGTCTAATGAATGTAAACTATAGAAGTTGTATATTATAAAATGAAAATTATTTTAATGTATTCATATAATTAAAGAGAAATCTCAATTATCCACAATAATTTATTATTGTACTTGTTTGAGAATGGTACAGTGTTTAAAGGAATTTCTTCAAATTACACTTTTTCTTATTAATTTGCCAAATTATATTAAATTTATGAAGAACTGACCCACAATCGCTGAATGACTTATTCACAACTTCATGTACATGAATCACAGTAATGATTCATTCAGTTTCTTTTTTTGAAGCAATCTTACTAACTGTGGCAATAATGCAGTCCTTTTATAATTTAACGCTTGGAAGTAGAAGTGATTCAAGTACATTCAGAACACCAAAAGTACAGATGTGATATAAGTACATGATTCACCTTTGATCACGGTTTACTTCTTCCCACAAAGTGAGATTTTAGTTATTTGAGTCACTTCGATGGAATGCAATCGGCGTGCCGAGTACAGATTCAAGTACTTCTGTCATTTTTGGCAAAGGAAAAAAAATCGGTAAAAGACGCATTTGAATCACTTTCACTTTCAACCGTCCAATTACTGAAGTGGGAAACGTATTTTCACTGTTCGCAAATATCTGTATTTTAAAATTTTAAGAACTTAATCATATTTAAATCTTTTCACGTTTGTTCTCGTCTCACTAATTTAATCCTTTATCGTGCAGTGTGACTTTACTTATTTTGTTCTGGTTAACGCGAGACGATTTTATTCAGTCTCGGAAAGACCTCTGTGTAGTAAAGGATTAAGAAAATGTCTCTTAACCCTTTACTGCAAAGAGGTCTTTCAGAGACTGAATAAAATCGTTTGGCGACCCAGAACAAAATCATTAAAGTCACACTGCGCGATAAAGGTTAAGTAGAGAACAGCCTCAATGATCCCATTATTGGAGCTGAAAACCGTGAAGTGACATTTAAATTTCTCCTCAGATACAAACTTACGGCAACGAATTACAATGCTAAAAGTACGGCCTACGATCGCTTCAGTTACGTGAATGGTAACTATTTCTCGACATTTGACATGGACAACGATAAATCTGGTGAGTCTAATTTTAACTTATGGTGTTTCATTAATTTTTATAGTTTTGAGCTATAACTATATTTAACGTCTTTAGATATTATTTAGTTTTTAATACATAATAAATCTAATGAATTTATTGCATCCCATTACTATATCCTAAACTAAAATTAACAGGCCCTGTCTTCGGTGCTGGTTAAGTGTGCGGTCTACCTACGATTCGGCGGTCTACCTTTTAATTATAGCTTCTTATCTTGTTTACTAATTGTTTGTTTACATCCCATTATCAATCCCCCTTGACGATTGGTTAGGTTTAGTCATGATATTTTCGTTAGTTTTAACGAAAATATCATGATTAAACCTAACCAATCGTAGGTAGACCGCACACTTAACCAGCACCCTGTCTTCTCTTACACTCCCTTCATGTAATAGATATATTTTAATCTTAATACAAATATTTTACTGCCCAATAGCAAAGTCCAGCTGCGCTGTGAGGTATAAAGGAGGGTGGTGGTACAATAACTGTCACAACAACCACCCAACAGGTCGTCATGGGAAAAAAGATTCCTCAGGAATAATAATAGGTCCTTGGTCAAAACTGGATAGTACCACACGGTATGCAACATGGCTTCAACTGAAAATTCGGTGCTGGTTAAGTGTGCGGTCTACCTAGCTTCGAGCAGTCTACCACAATTAAGCTGCGACCAACCAACCTACCAAAAAGGCAATTGAAGATTGGTTAGGTTGAGTCGTGATATTTTCGTTAAAGCTAACGAAAATATCACGACTTAACCTAACCAATCGTCAAGGGCGTACAGTTGACTTAACCGGGCATTCAATTAAGCTAATCGGGCATTCAACAACCAGGTGCACAACCTTGGCACCTAATCAATATGTGTGTGAAGTTTCATGTTTGTACGTGATAAAGACACTTTAATACCAATTATTCAAAGAGAATGCAAGGTTGGATCAGTTATCCATTCGGATGAGTGGCCTGCTTATGCTTGCCTGAATACCCTAGGATATATTCATCAGACGGTTAATCACCAGAAACATGTGGATCCTGCAACTGGCGCACATACGCAAGCAATAGAACGTTCTTGGCTAGATGCAAAAATAGATATTTTAAAGAAGAAAAGGGGCATTCCTGTGCAAATGCTACAATCTCATTTAAACCATTTTTGTTGGAAAATGCTAAGAAAGGAAGAGGAGGATCTGTTCGTAGCCTTCTTAAATGATATCCGCACTGTATACACACGGTAATGCCTAATATAAGAGTTTGCAAAACATTGTTTTAAAAATTTTTTGTACATAAACTTTTTTTGGTTTCTTTTAATAAATAAAATTTTGTAATTAAATATATTTCTTGAACTAAATTTCTTATATTTTAATTCCTTTCCTTAAATACATTTATAAAAGTGTAATTTAAGATGATGTAGACCGCACACTTAACCAGAACTCAGATGGTAGACCGCACACTTAACCAGAACTCAGATGGTAGACCGCACACTTAACCAGAACTAAGATGGTAGACCGCATACTTAACCAGCACCGAAAATTCGACCACAGATTTGCAGCAACTCGATTTCAGTCGCCAAACTGAATACTCACAACTGTGCTTTCAACTAAAATCTCTATTAGCCAAAGGGAATATTTTGTTTCCAATATGATATGACGTTATAAACTATATTTTGGAATATATCTCAAAATTTCTAGATTAAAATTCTAGTTAAAGAACAACGAGAAGAGTTCGTTAATCTGAGACTTAAATACAAAAACAATTACTTAATCTTTATTATTTTGTAAAGAAAATCCTATTGCTTAGGAAATTTTAAACATGTGTTTAGAGTTTGCTTGTTTGTACAAATCCTACGAAAGCTTAACATTACAATTATTAAAAATGTAATATTGTGTACATAATATACTATATTCTTAGGAACAACTAAGCTTTAATTTCATTACTACCCAATCACTAACTTTTCTACAACAATAGTTTTTGTATCACATAAATTAATTATTATTAAACTATTATTGAAACTAGTTTTTTCTAAACACATTTTAAATGTTTGCAATGACATTGTGATATTTACATGGAAAATATGGAACACTGTTAAATGTATTCCCACTTTTTCCTTATGTTTTATTCACACCGATCATCTTGATCCAATAGAAAGCGGGACAGCATGGGTGAAAGGTACTGTGAGCACTTAAAGAATTGGAAACTTTGAGACAAAAGAAAGGAAATCAGTGATCGTCTTCCCACTCCATAAATGTACATAATCCTTATATAAGTTTACCAGACGTGCGGGACAAGGAGGACATGTCCTCCTTTTCAATCTCATGTCCTCTGTCCGGCAAGCATTTTAAATATGTTAGTATTGTCTGGCTTTTTAGTTAGATATGATCCAGACTTAAAAATGAGCTTCCACCAAGCTCAAACGACACAATTAATACCTGACATGTTCTCCTTTTGCCGGACGTCTGGTAACCCTATCCCTATAAGAAGTGCACACTTTGAGTCCTACCTTTTGTAGTTTTTAAGTTGGTATAAAACAACCAAAAACTTTGGTGACAATAATAAAATGAAGAAAAATGTTTGTCAGTTAATTCGATACTCACAACAACTCTTTATACCAGCTCGTTTCAGAGTGAACAATTGAGACTCAAATGAAAGCAAACTGAATGAAATGCGAACGATATTTTCCTCTTTTACCAGCATCAATATAATCAGAATGCTGTAATTGGCAGCTTGTGTTTTAAAATGTTCTTTTTTTAAATTGCTCTCATTGTATGACTGAACATACAAATTACATATAAATTAGGTTCAATTTGGGCACTATAAAAGTAAAATTCACATTTCATTAAAACTTGTATTTTCATTTTTCTAAAACTGATAAAAATTACCATTAAAATTGAAAATATCATCTACATGATTTTAAATTCAGTATATTAAAGTAGATAAACAACAATTAATTTAATAAGTTTAAAACTGTATGAATGAAATAAATTTACATAATAAAAGTAGTTTTCAGAAAAATACTTGGGGTTTGATTCAATAAAGCGCTTTTACAACATTTATCACATTAAATTACACCAATTTTCAATTTGAAAAAAAGCAAAAAGGTAAAATTAATAAATTCCACAACTATCGTAGATTTTGCATCAGAAAATAATTCTTAAATTTTTTAAATAAATGAATGAACCTCACCACTTTAAGATTGCTCCTCTTTAGTGGTAATTTGTGTTACAGTGTTTGGTCAAGTGTGAAAAATAATCTTTCATGTCCCATGATCATTCTATATTAATGTCTATCTTTCCTTCTGATGTACAAACAACGTCAAAATGGCTATACTCTGTCATTTCTATATAATCTAGCAACACACATTTTCAAATGTTTTGAAAATGAGGTCTAATAAATTAAATTGAAAGTGAATTGAAAATAATACGACGTGTACTGGCCATGGTACGGTTTGATCTAAAGGATGAATAATGAATCACAATAAAACTTGATTACCCGACATAAGAATGACTTTAGATATATTCTTATGACTTATGGTTTGTTGGAGACCATGAAAAATAATAATGCTCGTTTCATTTAACCTCTTTCGTAAAGACAAGGGGGAAATAGGACCCCCATGCAAACAAGTGTACTCGGCGCCTCTCCCCCTCTCCTGTGTTTTAGTGTGGTCTCGACGAAGGATTCAAGAATTATTAGGTATACAATTTTCAACATTTTTATTGAATTAAATTTGTTTACAATTTACAATTTACATTATAAAGCCACACACATTAGAGAAACATTCAAAAGGAGACTATTCGTGTCTTAGCCACTGCAAATTCTGATATTGCATGTGAGAGGTCAATGCTGTAAACAACAGGATGGAAAACGAAGAGAGCCTGCCTTCGCCAGTTGTTGATCGTAGGTAAGTCTTTGTGAATTTCAACTTCGAGATGCTCCGCTCGCCATTCGCCACTGAGAAGGGCATCCTGAGTGATACCCTGGTGTTTGGGAAGGTTGTCACAACTTTTATTGTTTAAAATAAATTGAAGAAGTTGTTGAGGAGCGCAGCAATCCTTTCGCAGCAAAATACCAAGCCGAGCTACTCGCCGAGGTCAGAACCGTTAATGTCACAGCTCTATCTGTCTGTAAACGCGTGATGAAGTTCCATGCAGTGCTTCATGAAAGTTTTCATGTCAAGAAGTCGTTCCAGGTCATAAATAAATTCCCAAAGGTCCACATATTGGTTCGTATATTGCTCAAATATGAACGTGGCTTTCGGGTTCTTTACTGTTTCATCTTCACCTTCATATCTGAATTGGCGTTTATTACAACGAATACGTAAAATGGCCTTAACCCTTTAACGCCGGAATTGTTTGTAGGGTTAAGTTATGAATGCGTGTATTTGAAAGGTTACCAATATGTAGCGGTCGTCCTTTTAGGGTTAAACACTGGTTGACAAGAAGATTTCCTGCAATTTCTTTGGCTTTTATCAGAGTTCCTTGGTAACCGACGCCGATGTAGTTTTGAATGAAGTCACCGCACACTTTTATCAGATTTGTGATTGCAACTTAAACCTCAACTGGCAGATAGCAAGCAAGTGTTCCTTCAACACTTCGCTTCTTCGTATTCTCCAAGTAGTTAAACTAAACCCAGGAGTTTACCGTTATTCTACGGGAAGCCATATTATGCTTCAAGAGGAAGAACGTTATCCTTATGAGCCGCTCTAAAACGTTCATTCATCGCTTCCTCTTCTCTTTGATTGTGCCTAAAGCTCTAAGTAAATGCAATAATCCTATTTCATCCTTCGCTGTGCTTCAAGCCACGTTTTATATGAATCAAAATGACTAGGTGACTTTTTGTGGCACATCAAAATCACTGACATATGCCCCAATCACTCGACCCATCAATTTCCATGGACAAATTTACTTTAAAGTCGAACAGTTTGCAACAGAAAGCAAATTTTTTCCGTGGACTTCCAATAAAGCTACCAGCACCACATCAGGATGTTAGCGTTTTCAAGCTTTCTCTCTAGATGCTTCGTAGAAAAGTGGCGTTAATGCTCATCCAGGAAAAGAGTTATACCACTTTTGTTTGGTGGTCCATTGGTCACAAGCAAGTCTCGAATTTTATTCGTCAGACTCCTCCACAAAGTAGGACCAGAATCTCCGATGCTTTTTATCATTTTCTCCTTATCAACAATGGTATTATCATCGTTTTTCCATGTGTTGCATCCTCTGTGAACGACTTCTTACTCGATGAAAGTTTGTCGTTACCAGATCTGAAGAATTCTTTTTAATACGTCGAGATCTTCCTTCATTTCAGACTGTAACTCAGTTTTCGTTATCTCTACTTTGCTCCTGATAGCATCTTACGAAACACAGGATGTTTTGTCTCCTTTCTATACTCCAAACAGAAAAAATAGATTTTCAGATTTTTCTTCATCCATTTGCAGTCATTTGTTTTTAGTTGAAGTGCAAACAGTTTCAAAAGTACAATTTTTGGAAATATCGTCATACCTCTACGATATTTTCAATTCGAATATGGCGTCCGCCTAAACGCGGTGCACACCATTGTGGCCGGGCATGATGACGATGGACGTTATGTAACGATGGGAACGTAGAACTTTACGTGAACTCGAGGACGGTTCGTTATATACTCTGAACGCAGACGACGTTTACCTATTCAAATTCTGAACAGACAGAACGTCGTTTAACCTCACTAATCTATCGGGAAACGGTGTTAAATAATTTCTCTTTATTATATTTTACTAGTACAATACCCGTCGCTTCGCTGACGGTTAGCTAAAGACCCGCCCTACGTGCGGGTAGTAAAACATATCCAAGTAGAGGGCCGGAATATTTTTTGTAGTTCGAAGGCTGTTATTAGCTGTTATTAGCTAGGTTAATTGAATGGTTAGGTTAGGTTAGGTTAGGTTGGTTAGGTTGGTTAGGTTAGGTTGGTTAGGTTAGGTTGGTTAGGTTAGGTTAGGTTGGTTAGGTTAGGTTAGGTTGGTTAGGTTAAGTCGTGATATTTTCGTTAAAGCTTAACCTAACCTAACTTAACCTAACCAATCGTCAAGGGCGTACAGTTGACCTAACCGGGCATTCAACACCCAGGTGCACAACCTCGGGACCTAATCAATATGTGTGTGAAGTTTTATGTTTGTAACTGCTTTCATTTTGGAGCTATGGCTGGAACAGACACACACACACACACACACACACACGCACGCACGCACGCACACACGCACGCACGCACGCACACACGCTGAAACACACACACGCACGCACGCACACACGCTGAAACACACAAACGCACGCACGCACACACGCTGAAAGTGTGACGGACGGACAGACAGACTGACGGACGGCTCTCTTATTATTATTATAGTATAGAATAGATAGATTTAAACATTTAAGTGAGGGAGCTGTCTGCGCTGCTACTTTTTCCTGACTTTTATATCCTTCCTCCATTAATCCAATTTTTCTTTAAATTTCTTACATTTGTTTTGAGGAAATTGTTGGCAGTCCTGCACTGTTATAGTTAAATTGACATTGATTATGTGATTTTTTTGAAAATAACACTGAGGATTCTAAATTCATCTGTTTTCAATTTTCACGGATTCTAGTATATATATATATATATATATATATATATATATATATATATATATATATATATATATATATATATATATATATATATATATAAAATATATATATATATATATATATATATATATATATAACATTTGGTTGGTTTGCTTCTCCCGAATTGTTCATTCTGACGAAGGTCAAGCTTTTCACTCCACCTTAGACCTACAGTTTAACGTGGAATTCGAACCACGCTCCACCAGCAGCCCAGCGTCTATGCCACCCAGGGTATCCATTTATCTACCGACAACTTTCTTTATTGTGTGAAAGGATGAACAGCTGGGTTTTGCTGCGCGCCACCTGCCGTCACCGGATCTCGATCCCGGGGTCGGATTCGTGGATTCGTCATCAGCGACGCTAACCACTATTCCACTCAATATCCTGTGTGTATATGTATATATATATATATATATATATTATACAGGGTCCGCAAAAAAAAAGGAGCATGACGAAAATGTTTACTGTACATTTATTTTTACACATAATGACAAATAACTTATTTTAGGCAAATAAGCAACAAATAAACTAAGTTAATACCAAATTTCATGTCAATACGTCATAAATTAAAGAAAATATAAAAGTTTTACTACAACATGTCATATAATTTTACAATTTCCAAAGAAAACGAAATTATAAGACTAAAAAAATTGTTCGATATGTTTGCCAGAAACCTCTACAACCCTTCGTAATCGGGGCCTAAATTGATCTATAGCTTTATCTACTTGATCTTGGGTAATTTCTTCCCATTTTTGTACGATAACTTCTTTCAAATGTTCGACATTTCGGATCTTATGCTTGTACACTTTCTCAGCCAACATTTCCCATATTCCGTAGTCTACGGGATTCAAATCTGGACTATTAGGGGGCCAATCTTTTGGGTAAAGCAATTCAGGAACATTATTTTCTAAAAATTCAATAGTTGACTTAGCGGTATGCGCCCGAGCGCCATCCTGTTGGAATAAGAAGTAACCATTATTCGCCAATCGTCTCATTTCGGGCAGCATTTGTTCCAACAAAGTTTCAGTGTAATAGCGGGCGTCTACTTTGATGTTTGGCTCTACGAAAAAAACAGATGTCTTGCCTAGTTTAGACACACCGACCCATACCATTACGCTGGCAGAAAAATGATTACGGGTAGCATAAAGTCTATCATCTGGTATTTCATTTTTACGATTAACTCTTGAATACACTCTGTTATTTTGGGAATTTCGCGGTGGTTCTACCGTAAACTTCTTTTCGTCAGTAAAAAAGCCGAGGTCTACTTTTTCGGGAGTGATATTTCTTAACATGTGTTCAGAACAAACAACTCTTTTCTGTTCGTTAATTTCAGTTAATTTCTGCCCGTGTATCCGTTTATAAGGTTTTAGTTCAAGGTCGTTTTTAATAATGTTTCTGACGCTACTTTCGGATATGCTCAACTCATTAGCAATTCTGGACGGTGTCACGTGAGTCCCTGGTCTGCCTTCTTGACTACAAATTCTTAGTTCCACATCTCTGATGTTTTCTTCGGTTCGAACTGATCTTGGCCTCCCGCTTCCTTGTTTCCTTTCAGTACTTTCAGTTTCGTCGATTTTTCTTAACAGCTTGTCCAAACCTCCTTTCGACCATGGTTTATTCGGAAACTCTTGTAATAATTTTATTGCGCCATAATTTTTATCAAGTCTATAATGTTTTATTAATATTTTATCTTCTTTAGAAAAGGGCATATTATCATTTTTATTGATTAAAATTATTTAGGCATCTGAAAAATATAATTTAAAATGAGAAAAACATTAAATTTTTAAGCGGAAATTCACTTTTTTTAGTCATTGCACGTTTGTGGCCATAAAATCTTTATTTTATGACCGATTTTGATAAAATTTGTTTTATACAACTCTGGGCGCTTTTATCTTTAGCTAGATATATAACATTTATGGGTCCGGCAAAAAATGCGGGCGTGAGAGCAATTTTCGTCATGCTCCTTTTTTTTTGCGGACCCTGTATATATATATATATATATCAGTGGCGACTCCAGCTCTTCAAGACTACTCGGGCACTTTTCAAATTTTCAAGTCTACATATGAGCCGACATTTAAATGCATGACAATAATTTAAGATTATCAATAAAATAAATAAATACATACCTCGGTAAAAAAAATTATTTGAATTTTATTTACTTGAACATAAAGTCAAAGTCTTTCCAAGAATCCAAATGGTTTTTCTTTTAATGATAACACTATGTCCTCCATGGGTGGGCTATACTTCTCAGAATACTTATAATATTAAAAATAAATCAGATTATTTAAGAAAAGCGAACAACCTCACATTAATTTTTGTCGCAAACTGCACCGCCGCCAAAGGCAGTTGAAGGCACGCCTTATCGAAACGTAAAAAGTTACCATGTATCGCCAAAATTAAAAATTGTGCCTCTACAAGGCCGAAGGATATAAGCCCTAGTTGAAATGTTTTTTTCTTTATAAAAAAAAATTAATAGGAGGAAAAACGTATTTTATTTAATGAGAATTAGAAGAGGGACTATTATGTAACCATATGCAAGCAAATAATTATTCATTAAAAGAACTTTAAATATACGATATTACTTATACTTTCTCGGGCGTAATGTCTTGCGCCCGAGTAAAGGATCTTGAAAGATTACACGAAAACTTAATGTGTCAATATAGTTTTTTTATAGGTAGTAAGGGTATCTAAATGCGCTCAAAATTTTCTTGCGTGACGAAGGCTAGACAGAAAAATAGTAACATACTACCAGCCAAAAACCATTTTTACAATTTGGATTTAAAACTTTTTTTAAAACTTAAATCTATAAATACACAATTTTATCTCTCATGCTTCTCCTTGCCCCTTGCCTCTCGGGCTCAGCCCGAGAAGCCCGAGTGCAGAAGTCGCCACTGATATATATATATATATATATATATATATATATATGTGTGTGTGTGTGTGTGTGTGTGTGTGTGTGTGTCTCAGATACTCTGCAACATATGAATTAAACACAATAGTGACAATACCGCATACATAAATATTATACCTTTTTTTTGCGTGCTGCCCATAAGGCGACATTAGGCAAAACTGTTCTGCTTTCCCGTGGAATTATTAATGCTTCCTTGGTCGGGCCCCTACGAGTACAACATTAAGGTCATTCTCGCGAGCATGAAGGCGTACATTCCATATTCTATTCATAGAATTGCTTTAACTTTGCTTGTTCTAATGCTATCCACAACAGAGGGTAGACTCTCAGAAGGTACGGTCGACATCTAACTCCTGATTCTCACTTAGTTATATTTCTGAACGAAAACGTGCAAAATCTGTTTTTTGACTTTGACAAAGATTTGAAAACCTATCCAATCCTAATTCTTTTCGCTCTTTCTTTCACGTAGCCAAGAACATCCACACCAACTTTAATTCGTCTTCTTTCTCTCCTCTTTTCCATTCTGATGGCTTAGGGGCCATATCTTTTATAGATAAAGCTGAACCCTTAGCTCAAATTCCCCCCCGCCCCCAAACTCAATCCTGAACGATTCCGGTGCTGTTCCTTTATCACCTCCTCCCTCTGAATTAATTATATCTGAAATTAGAATCTCTTCCAAAGATATTTTTAATTCCCTATTTGGTCTTAATTCTAGGAGGGCTGATGTGATCCTCCTGTTGTTCTCAAGAACTATGCATCTATGGTGACACCGTGCCTAGACAAACTCTTTCATCTTTATCTTTCATCTGGTACTTTTCTTTCCTGCCTGAAGTTCCATTTCATTCAGCTTGTCTCAAAGAAGGCTGACCTTTTTCAATCCTCCAAATCTCGTCCAATTATTTTGATTTCTTACCTTTCAAAGGTTTTTCGATCTATCCTTATTAGGAAGAGTCTTAAACACCTCTCTTCTCACAATCTTCTCTCAGGTCATTATAGGTTACCTAAGGGATGCTTCACTGGCGATCTTCTGCATATCTCTCTAACACTTGGGCATTCTCGTTTCTGGATTTCGGTGAAACTTTTGCTATTGCGTCAGACAAAACAAAAGCTTTGGTACTCGTAGAATCTGGCACAAATCCTTCATTCCAAAACTGCCACCCTTCGGTTTGTATCCTTCTATCTATGCCTTCATCTTCAATTTACTTTGCAGCCGATCTATAGCTCCGATTGTAGATGACCACTATTCTTCTAAACTATTAATAGTGGTGTTCTTCAGGGCTTTGAACTGTCATTCACTCTTTTCCTTTTATTTATTTATGATCTATTAAGTCGCATTTCTCATTTTATCCATTCCTATGCTGATGATTCTATTTTTCACTTCTCCACCCGCTTCATAATGCGTCCCTCTCAACAGTCACTCCATGCTTAGTGTAGGACGGCTATAGTACACTTACCTTAACCTTTGATCTTTCTATGATACTTTCTCTGATTGGGGTAGTATAAACCTTGTGGCTTTCAATGTCTCAAAACCTCAGTTCTTTCATCTGTCTAGTCGTTACAATCTTGAGCTCGACTATCTCCCTATTTTCAACAATACACCGTTCAATCCTTCCTCTTCTCTTAATGTTCTTGGCGTTTCCTCTTCTCGTAATGTTTCCCTGAAAGATCACTTATACTCTCTTCCCAAAACAGCTTCTAAAACGTCTTACTCGCCCCTGTATAAAGTGTTTTTCTCATGTGCTCGGGGTGGAATCATAGGCTTTGAATCGCGTCAGTTCCCTACCTCTTACTAACTCTTTTCAATCCCTCTTTCTTCGCCGAAATGATGCCTCACTCCTGCAATGATGCCTCATTCTCTCTTTACTATCGTTATTATTGCGGACACTGCTCTTCTGAACGTTCTAACTGCATGCCTCCTCTTTTCAGGAAAGCACGCAGTACCAGAATTTCTACACAGTCTTATTCCTTTTCTGTCCAACTCTCTAACGCAAGGGTTAATCTGTATTTTCAATCTTTCATCTACTCAACCTGTCAACTCTGGAACAATCTTCCTTAATCTATTTTTTCTTTTAAACATTAAGTGTCCAAGCATCTCGAAACCTCAAGCTTTGATTGTGGCTTTCATATTAGAATTAATTACCTACTTAATGTAAAACGACCAACCACCTAAATTGTCAACATTCACAACTAACCAGCTGGTAGGAATCAAACAGAAAGCAATCGGCAAAATGGAGGAAATGCTCGTTAATTTCAAAAGGTTTTAGTGCTTTTGATATTGTAAAGATTATTCTCGATTCTATGTTTATAGTGATTATTATTAACTGTAAGTTAGAATTTATATTTTGTTTGTTTGTTTATATCGCAAGGTGTGTGAACCCCTTAGCTATGCTATTTTGACACGAGAGTTGGCAATGCATGCGGAGTGAAACTCCATATGGAGTTCTCCGCAGTTAAGGGATTAATACTAACTTTTGACCACCGGTGTTAACTGAACTTTATCCGAGTTAAGATAAGTTTTTCATTAATTAAATACCACCAACCAGACTATCTTAAAAATTTTGAATATCCAAGACAATAAGATAATAGGATTGAAGGAATATAAAAATCCTTTTTTTACAGACCATCAAATGGTAAATCTCCTTTAAAATTATTTAAGTTATAATTTTGCACAATTCCAATTCTAGTTAATAAATTCGTTATTTCAAATTTGAATATTTATATTCCCTTCCTTTACTTTAAGACAAATTTGAAAAAAGTGGTAAATATTTCTAAAACTCTTCTTACGCTATGGGGGCGGGGCGGTTTTGCGGACAGTCGCCCTTGGCCACTCCTTCCTGCATGAAAAAGTAAAAACTTGTATATATATGTTTTTTATAGCACTTTCAAATCCTCCTTATCGCCCACACATGAAAATACCTGAACAAATCATTTTTAACCCCTATAACACTTCGGGGATGGCTCTTACGAAGGTTGTAATTATTTTTAAGAAAAATTTACACCACAACAGGAGACCCATAAGTTTACGAGATACAGGTGGAACCAAGTGACAGGAAACTTTGACCAAAAATCCATCATAGCTTACTTTATATGCTCCGATAAGAGAATTGTTGGAAACGTCAAGGTGATACATGGGATTACGTTAGACTCCGACCACAGATTACTGATAGCAGATTTGAAAATGCAGAAAATAGTAGCCACAAAAGAGGAGAAGAGGAAGGTAATTAAGACAAAGAAACTGCAGGATGAGAACATTAGAGTCAGATTCGGAGAGGAACTTGAAAGAAATATAGCTGAGATGGAGGAAAGCAATGAATGGGACCCCGTGAGAGATTGTGCTAAGAGGGTTGCGGAGGAGATTTTGGGAACTGAATGGGTGGGGGGAAGAAGAAGACATACACCATGGTGGACAGATATAGTGAGAGGCGCAGTAAAACAGTAAACTATAAAACATAGGAAGTGGTTGAGGCAACGTACACAGGAATCAAGACGGGAATATGTGCAAGCAAGAAATGAAGCTGAGAGGGAGAAGAAAAGGGAAAAACAAGTGGCAATGAGGGAATTGGGAGAAAAGTTGAGAGAGGATGAGAAAGGAAACAAAAAACTGATTTATAGCCTTGCAAAATCTTACAGGAAGGACAAGAAAAAAGTATACATTATTAAAAATGAAGCGGGAAATGTGATAGTGGAACCTGGAGTAATTAATAGACGATGGCCAGATTATTTTAAAGATCTATTGAATGGAGATCCAGAAGAAGAAGTGGAGGAAGCAGATGGAATATACCAGGAATTAGCAGAACAGGTAATTATTACCAGAGAAGAAATGGAAGAGGCTGTTAATAAAATGAAGAATGGAAAGTCAACGGGAGTGAATGAGTTTCCGATTGAACTTGTAAAGGAGGGAGGCGAAGCCATGAAAGAAAAAATTCGAAACCTGTTGAATAAATATTGGAGAGAAGGTCAAGTCCCCGGTGATTGGGGAAAAACGGAAAAACAATTATCGTTCCAATATATAAAGGAAAGGGTGACTCAGGTAGATGTGAGAATTATAGGGGAATATCGCTATTAATCATATAACAAAACTTTATGAAAGAATAATAGAAAAAAGAGCAAGGCAAATAATTGAAGCAAGGTTGGGAGAGAAACAGCATGGTTATCGAAAAGATAGAAGTACGGTAGATCTTATTTTTGGCCTCAGTTCTGTTATAGAAAAGGCATGGGAATTTAATACTAACATCTATGTAATATTCATAGATCTTAAAAAAGCATTCGAGACAGTGCCTAGAGGAAGAATGTGGAAATGTTTGGAAGAGATTTATGGGGTAAGGGGGACACTTCTTAGTGCTTTGAAAAGTTTGTATCAAGTTAGCGAATGCAAAGTAAGGACTGGACACAAAAATGGTGAGTGATTTGAAGTTAGAACAGGGGTGAAGCAGGGCAGTGTTATATCACCACAAACATCAGCACATATTCATACCGTTAACACTGTATTATTCCTAACATATGGAAACAAGGTAAAATTATTACACTCCTCAAACCAAACAAAAATTCAACAAAACCAGCTTCCTATAGACCCATTACTTTACTATGCACACCTTCCAAAGTAACAGAAAGACTAATCTTACAAATCACCAACCTACACATACCACTATCGCCTACTCAACATAGATTCAGACCTCACCACTCAATCACGACATTACTCACTAACCTCACGCAGCACATCATGGATGGCATCAACTCCAGACGACCAGCTCAACGTACACTATTAGCAACAATAGACATTAGTAAAGCATTTGATGCTATCCCACGCTTCCCTCTCATAAACAAAATACTCAACGCAAACATGCACAATAACACCAAAAGGTGGCTGAGCAACTATCTTTGAGGAAGATACTTACATGTCACATTTAATGGCAAGTCATCCAAAAACAAGCTTTTTCCGAACGGGGTCCCTCAAGGCTCTGTTCTCTCACCAACACTCTTCAACTTATGCATGCGTGACATTCCAACACCCATAGATAACAAGCTTACCTTATCATCATATGCAGATGACATCACTCTAACATCCACCAACAACAACATTGACACCGCTACAAATAACCTACAAACATACATAAACAGTATACGAGACTGGCTCACACACAATAAACTCACAAAATCAACCATCACCTTGCTTACAAGCAACACAAAAGAACACCAGGTAACTCTACAGCTTACACTAAACAACACCAACATTCCACACACTCACAGGACCAAAATACTTGGGGTCACATACAACACATCATTATCTTTTGCAAACCACATTCAGGACATTAAAAACAAATGTACGTCAAGACTTAACACGCTTAGGGTACTAACAGGCACAAACTTTGGACACTAGCAGGAAACAACATCACTAATATACAAACAATATATTCGCTCAGTTATGGATTATGCGAGCCCATTATCTCAAACACACACATAAACACCTTACAGACAATACAAAACAACGCACTTCGTATCATTACAGGATGTACTCAAACAACACCAATAGAACATCTACACACAGAAACAAAAATACTGAAAGTTAGGGAAAATTTAGACATGGGGGGAACACAATTCATGGCAGCAGCGACAACTAACCCACAACATCCTTGCCACTAAATGTACAATCATGCACCAACTCTTTGCGACATTAAGGTAACACCAGAGAGAAATTCTAACCAAATACTCCATCCATACTACGCCCCACAAACATCACACAGTACAGAAAACACATACACACACACCTAACCCGCAAAGAACTGACACGATTCGGTCTGAATGCGGTCCTAGGTGCGAAGCCTCCACCCATTGACAGGTCAGAGACCAGCCTCAGCAGATCGGATTGAGTTAACTTAGCACGATTCCGATGTGGACATCACCCCAACTTACAGACATATAAACACAGACTAGACAACTCCACAGACGACACCTGCCACCTGTGCCAGGACACACTACAAACAATTGAACACATTATGACAGACTGTAACGCTCTAGCACAAAATAGAACACAACACAACATCACTAGTGCGCTGAACCTCTGGTCCACTCCGGAGAGGGCGATCGGTTACCTGCGTGCCGTCGGCTTGCTCGATCAGGGTGGGCTGATCGGCTAACCAACAACAACAACAACTGCTTTATAACTCTAAGTTACACCTTAAGATTACAAGAACCTTTAGTGTCTAAAGGGCCTATCAAAACCATTTTCATTAAATGACATCATTCGTACAAAAGTTACTGATCTTCTATTGGCTCTAATCTCAACCTCGTTAAATTCTACGCTCCGCCTTTCTTAAATCTTTCTTAAAGAAATCCTCAAAATAAATTCAAAATACTAAGTTAAAATTTAAAATTTAAAGTTAAAATCTAAAATTTAAAATTAAAATTTAAAATTTTCTCTCGAGGGCTTCCCTTAGGCGAGACCAAAGAATAAATACACCCAAACCTTTACAAGCTTCAATAATGAAAAGCAACCTTGTCCAGCTATATTTTCCCCTTTGTAATTTAATTACTCGACCATAAATCTATCCGGGAATGTCAAACAATAATTTCTTTTGTTGACAATGCACTCATAGTCTAGGATCTGGCCCAGAGTTCGTATAAATTTCTGGGTGCAGAGGTTTTGACGACTGATTAGACTAATTTTGGGGGGGAGAATCCGAATTTTTCTATGCCATCGCACTAAATTGGTGCGAAAGTGGTCAAAATGGCCAAAAAATTGGCAAAAATGGCAAAATTTTATCAGTTTTTCGTATTTTTGTCACATTCTTGAGTTGAAAAAAATTTTAAGGGCAATTTTTGGTTTGAGAATCTGTTTTTGTAACATACTGCTGCCTGAACTAAGAAAACTGACAAAAATGTCAAAAAATAACAGCAAAAATAGTAAAAAATTAAGTAAATATTGTCAAAAAATCGCAAAAATGAAATTTTTGGCTATTTTGGTGCATAAACTAGCTCTAACCAATCATATCGAACTAAATAGTCAAGAAATTAGATATTAATAGCTCTGCAAGAATTTATTAAAACAAAGTATGCACAAATGTCTAAATTTCGAGTATAAATCGATAAAAATGGTTGTAAAATACTTGAAAAAATAGCCAAAATATAAAAAAATAGTACTAATTTTGTTATGCTTAGGCTTGCTTGTTGTAAAATGCTTGAACTTCTTATAGAATCGATCTATTTGATTTCTTTAGAGTAACTAAGTCATATTTATTGTGTTTCAGGTTTAGTATTGGTAGTAGCTACAAATTGAGGATCCCTGTATTCATTGTGTGATTCAACAGATGATAGATAATGGTAAGTAATAATCGAATTGAATATTTAAAACATAAATATAAAGACCAATGTGTTACAAATGAATTTTTATATGTATAGAATAGAACCAGTTTATTATAATTGCAATTGCAAGAAGTCTTAGTATATTTTATTTTTTCAGGATGTCTGTCAACTTGTGCCAGAAAAGAAGCATAGCTCAAACCTTAGTAAATGTATCTTCTGCCAGAAGAACAAAAGCCCAAGTGGAGAGAAATATTTGAGCAGCGGAGAACATGGAATAAAAAATTTGCTTCAGTTGGCTTCTGTGTACCCAAATGATGACAGAAGCAAGCGTTTGAAAGCTCTTACTGAGAGTCAGACTCCTTATATCCAGTATCAGCACTTCGTGCTATGCAACATATAAAAAGTTCGTTGAACGTAGCCAGAAGTCTAAAAATGCTGAATCTGAAACCTCCGATTCCTCCTTAGGGGAAGCATTAATTCCTCCAGAAAATAGTTCAAGCAAAAGTATTAAAACACAGCATATCAAGGATATGGAAGTGTGCGTATTTTGTGGTTCAGCTCGAGTCAAATTGAAAGGTGGAAACATTGACCATGATTTGTTTCGGATATGTACTCCAGGTCGTGCCGAAAAGTTATTGAGTTATGCTCACTTGTTCCAAGACGATGTTTTTACCAGAGTAGCGATGTTGAACGAATACAAAGATGCATTCGCTGCAGATGTATTCTATCATAATAATTGTATAAAGAACCATTTTGAAGCCTATGATCGCAGAATAGAGACGATTTTGGAAAACAGACAGCAAGAAAATGAAGTTATGGGTTCTACTGACATGGTTCAAGAAGCGTTTAATGATGTAGTCTCAAAAATAGACTTCACAAGCTGTGGATACAGTGTCACCTACTTGAGATAAGAGATCAATAAAAAGCTGAACCAGGATGAATCTCTCAGTAACTATTTGGTTAAGAGCCTGCTTATAGACAAATTTAAGGACACCATTTATTTTACATATCCTAGCAACAAACGAAAATCCCAAATGGTTTATTCTGTCCAGATTGAGAGTGCAAGAATTGTTGAAACTTTGCGGAAATCTTCTGTCGAAAACGTTGCTAAGGACCTAAGGAAAGAGTTAAAAACTTACAGTTTTGGTTTACGCTTTAGCTATTGTGATCCAAACGATCTTGATCTAGCCTTAAAACGCTTCCAAAATGAACGTCCTCCAATATGGATGGAATTTCTTCAGCATTTGTTTTCCACCCGGAATGTATCAGATAGCAACAATCAGTTGATGCTGAAGTGTGACACTATCTTCCAGATGTTGTTTTACATCCTTCATAATGGTTTGGAGCCCACCCCATTGCATGTCGGATTTGCTCAAACTATACATAACCTGTCACAGTCTAAAGATCTTATTGAAATTGCAAACAAACGGAGCATTTGTGTAGGATATCAAGAAGTTCGCAAAATAAATTTTGCACTATCAACTAAGATCTGAGCAATACTACAAAACGGGACAAAATCGATTTTACTCAGCTTCCTTGCTCTTCAAAAAGTATTAGACTGCATATTAAACGGGCATATCTTCAGTGCAAACTTTGGCTTGACTCTCCATATGGCTCCATATCTGAAAATTTAAATCCACTTGACTATGGTTACGTAAAGTCTGATGAGGGACTTTTGGAACCTCAACTAACCGATTGCCCAGATAAACCTCAGGATTTGATTGAACCTTGCAGCTGCAAAACCTGTACCAAGAGGTCAAAATGCCCTTGCACTGCGTCACCCATAACATGCTGCTCATTCTGCAGGTGCAATCAAAGAACATGCCAAAATCCTAACGTCTGAATTTCAGCAGGTAACTGAATAAAATTCCAGATGAACAAATCTGTACATTGCACTTCTGTTTCATTTTCATGGTGTCGGAAGATGATACCACAAAAGCCATAGTGCTTTTATTTGTAAATAATGTTTCAATAAAAGTTTCAAATAAACAAAAAAAAAGAACAGGAAAAAAAACAACAATGGGGCCTCATCATTAAATGAGGTCGTTCCCACTAAGTTAGCTATAACTTAGCCCATTGCCGTGGTGCTGCACTGGGAAGATGCACCTGAGTGACGGTAACACTCTTTCTCAATCACATAAGCGGCCTTGACAGTTTTTGTCATTTTTGCCAAACTCTTTGCCACTTTTGCAAGATTTTCAGTCAACTTCATCATCAGAAATAATACATGATCTTATCTCACACTCTTTTACAACATGCAAACCTAAAAGTTTTATAAAATCAGCACTATTTTTTATATTTTGTCTATTTTTTCAAATATTCTACAACTATTTTTAATCATTGTAACTCAAAATTTAAACATTTGTACATGTTTTTGTGTTAGGAAATTTTAGTAGAGCTATTAATATCTAATTTCTTGACTATTTAGTTCGATAAGATTGGTGAGAGCTAGTTTATGCACCAAAAGAGCCAAAACTTTAATTTCTGCGATTTTTTGACAATATTTACTTAATTTTTTACTATTTTTGCTGTTATTTTTTTACATTTTTGTCAGTTTTCTTGGTTCAGGCAGCAGTATGTTACAAACACAGATTCTCAAACAAACAATTGCCCTTAAAAAAATTTTCAACTCAAGAATATGACAAAAATACGAAAAACTGATAAAATTTTGCCATTTTTGCCAATTTTTTGCCATTTTGAACACTTTCGCACCAATAATTTGGTACGATGGCACAGAAAAATTCGGATTCTACGCCCCAAAATTAGTTCAGATCAGTCGTCAAAACCTCTGCACCCAGAAATTTATACGAACTCTAGGCCAGATCCTGTACTATCAGCCTTCGGCTCTACCCTGGGTATCGGATCACTTTACTTTCGTATGTCTTCATTTTAAAAGATTTAAATTTTCACGCGAAATTAAATCGATTTCAAAATCACTTCACTCATTCTTTCTACAATTTTTTATTTACATTTTGATATGAGATTTACGCATACACATTCACCGTCACAACATATTTAGCGGCAACTCTTAGAAAGAAAACTCGTTATGCGCTTTAAAGTTGTTTTGCAGATTCAGTTACCACATATCACTTCAATAAACCGAGACTAGAATCTTCATCGAGATTACAAATGGTTAGACATCAAAACACTGTTGATGATTAATTTGTATTTAAAATCATGAACAGTGACTCATGACTTCATTTTTCATCTTTCATTATTTATATATATATATATATATTATATATGTATATATATATATATATATATATATATATATATATATATATATATATATATATATATAGATATGTGTGTGTGTGTGTGTGTGTGTGTGTGACCATCAGATCTACCATTCCCACGTTCGGACGGTATTTATGTTTGTGCCATAAGTAGCTCGCTCTAAGAAGCGATTTTCACTTATTTCATCCCAAATGCACAAAGTTTGTTAAGTACTATTGTATATACTTATTTACTGTTTCACTCTCTCTTGTACGAGAGCCACAAACTCCTTTTCCCGCGTCTTTATAATTAATTTTCTCTTATTACTCCCTATAATGAGTGATATATGTTACGCCCAAACATCGAAATCGCTCAGTGAGCGAAAAAAACAGCCACAAAGCGTTGTGGATGCACCAAAGTGACCACACACCGATGTTAGATATTTTTTCGCTTCATGGCCGTTCTCAAACAACCGCAACGCGTTGTGGACGATTCGGATATGACCATAACACGTTGTGGGCGATTTAAAACGACCACACACCGACGTCTTTCTTCAAACGCTATTTAAACACGACGACGTATATTGAAATCATATAAATACGACGTATATTTATCGACGTATTCACCGATTAAAAAGCAAAGTTAAGCAGATATGCTAGAAAAAAGATAAAGTCCTTTAAAAAATGATTATCAATAATTTTCCCGAAGGTTTCGATTAATTTTAAGCAACTTTAGAATGAAACGTAAATGTAAAAATTAACCAACTGGTTAGGTTAATTGAATGCCAGGTTAGGTCAACTGAGTGCCCGGTTAGGTCAACTGAGTGCCTGGTTAGGTTAATTATACGCCCTTGACGATTGGTTAGGTTAAGTCGTGATATTTTCGTTAGTTTTAACGAAAATATCACGACTTAACCTAACCAATCGTCAATGACGTACATTTGACCTAATTGGGCATTCAATAATTTTCAAATCGTCCACAACGCGTTGTGGTCATATACGAATCGTCCACAACGCGTTGTGGTCATATACGAATCGTCCACAACGCGTTGTGGTCATATACGAATCGTCCACAACGCGTTGTGGTCATATACGAATCGTCCACAACGCGTTGTGGTTCTTTGAGAACGGCCATGAAGCGATAAAATATCTAACATCGGTGTGTGGTCACTTAGGTACATCCACAACGCGTTGTGGCTGTTTTTTTCGCTCACTGAGCGATTTCGATGTTTGGGCGTAACATATACACGAACTAATTTCATAGACATATTATTTATGAATTTACTTATTGCACAATTTGATAGACTACGACGTCATGAAGTAAATTATTTCCTTTCACATTTTCCATGCCTTGAATACTGAATCCTCACACTCATATCTTTAGTATCAGTTGTTTCGTATAATAATAAAGAATTTACAGTTTGTAAGACATTATTTATATGGTGCGCTATGTCTAAGGTTATGCCGTATAAATGTTGTTTCGCCATGTTCATTCACATATTAATGTTTTTGCCTCACTTGATTAATGTTATGTTAGTATCTTCTTGTGGTTATTAATTATTGAATAATCTTCAATTTTTCTTGACCTCTTATTCTTTTGAACCATTTAAATTAATTAATTTCAATCACTTATTCTTGACCTACCTCTGCCCTATCAACATCTCAGTCAATGTCTTAGCTATTTTGTGGAATTCTGCAATTAATTTGCACACTAATATATCCAACTGGAGTCGATGAAAATTGAGAACGGATGAATTTAGAGTGCTCGATCTTGTATTCGAAAAAATCACTTAATCAATGCCAATTTAATTACAACAGTTGAGGATTGCCAATAATTTCATCATTATAGAAGTGTAGTAAATTTAAAGAAAAATTGGGTGAATTGATGAAGGGTACAAAAAGTACGAAAAGTAGGGGCGCGGACAGGTTGCTCACTTAAATGTTTAGATAAAATATAATAGAAAGAAACTATTTATTAGTATTTAACACCGTTTCCCCATAGAGCAGGGGTTCCCAAATTGGTGTTCCGCGGAACACTTTTATACCGTGAGAAGTGTTCCGCGAGACACAATTTGGGAACCCCTGCCAGAGAGTAATGAGGTTAAACGACGATCTGTCTGTTCAGAATTTGAACAGATAACCGTTCTCTGCGTTCAGAGTATATAACGAACCGTCGTTCGAGTCCACGTAAAGTTCTACGTCCTGTTATCCAACGTCCTGTTATCATGCCCGGCGACAGTGGTGTGCACCGCGTTTCAGCGGACGCCATATTCCAATTGGAAATATCGTCGAGGTATGACGATATTTCCAAAAATTGTACTTTTCACATTGTTTGCACTTTAACTTAAAACATATGACTGCAAATGATGTAGAAAAATGTAAAACCCATTTTTTTTATGTTTGAATTTCAGAAAGGAGACAAAACATTCTCATTGTCCCGTAAGATGCTATCAGGAGCAAAGTAGAGAAAACGAAAAGTCGAGTTATATTTGGAAACGAAGGAAGATGTTTGCATATTAAAAAATTTCTTCTGATCTAGTAACGACAACCTTTGATCGAGTAGGAAGTCGTAGGCAACACTAGAATAACGATGACAATGTCATTGTAGATAAAAAGGAAACGATAACAAGCATCAGAGATTCTGTCCCTACTTTGTGGAGTAGTCTGACGAATAACATTCAAAACCTGCTAGTGATCGATGGACCATCAAACATAAGGGGCATAAACACCAGTTTTCTGTGAAGAATCTAGACAGAACGCTTGAAAACGCTAACGTCCTGACGCAGCGCTGGCTGCTTCATTCGACGTTCACGGACAAAATTTGCATTCTGTTGCAAGCTGTTCGACTTCAAAGTAAATTCGTCCCTGGCAATTGATGGTTCGAGTGATTGAGGCATATGTCAGTGATTCTGATGCGCCATGAAAAGTCACCTAGTCATTTTGATTCATATAAAACGTGGCTTGAAGCAGAGCGAAGGATGAAATAGGATGATTGCATTTACTTAGAGCTTTAAGCACAATCAAAGCTAAGAAGAAGCGATAAATGAATGTTCTAGAGCGGCTCATAAAGATAACGTTCTTCCTCTTGAAGCATAATATGGCTTCCCGAAGCTTATCTGACAGACTCTTTACGTAGAATAACGGTAAACTCCTGCCTGCGTTTAATTCAACTACATGGAGAATACGACGAAGCAAAGTGATGAAGGATAGGGCGGAGTGAAAAACTCATTTTTCGAATTTTCAAATTGGCTAGTGTGGAAAATGTGTGGAGTAGTGAGGAAATAAGCTGGTATAAATTTAAAATCATAACATTAATATCTTCAGGTGCCACAATGACCTTCAATATTGAAAAAAATGGAAAAAAGCAGATTTTAACCAATAATTACAGAAGAGTCCACGATGCACAATAGACAAGAATTTATTCACACTTGTATAAAAATAGCTCAGTCAACCTTTAAAAAAGTTTCTATTCTCTAAAAACAGTTTTCTATAGTCAGCTCACTCAGCTGTCACGTGAGTACCTCGGTTCAGTGTAGCTGTCGCTCTCGTAGCAGGTGGGTGTTCTGTTGTTGGCGTTACTCAGATAGTCTAAACTATATTTCTTATATATTTTGCATTTCTGTATTGTGTTGCCCTAAGTTTGCCATGTACTATTAACTGAAATTAACGTATAATTGATATTAGCTCTTTCTTTTTCAGATTTGTATACTTTCAAAATGTCTCGAGTTTGTGCAAAATCAACCAGGGCCTCAACTGAGTGCCCCATGTTTGGTATGGGGGAAGATTTGTGGCACAGGAATCTTCCTACATACGAAGGAGTTTTTAAATATTACTTGTTTGTAAGAAACGATTTGAAACAGAATACTAATAAAGATCCTTCAATATCTCAAATATTAGAACAAGTTGTTGATAAATTGAAAACAATTTGGGAAAGTGCTTCCGTCCCAATTTTGTCAGACAGGCGAATTGAAACAATGTTCAGAAGCTACCACGAAAAGTATCGTGTCATTATGAAGCCATACCAAAGCAGAAAAAATTCTGAAGCTTACAAAGCAAAGATTGATATGTTCAAAAAAGAAGCACACACGAAACTTTTTGACATTGCAGCGTGCAAGTGCAAAGTACTAACACAATGTTCTTGTCCCAAAGAAAAAACGGTTCCAAAGGAAGAAGTGACGTTCCTCTTAGATCAAAGGAGTGAAAGAAAACTGTTTATTGATAGAGTAGATATTACACTCTCAAAGAAAAAAGCATCTACGTTGCTAAGAAAGAAAAAAGAAGCTGTGAGGCTCACCAAAGAATCTTCACAGGAGAAATTGCAGGATACAAATGTTGAATTATCATCATCGACATCAAATAGTGAAAGTGAATCTGGCGAAATATCAGACGATACATTTCCAGAGCCAGTTAGCTAGAAGAGAAAGCTCGAACAACCTGAAGAACAATTATTCAAGAAAAGGAAAACTACAAATCTACCTTCAGTGGCTACTGCTTGTGACAGGACTGCAGTTTCAGATCGAGCTGCAGCATTCATTGTTAGTGCAGTATTGCAAGATATTGGAGAAGTTTCTATTGACAATACATCTGAAGTAGTGGATAGGAGTAAAATCAGAAGATAAAGACAAAAGAAGAGATCAGAAATTATGAAAGATCAAAATCAGGTCCCAATCAGAGGAATCCATTTTGATGGTCGAAAAGATTCTACACTCTTCCAAGAAAAAAAAGAGTCCAAAGTATATCAGAAGAAGGTAACAGAAGAACATATCACTATAGTGAGAGAACCTGGTTCAGATTATTTGGGCCATTATTCTGTGAATTCTGGATCAGCTGAAGAAATATGTAAAGGAATGTTTGAGTATATTGGAAATAATGACATGAACCTGGAAAACCTTGTTGCCATTGGATGCGATGGTGCAGCAGTCAACACTGGAGAAAAGGGAGGCGTTATAAGGCTTATAGAATTGAAGCTGAAGAAGCCAGTTCAACATTTAGTGTGCCAGCTCCATGCCAATGAATTGCCATTACGCCATTTAGTTGCAAAGCTGGATGGAAAAACATCTGGCCCCCGCGGATTCACCGGTCCTATTGGCAGGGAATTAGAGAACTGTGAGAGTCTTCCTATTGTCGAGTTTGAAAGGATTGATGCTGAGGAACCAACTGTAGACTGTGAAGATCTTAGCACCGACCAAAAATATCTAATTGATATTCATCAGGCCATAACAAAGGGATATTGCTCTCCAGATCTTGCTCATCGTAGTCCAGGCAAAATGGCACATTCACGATGGCTGACTACAGCAAATCGTTTGCTTTGTCTATACGTTTCAACTGTAAGTCCATCTGAGAACCTCATGAACATTGCTTCTTTTATAATGAAGGTCTACATCCCAATGTGGTTTTCTATTAAGCAAAGTACGTCTTTTGTCAATGGCTCAAAACATGTTTTCAAAACTATTGAACTAACAAGAACACTGAATGACGAAGTAAAGGATATTGTAAACCCTGTCATACAAAGAAATGCATTTTTTGCAAATCCAGAAAATATTCTAGCATCAATGATTCATGATGACCGCAGCGCCATAAGAGAATTAGCGTGGAGGCGAATAAAGAAAGCAAGGCAAACAAACAAGGAAAAAGTTGTGAGGCGTTTCACAGTACCTGTTATTCAATTTGAAGCTACTGATTATACTGATTTAATTAATTGGCAAAAATGCATTGTCACTGAACCACCTGTGACAAGACACCTGACAGAAAATGAGATTGAAGAATTCATAGAAAACAAGAGTACCCCTCCATTCGAGAAATTCCCTTGTCATACACAAGTAGTAGAAAGAATGGTAAAATTAGTGACTGAAGCATCATCAAAAGTATTTGGATTGAACGCGCGAGATGGCTTCATAAGATCAACACTTCAGTCACGTAAAAAAATGCCATCATTCGAAAGTAAAGCTGAATATAAAGTTTAAATAAAACGTTAATAGAAAAAAACATGCGCAATGATGGGTGGTTGGGAGGGCATGGGTGGAGCTCGACACGCAGCCACCTCCTCGTGGTGAGTTCTGGATTATTTAGATCATTAATCAAAAGAACATTGATCTAAATAAACTAAGAGCTGCGTAATTCAGTAACTATTTTGGTAATTGGAACACTTAATATACAGGGTGGGCCGTAAGTTTCCATACATAGGAAAATTTAAACGTTTGTTTTTATGTTTCAGATACCCTAAGAATATGCGTTTGTAAGATCTTGTTTACTGATGAAGCAAATTTTTAGGTCAATGGAGAGGTTAATCGGCAAAACATACGTTATTGGAGTAATGCTAACCCTAACTGGCTGAGTCCGACGAAGATGCAAGGTGCCGGTAAAGTGATGGTGTGGGCCGGAATATGGGGTGACAGAATTATTGGACCAATTTTTGTCAGTGGAAATCTTAATGCCGAAAGGTATCTTAACATGTTGCAAGAAGAGATTTTCCCATCCCTGCTAAACGAGGAAGGTAACTTCCCAGTTTACTTCCAGCAAGATGGAGCTCCACCTCATTATGGTCTTCACGTGCGTCGGTATTTGGATCAGCAGTTTCCGGATGCTTGGATTGGTCGGCGTGGTCCTGTGGAGTGGCCTCCCAGATCCCCAGATCTCACCCCCCTTGATTTCTATCTTTGGGGCACTTGAAGGCCATGGTGTATCAGGAAAAGATACGAGACATAAATCATCTAAAGGAACGTATCACCAACGCCATTACAAGCATAACGTCAACTGTGCTAATGCGTGTTCATCAACAGTGGGGAACACGTATTGAAATGTGTTTTCAAAACAATGGCAACCATGTAGAGCATATTATATAAATAAAAATGGTTGTCCATAAAAAAATGTTTATTTTTCCTATGTATGGAAACTTACGGCCCACCCTGTATAATAATAACAAGTAAGTTTCAGTTATTGTACTAATGCAGAATATAAGAAAATCATTATATTTCACTTTTTTCGACGGCTTTGTGGCACCTGAAGATATAATTTCGCAGGACTAATATTTATGCACAGTCATTATCTATAGCACCCACATATTTTCCGCACTAGCCATATTTGAATTTCGAAAAAAAGTTTAAAAACCTCATTTTCGATCCGCCCTAATGAAGGACCATTCGCTAGCATGATTTCCAAGGATGTGATGGATTAATGCAAAGAAAGGAATCCAGAATGAAAAGTTGTATTACAGGCGAAGAAACTTGTAGAAGATATATTTGCAAGGCTGAAAAGAGCTAAGTACTATTTGCGGATATTAGACTGTACGCCTGATTAGAGCCATTCTGAGATGCCTTTTGAGTTTTATTGACACATCAGATGGCAAAGTTGCTATTCAGGAACAAAATAACGATGTAGAAGGTAAAATAGTTGTTAGAAACGAAAGAGTGTTTTTCGTTTCATGAGAATGAGATCCGCTCAATCTTGTGATTGCCGCTGTATCATCTTCAGTGGAGTCGGTGTACATCT
Source organism: Bathynomus jamesi (assembly GCA_023014485.1). NCBI lineage: Eukaryota > Metazoa > Arthropoda > Malacostraca > Isopoda > Cirolanidae > Bathynomus > Bathynomus jamesi. The sequence goes on along the minus strand of JAJOZX010000110.1, from coordinate 143,795 downwards.
TCGGCAGTGTACAAAGAATTTACACTGTTTTCTGCCTTTGTTTACCGTTGAAAGTTTCTTGCAGACCATGTTAAGGATTTCACTGCGAAGTCAGCATGCGAAACTCGTAGAGTCCACAGCCTTAAAACTGTTCGATATCAGAGAGTTGAAGTGAATTATACCTTCTTTGCATTCAATGAATTGGAAAGCAGACGCAGGCATTCGTCATGAAGCGCTCACCCTCTCCGCATTTAGTTTCCCCATCTCCATTATGATGTGGTACATACTTATAGCTGCAGATAGTAAACCTAATCAAAAAAGTTTTTTTACTACGTCAATAATCGTAATCCGATAAAAGATAACATAGGCCCTCTAGTGGACGTTAACGGCGCTTTGGCTTCCGACGCTTAGGCGATGGCGGGTATTTTTAGCAACTTTTTTGCGACAGTTTTTACTGTAGAAGATGTAAATAATGTTCCCGACGTGGACGATATCGTTCCATTTAGTAGCGAGACTATTTTGAATGAAATAACTGTTTAAGAGGGTGAGATTGAGCATTATATCGATAAGCTAAAAGTTAGCAAGGCTCCAGGCCATGACGCGCTTTATCCTAGACATTTCAAAGATTTGAAAACATTATCGTAGGCCCATTAACAAAACATTTTATAAGTCACTGGAAGTGGGGATTATTACTGAAGGCTTCAAATTAGCTAACCTTACGCCCATTTTTAATAAAGGCGACTCACAGTAGCTAGCAATTATAGGCCTATTAGCTTAACGTCAATTGTCGGTAAACTTTTGGAATCCGTAGTTAGGGATCGTATCGTCGATCACTTAGAAAGTCGCGATTTGATTAATAGTAGTCAGCATAGGTTTCGACGCCATAGATCTTGTTTAACTAATTTGTTAGAGTTTTATAACGAAATAGTGCGCGAATCCGATAGGCATAGACCGGCTGACGTTATTCATTTAGACTATAAAAAAGCGTTCGATACAGTTCCACATAGAAGATTAATTGCGAAGGTTAAAGCGCACGGTATACGCGATCAGGTAGCTAACTGGTTACAGGAATGGCTTCGTGCCAGGAAACAGAGGGTCGTTGTTAATCGTAGGGAATCGGGGTGGTTGGCTCTAGGTAGCGGTGTCCCTCAGGGTTCTGTGTTAGGCCCATTGATATTCGTATCTACATTAACGACATTGATGTAGGCTTGACCAGTAACGTGTCAAAATTCGCGGACGATACTAAAATAGGCGGTGACGGTAAAGTTCTTAACGTGGACGATAGAAATAGGCTCCAAGACGATGTAAATAGGATTATGGAGTGGACGGATAAGTGGTAGATGCAATTTAACGTAGACAGATGTAAAGTTTTGCATATAGGGCCTCGTAACAATAATTACACGTACACGATGGACGATAGACAGTTAGCGAGCGTTGACGAGGAAGTAGATTTAGGCGTACGCGTATTTAAGGATTTAAAAGTTAGGAACCAGTGCCTGGAGTCTTGCGCAAAAGCCAATAGGATGTTAAGCTTTATAGCTCATAATTTCGAATTTAAATCGAAGAATATTATATTGCACTTTACAAGTCCATAGTCAGGCCTCACTTAGAATATGCCGTTCAGTTCTGGTGCCCTTATTTGCTGAGGATATTGACAGGTTGGAAAGGGTTCAGCGACGCGCCACGAAACTAATTTCGTCACTACGCAACAAGTCTTACGGAGATAGGATTAAAGAGTTAGACTTGCATTCACTCGAAACTAGGAGATTAAGGGGGGAGCTTATTGAAGTTTTCAAAATCGTTAATAAAATCGATAACGTAAATTTTGACAAATTGTTCATTTTCGATAAAAGCAATACTCGTAATAACGGATTTAAATTACGTGGCAGACGTTTCATTACAAACATCGCTAAAACCTTTTTCTGTTTAAAGTAATTGATAAATGGGATAATCTTCCCGCGTCTGTCGTGAACTCTACCAGCGTTAATATGTTTAAGAACCGTTTAGATAGGCATTTTAAAAATATTAACGTTGTTTAAAACAATAAAACAATTAGCAACAGGAGCTCTGGGGGTAATGGTCGGGGATGAGTCTGTTGACGATTAATGCTAGCTTGTGACATGCCAGCGTGTGATATGCCAGCAATAAAATTAAAAAAAAAATTCGACTAACACAAACTTAGTTGTAGCTCGTAGCGTAAACTAACCCACTTTTTGTTAAACTCTTCATACTTTTTTTCTTTTCTTATCCTGTATTTACTTGCATGTCTGTAGTTTGCATGGTATGACAGCGTTTGAGTTAAGACTGTGTTTGCATGGTTTGTAAGCGTTCTTATTTTACTTCTTTTCATCTTTCACCCCTTTCCTATTCTCTTCGACTATTTTTCCGACTTTTCGGCAGTGGCCGGCGGATGATGATGGTGAGGTTTTCTCTCTTTTTCTGAATGAATGTTAACCCACGAATGATAGGTTTTGCTACTTACTTAACCCCTTATTCTCTTCTTTTAACCCCCTACTCTCTCCTTTCTCTCAGGCTAACCTTAGAGTGGATCTTAGGGTAGGGTGTGTCAATTTTAGTAAAGTGTTGTTTTAAAAAGCCATTTACCTACTTATATTTGACCATTAAAGTTTGAAATATAACCTAAATATGACTGTAGCATCGTATATAAATGTGCCATTGATATGTGTGGTCAACTTTGGTTATTTTTGGTGTGCAGGATGGTTTCAAGTTTCACATAGTCACAAATGCTGGAGTTTTGATTGTGAATGCATGTGTTTTCCCTCCTTTTTGACAATTTTGATTACTTCGTAATGTAAATATTGTGTAATTCAAATTATTCGAAATGTTATGTGTGACCCAAGCTTTCTGTATATTTTGATATGATAGATATATGAAATTGTCATTACTTTGAATAATTAAGTCTTGTACCTATAACAACACAACCTTTTATCTGAGCTTATAGGAAGATATTAAGAATTTCAATTAACTTAATTTTATGTAATCATAATCAGTAGGCCTATCCAAATTTCAATGACATTTCTTTCGTTCACAGGTCCACAGGATGAGTCAGAAAGAAATCAGAACCCGAAGCAAACCAAGTTGTCACCTAAGTCATTTGGTGGGGACTGGGAGGGAACTTCCCCCTGCTGAGCTGCCCACAGCCAGAGATCTGCTGAGGTATGGCTTGTTGAGGAGAGAGACGAGTGAGGAAGACAGGAGGAATTACCCAGTTAATGACCTGATTAACAACGGCATTGTTCCAGGGCTACTGGCTCAGTGGAGAAAGGGCAATGCTCTATTCACAGGATCTGTAATCAACACTGAGGTCAGGATCAGGGCTAAAGTGAGGGCACCGTGAGATGAGACAGTGAAGGTGTCCATTGGCAATGTGAAGTTAGAGGTCAAAGATAGGTTCATGATGAAACTGGACAAATTGGTGAACATCTTGACCTGTCACTGTGTGATCAGGAGCTGCAGTGAGCTTGGGTGCATCCCTGTCTGCAACAGCGAGGTTCGCATTGACTGCAGCTGCAGGAGCGAGCAGAAGATACCAGTGCAGGAGCTTGCCTTCATTAAAGGTCAGAGAGAAAAGGTGGGCAGTGTGGGGGCACACCAGATGGGTCTAGCTGATCACCCTGAGACCAGGAGACAGGAGTCAGTGCTGCAGAGACAGGAGCAGAGAAGGAAGGCCGAGGAGAAGAGGATGAGGAAGGCAGAGGAGACAGCCAAGAAAGAAGAGGAGTTAAGGGAGGAGTCACTGCTTCAGATGGAGTTGGAGGAGACTGGAGATATACTGGAGGAGGCAGGGAGGAGGGAGGAGGACGAAGACTTCATACAAGAGGCTGCGACAACTTCTTCCTTGCCTGTGGCTAAGAAGAAGAAATACAACACTGAAGATATCACCAACATAGCTCTGGCTAGCTTGAGACATCACACTGGGCTGAGAGAGAGTGCAGAGATTGCCACTGCTGCCAGGATTGATGCTGGTCTTATCACAGAGTTTGACACAGCACTGGTGATTGACCACAAGGTGAGGAGGGCTCAGGAAAGACTGACTAAGGAGCTGGTCAAGAAGTTTGATGAAGAGATTAGGGAAAATGGCATCACCTGTATCTTCTTTGATGGGAAAAGAGATGACACCAAAGTGATGATGGAAGCTGAGGGCAGTGACAGACAGTTTCCTGGCCTCATTAAAGAAGAACACTACACAGTGTGCAATGAACCAGGTGGGAAATATTTGTGGCATTTTGTACCAGAGGGAGCTGCAAAGGAGAGAAGTCATGCTGAGGTCATTGCTGATCATCTGGTGAACTGGCTAAGAGAGAGAGGAGCAGACCAGACCCTTTTGTTGATAGGAGGTGACAGTACTAATGTGAATACTGGCTGGGAAGGAGGAGTAATGCATTATGTGGAGGCCAAGCTTAGCAGCTTAGTTGGTGTGGATTGTCTGTGACTTGCACACTGGGGAGCTGCGTCTCAGACACCTGGTGACTGCACTGGATGGCAAGACATTGAGCAACAACAAGTGGTCTGGGCCCCTAGGGAAGATGTTAGACACTGCCACTGAGCTGGAGATCAACCCAAACTTCACGAGGATCACTGTTGGTCCTCCTCTACCGCATCTTAGTCAGGAGGTAGTCATGGACCTCAGCACAGACCAATCATATGGCTACAGAATCATCACTGCCATCAGATCGGGAGAGGTACCTCAGAGTCAAACTCTCCTGGAGATTGGGCCAGTCTGTCACAGTAGGTGGCTCACCACGGCTCTAAGGTTCTGCAGATTGTGGATTTCCAAACATGGACTGAAGGGTAGGAACCTGACGAATCTGAGGATAATTGTGGAATTCATAGTGGTAGTCTACATGCCAAACTGGTTCAACACTCAAGTTAAATCACAGCTGGGTGGAGGGTCCCAGGCATGTACCGTACCAGCTGGAGCTGCCCAGAAGTCAGAAGAAGGAGGTGATAGGAATAGTGATGCCTACAGTGAAGAGATCATCCTGGTATGCACACTCTGAGGCTGTGCTCCAGGCCATGATGTGCAGTGAGGTGGAGGAGGAGTGGATGGAGGCAGTGAAGAGGATACTGGAAATCAGAGGTAAAGGAGATGAGGACACACAGGTAGGAGACTGCAGTGACAGACCCAGGAAGACTCCTCACATCAACCCAGATGCCATCAAACTCTCGGAGCTTATTGACTGGAACTCTGGCGTGACTGAGTTTCCTCTGACCTGCTCCCTCAGCACTGCTGCAATCAAGGAGATTCTGAGTAGACCAATGGAAGTTCCTGCATGGCCCTTACACACACATTCAGTAGAGAGGTGTGTAAGGGTGACAACTGAAGCAGCACATGTTTACTCACAAGAGAGGAGGGAGGCGTACATCAGTGGCCACGTGGCTAGTAGGGAGCTCATATCCAGGAAGAAGAGCAAGGCAGACATGGCATCCTTGGCAAAGTTCAAGAAACCTATCTATATTTCTAAGTTTTAATATTGAAATACAATCAAAATGTTTTTAATTGTATGTAATGTATGTAAAATGTAGTTATATACAATAAAAAAAAATACTTGCAAAAATTGCTGATTTTTGGTAAACGCCAACTTCAAATATAAGTAGCTAGGAGTGGTCAAATCTGGATTTTAAAGCCATATTTCGATTTAGCACATAAAAATGCATCATTTGGTCACTAGCAGTCTTTGAAAATCTAAAGATTTCACTTTGCTTTCTAAAATTGACACACCCTAATCTTAGGGTCTTTGTTAGCCTTAGCTTCTGTAGATCTGTAGATCCTTTTTTCCGATGAATTTAGATAGCAAGATCGTAGAAAGCAAGAACGAGGATATTGTTGCAACCACTGCGGTGACTTCATTCAAAACTACATCGGCGTCGGTTTCCAAGGAACTTTGATAAAAGCCAAAGAAAATGGGGAAAAATCTTGTTGTCAACCAATGTTCAAGGCCATTTTACGCATTCGTTGGAAGAAACGCCAATTCAAGAAACGCTGCATATAAAGTTTGCATGGGGCGCTATTTCCCCTTGTCGTTACAAAGGAGGTTAAATGACACAAACATCATTATTTTTCATGGCCTCCAACAAACCATAAGTCATAACTTCAAAAGAATATATCTAAAGTCATTCTTATGTCGGGTAATCAAGTTTTATTGTGATTCATTATTCATCCTTTGAATCAAACCATACCATGGGCAGTACACGTCGTATTATTTTCAATTCACCTGATAAAAAATTTATTCGAACTCAGTTTCAAAACATTTGAACATGTGTGTTGCTAGATTATATAGAAATGAAGGAGTATAGCCATTTTGACATTGTTTGTCCACCAGAAGAAGAGATAGCTATCATTATACAATTATCATGATCACACTTGACCACAAACTCAACACCAATTGCCACCACCAAAGAGGAACAATCTTAAAGTGGGGAGGGGTCATTCATTTTTTCTAAAATTTAAAATTAATTTTTTATACAAAATCTACGATAGTTTTGGAATTTATTATTTTTACCTTTTTCTTGTTTGGAATTGAAAATTGGTGTAATTCAATGTGATAAATGTTGAAAAAGCGCTTTATTAAATCATACCCCAACTATTTCTCTGAAGACTACTTTTATTCTATAAACTTATACATTTTATACAGTTTAAAACTTATTAAATTAATTGTTGTTTACCGTATTTTAATATACTAAATTTAAAATCACGTAGATGATATTTTCAGTTTTAATGGTAATTCTCATCAAGTTGAAAAAAAGAGAAAATACAAGTTTTAATGAACTGTGAATTTTATTTTTATAGTGGCCAAATTGGACATAATTTATATGCAGAAATATATGTTCCAGTCAAACAATAAGAACAATTTAAAAAAGAACATTTTAAAATACAAGCTGCCAGTTACAACATTCTGATTATATTGATGCTGGAAAACGAGGAAAATATGATTCTCATTTCATTCAGTTTGCTTTCATTTTGAGTCAATTGTTCCCTCTGAAACGAGCTTGTATAAAGAGTTGTTGTGCGTATCAAATTAACTGAGAAACTTTTTCCTTCATTTTATCATTGTCACCAAAGTTTTTAGTTGTTTTATCCCAACCTATAAAGTACAAAAAGTAGGACTCAAAGTGTGCACTTCTTAAAGGGTTACCAGACACGGCAAAAGGACATGTTAGGTATTAATTGGGTCGTTTGAGCTTGTGGGAATCTCATTTTTAAGTCGGGATCATATCTAAGTAAAAAGCCAGACAATATCAACATATTTAAAAGGCCTGCAGGACAGACAACATGAGATTGAAAAGGAGGATATGTCCTCCTTTTGCCGGACGTCTTGGTAAACCTATATAAGGATTATGTAGTTTTATGAAGAGGGAAGACGATTAGTAATTTTCTTTCTTTTGTCTCAAAGTTTCCAATTTTTTAAGTGTTCACAGTACCTTTCACCAATGGTGTCCTCCTTCCTATTGGATGAAGATGATCAGTGTGAATAAAACAAAGAAAAATTAGGAATACATTTGACAGTACTCCATATTTTACATGTAAATATCACAATGTTATTGCAAACATTTAAAATGTTTTTTAAAAAAACTGGTTTCAATAATAGTTTAATAATAATTAGTTTAATAATAATTTGATACAGAAAACTATTGATGTAGAAAAGTTAGTGAATAGTAATGAAATTAAAGTTTAATTGGTGCTACTGTAGTATGCGGTCTACCTACGATTCGGCGGTCTACCTTTTAATTATAGCTTCTTATCTTGTTTACTAATTGTTTGCTTACATCCCATTGTCAATCGCCCTTGACGATTGGTTAGGTTTAGTCATGATATTTTCGTTAGTTTTAACGAAAATATCATGATTAAACCTAACCAATCGTAGGTAGACCGCATACTACAGTAGCACCGTTTAATTCTTCCGAAAAATATAGTATATTATGTATACAATATTACATTTTTTATAATTGTAATGTTAAGCTTTCGTAGGATTTGTACAAACAAGCAAACTCTAAACATATGTTTAAAATATAGTATGCAATACAATTTTCTTTACAAAATATTAAAGATTATTTAATTGTTTTTGTATTTAAGCCTCATATTAACGAACTCTTCACGTTGTTCTTTAACTAGAATTTAAATCTAGAAATTTTCAGATATAATTCCAAAATAAAGTTCATGACGTCATACCATATCGGAAACAAAATATTTCCTTTGGCTGATAGAGATTTTAGTTGAAAGCACAGTTGTGAGTGTTCAGTTTGGCGACGGAAATTGAGTTGCTGCAAAACTGTGGTCGAATTTTAAGTTGAAGCCATGTTGCATATCGTTTGGTGCTGTCCAGTTTTGACCAAGGATTTATTGTTATTCCTGAGGAATCTTTTTTCCCATGACGTCCTGTTGGGTGGTTGTAATTGCAGTTATTGTACCACCACCCTCCTTTCCAAGTCTCAGCGCAGCTGGACTTTGCTATTAGACAATAAAATATTTGTATTTAGATTAATATATATAAATTACATGAAGGGTAAGTAAGAGAAGACAAGGACTGTTAATTTTAGTTTAGGATATGGTAATGGGATGCAATATGTTCATGAGATTTATTATGTATTCAAAATTAAATAATATCTAAAACCCTTAAATATAGTTATAGATCAAAACCATAAAAATTAATGAAAAACAATAAGTTAAAAATGAGACACACACCTCCTTTATCGTTGTCCATGTCAAATGTCGAGAAATAGTTACCACTAGCAGTTCCCGTCACTTCGCTGACGGTTAGACAGGCTAAACTACAGAAAAGAACGCAGCCGTGAAAATTTTGAGCTTCACATTGTGTCAACATTTCTGAATCTGGTATCTCCCAAAACCTCCTCACCCCCATTCATGCAACTTGAGGCTAACCCCCTCCTCCATTACCCCCACCCCTCCCCTATTACCCCCACCCCTCCCCATTTCCCCACCCCTCCCCATTTCCCCACCGCTCCCCCATTACCCCCACCGCTCCCCATTTCCCCACCCCTCCCCATTTCCCCACCCCTCCCCCATTACCCCCACCCCCACCTTTCCCCCATTACTGCCCGGGATAAATTTCACAAACAGACAGGCTAAACTACAAAAAAGAACACAGTCATGAAAATCTTGAGCTTCACATTCCCGCCCGTAATACAATTTCTGAAAGTGTGACGGACGGACGGACAGACGGACGGACAGCTCTCTTATTATAGTATAGATCCCCCAATACCCCCTCCCCACCCCTCTCCCCCATTTACCCCCACCCTTCCCCCATTACCCCCAAGGGGGGAAGGGGGCTGGCACCTTGCAAAGGATTTACTTTAATTTTTTTTGAAGGGGGGCTGGCACCTTGCAAAGGATTTACTTTAATTTTTTTTTGGTTACATATATATATCGCATCTATTTTTCTGAGTTTCCCCATTAACCCCACCCCTCCACCATTACCCCACCCCTCCCCCATTTTGTGCCAAAATTATGATTAAAAATGAAGAAATGGGAAGAACTGTACCCCTAAAAGGGGGGGGAAGGATTTATGTCATGGAATTTTTTTTTAGCATGGGCAGTAGGCACTGCACAGTAAAAAGACGCATCGAATGGTGAAAACCGCATTGTTCTACACCAATTGTAGCGACCTGTAGGTGTGCGCAAAAAAACTGTTACATATATATATATATATATATATATATATATATATATATATATAAGGCTTCATTTCTGAAATAGTATATTAGATTCACATAACTGAAGCGATCGTAGGCCGTACTCTTAGCATTGTAATTCGTTGCTGTAAGTTTGTATCTGAAGAGAAATTTAAATGTCACTTCACGGTTTTCATCTCCAATAATAGAATAATTGAGGGTGTTCTATTCTTAAATTACAGAGACGAGAACAAACGTGAAAAGATTTAAATATTATGAAGTTTTTAAAATTTTAAAATTTGGATATTTGCGAGCAGTGAAAATATGTTTCCCACTTCAGCAATTGGACGGTTGGAAGTAAAAATGATTCAAGTGCGTCTTTTACCGATTTTTTCTTTTGAAAAAAGTGGCTGAAGTACTCGGCATGCCGAGCGCAGTCCAGTGAAGTGACTCAAATAACTAAAATCTCACTTTGTGAGAAAATGGAAACTGTGATCAAAGGTGACTCATGTACTTATATCACAACTGGAGTTTTGGTGTTCTGAATGCACTTGAATCACTTCTACTTCCAAGCGTCCAATTACAGAAGGACTACATCAGTTCTAATAGGTAAGTGGTTGCCATATTTGGTAAGATAGCTGCTTCAATAAAAAGAAATTGAATGAATCATTACTGTCATTCATGTACATGAAGTTGTGGATAAGTCATTGAGCGATTGTGGAGCAGATCTTCATAAATTTAATATAATTTGGCAAATTAATAATAAAAAGTGTAATTTGAAGAAATTCCTGTAAACAATTATTGTACCCATTCTCAACCAAGTACAATAATAAATTCTGTGGATAATTGAGATTTCTCTTTAATTGTATGAATACATGAAAATAATTTTCATTTTATAATATACATACAACTTCTATAGTTTACATTCATTAGAAAGTAGAATTATTGTGAAAACCAAAAAGTACACACAAAATTTCATTAAAAGATTTTCTTTCGTTTGCATTTCAGCAGACTTTCACTTCATTGCAAAAATGAAGAGAGTATTTAAAGCGTGTATTTATGTAATGGCTCAAAATTTCTCGCTAATATAAAAATAATTAAACTTTTTACCATATTAATACATAGAGTAGGCCTAATATTCAAATCAAATATAATTAAATGATTTTCACTGAAACTTTGACAATGCCAATCTCAAAATTTGAAGACTTCATTCATGTTTTGAGGTCGTCTTAATTCCTTTAAAGATAGATGAAACTTGAAAATACATTCATAATATCAATTTGTAGAGTGGTTCAAACCATCATTCATATAAAAATAATAAAGAATAAAATGTTACTTCATTTCCTCCGAGTCCAATTTGAACACATTCCACTCGCCCCAAATTTCTCTCCCGAATCCATCTTTGACTTCCATCCTCAGAATGTAGTTCCGATGGTGAGATAAAATATGCACGTTTTCATTTCCTTGTGATAATAATTAATTAAAATAATTAGGATTAACTTAACTATTAGACAAAAAAGCTAATTTAAAGAAAATTTGGAAATGATTCAGATCTGTAATCTATACTACAGTGTGTCCGTAAAGTCATGGTAGGATTTTAAATAGCTATATTATTGCAACGAAACATGATAATGAGATGAAAAAAGGCAAATTGAAGAACAACTCTAAAAGAATAACTTTATTTAACGTAGTTCGATATGGGCTCCTCTGGTAGCCCTGCAGACATCTAGGCGGTGATTCAATTCCAGCCACACACGCCCAAGAACATCAGGAGTGACGGATGCGATAGCTTCCGTGATTCGCTCGTGCAAGTGATGAATATCCCTAATGGGTACACTGTACACGCTTTGCTTGACGTAACCCCACAAATAAAAGTCCAAAGGTGTCAGGTCCGGAGAGCGTGGAGGCCATGGCTTCCATCCTCCTCTTCCTATCCATCTCTGTGGAAATTTTTCATTAAGGAATTCTCGAACAACGTTGGCATAGTGCGGAGGAGCACCATCTTGCTGAAAGATGACATTATTGTCAATAAATTGGGGTACCGCAAAATGTTCCAACATAGCGAGGTAGTTGTGTGACGTCACAGTGGGTTCCGCGAAGAAAAATGGGCCAATCACTCGATCTCGTGCTAGAGCACACCACACATTAACTTTCGGGCTATTACGCTCATGTTCAACATAGGCATGTGGACAGCCTAGACTAACTACGAGAGAAAGGTTAAGCTTAGCCTAGACTAACTACAAGATACAACTTTGAGAGTTGTTCTTAAATTTGGCATTGTTTCATCTCATTATCATGTTTCGTTGCAATAATATAGCTATTTAAAATCCCACCATGACTTTACGGACACACATCACCGCCTAGATGTCTGCAGGGCTACCAGAGGAGCCCATATCGAACTACGTTAAATAAAGTTATTCTTTTAGAGTTGTTCTTCAATTTGCCTTTTTTTCATCTCATTATCAAGTTTCGTTGCAATAATATAGCTATTTAAAATCCCACCATGACTTTACGGACACACTGTATAATAAGAGAGCTGTCCGTCTGTCCGTCTGTCTGTCCGTCACACTTTCAGAAATTGTGAGAAAAAAATTCAGAAATTGTAAAAAAAATTCAGAAATTGTATTACGGGCGGCAATGTGAAGCTCAAGATTTTCATGACTGTGTTCTTTTCTGTAGTTTAGCAATGGGGGAAGGGTGGGGGTGGGGGTAATCGGGGATGGGTGGGGTAATGTGGAGGGATGGGGGTAATGGGGGAGGGGGTTAGCCCCCAAGTTGTATGAATGGGGGTGAGGAGGAGGTTTTGGGAGATACCAGATTCAGAAATGTTGACACAATGTGAAGCTCAAAATTTTCACGGCTGGGTTCTTTTTTTGTAGTTTAGCCTGTCTAACCGTCAGCGAAGCGGCGGGAACTGTACTAGTTAAAATAATACGAAATAAGCAAGGATGCAAAATTTGTAGTGCCATCATGAGGTAAATAAATGACCAAACTATTTATATAACTATTAATGAGAGCAACTATATAAAACAACTACAATATCTGTTACAAACATTGCATAACGTAAAGCAAAATCTATTGATAATCATTTACTGAAAGATAATTGGGATGAAGAACATAACAAAAACTGGGTAAATAAAGAATGATCAATTCAAAAAATTTAAGTAAAATGGACTGTTTACTCTTCTCTCCCTTCTCAGAACTAGTGAGAGCGAAATCATTGATTGCATTTAAATCTAGTCGATGAGACATGAACAAAACTACGAAACTCTCAGTTCTTACCTAACCAATGCTCTTCGCCTGGCATTCCGAACCCCTTCTTGTAATCGGCCCAGTTCCGAGTGAAGTTAATTGGCTTCGACACATTGACTCGGGAAGGGAAAACAGTCCATCCACCTCGTCAGTTTCCATGTCACAATATACATCCACATGGCGGCTACATTGAAATCTAGAAACAAATAATAGGTCATAGTCGAATCACCTTTACTATAAATACGGATTTTGAAAAACTGATTCTTTCAAAACAATTTCAAAATGTAATGCATTATTTCATTTTACTGCATTAACATCACCTTTATTCATTTCATTAAATTTCTCATTTCATTCTTTATGCCTTTCAAGTGGGTTCAGTATTTTACTACTGAGCCCTTAAGTTCTCTTTTAATGCTTTGATAACATCGTTCATTTAATTGGCGTCATACATTTTGCGTTTCTTACAATTACCAAGAATGAAATAATGCATTACATTATTTCATTCTTGGTAATTGTGAGAAACACAAAATGTATGACGCCAATTAATTAAATGCTGTTATCAAAGCGTTAAAGAGAACTTAAGGGCTCAATTGTAAACGATTGAAATCCCTCGAAAGGCATAAAGAATGAAATGAGAAAGTCACTGTTTTACCTGAATGGATATATCTGATAAATTCCACTTTTCGTACCTCCTGCGACGAGAATTTCGGAGCAATCAGTAGGTCTTAGGAAGAACAAATGAAAGGAATGATACATAAAAAATATTAAAATTTTGAAAATGTATTTTATTCTTTAATTAATTTTAAGATTAAAATTATTAAATCTTCGCTGAAAACAAAGAAAAAGAAGAATATTTTTATTATGGAATTACATTTAGTTCTCGTGTGTCCTTCATTATTGTTGCTTACAGTTTACAAAAGCAAATTAAATACTTGTTAATTTTCCTAATGTATAATTAAGCCTTAAAGCTTGATGATCGTAAAGTGAATTACTCTTGTTTAAACTTAAACTAACCGAAACGTTGAATCTGTTGGCATGTAGAAATGTCGATCGCCGAAGTAGGGTGAGATACGCCATCCTCCTGAGGTCTTCTGATTGAATCAAATGCGAAATCAATATATGATTTTAACTAATATAATTCAAATACACTTAAAATAAATTCCATTCTTAAATTAACTAAATTGGTTACGAAAAAGTAATATTTTAATGATATTTCTAGTAACATAGATGTCCCCAAATGATATATATTGGTAATTAATATTAAAAACACATTTAAAAGAAAGTAACTAACCTTGAGTTAGTTTTGTCTTGAGTTATCGTTTTTTAAATTTGGTTTCAATGTTGATGTTTTTTAAATTGAGCGTCCAAAAGAACCGAAGCTGAAAAGGTCGCTGTGGAAATCATTAACATATTTAAAATAATTAAATGTACATTTTTATATATTGTCCCAACTATTACTTGAATTAAAATGATTTATTGGAAATTAATAATAAAAAAAATAGGCTTTTTTAATGTAGGGAGAAGCATAAAGTAAAAATAAATACTTAAAATAATGAAAAATTAAAATTTTCATTCAAAAATAGTTCATCTCGAAATAATACTAATATATAACCATAAGAAGAAGTACAGGTTGTCCCAGAAGTCTTGGAGAGGTTTTTATTTGGCTATAACTTTTTCTCTTTTGATTAACTTATTTATTTTTATTTTTCAATTAACGTACCCTTGCTGCGATTAATGAAAATAGAATCCTGGATAGTGCAACAAAGAGTGACTATTGTGGAACTTTATTTGACAAACAACTCTTCCATCGTTGCCGCTCAAAGAGCTTTTCGATTAAAATTCAACACACGTTCTGCTCCTTCTGATCGAGCTATTCGATGGTACGTCGCTAAATTTCGTATGAGAAAGGGTCAGGGAGACGAATGACGGACTGGGCGTCCTCGGACAAGCCGAAGTCCAACTCTGGTTGAGTTGGTTCATGAAAGCGTTGAGGAAAATCCACATCAGTCCGACGACGCAACCAGGAATTAAACATTTCAAGAAGTTCCTTAAATCGAATTTTGAGAGAGGATATCAATCTTTACTCGTACAAAATTCAAATTGCTCAAGAAATTAAACCACTAGATCATCAGAGTTGGATAACGTACACTAATGCAATTTTAGATTTACGCATTGAAAAAGAAGATTTTGACCAGATATTAAATTTGTAATTAAAATCGCAATAAATACATTTTCAAGGGTTACAAACCTTTTTTTATTTGAAACTCAAACAAAAAAGTTACAGCCAAATAAAACCACTCCAAGACTTCTGGGACACCCTTTATTAACGAATTAACGAGAAATCAAATTCCTCAAAAAAGTTATTCAGAATGAACGTGCAAAATGGATTTTCATTAACATTGAATTTCACATAAAAATCACAAATATATTCTTAATCTGTCTTCTGTTTTCATTATTAAGGAATTTGATGATCGAAATAGAATTACTTATTTGATTTAGGAATAAAGTTTGGGGATCTTAATCCGAGGAAGAGATTCTTTATTTCCAAAAACATGCGTTTCATATCCTGATGCAAAGTCAATTGGTGTTGCAGAAGGACGTTTTGAAGTGAGGCTTCTGGATCCACCTTCAATACTACATCTTTGTCTACGCCAAATGCTGATAAAACTGAAATAAAATAAAATTCTAACGTATTTAAACCTTTACTTGAATAAACTTAAACAAATTTAATTGTAATTAATAAGAGGTTGAAAGTCCCATTTAATTACAGTTTAGATTTATACTAAGTAAGGACAAACCAACTTTGACTAAGCTAATCCACCAATATTTGTTTACGGTCTGTACAAACAAATTCCTGAAAAAGTGAAAAATACAAAAGTCCACTTTCCTCCAATTAAATTACACTCATTTAATTACACATTATGCCCGCGGACGGCAGTTTCCCTACCCCTCCTCTAAATGGTATTAAACGTTTGGTCATATATATTTGGAACGTCTTCTCGACATTTCATAATAAACTTAGCTTTATGAAATGAATAATAGCTATTTTGAAGTGTTTGCTTGGTAGGTCAATATAAGCACTTAGACGCAAGCATGAGCACTGTAGTTTAAAAACATTGAAATTGTGACTCGGCTTATTTAGTGTTCATATTTATAGGCTATCTCGAAAAGAGGAGACAAAAATTATGTACAAGGTGTTCGAAAAGCCCCGTCACCCCCTACAAAATGTACATATTGTAATACCAATTTTATTTTTGTGTGTGATTAATTGAACTTATATGTGATTCAGTGACTTTTTTTTCTTTTCCAGGTATTAGAGTTGTGTGAACAATAGCAGACCAGTCCACTTACACTCTGGAGGAAAGGATAGTGATGAGCACATGGGCTCATGAAAGGTCACATATTGGCAAAACGATGCATGATATCCAGAATGATTCCAGCACAAGATTCAATGAGGCTGCACCACCAAACAAGATGGTATTACGCTGGGCGAAAAACCTGTTAGAAACTGGCTCCATCGGGAAGACTAACAACGCGGGCAGAACAATGTGAAGGAGTGATTGCAACGGTGGCTCGTTCACCGAAAAAAATCACTTCGGAAACGATCACAAGAACTTGCAGTCCCTCTGTCCACAATGAGAGATCACATGGCCAAAGATTTCGGCATGAACCATACCGCCCGTCATTTGTTAATGAATTAAACGATACAGACATGCAGAAACTGTAATTAGTGACTGTATTTACTATAATTGAAGTAATTGTTGCTAGTGACTCGTTTCTTAAATTACACCTACCACATATAAATACAATTAATTAATCACAAAAATAAAATTGATATTACAGTATGTACATTTTGTAGGGGGTGACGGGAATTTTCGAACACCCTGTAGGTGTAGGTTTAAGTTTTCAAAGTGTCTTTCATGCATTTATTAATTTTGAATTGAAATGAATTCAGTGAAAATTCTTTTATCGATAAAATAAATACAATTTTTCTGATTTTACATTTTTTGGTTGTTAAAATGATTTTAACATAAAATATATAACTGTGAAATTGTACTATTTATTTAATTTAATTTGGGCCTTAAGGTTTAAGCTTAACCGAGCTTTTAATTAAAAATAAGTTATTATTATTATACAAATCATTAATAAGAATTATTAATTATGGAATATATATTAATCTAATTTATGGACGTTTTCCAGTTTATGTACCGTTTTTCATATAATTTATTTTTGCTTCTTTTCTGATCAAAAATGAGTGATCAAAAAGTTATAATGTGGGTTAGGTTAGGTTACGTTAGGTTAGGTTAGGTTAGGTTATCAAGAACTCATTTTTGATCACTCATTTTTGATCTGAAAAGAAGCAAAAATAAATTATATGAAAAACGGTACACAAACTGGAAACGGTCCTAATTTATTATTATTATAGATATAAAACAAATACAAAGTCATTATTGAAGCTATGATACCAATACTATACGAAGAAATTTGCTTAGAAATTTGTCAAGGAAGGCCTTGGCTAGCAAAATCTTTCAAGATTAATAACTTGCCTGCGACCCTGACCCCAATCTTAAACCTAGACTTCTTGATATACAGTAGGCCTACCCTTTGTTCAATCTCTAAGTTAGACAGCCTATATTTTAGAATAGATATTGATAATTTAGGATGGGTTCGGATTAGTGCAACTAAAACGAATCGACAAGTGAGAAATAAAATGTTTGAGGAACCACTGTATAATCTGAACCAGATGTCTCTTCACTTAAAAACCGTACATTTACTGTATAAAATAACTAATTACAGTATTTAAAAGTGAAAATTGGCTTTGATAATGTAAATTGCAGGAAGTGATCTGATAAGGATAGAGAGTGAATTAGAAGGACATCAACTGAAAATCAAAAGTTAAGACTCTCGAAACGTTTGATGATTATAGAAGGTGACTTCAAACGGTCTCACCACATTCTAGGTTATTCTCATTCCCATCCGTATCCGCAAATCCAATTCATATTCTAGGCCATTCTCATTCTAGGCAATTCCCATTTTACGCCATTCCCATGTCATTTTCATTCCCATCCACGTCCTTTTCCACTTTTGTCTGGGTTAGTTTAAGATTGGTTAGGTTACGATAAGTTAGGTTATGATTGGTTAGGCTAATGTTAGGTTAGGTTGTGATTGATTAAAGTAAATTAGGTTAGGAAATAGTAGCCATTCCCATTTGTCGCCGTTTCAACGACGTAAGCATTGTTTCCTTAATCAAGACACGCTTTGGTCAAAATATAGATTTTTGACATTTCGCCATTTTGATTTGAGGACCAAAATTGGGAATGGAAATGACAAAGTGGGAAGTAATCTTTCCATCGTTTGTCATTTCATTTTTCTCTGTCTCTGTTTCTCTGTATACTTCTGTGTGTGTGTGTGTCTATCTGTTTTATTTTCGGTTTTAAATCTAATATTTTGTTTTAATATTATGTAAATAAATCGTATTCATCATTTATTCTAAGTTTTATTTATTCTTTATTTATTAATTTTTAGGTGTCCATTACGGATTTTTCACTACTTCATTTCATCCAGATAAAATCTAAGAAAGAAGTAGGAAAGAAGAAAGCTTTTGATAGAAACGGAGAAAGAACAGAAAGTTGTTATATAAATATAAAACTATAAGAATTTTACAGCAAATTTGCAATCAAAATCTCCAAATAGTTTGCAAATAATTGCAGAAATTACCACAATGTCTTCATTCCTTTTGATTCTTATTTAAAAATTGAGTCTTTTAACATGAAAATTTATTGTAATAAATACATAAATACGCATTAAAATTCCGAGGTGAAGTTGTGTTGGCTGCTTACTCTGTTTCTGCTCTGTCTCAGGTGATTTTTGGGCAAACGCACGTGTATATTTTAACTCCTGTGAAGGGAAACTGAAAATACAGATGAGTCCGCCCACCTTATATACATTTCTTATCAGAAACTCTTACCAAAGATCAAATCCCTCACATTATATTTATTTCTATGTCTTAAAAGCCTTTACAATAATTAACCCACAATCTTTACGCAGTGAATTTAAATTGTTTTAATTAAAGTAGAAGCAAATTATGTTATCCGAATTATTTTTGGAGAATTCTTTAAATAGAGATAAGAAATCTTTTAATAAAAGTAAGAGAGAAGAAAGTATTTCATTATATTGTGTTTGCCATATCATAAAAATTTTATTCACTTGACTCACGTGCATGGAGACGTGGCAATTAATGTTGTGTTTGCATTAATTTGGTCGAGTTTATTCATTCGTAATATCTCCGTGAATGTCCCTCTATGTATTTATTCTAATAAATGTAATTATTGTAATTTAGTATATATTGGTGAAACAGGCAAAACTTTCGCTAAATAGCATAAATAGTGTATTCGCAAAGCCAATGCATCTAACGCCATATTTACTAATGTACGTAGCATCACGCAATTGATTGGAATAATTCCCTTCCCTGAAGAGGAGTTGAAAGTTCTCGAAGTGGATACTTCATTTTTCCTGAGAGCTATTTCACAATAAAGAAGTTAAAGCGTTTAGAGTGGATCTTATCCACACACACACACACACACACACACACACACACACGTAATATCCTTTCAGTAAAGAATATGAGTGAGCGCCAATAATGTTTCTGGATAACACCAGGGTCTATAATTATTAAAATATTCTTTTTTTACAGTATACTTTCGGTTATAAATGTAATATTTTGTTTTAATATTATGTAAATGAATCGTATTCATGATTTATTCTAAGTTTTATTTATTCCTTCATTTTATTGACTTTTATATGTAATTATTGATTGTTTAAGTAATTAACTCTATTCATACTTAATTTCACTTTGTTAATTTATCTTATTTTAATATTTTGTTAAATTTATATTTAATTCCAATATTAATCTTTTCAACTAAACATTTTAGATTAACACACTTATAAATTATTTATTATTATCTATTGATCACTTGCACTGATTGATCAATTAATAATTTTATTGAAACTTAATATATTTACCTTCGTATCTCATCTTTAGGCTCATTGTAAATAATTACTCTTCATCTTTCAAAGTGTTCTGTTTTTAACCAACCAACCAATATTAATTTTACACCAACCTACCAATCTTTCGTTGTAAATTAATGCCCAGTTAGGTCAATTGAATGCCAGGTTAAGTAATTGAATGCCCGGTTAGGTCAACTGTACGCCCTTGACGATTGGTTAGGTTAAGTCATGATATTTTCGTTAAAAACACATTAATTATTTAAAGTGCTCTAACATGTTTGTTTTTCATTTCTCCAAAACAAGAAAGTTATTTTTGAAATAAGTGACCAAAACTACCTTAGTATACCGATTTGGTTAAAAACAGAACAATTTAAAAGATGAAGAGTAATTATCTACAATGAGTCTAAAATCTTAAGATCTAGACTAGAGTGAATGTATTTCGCAAAAACATTTGTCTGGTGAGTTTTTGTCCTCTTTTCCATTTAAGTGGTGAGTTTTTGTTGGTGAGTTTTTGTTCAGTGAGTTTTTGTCCAGTGAGTTTTTGTCCAGTGAGTTTTTGTCCTGGATTTGACTAAACCTAACCAATCGTCAAGGGCGTACAGTTTACCTAACCGGGCATTCAATGAACCTAACCGGGTATTCAGTTGACCTAACCGGGCATTCAATTAACCTAACCGGGCATTCAGTTGACTTATCCGGGCATTCAGTTAACCTAACCGGGCATATATATATATCGAAACCTAACGTAAAATTACTGAATGCCCGGTTAGGTTAATTGAATGCCTGGTTAGGTCAACTGTACGCCCTTGACGATTGGTTCGGTTAACTTGTGATATTTTCGTTAAAACGCGGGATATTTTTGCTACCCGCAAGAAGGGTAGCAGAAATAACTGAATGCCCGGTTAGGTCAACTGTACACCCTTGACGATTGGTTAGGTTTGGTCGTAATATTTTCGTTAGTTTTAACTAACGAAAATATCACGACTGAACCTAACCAATCATTAAGGGCGTACAGTTGACCTAACCGGGCATATATATATATATATATATATATATATAATATCGAAACCTAACGTAAAATTACTGAATGCCCGGTTAGGTTAATTGAATGCCTGGTTAGGTCAACTGTACGCCCTTGACGATTGGTTCGGTTAACTTGTGATATTTTCGTTAAAACGCGGGATATTTTTGCTACCCGCAAGAAGGGTAGCAGAAATAACTGAATGCCCGGTTAGGTCAACTGTACACCCTTGACGATTGGTTAGGTTTGGTCGTAATATTTTCGTTAGTTTTAACTAACGAAAATATCACGACTGAACCTAACCAATCATTAAGGGCGTACAGTTGACCTAACCGGGCATTCAAATTTTATCCTATGTAAATAATGGTTCGGATCATGTCAAGAATAGCGAACCCAACACCTGCAGGGTTCGCTATTCTTGACAAGGGAATTTTTGGGTTCGCTATTCTTGACATGGTAAAATTGGGTTCGCTATTCTTGACATGGGAAGTCCTCAAGGACGTTTTCATAACTTCAGACGGTAGGTTTATGTTTCCCAATTTTAAGTAATTAGCTAAGGACGTATTAAATGCTTTTATATTAGTCTTTTTTTATTTAACCAAACTAGCACGACTTAACCTAACCAATCGTCAATGCCGTACAGTATAAAGAATCCTCTTCTCTTAATATATAAAAATAAATAAATTAAAAAAAATTCATTGGTTTTTATTTATTTTTTTAGGTTAATTGTACGCCCTTGACGATTGGTTAGGTTAAGTCGTGATAGTTTGGTTAATTTTTGCTACCCGCGACCCGCACGAAGGGCGGGTCTTAGGCTAGTTGTAACATAAGAGAAACTGTAATATTTTAATATTTATTATATAAACAAATTTATAAATGCAAATAAATAAAATAAGTATTTTTACAATAATTTAATGACGTCATAGTGATTTAAATACATTGTCCGATTTTTATTCGGCTAAATAATCATAGTGTGACTAATAGGAAAAAATTAACTGATTTATTGACTGAACACTGTATTCAGCACCAAATCATAAAAAGCGAAAGGTTCTCTGATCAATGTTTTAAAAGTATTTTCCAATCACTTATGAATTTTTGCTAAAGTTTGAAAATATCGGTATTTCTTCCATAGAATTTATATTTTGAGCAAACATTTTTCCCGAATTGCACCTGAAGACTAATCAAATAAAGTTTGTTGATACTGGACTAAAGAGAAGATTCCTCAGAAAGGCGATTTACCAAATTGGAAATCATTCACGGGCATTTTAAAAGGGGAAGATTCTGATTCCTTTAAATGATGTCATCCGCTTAAATGAGATCGAAGTGCGACACTCGATAAACTTCTCGATTAAATGAACAAAACATATGAGAATATAGAGTATATTAAACTAAATGAGGGAAGTCAATTAATTTATCGCCATATGAGAATGGTATTGAAGAGCCGTAACGATCAGAGTGAATCATAACAAAGGCTTAAATACTCTCAAAATGCCCACATCAATTTACCAAAATATTTTCTTTTTTTTTCAGAGTTCATGTTATATTAAAAGCAGGATTTTACCTCCTTCGGAGTAACAGCCAAGGGGGAGGGTGGTCGTATGACCGAAAGGACCTATAGCTTAACGTGTTATCTGAACAACGGGTCGATACATTACCCAAATGCGGGAGACGATCACCCATGCAACTACTACCCACATTCAACGTTGCTTCGGGATAAGACGAAGGGAAGGGAAAGCAACGCAACTTCAAAAATTGAGAACGACAAAACAGGACGGATGTGAGTTGCCTGTCAACCGAATGACCTTGAGGTAAGTGAATTTAGGTTAGTGCATTACTAATTCTGATACGACGTTTGACACTCTTTCTTTTGTTGTCACTGATGATAAGAAAAGTAGGTCTTCGTTCCAAGGCTTTGTAAAGCGCTTCACATACACAAACACAGACATGTATGTTTGTCTACCTCACAGAACCTCGACATTTTTACACTTTCTCACATATTCAGTTCTGTATGGCGACATTTATCCAATTTAAAAAAATTGTTTTAACCAAACTACCTTAAATTAACATTAATTATATCCAATTTTTTTCCTGATAAAAGATAGCATTTATAAAGATAATTCACCGAGACACAGCAAATGTCGGGATATATATGTTTGTGTCGCGACGGGCTCAGTGTGTATTGTGTATATATATATATATATATATATATATATATATAATCATTGGCGTGCGGTAGGTACGTTTTGAGAAGATATATATATATTGCATATTTTTATCTCTAAACGTGTCAGGAGATAACACCGTTCTCAGCACACATTTCTAAATTAGACATAGAACTCGTCAAAGAAATTAAAACCACAGAAAAATGAAGTATATAAATCGTATCTTTCTATTTTTCTCAAATGTCCACAATTTTTACACAAGTTAGAGAATTCCACTCGTAGCAACATTATTCAATTTCAAAAAATTATACTAATTTGTTTCGATTTCAAATCCTCTTATTCGTTTAAAATCATACCCATCATCGTTATCATTATACACCACACACACACACACACACACACACACACATATATATATATATATATATATATATATATAACACAACATAAAGATAAGTAAGTTTGTGCTAAAATCCCCCGAAATTATCTTAGCCTTACAGACACACCGTTTTTCATGGATTAGCCATGAAAAGTAACTTACCGATGATATACTATTAATTTTGGTATTAATTGCGGCGTCATTCGCTCTCACACTTGGCCACTGATAAGATTTTAAAACACTTACGAAAGTTTTTTATTTTGGTGCAACAAAATCTTCCATATCTGGATCATCAAGAGGAAACTTATCGGGTATTGCTCGTTTCCTACGTCTGTTGGGGGGAAATTTATCAGGTTTCTATTTATGATCACAACGTGTATTTATATACAATTCTACATAATAACGATGAACTTACTCGAGGAACAAGACGGCAGTTAGCGTCAATGATATATTACATTCAATGTTTTAATTCCATATATTGACGCAAATAAGCAAGCAGCGCATAGTTCATTTCAAAAGTATATAAATCCTTCTACATTGACGCATTTATATACACTTTCCACAGTTATAACCAAATTGGCACTTTTAAACTCATTTCACTGATTCATGAGCGCGCACCATTCATACAGTACAAAAAGTCTTCAACAGGTGGCGCGATAGGCTTTTTTATCTGGCTGGATGTGGTCAATTTAAAAGAAACATACCATGTTCTTAAACACTTTTCCTGGTCCTCTAAACCTCAACAGCAACAGTGCTAAAGTATATTGTTAAATGTACGATTTATCTCAAAAACATTACTGTAATAATTGTTTATCTTCGATTTGCAATCTTATTTAATAGAATTATCTTCCACTAAAGATTTTTTAGTCCTATTTTTTAGCCCACAAGATTCGTAAAAATGGTTGAAAGTAAATTCTTAATTACCCATTTTAGGCGATGTCGCAACGTATAATAATTAATTATTTATTAAAAAATATTGTAGTATTTTTCCTTTCGCACCAATTTTCGAAGACTTCCCAGTACGTAATTCTTCAGTAACCGTTCCTGCTTTACGGATAAACTTATAAATAAAGTGAAAAAAAAAACATTAATCTTATACCATATAACGGGACAAAGGTCAGAATGTGCAATCAACGAGAGAAGATAAATTGTCTGATAACGGTACCTTATAAAATGCAATAATTAAAAATGCTTCATGTTATAAAGTGCGATGAAGCCTGTTTCCTTTATTTTGTATATATTCTAGCAGAGAACCCGCCCTTCGTGGGGTAACAATAATATCCCGCGTTTTAACGAAAATATCACGACTTAACCTAACCAATCGTCAAGGGCGTACACTCAGTACAGTTGACCTAACCGGGCATTCAATGAACCTAACCGGGTATTCAATAATTTTACCATAGGTTTCGATATATATATACGGTATATATATATATATATATACACGTAATGGCGTAATGATCTTGATGAGGTCATTTCATTTTTTAAAATTAATTATTTAATTTATTAAGCCCAGGTGCACAACCTCGGGACCTCATCAATATGTGTGTGAAGTTTCATGTTTGTAACTGCTTCCATTTTGGAGTTATAGCTGGAACAGACAGACACACACACACACACACACACACACACGCGCGCGCGCGCGTCCTTTTACTATATATATATATATATATATATATATATATATATATATCTGCTTTGCAGATAGCTGGTGAGGGAAGCTATATTTATGGGACCTCTTTGCGAGAGACCCGTTGCCCACGTCGGGCTTGCATCATGAAAAAGAAAAACTATGGTATTTGTCATTTACCATTACTTATTCGG
The DNA here is from genome assembly GCA_023014485.1 of Bathynomus jamesi. Classification (NCBI taxonomy): domain Eukaryota; kingdom Metazoa; phylum Arthropoda; class Malacostraca; order Isopoda; family Cirolanidae; genus Bathynomus; species Bathynomus jamesi. Next base: position 118,519 of record JAJOZX010000110.1, on the reverse strand, counting down.
ACTATAGTGGATTTAATTTTCCCAGAAGAGTTCCTTGTTCCATGCACGGTCTGTGTTTAACATATATATATATATATATATATATATATATATATATATATATATATATATATGGGAATGAACTCAGAATGGTCCCCAGAGTTTTTTATGATACACACAGACCGTGCAAAATCCACTAGAGTCCGAATAAGTAATGGTAAATGACAAATACCATAGTTTTTCTTTTTCATGATGCTAGCCCGACGTGGGCAACGGGTCACTCGCAAAGAGGTCCCATAAATATAGCTTCCCTCACCAGCTATCTGCAAAGCAGACAGGATCCAGCTTTGGGACATGGATCTAGGGTTTAAAGCAGCCTAGCCCTGCTACATTTAGAACCTCAATGGAACCTCTAGTGGATTTAATTATCCCAGAAGAGTTCCTTGTTCCGTTCACGGTCTGTGTGTATCATATATATATATATATATATATATATATATATATATATATATATAGTATCAACGATACACTTGATGCACAGTACTGTTTTTCAGTCACTAAATAGAAAGTGTACTTTGTTCACTGTTGTGATAAAGATTGAAAGATGATGATTTGGAACACTCGTACAAATCTATATTTTAATGTGTTTCAGATTTAGTGCAATTTTCTTTAATGACGAGTGTTCTGTGAGTTGTTGCTACAAAAACTGCATTTATTCAGAGCTTACGGGGAAGTTAAAGCGAGTACATTCGTATCTAATATGATACTTCTTAAAAGAAATTGCAACAAATTATGATCATTTGTTCATAATAATATAATAATAGTGGAATAACTTATTGATATTTTGTATTATTTGTAATTGGAAAATGATTCAAAGGGCAAACTGTATCTATATTTAAAACCAATGTTTAAAAGAAACTCAGTTTCCCTGCTATAGTTTTACAGCTGCGTTTAAACTGAATTGGCTGTAATAACTGTTGTCGTTACCGACCTAGATCCAGGTTAAGGGAATTAAAATTGTTCCTTACAGTTTCATTCAGGAATATAAGTTACAAACAAAAAGTATGAATAAGTATTGTTAACTTAATCATTTTGTCGTGCGAATGTGCATGTACCATTAGAGCAGATCATACTCAGGGTTCAGGGTTGAAATTTTGGAAAAACAAAGAGTGGCTAATATGTATTCCTATGTAGAAATTAATTCTAAGATGGGTTTATTATTTGCAACTTTTCCGAAAAATCTCATTTTCATGGTCAAAATCGCGATTTTCTGATTTGAAGGCTGCCTAACGCAACCTCAGGGCACCCAAACCAAAGCGCGCAGCTGTTCTGCATATGATTTCGTCTATAAGCTGCTTTTCTGACCTCATCCTTGCTTTCTTTCGTGTTTCAACACCTCTGGGTGCTGAAAAAATGTTTAGATTTCACGTAAAACAAGAATTTTAAGTTTTTCTTCAAAGAATAGGCGCGGCTCACCAGCTCTACTCTGATCGAGTAGCGGGAGACTTGCCACCTCCACGTGCAGGTTTACATGCCTGTTCTTCCTGGATCCCTGAAAAGCGTGGCCTCATAAGATCTTATATTATGATCTTACGAGGACTTTCAGCTCTTATGAGCATTAACGATGGCTTTAGCCTCTTCATCAGCCACCCGAACCTGAAAAGCTCTTAAGTATGTCCTTCTTCGATCTGAACACTGGGAGCATTTCTCGATGGTCTATCCTGGCTCTCACCCACCCATCTCTCCTCTCGTGACCGTACACAGCTTGGGAAGCAGTTGAGACTTCCTGTACAGCTCTCTCGCAGGACTGAGTATGAACAGAGAAAGCGTCCACTTTGAGTGGAGTTTTCCTGAGATCCTCGAGCTCAGTCAAGGTCATCTTGCAGGTGAAAATCGGCTGTAAATATTCTCTGATTCCCAGTTGATGAGATCCTCAGGTGAAGTGGCTTGCAGATTGACTTTTGGATTTTTATGGGGCCTCACTGTCGTATCACCAAAGTCTCTTCCTTCTCTGATCTTCTCTATCTGGCTCACAGCAAAAGCTCTCTGATGCTCATCCTCACTGCACAGGAATGAAGCCAAGATGTTCTCAGGATGTGCGTGGTAAGCTCCTCTTATCACTGCAGCAGAGATGATGTTCCTGACCTCGGTAGTCTGGTTCCTCAGCAGCCTCAGGCTTGAAAAAACGTGTGCAGGACCAAATTTGAGGTGGTGCTTCACTTTGATGTCGTAGTACATTTTGAAGTAGAAGTTAAGGCAGAACTTCACGAGGACCTCGACCCTCCTCAACACCTTCCCCTTCAGTCCGTGCTCCCTCATCCACAACAGCAAGATGGCCTGTGCAGTAGTGAGCCACCTGGATTGGTTCAGAGGTCCGCACTTGAGACCAGCCAACTGTGGACTGAGACTTCCAGACTTGATGGCTTTGATCAGAAGATAGCAGTTGTGCTGCTCTGTGGAGAGAGATTTGACTATCTCTACTGGCAGCTCTATGATATCTTCAGTTCCTTCCACTGGTTTGAAGTTGAAGTTGACCTGAAGTTCATTCACTTTCTCAAGAAGTTTTCCAATACGCTCACTAAAGCCTGACCGGGGAGTTACAGGGCCGTCCAGGTTGATGATTAAGTGCCTTAGGGGGAGCTCGTTCACATGGAGCTGACAGATCATCCAGTGGCACTTGCGACCCAGCATCTTCTCCAATAGGGCTATGGCGCCTCCAGATCACCCCGTGTTGGTGTTGGTAGAGTCTCCTCCAATCATTACAAAGCTCTCGTCAGCTCCGTGATTCAGAAGCCACTCATGCAGGCCCTGAGCGATCTTATAAGCGGGCTTTTTTCCTTCCTCAGGTTCCTCGGGAGTGAAATGGAAGAGGTACTTTCCTTGAGGCTCCCACGTGATAGTGTAATGCTCCTCGATCACTTTACCAGGATGAAATCTCCCTGTCACTTCGTCATATTTCAACACCTTTGTGTTCCTCTCCTACTTGCCATCAAAGAATATCCCAGAGATCTTCTCCTCCTCTGACCGCTGCGTGAGAGCTTCAACTGATGAGGCCATTACTTCCTCCTTGGCCCTCCAGACTTTCATGCCATCTATGGCCAAGTAAGCCTTGTCTTTGGAAAGATGACCGGCCTTACCGAAAAAAATGGCGTCCACTCACTTCTACTTCACAATTATAACTGGCGTAATTGCTCAGAGCCATCTTTTGAGAGAATGTTGAACTTCGCCTTCTGCGTCCAAATGGTTACAAAGATTTAATTAGAGTAGATTTTTTTTCTTATGTATGTATGTATGTATGTATTAAACCTGTGTAAGAGTTAAGCAAAGTTAATGTGTCTAAATGGCAACAAATTACGACAAAGGGTTAAAAATATGAGGTTGTGTTCAATTGAATATTCGGTATTTCAACATAGAACAGAAAACCGCAATTTTGAACATGATAACGCGATTTTTGGGAAAAGTTGCAGAAAAGAAACCCCTCTCAGAATTAAATTTTACATAAAAATACATATTAGCCAGAGTGAAATTCGGACTCGGAAAAGTATGATATGCCCTAAATTGTACCATTTCTATTTTATTTGGAAACTGAATGGAAATCTGTGCACGAACAGGTTTTTCGGATTACCTGAAGATCAGGGCCCCCAGCCTTCTTTAGTTAGCCTTATAAGGCTAACTAACGAAAATATCACGACCTAACCTAACCAATCGTTAGGTCAACTGTACGCCCTTGACGATTGGTTAGGTTGGGTCGTGATATTTTCGTTAGTTAGCCTTATAAAGCTAACTAAAGAAGGCTGGGGGCCCTGATATTCAGGTGATCCGGTTTTTCTTTCAAAAAGTTTAATTAATTTCAGATTGATTATAAAATGTTTATTTTTTAACCGATGTTTTTTATATGCAGGAAGGAGGGAGCAGAGCGAATGAATGCAAGAGCGTCACCCTCATACAAGAAGGAGATGTATTGTATATCAATAGGGAATTTTTGATGAACGACACTGGGAAAGTTGTGTCGATCGTTATTGTTACGTGACACTCATATTTACGTTTCATATTTACGTTATTTGATAAAAAGTACAATGTGATGCAATTGCCCATGCCCTGTCAAAAGTACACCGTTTCTAGGATTTTGCAAACCAATAACAAAACTGATGATAATAAAAACCCACTCTAATAGACAGAGTTTATTTCCACAACAGTTTCGATGCTTACTGGCATCCTCTTCGGGACTAATCGAAGTATTCACCCGAAGAGGATGCCAGTGGGCATCGAAACTGTTGTGGAAATAAACTCTGTCTATTAGAGTGGGTTTTTATTATCATATTTTGACCTTCACGTAGAAAAAAGTGAAGTTTTTTGCATTTAACAAAACTTATATTTATTTATTTATTTATTTATATAAATAAACATTTTCATACTGATCAGTTGCGTCGTTTTCCTGCATGAAACGCCTACGATATAAATGCAACATGAATAATTTCAATAATTGTTATTCTGGTCCGTAAAAACTTCAATTAGTCCACCATGAGCCAGACTAGATTTGAATATCAAACTGGAGAACTAATTCCCACTATGATTTTCAGTTACACCAATGTGTGACTTATCTGAAAGTGTGTGATGGACATTTTACAACCGTAGTTTAATGGCGATTTGGACTTCTTTAAAAATAGCTGCCATATTCAAGCTGCCATATTCAAGTTGTTCAGTATAAAATTGAGCATGTCAGTGCTACTCATGTAAACCATTTTTGTACATGTTTGTCAAAAATATAGGGGAAAGCGTCATGTTATTTATTTAAATGTATATTTATTTTCTCTTCTATATTTGTCTATTATGATGGTTGAGTTATTATGAACTATCCACTTGGTGGTATCAAAAAATTTTCAACCCAAACCTCCATCTTGAACGAAATCCGACTGAAATATATGGAGTGTAACATATTAATTATTATTATTATTATTATTATTATTATTATTATACAATACATTTCAGTGTAATTCTACTGTTTTTCTTCCCGAAGAGTGAGCACTTAACTTTGGTAATCTAGCGAGGATCGGTGTATATGAGGAAAGATGAAGTGATTAACTTGGTTAGTTAAGAAATATATTTTGGGACATCATATGATGCAAACCCACAAGGAAAAATAAAAATGATTCCAAGGTATTTCGTGTATTCAGAAGTACACCTCGTCAAGGAATGAAGGGAGAAGGCGAGATGGCAAAAATATATAGAACGGGACAAAAAACAAAAAGATTAGCGCATGATTAACAAGAGATGATTAGAGGCAAAAGGTATTTTAACAGGATATTGTCAATTTTATACATTCCCGCAGTTATTGAAATTATTTTTAAAATGGATAAATGCACATTCTAGAATATTCCTTTCAATTATATCTCTGTTTTTAATAAGCGCTTTAGAACTATCCCACTTGATACTATGATTACATCTATACATATGGTTAAACAATGCATTAGAATTATTTGCTGTTCTACACGCATATTTATGCTGTTTTATCCTAGTATCTAACGTTTTACCCGTTTGGCCTATATATAAGGGGTTCCAAAAAACCTTAGCCACCCCCATTTGCAGCTCATATGTTTACTTATATCGAAATAGTTTTTAGTGATTATAAAAATATATCAAATTCTTTATCTATTGCAGGCATTAAAATTACTCTAGCTGATAAAGTGATAATATAATGGCTTCTCAATTAATTGGTGATTCGGAGAGGCAACGTGTGATAGATCGCATACGAGCAATAACATTTCAGGAAGCTTTATAACACGTTCATGGGTTGCCAAAAAGTTGCGAAGAAGTGAGGACTTCGTCAAAAGAAATTGGAATAAAACTTTGGATGAATGTGAAATGGATACAACCAAATCTGGGCGCCTCCAAAGCCAAGAAAAACTCAACTTAACATCGATGACAGAATGTGGTTTGCCCATTATCTTGAAGATTGGGATGTGGATGATTTCAGGCATTTAGCTGTCTCCAATGAATTTTTTGTTTACGTAACACGTCGGCCTAACTACCAAAATGATCGAGTGTGGACCACAACACCAGATGAAATCGATGGCAATGAACATTATCGCGAATTATTTAAAAGTCCAGACTGTGTTGGTGTGTTTTTTTGTTCACTGCAAAGAAACTCATGTGGGTGCTGAAGCCAAATGGTCAGAGTTGGGATGGACAGTATTTTCGTGATATTATTCTATCCCAGCATGTCATTCCTTTTCTAAGAAACCCAAACAATGTTATGGATGTCGATCAGGTCACACTTCTGCACCATAAGGCCCCCTGCTTTAAGGCATTAGCCACTCAACAGTTGTTGCGGAACCATGAGATCGATTTCTTTGGAAATGAAGAATGGCCAGGAAATTCTCCTGACCTGAACGTCTGTGAACACATTGGATCAGTTATAAAGGACAAGGTTGAATGTCTCTTGTTTCAAGAACCTGCAGCAAATCGATTTTCGAACGATACAATGACGCAACACATTGAAACTGTTTTAGCAAATTTGCGTAACGATCAAGATCTATTCACGTAACTTTTGGCAAGCTACTCAAAGCGAATTCAGGCTGTCTTGGAAGCCAATGGCGGGAACACCAAGTTTTAATTGTTTCTCATTAAATACAAGATTAAATTATCTTTTGTAAGGTATGTTTAGTTTTACTGTACCTCTAATGGTTTAGGCCATGGGCGGGGGGGCTAAGGTTTGTTGGAGCCCCGTACTGAGTTACATTGTGTATATCCAATCGAATACACACAGCCAATCGCACTATCCGAGCTATTCTTTATTAGGCGTGCGTGATTTAACAGTATTATTATACTTAAAGACGTAGGTAGGCTAAGGTAGGCTAAGGATATTTTTACGCTCAAATTCCTTTACATTTACACTATTATAATACCTATTCTTGGCTTTCCTAAGGCAGTATATATCGGCCAAACGGGTGTACATTGGGAAAGCCCAAGTTAAGTTTAGTATTTATCGGAAAAAACAAACATTTTGTCTTACGTACACTTTTGCTCCGGACCTGACACCCCGATCAAGAAAGCTATATTTTCTTCAATGTTTCTCCGCGCTCTTTGGATCGCCAATCCGGAATACATGGATGCCGAATTAGAAAAACTCAACAGTATTGAAAGTGATTTGTATTACCCACCTGCTTTTTTGGAATCTTGTCTTAACAAGGCAAAACGAACTCTCTATCGTGTGAATAATAACCCTCGCACTTTGTCGAAGAATATTTTAGTGCTTCCATTTTTCCTAGGCTTTTTAGGCATTGCTAATGTACTTAAACTTTTGAGTATTAATGTAGTATTTTCGTATGAAAATATTGTAAAAAATATCATAGTAGAAAATAGCCCTCCCAATAATTCAGGCATTATCTATAAAATTGGTTGTAAACAACGTGATTCCTTTTACATTGGACAGACGGGAAAGGATTTGCACACGCGTGTAAAACAGTATCAATATTCCGTTAGAACAGGACAGTCGTCCAGTGCCCTTTTCGTCCATTTGTCAGAGTTATCCCACTGTATTGATTGGAATAATGCTTCAATTTTGTTTCACTCAAGCAACATTGTTAATAGAAATATCCTTGAGTCTGTCATTATTCAACTTACAAATAATTTTAACATTAGCCAGGGCTTTTTTCGCTTGATCGTGTTGTTTTGAATTCGTTCAGAACGGATTTAGACAAGAGGGGTAAAGTGCTAAAACTCTGGTAGCTTTTCCTTATAAATTTGTATGCTCCTCCTACATTTTTTATTTTTTTATTTTATTTTTTTGTGACCTATATAGTCTCAAACTTGGTATTTCAGTGTTCCTGAGGATGTTCTGTGTTTCCTTTTTCCTTCATGGTTATTTTCATCATAAATATTATTCACGTGTTACATTCGTGAAATAATTTTCATATATATATATATATATATATATATATATATATATATATATAAATTATTTCACGAAAGTAACACGTAAATAATATTTATGATGAAAATAACCACGAAGGAAAAAGAAAACATGAAATCGCGCTCATGCGCTTTCGTCTAATGACATCCTCAGGAACACTGAAAATGCTTGATAGTCCAGTAGTTTTAGAGTTGAACCTTGAAGTTTTTGACAAAACGCTGATTTTGGCACCACAGATGCCTGAAAGGGTCTGGAGTAACATCTTGAGCTTATCGCTAAATTCAAGATGGCTCCCGATACTGCGGTATTTCCTGCATTATTGTCAATAACTTCTGAACCTGTTGGGATAGACAAAACATTTTGGTGTGTAAGGACTGTTTCTACCCATGTTTTATTCAATGAACACCATTAAAACATTAGAGTCATCCGAATATATTTCATTTTTGAACAAAAATAAATCTAAATATAAACTGAAAACGATCAGTAAAAGAGCAAAAACACTTGTTTTGGTTACAACAGACTAAATAAGGTAAAATTCAAATTAATTATTCCTTCCGAAATGAACAACGTAACAAAATATAACTTTCAGCATAAACGAATAAACAAAATGTTAGGGAATCACTGCATTTTGACAACGCATTCTACTTGTAATTATCACGAATCCGTCGCTAGTCTTCAGCGATATTAACTTCTTTGTAATGTGTAATTTATTTTAATTCCAATATTTTAATGTTTTAGTCATTGAAGATGGAACCTCACTGTTCCGAAACGTCTGAAATAAAAGAATGTTTGCAACCGCGCCGGTGTTCCTTTTCCTGCCTCTAGGCCTCCACCAAGCCAGGCCTACAGGCGGGGCCACCAGCTTGGCCTTAGTGTGAAGAGAGACCAACACACGGAACCTAAACGAGGTGTGTATATATATATATATATATATATATTATATATATATATATATTTATGATGGGTGATGGGTGTTCATGGGCCTACGAGGAGTGGATGCGTTTCAGTTAGGCTTCGAATCTTCAGTTAAATAGTAAAGGTTTTTGACTGTTACAGCGGGAAATTTACATAACAAGAACTCAATACTGTAGGTACGAATAATCGCGTCGATTGGTCCGTATGTTAATATGCAGCAGAGAATATAATATATAGACAGAACAGTTCACCTCTTCAATAATTTATAAATTTTTCAGATTGCCTGTAGTAATCCATTTTCAAATGATTCTCACTGTAAACTCATAGATAGATATTATAATAATTTAGTAGCCCTGTTGAGAGAAGCAGGAAGACCCCTGATTAAATCTTACAACTATCATACTAAGATTATTCCTGGATGGAATAATTTTATTGTCCCTCTGAAGAGGGAATCAAAAGACGCCTACAATTTATGGTACCTTCGAGGTAGACCCAGATTAGAACCGGTATACATGAATACGTGGAGAAATAGAGGTCAGTATAATGCAGCCATAAGGCGATGTAAATAGGAAGAAGTTTCTATCTGAGCATCAAAAGCCTGTGAGGCTCACTTAAATAATGAAAATAACAAATTTTGGAACTTCGTTAAGATTCAAACGGGTATAAAAAGTGTCCTCCCTCCGACAATCGATGGGGTGTCGGGGAAAGACGAAATTGCAAGGCTGTGGAAAAACCACTACTCAAAGTGAGTAGGGCTACTCTTAAGATAGGCTTCAGCGAAACGCCTGTGGAGGGACCAGGGAAAACACTTTGATATCAGTTCCTGAAGTAAAGAGGTTAATTAAAGAGTTAAACACTGGTTCGTCTTCAGGGGTAGATGACCTATCGAATGCGCACTCAAAATATGCCAATAACGTAGTGTGTCTGCATATATCATTGCTCTTTTCAGCCATGCTTGCTCATAGTTATATCCCTGCAGAGTTCGTGAGGGTATATATCTTGCCCAATGTCAAAAATAAGGATGGGAACATTCTATTCAGCAATAATTACAGGCCTATTGCTGTCGCCTCCTGCTTCTCGACACTACTAGAGAAATTCTTGTTACACCGATTAAATGATTACTTATCGACATCTCCTAATCATTTTGATTTTAAAATATCCTATTCAACTGGTCTGTGTATTTATGTATTGAAGAAAATTACATTTAAATACACTGACAGTAATTCAACTATTTATAGCTGTTTCGTAGATATAAGTAAGACATATTATGGAGTGAGCCACAATATTTTATTTAAAAAACTAGAGTCAGAAAAGTTCCATGTACATATTAAATTCATTGAAATTTTTGTATTCCCACCAATCTTTTACTGTTAGGAGGGGGCAATGTACGATCCAAATGTTTTGGTTCCTCTTGCGGGGTGAGGCAAGTCTCCTTGCTCTCTCCTCAGCTGTTTAACTTGTATATTGATGGATTGATTGCTTCACTTAATGAGGCAGCAGTTGGATGTTGTATAGATAGCACAAGGATAAATAAATTAGTGTGTGCCGATGATACAGTGTTTATAAGTCCTTCTGCTAATGATCTGGATCGGCTGCTAAAAGTCTGCGAATTACAGTATATTTGCAGAAATATGATATTCTTTTTAATGTTACAAACACTTGTTATGCAATTCCATCCTAAAAGCTCTAATCAGCCATCTGATATTAGTTTTAAAATGAGAGATAAAGCAATAGAGGAAGTACAAGAATTTAAGTATTTGGATCACACTATCACCAGCTCCTTCGAGTGATGATCAGATATAAGAAAACAATATCGAAGCCTCTGTGCTAAAGCAAATATGACTATAAGGAAGTTACGGTTCTGTACAAGTGAAGCTAAAGACTCTCTTTCGTACTTTCTGCAGTAATATATATGGACAGCGACTCTGGGTGAATTATAAAAATGGCTCAGGCATTTGCTTTTCAACAGATCTTTTAGATTTCAACAAAAATTAACCCCTAGATACTCAGCTTCGCAAATATTTGCTAAAAAAAATGTCCCGAGCTTCCCGGAGGTAACAAGACGTGCTCAATACAGTCTAATGCAAAGAATTAAAAGACCAACCAATCCGATTTTCCAAGTTATTTATCAGTCTTGCCGTATGTCTTCTAAGGTATGGAATTCATGGTGTGAAAACGTCTGTCTGTAGCTCCACTTCGACATCACTGTACTATTTCTTATTAACTGACGAGTTACGTGTCAAAATTCGCGGACGATACTAAAATAGGCGGTAAGGTTGTTAACGAGGACAATAGAAATAGGCTCCAAGACGATGTAAATAGGATTATGGAGTGGACGGATAAGTGGCAGATGCAATTTAACGTAGACAAATGTAAAGTTTTGCATATAGGTTCTCGTAACAATAATTACACGTACACGATGGATGATAGGGAGTTTGCGAGCGGTGACGAGGAAGTAGATTTAGGAGTACGCGTATCTAAGGATTGAAAGGTTAGGAACCAGTGCCTGGAGTCTTGCGCAAAAGCTAATAGGATGTTAGGTTTCATAGCGCGTAATTTCGAATTTAAATCGAAGGATATTATATTGCCCCTTTACAAGTCCCTAGTCAGGCCTCATTTAGAATATGCCGTTCAGTTTTGGTGCCCGTACTTGCGTGAGGATATTGATAGGTTAGAAACGGTTTAGCGTCGTGCCACGAAACTAATTCCGTCATTGCGCAACAAGCCTTATGAAGATAGGATTAAAGAGTTAGACCCGTATTCACTCGAAACTAGGAGATTAAGGGGGGAGCTTATTGAAGTTTTCAAAATCGTTAATAACATCGATAATGTAAATTTTGACAAATTGTTCACTTTCGATAATAGTAATACTCGTAATAACGGATTTCAGTTGCGTGGCAGACGTTTCATTACTAATATCGCTAAAAACTTCTTTACGTTTAAAGTAATTGATAAATGGAATAATCTTCCCGCGCCCGTCGTGAACTCTACCAGCGTTAATGTGTTTAAGAACCGTCTTGACAGATATTTTAAAAATATTAACGTTGTTGACGATTAATGCCAGCTTGTGACATGCCAGCGTGTGATGCCAGCAATAAAATTATTAAAAAAAAAAATTAGACTAACACGAACGTAGATGTAGTTCGTAGCGTAAACTAACCCACTTTTTGTTTAACTTTACGGACTTTTTTTTCTTATCCTCTCCTTACTTTGCATGTCTGTAACTCTTCTTGCATGTTTGTAGCTTGCATGGTATGACAGTGAGTTAAGACTGTGTTTGCATGGTTTGTAAGCTTTCTTATTTTACTTCTTTTCATCTTTCACCCCTCTCCTATTCTCTCCGACTATTTTTCCGACTTGTCGGCAGTGGCCGGCGGATGATGATGGTGAGTCTTTTTTCTCTTTTTCTGAGTGAATGTTAACCCACGAGTGATTGGTGTTACTACTTACTTAACCCCTTCTTCTCTTCTCTTAACCCCCTACTCTTTCCTTTCTCTCGGGCTAACCTTAGAGTGGATCTTAGGGTCTTTGTTAGCCTTAGCTTCTGTAGATCTGTAGAACTGTATTTCTATCCGTAGTGTTTGAATTGTCATTGTATTCTATTGTCAGTGCATATTATTAATATTTATCATCCGGACAATTGTTTGCCAATAAACTTTTTCATTTCATATATATATATATATATATATATATATATATATATGAAAACAAGAGATACGACTCTCAACATTTATTGGCCAAACGTTTCGGTCCACTCAGGGTCCATCTTCAGTGACTAAATAGAAGCATTTAAAAAACAATCATATAACTAAAGTAAATACAAATGTCATAAATATACTGTACACTAATAAAATCTAATACAAAAAGTTAAAAAAAAACTTGAGAAAAAAACTATCTAGATTATAAGACAATAAAATAAAGTAAAAATAAAACAGAACAAACCAAAATATCAAAATTAAAAAGTTTAAAAAATTTTAAAATTTAAAAAATTCTTAAAAATTTTAAAAAAGGACTGACCTGAATGGTAAAAGTTACAAATGACAAGTGGAGAGAAAGGAAAGAAGAGAAAACTTAAGTTAGTGCGTAAGTTGCGTTAAAAAGGTGTTGGTTGGTTAGAAAGTATGTAATTTTACCAAGGAAAGGCTGTCGTTTAATTCTGGATTTAATTTCTTGATAAAAAGGGATTCTAAACTTTTAAGATCAAGCGAATTAGAAGCAGACGACAAAATCGCAAAGGAGTCCTGGGGGCACGGGTGGTCATGGGTCCCCGAATGATGCCGAATAGCAGAGGATTCAGGAGTGGAAAGAGGGCGAGAAGTTCGATAAGAAGAACCCAAATGCTTCGAAATTCTAATTTTTAAGTGTAGGGCAGTCTGCCCCACATAACGACTTTGGCAGGTCGCACATGTATATAAATAAATAATGAAGGATCTCAAAAGCACGGGAAGGTGATCTTTATGGCGAAAAAAGGATTGCAGAGAATTAAAATTAGAATTAATAATTATAAAGTCGCATTGAGGGAAGTGTCTGTCCAAAATAGAGTGGACATCTTTATTAAGTTGAAAAGTTAGTTGGTCAAAAAAAGGAAGCTTAAGATAAACCTTCTGTTTCGGAACCATGGACTGAATTATTTTGGGCGAATATAGGTTATTTAGAAATTTAGAAATTAAAGTCTCAATAGTCAAAGTACAATAAAAATTATAGTTAAAAAGTCTCTTAAGATACTGAATTTCAAAGTCAAATAAAGACCAACTTGAACAAAGGTGATAGACTCTAAAAATAGGACTCTTAATACTAGCCACCTTAAAACTAAGTGGAATATTGCTGAAAAAATGAGTACCGAGCTGGGTAGTAGTTGGTTTTCTAAATACTTGTGTTGAGAAGCCTGTACTATGTTTATTTATGGTAACATCAAGAAACGAAATTTTATTGTATTGTTCTACTTCCATAGAGAATTTAATATTAGGATGCTTAGTATTAATGTAATTTAAAAATAAAGGGGCATGATCTTTATGCTTAAAAATGACAAAACAATCATCTACATAACGTTTAAATAAAATAGGTTTAAAATCAAGCTGACAATCCCTCAGCCACTTTTCCTCGTGAAAACAAAGAAAACTGTTAGCAAAGGACGGACCAAGGGGCGAACCCATTGTCATTTCCTCATGCTGGTGGAAAAGTTCCTTATTAAAAAAAAACGAGAGAATCAACAACTTTTTACGTTCTCTAAAAAGGCGTGGGCTTTTGATCAATTATTACGATAAGCTTTTTGCTTCAGGTACTAGCCCAGGGGTTGTTTATGGCCTACCTAAGACCCATAAACCTGGAGTTCCGCTTCGTCCCATTCTAGCAGCCATAAACACCCCAAGTTATAACCTCGCAAAATTTTTGGTCCCTATCATAGACCCTCTCACACGTAGTCATTTCACTTTGCTGGATTCATTTGAGTTTGTTGATTGTGTCACCAAGTTGAAGTTTAAGGATTGTTTCATGGCTTCTTTTGATGTTCAGTCTTTGTTTACCAGTGTACCTGTTTTAGAAACTTGTGATATTATTATAAATTCTTTGTTTGGTTCTACTAATGACATTTTGGGATTAAGCAGACAATTGTTTTCAAAACTTTTAAAGTTATCAGTCCGAGATACCATATTCTTTTTTAATAAGGAACTTTTTCACCAGCACGAGGGAATGGCAATGGGTTCGCCCCTTGGTCCGTCCTTTGCTAACAGTTTTCTTTGTTTTCACGAGGAAAAGTGGCTGAGGGATTGTCAGCTTGATTTTAAACCTATTTTATTTAAACGTTATGTAGATGATTGTTTTGTCATTTTTAAGCATAAAGATCATGCCCCTTTATTTTTAAATTACATTAATACTAAGCATCCTAATATTAAATTCTCTATGGAAGTAGAACAATACAATAAAATTTCGTTTCTTGATGTTACCATAAATAAACATAGTACAGGCTTCTCAACACAAGTATTTAGAAAACCAACTACTACCCAGCTCGGTACTCATTTTTTCAGCAATATTCCACTTAGTTTTAAGCTGGCTAGTATTAATAGTCGTATTTTTAGAGCCTATCACCATTGTTCAAGTTGGTCTTTATTTGACTTTGAAATTCAGTATCTTAAGAGATTTTTTAACTATAATTTTTATTGTATTTTGACTATTGAGACTTTAATTTCTAAATTTCTAAATAACCTATATTCGCCCAAAATAATTCAGTCCACGGTTCCGAAACAGAAGGTTTATCTTAAGCTTCCTTTTTTAGATCAACTAACTTTTCAACTTAATAAAGATGACCACTCTATTTTGGACAGACACTTCCCTCAATGCGACTTTATAATTATTAATTCTAATTCTCTGCAATCCTTTTTTCGCCATAAAGATCACCTCCCCGTGCTTTTGAGATCCTTTGTTATATATTTATATACATTTATTTATATACCTGCCAAAGTCGTTATGTGGGACAGACTGCCCTACAGTTAAAACTTAGGATTTCGAAGCATTTGAGTTTTTCTTATCGAACTTCTCGCCCTCTTTCCACTCCTGAATCCTCTGCTATTCGGCATCATTCAGAGACCCATGACCATTATTGACCACCCGTGCCCCCAGGATTCCTTTATGATTTTGTCGTCTGCTTCTAATTCGCTTGATCTTAAAATTTTAGAATCCTTTTTTATCAAGAAATTAAATCCCGAATCTAACGACAGCCTTTCCTCGATAAAATTACATATTTTATAACCAACCAACACCTTTTTAACGCAACTTACGCACTAACTTAAGTTTTCTCTTCTTTCCTTTCTCTCCACTTGTCATTTGTAACTTTTACCATCCAGGTCAGTCCTTTTTTAAACTTTTTTAAAAATTTTAAGAATTTTTTAAACTTTTTAAATTTTGAAATTTTGAAATTTTGGTTTGTTCTGTTTTATTTTTACTTTATTGTCTTATAATCTAGATAGTTTTTCCAGTTTTTTTTTTTTTACTTTTTGTATTAGATTTTATTACTGTACAGTATATTTATGACATTTGTATTTACTTTAGTTATATGATTGTTTTAATGATGCTTCTATTTAGTCACTGAAGATGGCCCCTGAGTGGACCGAAACGTTTGCCCAATAAATGTTGAGAGTCGTATCTCTTGTTTTCATATTCCTATTGAGGATAAGGTTCCCGAAGAACACTTCTATCGTGACTATATATATATATATATATATATATATATATATATATATATATATAAAAGAACTAAGAGGATCAACACAATTGCGAATATTTCATAAATTTATTTAGTTGTCCAAACGTTTCCGCAACACATTTGTCATCTTCAGCCGAATCTAAATTAAAACTACAAAGTAAACGTTAAATATATATATATATATATATATATATATATATATATATATATATATATACAGTATATATATTGTATATATACAGGGTGTTCCACAACCGGTCTGCCATACTTTGGGGAGTGATTTGTGGGGTGATATAGAGTAAAATCGTTAAAGAACATCGGTGCTATTTCCAACCGTTGCGAAGCTACGGACATTCTAAGATGCGCAAACAACAAATCCCTACTTGTGTGCAATTCGATAGATGGCAGCATTGGTGGTAGTTTTGGTTAACGCAGTTACCACTACTAATCTTCAGTTTTTTCTTCCAATTGGTTCTGATCTGTGTTACGAGACACTGTGTTGCGCTAAGGCGGGGACTTCGATATACATGGACTCGACACGCGATTTTAGGGTGGGCCATAGGAGGCCTAGGGTTCAAAATCGAAAGATTGCAAATAAGTTAAAAAATGTGTTATAATAGACTCCTACCATGTTTTTAACCATATCTAAGAGCAAAAAACAACATTCTAGCCACTCAACATTGCTTAAGAGGGGTTATCGAAGTCCCCGGACACACCTATGTCAATATTATTATTTTGAACTATATTGCAAAAACGGAACAGTTTAACAAAAAACAATTTAAGATCACTAATTTTAATAAAAAGTGCAACTTGCATTTGTAATTACATTTTATGAGATTGCAATTTAGCAATCTTTTTTACACTTGGTGATTGTTTATCATCCTTAGTAGCCGGCTTTCTTTTCCGTTCTGCATGAATTTGGCTGTTCACTTCACTAACATAATTTTTTGCACCAATATTAAATATTGTTTGGGAAACTTTTTCAACACACTTTGTGAAGTTATGACCATTGTCACATTTAATATTACATAATGTTTCTGTGTTTTCATTTTCTTCCATCTTTTCAACAAAAATTGCTCTAGGATTTTCGAATCCTAAGATTTGTGATCTCAAAGAATTATCTTTGAAGATGAGCAGATAAAGCTCATAGGCATGAACTGCTGTTACAAACACTATGTCAAAAGGATTACATAAACCACCACGGTTTATTGCATTCAAGAAACTTTTTTTTTAGTTGTATCACTTTCACTCACTCCTTCTGTTGGAATCTCAATATTTACTGTAGGAATTGTCATCTTTGACAAGAAGTTGACAGCAAGAAGAGCATTTTAGTGTCTTTTTGATTGATCTGGCAATGTACCCAGAAATATAAAATAGAATTGCACTAGCAAAAGATCGGCGCTACGCGCTGATTTTGCTAGATCTGCGGTGCTTGGACCTTCGACCCAAACCGAATTGTGGGCCTACGGCGTATTTTATTTTCAACATCAATAGCCCTTTATGTGGATATCGTTCCTATTCCTCTCACCTTGGGCCTCAGTAATTGGGGTGCCTGCGTCCCTCCAATTACTGGCGAACCAATTATTCGGTCAATAAAACTACAGAAAAGAACGCAGCCATGAAAATCTAAAACTTCACAAATCTTGATACGATGAACTCGGATGTGAAGCTCAAGATTTTCATGACTGCGTTCTTTTCTATAGTTTTATTGACCAAATAATTGAACCGACAGTAATTGGGGGGTCGCAGCCCCCAATTACTGGGGGTTCAATTATTTGGTCAATAAAACTATAGTCATGAAAATCTCAAGCTTCACAAATAATGACACAATGTGAAGCTCAAGATTTTCATTGCTGCGTTCTTTTCTATAGTTTTATCGCGGTGCTGGGGCCCTCGGGCCCAGTAATTGGTGGTGGTGGTGGGGGAAGGGGCTGGTCACACATATATTTTCGTTCATTACTCATCATCCCCATCCACCATACGAAGTTTGGTCGAAATCGGTTCAGAAACGTAAAAGTTTTTTCTGCGGACAGACAGGCAGACACATTTTTGCTAAATTATAATAGTAATGAAGCGGAGCGACCCGGCTTTGCCGGGGTGGATGTTGAACGCTATATATATATATATATATGCCCGGTTAGGTAAACTGAATGCCCGGTTAGGTTAATTGAATGCCCAGTTAGGTCAACTGAATGCCCGATTAGGTTAATTAAATGGCCGGTTAGGTCAACTGAATGCCCGATTAGGTTAATTAAATGGCCGGTTAGGTCAACTGAATGCCCGATTAGATTAATTGAATGCCCAGGTACGTTAATTGAATGCCCGGTTAGGTTAATTGTACACCCTTAACGATTGGTTAGGTTAAGTCATGATATTTTCGTTAAAGCCAACGAAAATATCACGACTTAACCTAACCAATCGTCAAGAGCGTACAGATGACCTAACCTGACATTCAATGAACCTAACCGGGTATTCAATAATTTTACCATAGGTTTCGCAATGATCTTGATGACGTCATTTAATGTTTTAAAATTAATTATTTAATTTATTAACACCCACGTGCACAACCTCGGGACCTAATCAATATGTGTGTGAAGTTTCATGTTTGTAACTGCTTCCATTTTGGAGTTATGGCTGATGGCTGGAACACACACACACACACACACACACACACGTCTTTTTATTATTATTATTATTATTATTATTATAGATAAACAATAGACTGGTACAAATTTATAACCGAAAGACTTCCGAAAATCAAAATTTGATAAAGAAAAGGGGAAAATTTGTTTTGTAGGCCTAGGGGGTCCGAAATTTTCATAAAATGGAAAATAATTGCTATTTTCTTACTTACAGCGACAGGCATAATGATATTAGGATACCTAATAGAAATTTTGTAATATTTTAAAGTGGGGAAAATAAATAATTTTCTAAAAATGATCTTCAACTATAAAAGCGCACCTAATCAGATAATTAATTAACGTATTTCTATGACAACTAAAAAATAGAATGATAAATCAATATCCTATCAAATTGTTTGTGTATACGTAAAATTATTTGCACAAAAGCCACAGTAATAAAACGCACAGAAGTCACGGTAAATAATTTCGAGTGTGGCTCGTTTAACTTTAAACTCGTGTTTATTTAAATTGCCCGTTTTAATTATGTAATTTTTTGTATTGAATCGATAAAGAAATCTTTTGTGAATCGAAAAATGTTAAAATTATAACAAATATCAAAATATTTTGTATAAAAATCATTGAATTTTAAAAATGCGTTTGTTTTTAGTTTTTTGCAAAAAGTTCTTTATGAATTTTAAAAATATATACTTTTTTTAAATTGAATCGATAAATAAATCTTTTGTGAATCGAATGATATTAAATGTTTAGTAAATATTGACTTATTTTGTGCCAAAATTATGTTTAAAAATGAAAAATTAAAAAAATGCGTGTACAGGCATGGGAAGAACTGTACCCCTAAAAGGGGGGAAAGAATTATGTTAAGGAATTTTTTTTAGCATGGGCATTGCACAATAAAAAGACGCATCGAATGGTGATAACCGCATTGTTCTACACCAATTGTAGCGACCTGTAGGTGTGCGCAAAGAAACTGTTACATATATATATATTATATATATATATAATATATATATATATATATATATATATAAGGCTTCATTTCTGAAATAGTATATTAGATTGTGTATATATATAAGGCTTCATTTCTGAAATAGTATATTAGATTGTCGTCAGGTGAAACACTTTCTAATTCAATTTGAAACTCAATGCTTTCAAGAAGTACCATAGCATCAGTACCGATTTGCTGTTCCTTAGCACAATTCCTCCCTTCAAACACATCTTTTATTTCTGACATACTGAAGTTGGAGAATTTTATTAAACTGTTGAGTCTTATTGTTTTTCCGCCTCAAGGAATTGTCTTACACTGGCATAATAATTAACACCATTTAGTTGTCGGTACCAACCAAAATGTCTTTCAATGTAATCTGAATACACATATAAATACACAATACAATATAAATACACATACACACACACACACATGCACACACAGAGAGACACACATATGTTAAACATATATCGATATGTTTATGCACCATAATTAGACATGTTTTACCCATTTTTGCAAAGTATTCACATTTTGGGCCAAACGAGGCTAGGCCTCCTCTGGCCCACCACTCTGAGCCAAAGTGTCTGCGTGCGCAGTCCATGTATATCGAAGTCCCCGGCTAAGGTGAACAATCAAAATGAATCAACGCGCTGATATCCATTTCACTTATGGATTCTGTGATGGTAACAGCAGAGCGGCAGTTGAGGAATATCGAAGACGTTTTCCGAACCGTCGAATATTGAACAGGCAAGTGTTTAGTGACATACACCAGTGATTAAGGGAAACAGGGACAATTGTTCCACGTAACCAAGAACATGTAGCACGACTGCCCGTTGCTGTGGAGCAGCGCATACTGGACCTAGTACAACGTAGCCCAACTACCAGTATTCGAAGGATTTCTAGACGAATTGGTAAATCCGCATCGCGTGTATGGCGAACCATACATGATGAGGGTTTGTACCCGTATCATTTGCAACGTGTGCAAGCTCTTTAATCGGATGATTACGATAAACGTTTTCAATTTTGCTAGTGGATGGTTATGCATCGCCAATTCCTTAATAGCATACTGTTTAGTGATGAAGCACAATCCTTTCGAGATGAGTCGAGCGTAGAATGGTCGTAGACATTACTTGGTGAGGAAAAATTTTTCTCATGAAGTGCAACCATAAGCGTTGCATGATAGTTTTGAATTCAGTTTACCTCCGAGTATAGAAGTATGGTGGGATGCGGAATACTGTACAATATTGAGGAGAAGTTGTCAATACTTTTGTTGTGATCTGTTTTGAGGTCGAAAGCTTGTGCCCTAATAAATTCACTTTTTGACTGTGGTTATATTTTTTAATTCAACTTCTCGTAATTGAGATTATTTACTCAACAATGATTACACGACTGTTTACATAGAAGAGCGTAAACGTTAGTTAAATTAAAAATTAATAAATTCGTTCACGAATTATGACAGGGTAAAAAACAAATTTGCCTTTATATGTGGTTATACAAGAATCAATATGGATTATTTTTCAGCTACACAATTGTCTACCCAGTGAGTGAAAGGGTTAAAAGAGTTAAAAAATTAAATACCATAGCATTTAGTTCAAATTTTTAATAAATCTTCGTGGAAGAAGGTTGTTCACTCAAACTATTGTAACTAGCTATTGTAACTCCAGTCTTTAAAAAAGGGATGAGCAAAAGCGGGAAATTACGGACCTATTAATGTAACTACTCTTATATGAGCGCTTTTGGAATCGGCTGTTTGAAACCATGTGGTCGAGTGTCTTGAAAGCAATAATCTTATTAAACATTATCAGCACGGGTTTCACAAAAATAAATCTTGTTCAAAAAATGCGTTAGAATTTTCCCATCACGTCAATGGTAATTATGATCGGAATAGGGCGGTACACTAAGATTTTCAAAAAGCGTTTCACGAAGTTCCTTATGAATGATTGGAGAAGAACTTAAAGCTCAGAGAATAAGGGGTCAAGTCCTTAAATGGAGTGATAAAAATAATCGGTTAACTGGTAGAAAACAAAGGATAGTAATAAATGGAAAAGAGTGGGATCACGTTACTCGTGGTGTTTCGCAAGGGTCAGTTCTGGAACCAGTGTTTTTCATAATATATATCAGCGATCTTGACGTCAATTTATTAAGTAAAATTTCTCAATTCGCCGCCGATACTAAAATTACAAATATACCAATTACTTTACTAGAAAGAGATAATTTGCAGAGCGATCTTAATAATTTAGTAGAGTAGTCTAGTAAGTGGCAAATAAAATTTAGCGTACATAAATGTAAAGTCAAGCATATATATTGTCACAACAGTGAATTAAATTATACTATGGGAAACAGTGTACTAAACAAAGCCCGGAGGAAAAAGATTTCTCAGTTATTGTCACTAATAATTTAAAATTCTTTAAACAATTTTCAGCCACAAAAGTAAAGCTTATAAAGTGATGGGTTTTAATCCTCGTAATTTTTAATATAAATCCAAAGATATAGTTTTTGCCATCTGATAGATTTCATTTAGAATCGGTCTGAAAAATATGTCTTGCAAAATGACAAATCTTTTTGTGTGCATAATAATAAACCTTAAAAGAGAACAGGACAAGAATAACACAAAAAACATTTGGCGTTAAAAATTAAAAGTTATTGTAAATAACAAAAAATATTTAGCGGCAGCTTTTAACATATACATCGAGACTAAAATTTTCATGAAGATGTGGGAAATTCTTTCATCGAACAAGTGTCCTCAGGGGATGATAGTATTTTCATCAAACTTCGATGCTTGGTGAAACGCTTTTCATGGAATTGATTCCTCGTAAATAATTTAATCGAAGTGGGTGGCACCATTTATTGGAGGAAATGTCAATTAAGTACTATTTCAGTTTATTTTCATGAGCAGAGTGTAATTACATGCATATCAATTTTACGTTAGTGAAGAACAGCATACTAACAGCAACTTAAATTTTAAGATTAAGTACATCTGAAATAAATTTACCTCACCGAACTAATGCCACTGAAAATTCGAATTTTGCAAGCCCGCCACGTTACCCACTCAGCCATTCAGCCATGAAACGTTAAGATATACTGAGAGTTTTGTATCGTCAAAACAGATTTGTCCACGCACTTCCGTGCGTGGACGATATACTGTATAATTTTTTTCGCCATATACAGTACGAGTAAGGACAGAATAGTATGAATGGTTCAGCGCCGCCCAAAAAACTTTTTCTTCATTAAGCAATAAACGCGACGAAGACAGACTCAAATACCTGAATTTGTGTAAACCAGACATTTGAGAATCGAATTAATTTGAGAGATTAACATTTTAAATAGTTTTGAAAATGTAAATTATGAACATTGTTTTTTGATCTACACAACAAATATTTGAGAGAAGAGAGAACGTTGCTAAAACTCTCTTTACCCTAAAGAAGGGCCAGATTTTGAATAGCCTTCTCGAGAGTGTCTTAGCGAGGACATCGGTAAAAATGTTTAAAAATACTGTAAGTTAAACAGGTATTTTAGTACCATAAACTGACAATAAAAAAAGGGAATTAAGAAGAAGAAAAATAATATGACGTGCACTTTCGGGGGAAGTTTTAAACTGGGATGTGCTGACCAGTTGGAGGCGCCTCTGGATCAGTACTTTCTTATCCAAGTAATTCCAGTGTAAAAGACTGGAACACAAATAATTAATTTTCAAGTCAGTTTCTCAGCACGTCGGACTTGGATATTCATGAAAAAAGTGGTGAGACGATGAAATGATGAAATCTTTTATATAATAAATAAATCTTAAAAATCCTTTTAAAAAATATATGATGTATGATACATCAGATTTAGTCTAGAGATTCATGCTATCATTTATTTTCCACTCTTCTCTATGCGTAAGCGGGTACACGAGATAACTGTACGCATGGTGTGAACGAAGCCTAAAGCTATTCTTTTTATTACAGGCTTTACTACTTTCCTATAAATCTTCCTTCACAATAATTTTCTGTCACCAGTGACTGACGGAGGAAAGGGAGTTTTATCTGTTCTATACTTTGCTACTACTACTGTTCTCGTGCGAGCGAAAGTTTGGCACGTTTTTAAGTGCAGACATGGGATGACATTTTTCAATATTCTTTATTTTTCATTTCCTTGAATCCTTTTCATATTTTTCTAAAATGGATCTTATGGTCTCTTTCTCTCTCTCTCTCGAGGAGGATACAACCCTGTACACCGAACTCCGTAGCCTGCTAGGGGACAGGGTGTGTGTAGTTTTAGGAGACTTCTACTGTCGCGGCATAAACTGGGAAGACAGGACTGCTGATGCCGAAGGGAAGAGGCTAATTGACTTTGCTGATGAGAACTTCCTCACTCAGTGGGTCAATGGGCCTACACGAGGCGAAAGCGTTCTAGACTTAGTATTCACGACCGAAGACAACCTCGTCACTTTGGGCGGGAGTGATCACGGTCTGATTAGGTTCTGTGTGTGCGTCCCTCGGGTGAAACGTAGTGACTCTAGAGGCAGTAAGCTCGATCTACGGCGGGCGGACGTTGTTGGCATTCGGGATAGCGAAGGTGAGATGGGGTTAGAGGTCGGTGGTGATGTTGAGGAAGTATGGAGTGCATTCCGGGACGATTTTATGGTGCTGCAGTCTGCTGCCATACCCTCAAAACCGGTCACCCCTGTTTCATCGCAGCCTAAGTGGTTCAGTCGTGACATCGCTTCGGCTATCCGAAATAAAGAAAGCTGCTTATAGGAGGCCGAAGGACAATCGTTCCCATGAGAACACTGAGTCGTATGTCCGCCTGTGCAGAGAAGTGAAGGCGAGGGTTAGGCTAGCGAAACGTAACGAAGAACTACGGGTGGAAAGCCTCTGCAAGGGGAACCCTAAGGAGTTCTTCAGTTATGTTAATAGTAGACATCGCTAATGTGCTGAATGAGTGCTTTGCGGGAGTGTTCACCAGGTAGGACACCCGTGTCATCCCCGAGCCAGGCGTCAGGCACGAAGGTGCTGGCCTGGATAGTGTTCGGTGTACCGCGACAGTCGTTGTGGATAGAATAGACAAACTGAGCGCGTTTAAGGCTCCTGGGCCAGACTCCTCTCCAGAGTGTGGCGGGAGGTGTGCGACCAGGTGGCTCCCCACCTGGCTACAGTCTTCAACAAATCGTTGGAGACGGGCTAGGTGCCTGGTGACCGGAGGGAAGCCAATGTGACCCCTATCTTTAAGAAAGGGGATCACGAAAGTCCAGGGAACTATCGTCCCATTAGTCTCACTTCTGTTGTAGGTAAATTATTAGAGGGGATAATAGCGGATAGGATCGTTGACCATTTGGATCCCTACAAGCTGCTTGGGGACTCCCAACATGGGTTTAGACGGTATAGGTCGTGTCTCACCAACTTGCTCGAGTTTTTCCACGTCATGTTGAGTGAGTATGATAAGAGTAGGGCGATTGATATACTTTATCTCGACTTTCAGAAAGCCTTTGATAAGGTACCTCACCGCCGGCTAATGGCCAAAGTGTGCGCGCTGGGTATTGCTGGGGAAGTAGGAAGGTGGATTGAAAACTGGCTGAAGAATAGGCGGCAGAGGGTTGTAATTAAAGGGGTTAGTTCGGGTTGGGCCTCGGTCACTAGCGGGGTTCCTCAGGGTTCCGTTTTGGGGCCACTGTTGTTTATCATTTACATAAATGATATCGACGGTGGCATCGTCAGTAGGATCGCCAAATTCGCTGATGACACCAAGCTTGGGGCCAATGTTGGGACGCCAGAGGCGATCGAGCAACTGCGTTCGGACCTACGTAGGATAGGAGAGTGGTCCGAAAAATGGCAAATGCCGTTTAACTTGGGTAAATGCAAGGTCATGCACATTGGCTACGCCAATCCCAAGTCGGACTACTCCATGTTGGGGAGTAATATCGAGGAGACTGATTTGAAAAAGGACTTGGGTGTGCTAATTAGCAACGACCTTAAGTTTACCAAACGGTGCGTAGAGGTGGAAAAGAAAGCCCAGAAATTGTTGGGTTATATCAGGAGGCAATTTCGATTTCGGAACAAGGAGATTGTCCTCTCTCTGTACAGTTCTCTGGTTCGGCCGCACCTGGAGTATGCTGTGCAGTTCTGGTCGCCCACCCTCAGGAAAGATATTGAGAGGCTGGAGCGAGAGCAGGCGAGGGCTACAAAGTTAATCCCTTCCGTTAGGCATATGGGCTACAATCGACGCTTACGCGCCCTGAATTTGTTTTCGTTCGAAACTCGGAGGCTGCGCGGTCAACTAATCGAGGCTTTCAAGCTCTTACGTGGGTTCAACAATGTCGATTTTAGAAGCCTGTTTAGTTTAAATGACAACCCAACTCGCAACAACAATCGTTGGAAGTTGGATTTGAAACGGTTTAGGACTAGTGTGTGTGGGAATTACTTTATATAAGATCTGTGACACGTGGAACAGACTATCTTCAGAAGTTGTTAACAGTTCTTCTGTTGATCTGTTCAAGAAAAGGTTAGACCGAATCTTGCACACTATTTAAGGGTGTATGACTTAACCTAACCAGTCGTTAGGTCAACTGTACGCCCTTGACGATTGGTTAGGTTAAGTCGTGATATTTTCGTTAGTTAGCCTTATAAAGCAACTAAAGAAGGCTGGGGACCCTGATCTTCAGGTGATCCAAATTTTCTTTTGAAAATGAATTCATAAAATCGGATTTTGATTCAGTTTGGCACGACTATTTCAAACTGGGTAGAATTAACTGTAATAAATAAACAAATATGAAATTTCCAAAACAGTGACAGTACATTAGTACCCAAACGATAGCTAAAAATTAAAACTGGGGACAATTAAAGTCTGCAATGAGAGCCAAAGAAACGTAGATTATAATCTATAAGAGAAATTTTAACTTGATTTACTTATGAAACATAACTCAATTTTGGTCTACATACATGAAAGATATACAGAGATATACATAAAAGACGTATTGCAAAGGATTATAAACTTTACTTCCAAATATTTATTTTTATTTCTGAAAGTAAACAAAATCCTGAAATTTCTAATATATATAAGGTCAATATTAAGTTTAATCCTAAATAATTTATATAATTCTAACTTTGTGTTCTAACAGCACTAATAAACAAAATACAAATTAATCCATCAGCAAACATAATGCAGTGTTATGATTTTTTTGATGGGATTGTTTAGTCTCCTTTGCAACAGCTAATGTCATATGACGGTGGGGACCTAATTAAGCTTTATGCAGGATCCGGGTGACAATCTCCCATTCATCAACCCTCCAGACCCATTATTGCTTAACTTCGCTTAACGACGTAGCTCGAGTGTTATGAATACTGCATTCTTATACCGCTGTGACATAAATTGTGAATTTTACAAACTTCATTCAGATCCTGATATATAGTAGGTATAGGATATAAATAGGCAATGTAGGATGGGTTCATAGTTACATGCTAATCACTTTTTGTTGGACTGCGCCTAATCAAACTTTTTGTTTTTGTTTCCATACTAAAATATAAGTAGTAAATTATAAATACCACACATAAAATGTGCCTTTAAATCTAATATAAAAGCTAAAAAATGTGAGCCTTTTTGAAACCAATAGTATGATACATTTATGTAGAGGGCAAGTGCAATTGCATTGCAACATTCCATGCAGCATTGCAGCACCAGATGCGCAACATTGTATTATAACATTGCAAAGGGTGGGGGGAAAAGGGCCATGGCCAGGAGATTTAGGGCATACCGCACCCCACAAAAAGCAGAAAATTGAAAGGGTAACAGAGGATCACCCTACCTCAGACCTAAACTAAGCAACGAAACCACCTGTGGGTCCTACAACTTATAAACTCTCCAAATGGCTTGTCAAGGTTTTGTCCCCCATTCTCGGAACTATCCCTGATTCACATGTAAAAAAACTCCATGGACCTTACCGAAAAACTGAATAATATTTGCACTGAAACCAACGAGAGATTGATCAGTTTCGACGTTTGTTCATTGTTCAAAGTGCCAATTGACGATATGCTTGACTTTCATGAGAATTACATAAGTATGACCTGCCACTATCTGCGTACATTGTTTTGGAACTTATTAAACTCTGCATCGAAGACTGCAATTCACTTTTAATGGTGAATATTATAAACAGGTTTTGGGATGGCCATGTGTAATCCCTTGTCCCCTCCTCTCCAATATTTACTGTATATGGAGTTTTTTGAAATAACTTACAATCTGAGAATTATGGGGGGGGGAGTTGGCATCCCATGGTTGCGGTACATCGACGATATTTTATGTATCTGGCCCATGAAGTGTGACCTGGATGACTTACTCTTCGGTTAAGTAATCAAGTCCCCTCCATTAAGTTTACTTTGGAAGTGGAACAAAACTCAATCCCGTTTTTGAATGTTCGTGTACATAGGGAAAGCCCAGATTTTAAGTTTAGTATGTATCGGAAAGAGACAAACAATTTGTCCTCTGTACACTTTTACTCCGGACATGACACCCCGATCGAGAAAGCCATATTTTCTTCAATGTTTCTCCGTGCTCTTAGGATCGCCAGTCCGGAATACGTGGATGCTGAGTTAAAAAACAATAATAGTACTGGAAGTAACTTGTGTTACCCACCAGCTTTTTTGGGAATGTTGTCTAACAAGGCAAAACGTACATTCTATCACGTGAATAATAACCCTCGCACTTTGTTGAAGAATATTTTAGTACTTCCATTTTTCCCGGGCTTTTTATACATTGCTCATGTACTTAAACCTTTGAATATTAATGTAGTATTTTCATGACAATATTGTGAAAAATATCAGAGTAAAAAATAACCCTACCAATAATTCAGGCATTATCTTTAAAATTGGTTGTAAACAATGTGACTCCTTTTACATTGGACAGACGGGAGATTTCAACACGCGTGTAAAACAACATTAATATTCCGTTAGACGGGACAGTCGTTAATGCCCTTTTCGTCCATTTGTCAGAGTTATCCCATTGTAATGATTGGAATAATGCTTCAGTTTGGTTTCACTCCAGCAATTGTTAATAGAAATATTCTTGAGTCTGACATTATTCAACTTGCATATAATTTCACTTGATCCTGTTGTTTTGAATTCATTCAGAGCAGATTTAGACAAGAAGGACAAGGCCCTAAAACTCTGCTATCTTTTTCATCTAAATTGTATGCTCCTCCTACATTTTTTTTCTGCACCAATCATATTATAATTTTTTTTTCTTTTTTTTTTTCTTTGTGACTATATATACTCTCAATCTTGTTATTAATTTCAGTGTTACTGAGTATGTCATGAGACGAAAGCGTTTGAGCACTATTCCGTGTTTTCTTTTTCTTTTGTGGTTATTTTCATCATAAATATTATTCACGTGTTACTTCGTGAAATAATTTTCATATATATGACATCCTCAGGAACACTGAAATAAATAACAAGTTCGAGACTGTACATAGGTCACAAAAAAAATAAATAGAAAAATAAAAATTGTAGGAGGAGCATACAAATTTATAAGGAAAAGCTACCAGACTTTTAGCACTTTGTCCCTCTTGTCTAAATCCGTTCTGAACGAATTCAAAACAACAGGATCAAGCGTAAAAAAGCCCTGGCTAATATTGATCTTCAATCCTAATTTCGATTTAGCGTACTTGATGTCCCACAGTTTGGTTTTCGCTTTCGATCGAGTTTTTTGCTCTGATGTGAAAAATATTCTGTGACCATCTACATCAGTATGATGGAGCAGGAGAATGAGTTGATCGGTATCTTCTGCAATAACAACTGTTGGTTTACTTCTGGCAGATTCAATTGCTGTCTGTACAATCAAAAGGTCTGCATCACCAGATGATTGGATTGCTTTCATGTTTTCTTCGTTCATTTTAGTCGCCAACGTTACTAGAAATCTCTGCTTGTTGTCGAGGTTAGTAAGAAACTCGTCTTTCTTCATAGTTAGCTTCATTTCTCCTGTTAAACGTACAGGTATGCCCTGCTTGCCTTTGGTTCTGCGAATGTGGGTTGTATCTTTGGTACAAGGCTTCCCGTCATCCCCATCAAATACAACGACTGTTCCCTCTCCGTAATGCTTGAGGACGTATTCTACATAAGTTTTGAAAATCTCGTTGTATGTTCTTCCTTTTGTCCATTGTACTCTGTGGAGTAAGGATCCTCCATCGAGGACATATGAAATATCTTTAGGAGGTGAAGCATCTGATTCATCAGACCAGAGAGAATTTGCTAGCTGTGGTTTATTTGCTTCCCTTAACAAACCGTCTGTCTCTATAAGTGCAGGAGGAAATGTGCACTAGCGTGTAGCGTCATGAGCGATCTGGAGGCACATTTCAGGTTTTGTACAATCAACCTTGCTGATTTCAGAAAAGAAATAAAAAAATTTCTGCAACAAGCAGAACACCTCCTTTTTCGCATGTAAAAAATACAAAATTCTTGTTAATTACAGTTGGCAACACTGACTGACATGGTACTTCTGGCAGCTTTCTAATTATTCTCAGTGAGTCATCCCCTGGAATTTCTTAGTTCTACGCTAGCTCGCTTGAGAGAAACAAGTGTTTTTTCTGTGGATGGGGTGTTCAAAAACCCCAAGGTACTAACGAAAGGTGCGTTTTGTGATATATACATTATACACATTTCTTTGTTTTGTTGTGTTTTACATTGTTTATAAGTTTGTTATATGTCTTAGGGTGTATATATATACCTATGGATATTTATATACATAATACATATGTGTGTGTGTGTGTGTGTGCAGTATATTTATATATATATATTGGTAAACTTATTGTTTACCAATAAACCAAGTCTTATATATATATATATATACACATACTATTACTATATATATATATATATATATATATATATATATATACTCATAATCATATATTTTTTATTTATACGTTTGTGTTTTTGTTTCAGTGTTCCTGTGTGATACTTGTTGAGTTTTGCTGGTACAATGAGCACGCAAAGAACACGGGGATCTGCCAGCCACATTGTCTTTGGTTCTCCACTATCAGAGCTTCCTCTGTCTGAACTTCCAACCAGTATACAAGTTGCAAGGCATTTCCTCTTCTTGAAGGAGAACAAGTACACCAGCAACAGAGAGATTCTTCCGGAGGTATGCCAAACACTCATTGGCCTTTGGAATCGTGCTAACATTCCATCACAGCCAATCAAGAATGTGAAGACCAAGCTGCTCCGATTGATGGAAAAAGGCTCACAAGCATCGAAGCAAGGCAAGCAGGCCACAAACACCAAGAAGTTCGAGGAAAGCCTGAATCAATTGTTTGACATAGCTGTCTGTCAATGCGATGATCTGTCTGCATGCCACTGTGAAAAAGAAATGAAAGTTCCACGACGAGAACATGCCTTTCTGATCGACCAGAGAACCACGCGGATCATGCAGATCAGTCGGGTGGATACGAATGTGACTCAGATGATGGAGAGAAGGAAGTCAAGAAAGGATCGGATGCAAGAAAGACAAGAAGAGAATAGAAGAAAAACGGAACGGCAAGAGGTAGCATCCTCTGCAGATGTGTCGAATCAGCTCAAGCAGAAGCAGACTCCAGTGGTGAAAGTGTTGGTGATGAGTGGATGGGTGATAGTGCCCAGGAGGACAGGAACATCACACCGACTCCCACTGTTGCTTTGGAAGCTGACCGGTATGGTGTATCGAACAGGGCTGCTGCAGCTATCAGCACTGCAACATTGGTTGACTATGGCATCATTAGTTCTGATGATCAGATAAACGTAATTGACCACCACAAAGTATGGAGAGCACGGCAGAAGGTACGAAGGGATCTGAAGGAAGCAGTAACTTACCACGATGTGGAAGTCACTGCTTTATTTTTTGATGGGCGGAAAGACATGACACTTGTCAAAGAGAAAAAGGGGAACAAGTGGTACAGCACAAAGAAAGTTGAGGACCACTATGTGCTGGTCGGAGAGCCTGGAACCTTCTATCTAAGCCATCTGACACTGGAACGAGGAACTGGCACTGTCATTGCGGATGGACTTCAAAATGCGATTGAAGAAATGGGTATTGCAGACAAGATAATTGCAGTGGGAGCCGACAGCACAGCCACAAGCACAGGGCACAGAAGTGGAGCAATACACCTGCTAGGGTGCCGCCTGGGTCGCCCTTTGCACTGGTTCATCTGTAGTCTGCATTTAAATGAACTCCCACTGCGCCACTTGTGCAAGGAACTCATCGGCCCAACAGAATCTGCAACTCAATGGAAAGGACCAATTGGCAAAGCTTTGGCCACATGTGAAAGTTTGCCACTTTCCTCTAGAGCAGGGATCGGGGAATCGGGGTAAATTACCCCAAATGGGGTAAAAATGAAAATCTCGGGGTAATGAAGGCTCAATAAACATATAAATAAAATTGCACAAAAATTTATTATTTAATAAGCGAGGCTAATTATAAATTATCAAAGTTATATTTTTTTCGAACAAATAATTTCAAGTCTAGGGGGTAATATCGTTGTACACAAATATATTTTGGGGTAATACCCAAAAAAGTTCGCCGACCACTGCTCTAGAGGAATTCAATGTATTGCTGATGGCCACACTCTCCCGGATGTTGACCTTACTGAATTGAGTCGTGACCAAGCCTACCTCTACAGAATGATGAAAGCGATAAGGACTGGTGTCATTAATGAAGATCTACGAGAAAAGCCTGGACCAATCTCCCATGCAAGATGGGTTACAACTGCCAGCAGAATTTGTCGGCTATATGTAGCGATGGCGCAGCCAAGTGATGAACTGTATTCACTCACACAGTTTGTCGTGTGCCACTATGGACCCATGTGGTTTAGCATCAAGTGCCATCCAATGTGCACAGATGGCCCAAAACATTTCCTGGAGCAAATCAAGCTGCTACGATTACTGCCACCAGCTAGCAAGACTGTCACATGGCCTGTGATCCAAAGAAAGGCATATTGGGCTCACCCTGAAAATGTTCTACTGGCAATGATTGCAGATGCAGATCAAGCAAACCGGAAATTGGCCATCGATGTAATCAATACCATTCGACGAGCTCCCAAGCCTGCTCAACAGCAAGTCCGAGAATTTCGGCCACCAAAGATCAAACAAAGTGCTCAGAATTTGAAAGATTTACTTCCACCAGTGGAGGAGTGCACAATGGAACCACCACTCACGAAGCAGTTCTCTGTCGAACAACTCGATAAGATCACTGAAGAGCCCCTTATTGTCCGGATACCATGTCACTCCCAAGGTGTAGAACGCTGTGTTAGGATGGTAACTGAAGCGTCTGGGGCAGTGTATGGAAAGGATTCAAGAGATGGTTACATTAGAGCAGTACTTAAATTCCGTGACTTTATGCCGTCATTCAAAACTAAACAAGATTTTAATGTATCATTTACTAAATAAAACTATCTAGTCTACCTACCTACCTACCTACCTACAGTGTATATGTTTATTTCAAAAATAAATTTTTCTATTTTTCCTGAAAAGCAGTACATTGTAAGGGGTCAAATGATAGCTCAAACCCTAGGAAAGCAAGTGTCCAAAAGTTATGGGTAACTAGCAATTTTCACGATTTTCACATGCTAAAAAGGTGTTGCACTTGCCACAAAAATATTTTGTTTTCATTTTTTAATTTAGGGAGGTCAATTGTACAAAACCTGAAATGTGTCTCTTGATCCGTTACACTTTGCCCAATGACGCTACACGCTAATGTGCACAGCTCATACGAGAATGCTGTCTCCAAGTCTACAGCTGATCCCATACCTCTGACAGTGGTTATTAGACGTTGCAATAACAAGAGAGGATCAACGGGAATAACTTCTTCATCTATCTTAATAGTTGATCTTGCTTTCATTGTTATGGCCACATCTTTCTTCTTGAACGTATAATCTGCAACTGGTTTCCCGGACATTGAAGAAAGAATGTTGCTTCCAATAACCTTGGCATTGTCTACATTGAGAGTTGAAATAGCAATTTCTCCTGTGTCAATGCTCACGAGTTCCTTTCGGTTGTCGAAGGGGTTTCTTGCCACAGCGTGCGCCAAGATTTTCAATGAATCTTTGAAATCTCTTTCAAGTCGTGCCTGTCTTGTTTCTTTATGCTGCTCACTACCTTCATACGTTACATCTGTAACTTCCTGCATAGCACGGTTTATTTCTGCACAGGCTGGTGTCGACAGTAGCCAAACTGATATTTGTACCTCAGCCAACCTGTTGTTTTCAAACTCCTCATAAGAACTTGTTCTATAACCAGATCTGTTGAAAGTCCAGCCCAAAATCTATTACTTCTGCGAACAAAATGATAACCTTCTCTAAACTTTGCGTAAACATTTGGATGTGTCTCTTTTAGATTTAACATTTTTTGAAGATAGATGCGTGTTGACTTAACATACGCAAAATGTCCAGACGCTGCGAAAAATGGTAGCATGCTATACTCTGCCAGTAAATGAAGAAGGAAGTTTCCTGTTCTTTCGGTTTTATGAATGTGCATAGTATTTCGACCATTTCTATGTATTGGAACCACAGTTTTGCAATTCTCGAGGAATCTAAGCTATGTTTGTAGTTCTCCAGTTTCTCAATCATCTTTTTGAAGACCTCCTCCTTTGCTACATCTTCCGAACTTATTTCTCCTGAGATTGATTTATCAAGTAAATTTGAGATCTGTATTAATCGAAGTTATCAGCAAAATTGAAAACATCTGATTGAGTGTATTCTTCATCATTGTCTAACTTAATAGGGCACTCGTATATTTCTGACATCAATTGCATGAAAGGCACCTACAACTAGTAGATGACCACGAACGGCTCGAGATATTGCTTTCCCACTTAGCATGTGGGGAACCATGTTTTCAGCATAGACAGTTTCTAACATTGTCTGCAGTCCGGAAAAGTCATGAGATGCCCAATAGATCCAAGGAAACTCATGGCAGTGTGGAGCCCACCAAGTCGCAACACTATTTCTTTCAAAGGGCTTGCATCATCCACACTTTCTTGGATTTCAGTTCCCTTCCAGTACAGTGGCTGATCAAATGTTAGTACCGGTGACATGTTGTAGCGCTTTGCTTGCTCAGACACAAAATGCATGGTTGACAAAATGCACGATTCGTCACTGGATTGCATATCGATCATCGGCATGAATATAACGGAAGCCTGTCCAGGGTGCTCTCCTTTATGCACCATTTGCATAAAGCCATTCCACAGTGGTCGTTGAGGTTTCAGCATCCAGGCACAATTCCATAAAATGTTGAAGCAATTTGTTGGATCATCGGCATGAAATTGAAATTGATGCAAATCTTTGTATGTTAAGGCGCAAGAAGATTTTCTGCGCGAGCGAAATATGTGCGTTTCGATGCTGCAAATACCCACGATCTCCTTTGATGTGACATCTATTCTTGGCACTAATTTCGTGGAAGCTACCTTGGGAGTAACTGTAGCAATTATACCCATACCCTGGAATGTATTTAGACCATCGATTGTTCTAATATTGTGATCAACATTGTCACCAACATGTTGTATGAAAGATTCATTGTCAATTCCTTCAATTTCTGTTCCCTGATGATACGCCGCACTTCTTTCAAACTTCTGAACCTCTGAGTAGGAAGAGCAAAATCCGTGACTGTGTAAAAAGTCAATCAAAAACCTTGATCCAAATTGTCTATGCATTTGCACTCCCAAGCCAATCTGAAGTGGCAATTATTGCTTTTGGTCTGACTGCTTGCATTATTGCCTGCCCAATAGAGGCAATTCGTAGGTCACTGCTTTTGGCAACAAACATCTTTTCAAGCAGTAATCGTAAAGATTTGGGAAGAAATTCTTTGCAACGGGCACGAGATTCTATGTCTTGGGTGGATGGATACATTGTTGAAGAACTATCGCATTCTTTAATTTCACTTTTTAGCAGCTTTGCCGCAGTTTCAATAATGCGATTTTTTTCAGTTTGTACGTCATCTGATTTCTTGCTTTTATAGAAATCATAGAGAATATTCTTGATTTTTTATCTGAATGTGACAACATTATGTTTCCCATTAATCTCCGTGACAACAATTTCATCTTTAAAATGCTCCATCAAACGACTTTTCAGCCATTTGGAAGTATATGCATGACTTGATGAATCTTCCAGATGATCCTGCATTATTGACAAAAGATCATTGATTGTGGTTTGTTCATCATCATTTTCTCGCAAATAATTCGCCACAAAAGCAAAGGCAGACTCTTGAGATTCATCATAAGGCCGACCCCTTTTCAAACTTTGACTCGTTTGTGTGTTACTATCGTATAGTTTTGCAATACCTTTTCCAATACGAAAGTTAGTACTACATGCTTGATGATACACCGCATCTTCTGAATGTAAATCATTTACAAAAGCTATACGCCCTTTTACATCAACTGCCCAGCCATCCTTGCGCTGTTCGCAAACTTTTAGAATACTGATGTCAAACTCACGATTCTTGCACATCACTTGAAAAGCTTTATTGTCCCGTTTATCTCTTTCGGTGATGCGATTTTTGCAGAGCAAACAGTCCAATTTGCAATTAAAGTCGTGATCAGATCTTAAACTAAGTTTAAATGCAGTGACATCAGAAGATGTGGATGCTTTCTTTTTATTGTAAGATGCAATGTTCTTCTTATTAATATATGGATTTCTACATGATCTGTGTAGTTTGTCTCCAGCTGTGACAAAGATGTCATCGTCTCTTTCTCCGCTAGCATTGCAAACACCGAAGGCACCTTTTTCTGTTAGTGTCACATAAGAATCACGGTCATCTATGACCTCTTTACATATTGCACAGGTTTCGAAACGTTCAGAATCCATTTTGACCTGAAACAAAATAATAGAATTAATTAATTTTATTGCAAAATTAGTGTTAATTTTGTTTTAGAAACTGAGTGGACCTGGAAGTAATTGCATTTTTAAGCGCCAAGTTTAGGATTCAGGCGTATTAAGAAACTCGGATCATATATGATTTCGCATAGCGGCCATCCTGAAAATCCAAGATGGCCGCCATGGTGGGCCTACCGCCCACCTGACAATATCCTAAGCGCTATAATTATATTCCCTGACCCTGACAATGTATGTTTAAATACAAAAATTGTGAACCTACATATATTAGAAACGAAGATATAAGTAAATGCAGGTTTTTCACACGTCGGCCATCTTGAAAATTCACGATGGCCGCCATAATTGACAAACTAAGCATCAGACACTATTCTAATCCATTTTAATGGTTTCATTGACCATTAAAACCTACAGAATGATATATTACAATAAGAAATTGATTGAATAGTAAAAATTTGTGCCACTTTATTGTTACCGATGGTAGCGGCGGCCATCTTGGATTTACGGAAATTGGCCTGGCCCGTTTGTGGTAAGTTTTTAATATATCATTTATGTTGAGGTAAGGGTGCGAAAACAGTTAAAACCATTTCTGTTACAATTACTTCCAGGTCCAATCACAGATTGACTGGACTAATATGAGACTAATATGTATTATTTCGTTTTAAAAACCCGCGAAAGAAACGACTATACAGTATATCAATTTTCAAATATGAGATGTTCCCGCCTTACTAATCACTTCCAGATCCCATACAGACAAATGGGTGAAATAAGATTGTTCATTTAGACTCCACAACAAATGTTAGTATCACTAATGACTTTCTCACAACACACATATTCGACATGAATACCTCACTAAATAAACACTCGCTGAAAAACTTCAGATTCAGATTACGCGCTTAATGTTTGTAAGTAAATAAAATAATTTAAAAAAGCTTTATCGGTTAAACATTCATAAGAAGACTGTTGAACTGCTACAGATTTACCATCCTACATCTATGCCAAACAATTCACAAGCATAACGCTGATATATACAGTATATATATATATATATATATATATATATATATATATATATATATATATATATATATATATATATGTTATATATATATATATTATATATATATATATATATATATAATATATATATATATATATATATATATATTAGGGTGTCCCATTTTTCACTTTTATTTTTAAATGTTAATGTCCATACTATTTTCTTGTTAGAACTGGTCCACTGAATACAACCATATCAAAAGAAAATCTTTTTCTGAATTTTAGGGGTCCCCCCACCCCCCTCGAAATATTTTGCGCTCTCGGAATGCAAAAATTGGCATTTTGGGGAGTACATTTGACACTGAGGAGCCAATTATTTATACAACACCTACATATTTGGTACAAAATGATAGCTACATTCATGCACCTAACATTAAAACACCCATCGGAAGTGTTTAATAAATGAAAAAGAATTTGTACATCAAAATCGATTCATTACAGGAACTTTTTACCACAAAATTGTTACCTCATGAAAAAATCACGAGTAATTTTTACCAAAATTATTTGAAAGTTATTTCTAATAGCTCATTTTTAACACGAGTGTTACCGCCACTCATAGAGCATCATCCCAATGCAGCTTCACGGCGATGGGCTTTGATAAGATAGGATGAAAAATCGAACAAAGATAAGTTCAATTTATGCTATCAAAGTGGGAACAACTTTGCAAAGCCCCATCTTTTTTTTTTTTTTTTTAATCATTGCATAAATCTAAATATACTTTTACAAGAAAAACGGAATAAAGTTAATAAAATACAAAATATATAGCTTTCCAATATACAACTAAAAAGAAACAACATTAGAATGGTATATTACTTAGGCCTAACTAGCCTTGTCTTTTTGTCATATTGATTAATATTTTCTTTGAAACAACAGGGATCATATGCCTGTTTTCTTCAACAACCTGTAGAAGTTCCTGAATTTCATTCTCATCCTTGCATGTGCCATAGAAATCTTGCATCAATTTAACTCCCCACTCCGTCGTATCATTAACAACGTTTGCAAAAGAAATTATATTCTTCATCCTGATATAATCTTCATCAGTTTCCTACGTAAGAACAGGCTTTTTAAGCCAGTTGCCTGTTGAGTCTAGTTGGCGAAAGAAAAACCAAGACTTGGAACCATTAAGTCGGTGGAGCTTCACATCCTGTTTCAAAATGGGGAAGACAGGTTGGCGTATATGAAAGTCTTTAGGATGGACAGAATGTAATAGTTCTTTTGCCATCATGCTCTTATCTTCATTGCTCAAAGAACCAAAGAGAGCCATTGGTGTAAGTTCCTCAGTTAGGTAAAAGTGTTTAAAGTGTTTAAAGCTGTTTCAGCGATATCACTGTCTGCTTGCTTGTAGCGAACCATTTCCCTGTAAAAGTCGAGATCATTTACAGGGGCATTAACTGCGTTTGTGCACGAAAGCCAATACTTTCCATAGAAAAGTGTCGTAAAGATACACATCCTTTCAAGCTTATAAATGGTCATTGAGTCAAACCCAACTTGATTGCAGAAAGCATACATTTTATGTATATAAAGTATAGCTGCCATCCATCTTGCCTGATGAAATGCCCCAGGTTTCATCCAGTGCGTTCCTCGTGAAGGGACTACGTCAAGAATCAGAAGTGTTGTTTCAGCAACTTCCCTATAGTCATCTCGGGGAAGACTCCTTTTATTGTTAATTAAGGACATCTTTCATATATTTGATGTTTTCCTCTTTTAAATTCCGCAGATATCGATCTTTTATTTCAAGATGCTTACGAGGTTGTTTGGTGTCAATATTCTTCCAATAGTTTTCTTTGAATTTCTTAAAATCTTCATTTACTGGAGAAGTCGTCTTACCAAATATTTTCAAATAGACAGCCGATAAAATTCTCTCAGCCATGTGATGACGGCAGGCCATCCAAAACAATTTTTTCCCGAGTAGGTCTTCTACTTTTATGCAAGCTCCTTTTACCCAGCCAGAATTGTAAGCAGTGTTATCAAAAACCATGCCATACACATTATTCTCCAATTTCCAGCTAAACATAGACTCTACAACTGCTGATGCTTGTGTCAGTCCTGTTGTATTTTCGATTTTCGGCACGGAGAGTAACTTTTCTACATCCCTACCTCCAGTAACAAGAATCGCCAATCTCTCTTCTTTCTCATTTGATAGATCACCAATCATTTTGCTGTCCCAATGAATCAGAACATATTCAGGAGCAATAAATTCCTTTCTGATGGATTCTGCCTTTCTTTTCCTTGTTGTTTTAGCTGCTCGACCTGCCTTACTTTTTGAAATACTCATTTCTGCAATATTTTTCCCACACTCTGCTGCAACTACTGAAGCAAAGCCACTGCGTTGTCGTAATGAAAGGCCTAGGTGATCTGCTGTATTTGATATTAGGTTTGACTTAAGCACGTTTACAACCTTCTTTGATGGACCTGGCTTGGGAGAGAAGTCTTCATCTGCCGCGTCATCTCCTGAATCACTCAAATGTATCTTCGTGCTCTTCACCCTTACCTTTTTTCCTAAAGATTGGCGTTGTTCTTCTTTCATTGTTCGATTTTTCTCTTCACGAATCCTGGCCTGTTTTCTGAACACCTTTGCAACGTATCCTTTGTCAATTGGACTCAAACAGTATTTCCTCTCACCTCGCTGATCTTCTAAAAATGCGATATCTTCAGTCTTCTGATCTGTAGATTTCATTGAATCCTTTCGAATTTCTTCAACAGCATTTTGGGTCGAAATGTCGAATAATTTATTCATATGATCCAAGAAATTTTGCTTTTCGCACTCATATTTTTTTCTATTTCTATGTTTAATCAAGTTATCATGTTTATTTAGTAAATCAAGTATCATCATTCTTGGTGATTTATGTTTAGCGATGTCTTTCGAGGGAATGCCTGCCTTATTCCAAATACATCTAACTTTTCGTAAAACAATTTTTATATTTTCCTCCGTTGAGACATTTCTCTGATTGATTTGTTGTCTTCTCAGAAAGAAAAAATATCTTGTGACATCACCATTTGTTGGAAGCACGCAACCTTCTTCAGTATGTATATCATCTTTGAGTTTACCTAATATTGAATCATAAGTTGTTATATCTTTTCTGAGCACTGGCCTACTACTAGCCATATCTAAAGTACTGTTGTGAGCCTACAAACACACAGCACTTCCACAGGACAACAACTGACAACACAAACACTGTGTGTTGAGCAGAAACGCCACGAGAGGGCAGTATCATAACAGTACTATGTTATCTCCACAAATTTTTTTTCATAAAACTGAAAATATAAATTTAATATATATTACCTAAATTATTAACAATACTGCATAAAACTACATAAATAAAATATATAATAAATAATAATTTATTGGAAATATAGAGTAAATAAACAGCGAGCCGACATAAAAATATTTACCCTTAATTTCGACCTACTATAATTAAAGAATATTAATTATAAGTACTTATTCATTTATTAAACACTTTTGATGGATCTTAATGTTAGGTGCATGAATGTAGCTATCATTTTGTACCAAATATATAGGTGTTGTATAAATAATTGGCTCCTCAGTGTCAAATGTACTCCCCAAAATGCTAATTTTTGCATTCCGAGAGCGCAAAATATTTCGAGGGGGGTGAAGGGACCCCTAAAATTCAGAAAAAGATTTTCTTTTGGTATGGTTGTATCAGTGGGCCAGTTCTAATGAGAAAAAAGTATGGACATTAACATTTAAAAAAAAGTGAAAAATGGGACACCCTAATATATATATATATATACAGGGTGGGTCAAAAGTCTGTCCCCATAGGAGGTTTATGTTCACATAGACTAAAATTTTTGTCTATAATTATTTTTATTTTTTCAGATTGGTAGATCGTCGTAGGGAGTATTGTCAGTGGTTTATGCAACATAGGCAGTTGGAAAAGCGTATCATGTTCACTGTTCAGTGACGAAGCAATTTTTTACCTAAACGGTTCAGTCAACAGACATAATGCACGATATTGGGCTAAAGAAAATCCACATTGGATTGAGGACGGACGCTCGCAGTACAACCCAAGAGTTATGGTATGGGCTGCTATGTGGGGAGATACGATAATTGGCCCATACTTTTCCCCCGACAAACTGGTGAATCATACCTTCATTTGTTAGCAAATTTCCTTACGCCTCGATTGTATGAACTACCATTACGGCATCGGAGAGCTATGTGGTTTCAGCACGATGGGGCTCCGCCGCATTTCGCGAGGGCAGTTCGCGAATTTTTGCAAGAAACATTTCAAGGGAAATGGATTGGTCGACGTGGGCCAATTGAATGGCCGCCCAGATCTCCGGACCTGACTCCTTTGGATTACTTCTTATGGGGACACCTTAAATCAGTTGTGTACGTTAACAGGCCAAGGACAATACAGGCGCTAAAGGATACCATAACAGCAGAATTTGAAGCCATAAGAACGAATATTACCATCCTCAGGAATGTGCAAACGTCTTGCGTCAACCGGGTTACAAAGTGTTTAGAAGAAGGTGGACGTCATTGAACACTATTGTAATTTCTGAATTAAACATTAAGGTAGGCCGAAATTTTCTTTTCCATTATAAACTTCCTATGGGGCCAGACTTTTGCCCCACCCGGTATATATATATATATATATATATATATATATATATATATATATATATATAAATGAACAATGAATAATCCTTTTACTAAATTCTTATATTCATTCATATAATTCTTATATTCATTCATATAATTCTTATATTCCTGCATATAATTCTTATATTCAATTATATAATAGGGCGGAGCGTTTTTATACTTTTTTCGATTTTCGTTTCGTAATAGCACGGAAAAGTGGCACTTTCACGTCAGAAGTGAGTGTGTAAAATCTCAGAGATCTGCATTAATATCTTCTGCCTCCGCACGCGCGTTAAAAATCCAAAAAATGCGCCAAAATAAGCATTTTTTCAATATTTTCTTATAGTTTTCATTTTCATCCTACCTTCTTGTAATAGCGAGGAAAAAGCATCCTAAAGGTTTATTTTAGACTGGTTTTAAATATTTTTGTCCTGCGATAATATCTTCTGCCACCGCAAATGTTCCAAAATACAGAAAAATCCGCATAAATCATGTATTTTTCATATTCAGCCTATACGCTAATAAATTCACTTCGTACGTAATATAGTACTCCCACATCGTTCTAGAAGCTTCCCCACAGCCTGGTATGGTGTGTTGCTCGTCATTGCCATATACGGCAGTGAGTCAGTGAGTGATGACTGATGAGTCATGACTCACAACACTCTATCAGGCCTTCTTGCTCTCACTTCCCCGCAGTGTTGTGCTAGCTATGTTTCGGGTAAGATGTGGATTGTGTTGCTCTTGCTGTTAATTCATCTTTGGAACACGACAACATGCATATGTGGACATATACTGCATATTTTAGTGCATAATAATACGTTGTGTAATATACAAAACTTCTGCAGAATGCAAGAATATTTTACGTTTTAGGAGTAATTTCTTAATTTTTATATTAATTACTGTTTTTCACAATGTCAGTAAAAGCTCAAGCAACAAGAACTTCTTCAAGTTGCCCTATATTTTGGGCTCCAGCTGATCTAGACAAGAGGTGCCTTCCAACCTATAAGGACGTCATGAAATATTTTCATCAAATAAGGTTGAATCTGAAGACATCGAAGAAAGAGCCCACAGTTGCGGAAATTTCGGGTGTTCTCTCAAAAACTCCCGAAGATTTGTGGAGAACAGCCTCTATTCCTACTGTTTCTCATAACCGTGTCGTTCGAATGATTAAAAATTACCATGAAAAA
This sequence comes from Bathynomus jamesi, assembly GCA_023014485.1. Lineage (NCBI taxonomy): Eukaryota > Metazoa > Arthropoda > Malacostraca > Isopoda > Cirolanidae > Bathynomus > Bathynomus jamesi. The sequence continues at coordinate 75,229 of JAJOZX010000110.1, read as the reverse complement.
TGTCAAAACCTTCTAAAGTCAATAAAAAGGAAACAAGATAGTGACTCATTCAAAATTAAATTACAAACATTTCAAAATGAGGCAGAAAACAAGTTATTTGACATCAGTGCTTGCAAAATATGAAAATTTTGATAAGTGTTCATGTGAAAACCATCTCAAGGTTCCAGCAATTGAACGAGACTTCCTTAAAGATCAGAGAACAACAAGAAAATTGGCAATAGGCTCTCTTGATGTTTCACAAACTCGTAAAGATCTAGCAACTATTGCTAGAAGACAACAGAGAATGAAACAGTATGAACCAAAACCATCTACTAGTAAAGGACAAGCAACTGAAACACTGTCATCAACATCAAGCGAAACAGAAGGAGCGGATTCCGATTATGAACCGACATAGAGAATCAAATCGATGGAACAATCTCATCATTGGCTACAGCTTGTGACAGAACTGATGTGTCAGACAGGTCTGCTGCTATAATTGCTTCGGCTGTTCTTGAAGACGTGGGAATTATAAACGAAAAAGATTTAAGTTCAGTAATAGATAGATGCAAAGTAAGGAGAGCTAGAAAAAGAGTGAGATCTATCATTCAAAAAAGAGATTACGAAGAAGAAACTATGGAGAGTATCTATTTCGATGGAAGAAAGGACAGAACTGCAGTGCAAGAAAAAGTTGGCAGTAAAGGTTATCCAAAAAATATAACAGAAGAACATGTCACTTTGCTTCAAGAACCAAACTCGCATTATATTGGGCTTGTAACTCCCGCTTCTGGCTCAGCTCAGAGTATATCTTCTGCAATTTTGGATTTTTTTCGCTCAAATGAGATTGATACTTCAGAAGTTAGAGCCATTGGATGTGACGGGACAGCAGTTAATACAGGACCAAAAGGAGGAGTGATAGGAAGTATCGAAGAGCACTTTCAGAGAGCACTCCAGTGGCTGATTTGCTTGCTTCACACTAATGAACTTCCCTTGAGGCACATAGTGACTGACATTGATGGTAAAACAACAGGTCCCCAGAGTTTTACGGGGCCTATAGGAAAAGAGTTAATTGATTGTGAAAAGAGACCTGTTGTTGAGTTTGAAGCAGTTGAAGAAGAAGAAATTGTAGTTGACAGAGATGATCTGAGCACAGATCAGAAATATTTGGCAGAAATCTATGATGCTGTGTCAAAAGGTGAATGTACTCCCTCTCTAGCTCAAAGGAAACCAGGCAAAATGGCACACTCCAGATGGGTGACAACTGCTAACCGCATACTTCGTCTCTACGTTTCAACTGAAGAACCTTCAGACAACCTTAAGTGTATCGTGGATTATATTATGAAAGTTCATATTCCAATGTGGTTTCAAATCAAGAGAAATTCTTCAGCAACACAGGGAGCTAAACATCTTTATCAAATGATACAACGCTCGAGGTCGTTGAGTGCCCGCTGTATAGAAATAGTTGATCGTGTTATTCAGAGAAATTCCTATTTTTCTCATCCTGAGAATGTTCTCCTTAGTATGATTCACGATGAAGCAAAACATATCAGAGAATTAGGATGGAGGAGAATCCTTAAAGCAAGAGATTCTGAGTCAGCCGCAGTGAGAGTGTTTAAATTGCCCACGTTGAACTTTCAGTGCTGTGAGTACTACAACATGATTAACTGGCAAACTTGTGAGCTGTCAGAGCCTCTTCTGACAAAAGTTCTATCACGCTCCGACATCCTGAACTAAAACTCATCAGGAGATGTACTTGATTTCATCCCACGCTTTCCTTGCCACATCCAAGCGGTTGAACGGCGTATAAAGCTGGTAACAGAGGCTTCAGCTGCAGTATGCGGTTCAGAGGCAAGGGATGGATTTATCAGAGCAAGATTAGAATCCAGAAAGAAAATGCCAAGAATGGAAACAAAAAGTTACTACAGTGTGTAACTAGCCTAATTCCGATAATGGTAGGGTGGTTGGGTCGGGCAGGGAGGAACTCGAAATGCAGCCACCTCCACGTGGTGAATTCTGGGTTATTTCGTCAATATAGTACATTCAATATTGACGAAATAAGCGAGGAGCTGCATGCATATTACATAATAAGTCATCAAAAATAAACCAAGCATATGCAAAGTAAACTGCATTGGTGGACCTAAATTATTTAATTGCTCAAATATATAAACTTCTTAAATTACTAAAATATGATATAATGAATTGTTAATTGCATTATTTAATACATAATTAACGAATAAACAGTGGTGTAGGCCGAAGTTGACCATAATAGCGTCATTATAAAATACGCTATTTATGTAAATTTTCCCATATTTTGGAACGTTTGCGGAGGCAGAAGAAATTATCGCAGGGCAAAAATCTTTAAAACTAGTTTAAAATAAACTTTTAGGATGCTTTTCCTCTCTATTACAAGAAGGTAGGATGAAAATTAAAACTATAAGAAAATATTGAAAAAATGGTATTTTGGCGCATTTTTTGGATTTTCAATGCGCGTGCGGAGGCAGAAGATATTATTGCAGATCTCTGACATTTTAAGTAGTATGCCCGCAAAAGGGTGGAGTGCAATGCAATTTCATAATATTACGTAATGTTGCAACACCCCTTGTTGCTAAGCACCTCCCCACCCCCTTTTGGTGCTAAGCCCCGCCCCCCTTTGTTGGGGAAAAAGAGAGAGAGAGACTACAGGCCTTTGTTGCCAACCCCAAAATGGGGTTGCAAGGGGCATGCAACTTGGAGGCGGAGTTCTCCCCCAAGCTGAACCCCCCAAAGGGGTATACCTAACATAAGAGGCCTCTATGGGAAGGAAGGGGTTTCCTCATCACCCAAAGGGCCATTAAAAAGAAAGGACCAGAGGTCCTTGCTCGGGCGGCTGCCCGAGCTCTTATGGAAGTCTTCTGCCGCCATACACCATCTTTTATAGAGTCCAAACAGCCAGTTGGCTGAGTTGCCAGATAAAGCCATGTATTTAATTCATCAGCCAATAGAAAGCTGAGTTCCCAGTTTGTGCTATATATTTAATTAATTCATATATTAATCAGTCTAGAAGACTGAGTTGCCAGTTAGCAATATTTATTAAATTATTTCATATATTATTCATCCATTTGGCTGCTAAATACTACCATATATTTATATGACGATAGTTGTCAGGTACCACCATTTATTTTAATTCGTTACCACAACAGATGATTCTACTCCTTAATTCCAACAATTTAATTTAAAAGAAATTCTGTTTATTAAATAAATAATTAGAATTTAAACTCACTCTCTTTACACAACTAAAATAAATCTATTACATAATTCCTATTTTTATTAGTATTATTAATATCGCAATTCACGCTAAATCACGAGTAACAGTGGGAAAGGATGCACTTGTATATATATACAGGGTGTACATAAAGTCAGGATCTATTTTTGTGAAGCACTTGGAAATTATATGGAATTCAATCATAAAATGATAAAGTGGTAACATTTATTAAATAATTAAGAGTAGGATTCGACGTGACGCCCATCAGTATCCCTGCACAGCTCAAATCGTTCCGCAGCATTTCTAAACACATCCTGGAGCATTTGCGGGGTTATGTTATCTGCAGCAGTTCGTATACGTGTGCGTAAGTTTTCAAGACTCGTAATCTTCGTCTGATAGACGTGCGATTTGATAAAGCCCCATGCAAAGAAATCTAAAGGGGTTAAATCTAGTGATCTCGCTGGCCAAGGTCTGTTGCTTCCGCGTCCGATCCAGAATGTACACCATTTTTCTGTTGCAAGCTAGAAGTCGGGTGTACGAGCAAACTGTATTATTATTATTAGTAGTAGTAGTAGTAGTAGTAGTAGCAGCAGGGGTAACAGTAGTTAAAAAATTATCCTCACTTCTACACATGTCTCTTTCATTGCAGTCCTAAATCACCTAAGCTATCCTCTGAAGCAGGAGTCACGCCAAACCATTTTACATCGAAAGCATTCTAACATCTACATACTAACAGAAATGAGAGCCCGCATATACAATATACGAGTTTTAACCATTTGTTTAATACCACAATGCTTTGTATCACTCATTACCTATCTGTATTACCTAAAAATTATCTAGCTAGTTGTCAACTAGCGATCAAAATAATGTAATGTGCAAATTTTTAGTTTGGAACCGAGCCTTAAGCGCGGTCCCAAACACACACACAGATTATTTCAGGAAAGGGCATATATATATATATATATATGTGTACACAAGCACCACACACACAACATATATAATATATATATATATATACACCATCCAAAATTTTTAGTGTTCGTACGATGATTCATCATTTCACGATGGTTAAGCTTGTCCCCTCCTATATATATATATATATATATAATATATATATACAGGGCGTCCCAAAAAAATGTACACACACTTTAACAGCTGATAGCTCAATTGATGTTTCTTTCTTTCCAAGTTAAACCCATTAGAATTAATAATGGCAGTCAGACTAAGCTTTGAACAAAGGAAATTCATTCTAAAATGCTACTGGAAGTGTGAAAACGCAGTTGAAGTGCAAAGACAGTTTAGGAGGAAGTTTCAAACAGATCCACCAACGCGACTTACCATCACTCGAATTAGAGATAAGTTTGAAGCCGATGGAACTGTTCAGAATGTCCACAAGAAGCGTTCCGGAAGACCACGGACATCGACAAGCCCCACAAAGCAAGAAAGAGTACTGGAAAAGTATCACCAAAGTCCAAGAAAATCTGTGCGGCAAGCGAGTCGTGAGGTAGGAATTTCAGAATCGTCTGTCCAACGCATTTTGAAGCGCTGTCAATGGAAAAGTTACATTCCAAGATTAGTCCATGCTATTAATGAAGATGATCCGGACCGAAGAGTGGAGTATTGCGAGTGGTACTTGGCACGATGTGGATGTGGATTGGACGAAGGGGTTTCGTAGAATACCCTCCGCGCTCACCAGACCTCACACCACTAGACTTTTTTATGGGGATACTTCAAAGACAAAGTCTACGCTATAAAACCTGCAACAGTCGCTGAATTGAGAGCAGCCATTGAACGAGAATGCACACAAATACCAAACGAAATGTTTCGTGATGTTTGCGATTCCATTGCTTCGCGTTATCAGCAGTGCCTGGACCAGAACGGACGTCAGTTTGAAAACAGGCGTTGACAAAACAATTAAATAATGTCTGTAGATTCTATTACATTTTGAAAATGAAATGTATTTTAATAAACACTACCTTTATAATTATTTAAAGTGTGTATACATTTTTTTGGGACGCCCTGTATATATATATATATATAAAGATGTATACTTAAATAACTATACGCATATTATATATAAACATGTAAATATAAAATATGCATGATATAAAGATTTTATACACAGTAAATGACTAACAATAAATATCGTATTATGAAGCAAACTGTGGAATGACATCTCGATTTCAAAGGGTTTTAATTTACATTTCGCTCAACATCTGTGGTTAATAGGAAAACGTTTTTTCATTTTTGTAATCAGGGTAAAAAGAACATAAGAATCACCCATATTTAGCAAATGGAGAAAAACTTTGTTGATCAATGTTATGATGTGATGAATATGTGCATTTGTACAGTGCTTACAATAAGTCTCACGCCTCTGTCTCGTCCCAAGCTAGTCTGTTAGGTATAAAATGGGCGGTCCTTATGACAGCGGAGGTGTGTTCGGATTGGTGCACATAATTGCTCTAACCCCATCAATGACGTCCACATTATCATTGTGTCGATCACTCTATCTATTTATACATAGAGACATACTGTATATAGATATATATAGAGTATGCAGGGGATAACGTGTCTCAGTCCCAGCTATGGTAGTTGTCTTACAATGAACAGTCCCAAGTGCAAGTTACGTTAACACCTCCACATAAACTACCCTGGACTAAAATAACATAAGTGAAGCCCTTACCCACAAACCATTTAAAAGGTGTGATTTAAAAGCTCTCTCTCTCTCTCTCTCTCTCTCTCTCTGATCACACCGCATGGCAATGTATCCATATAACGTTAATAATAACCGAAACTCGAGAAAATATACTCTCTGCCTTCCGCTCTATCCCAAATCCCTTTCTCTTAGTAACCTCTTAATACAAACTAATCTATCATATTTTGCGACTTTTTAACTCTGGTAGGATTCAATTACATTCCTATAGTGTAAGATACTTAAATTCATGTGTGTATTATGCCATATGATGTGCGTAATAAATAATCATTTTAAATAGTTGGAGCGTTCAAGGTCATCTGTAGTAATCTATAGACTACCACTCAAGCCCACTCTCAACACTTAGATTCCCCTAAGACACAGGCGTCTTCAAGTAACATGAATGCGTAGAGATCTAAGGTGTTAGATTCCATATTATATAATTTATGTGCTAGGTTTAAGAACGCTGGCATTGAAGGATGGAAGGAAGGGACAGTAAAAGCGATAATAGGTTTAATGAAGGAAGTGGAATGAGGATGGAGGTAAGCGTTGCTATGTCGAAGGAAACGAGGTTGGGTGGGGAATTACGAAGGGAGGAGGAAAGGGAGCCAGAGATTATTAATCTAATTCTGCCACCACGTTCTCCTGATATGAATCCGATTGAAAACCTTTGGGCAATAATGATTAACGAATGGGAGCAACGCAATGAAAGAACATTTGAAGCACTTTTAGCTCACACGAGGAATAGTTGGGAGAGCTTACGTCGAACACCAAACATTCCCTACAAACTGGCCTCTTCTATGCCGCAACGATTGCAAGAAATTATTGATGCCGGAGGAAGCTATACGAAATACTGATGTTAAAGCCATGACGTAAATGTGTATCGAATATATATTTATGTTAATATAAATTTTATTATATTTTTATGTTTGACATCTATAAAAGTATATATTGTGACCATGAAAGAACTTTACTTATCCTTAGTTAGAATCTTTTCTTGCAATGTCTACACTCGTGGAAATGATAATATATGCATTGTTGAAACAAACTATGAGAAGGTAATAGTTTCAGGAAAAAATAAAAACTGGCAACATCGAGGCCATCACATGTTTATGGGAATTGTCATATGATATGCTACCAATGAACTCCTATATACTATATACAGTATACTATATTACGTAACAATTACGATGAACAAATCAAATGCAAATTTCTCTGATTCACGGCCCATCAGTCTTGCTTTAGACTAATGACTTTCATAAGATGGAATAGGTTACCACTTAAAACAATGGATAAACTATCTATTAGTGAGACGACCGTGACTTCCTCGAAATGCGAGCGCGTGAGAGGTTCATTGAGGAATTTGATCATTAGATTCTTCACGTAGGATATGTATCACAAACAACAATATTGACAACAATTCCCAAATATCAGTCATTGCATTTGAGCAAATAATTTAGACCTGCGTCAAAATAACTTAGGTATCATGCCATGATTTGGGATATTTGCCGAATTAATCGTTCTCTATAGTCTACACTCTACAGTATATATTAAGACGGTATAATGTAATGCCCAGCTAATATTATGATGACTAGGATTGCTCCATAACCATCCCAACATCCCGAAACTTGGTCATTCTGCTTCTTAATCATTTGTATTTTAAACACTAAAATGTAGCAGAAGTGACATAATAATAGACGTCATTGATGGGGTTAGAGCAATTATGTGCACCAATCCGAACACACCTCCGCTGCCATAAGGACCGCCCATTTTATACCTAACAGACTAGCTTGGGACGAGACAGAGGCGCGAGACTTATTGTAAGCACTGTACATTGTGGCAAGACCATAGTTCATGTGACAAATATTAATAATACGAACAGACTAGATTACATTTGACACCGAAATAGTACAATAATGTCGGGTTAAGTAGAGACACAGTCAGAAGTCTTTATATTATGAATCCCATAACTACGAAGAGATATATATAGATATATATATATATATATATATATATATATATATATATATATATATATATATATATCAAAGCTATTGACTTCTCCTTAGGGAAACGGAGCTTACAGATGAACAGAAGGATCAACACAACGGCAAACATTTTCATTTATTTTTTGTACTTCAGACGTTTCGACAAATCTTTTGTCATCATCAGTGAATTAAGTCTTAAAACCTTAAAACAAAAGTAAAAAGTGAACATTACATCAATACAATATTAAAACCATTAAAATTAAAACCTTAAACAAAATGAAAATTGCATCAATACAAAATTAAAATCATTTAAATTTCATCACTACAAAAATTAAAATTAAATTACCTCAATAGGTAAATACACAATGTTTACATCAACCTCCATACTTGGCAAAGCCTAAGAGAACACTGGATGGTCAGAGGATTAGAAAGGATATGTCTATGAGAATCGGTTGGTTAGTTAAAAGAGCTGTAATTTGTAGGATGAGCTATTATTGTTAATGGAGGGTTTGTTTCTATAGATGTACAAAGATTCTAAAATTCGGAGTTCTGTGAGGTTATTGGATCTAGTTAAAATTTCAAACTGAGTTTTGTGAAGGGGATGGTTGTTTTCATTACTATGGTTTCTAATTGCGGATTGTGGAGGGCTACTGAGGGGACGGTTGGTACCGACTGGCAAGCCCAAATGTTGAGAAAGGCGCACCTCCAGTTGGAGTTGAGTGCTGCCAATATACGCAGCCTTACAGCTGTCGCACGTGTATTTGTAAACAACATTGGGGGATACAGTTTTGGGAATTCATCTTTGAACTTTAAAAAATTTGATAATTTAAGTGGGTTGACGAAGGCGAATCTAAAATTTATTTGGGGATAACTAGACTTGAGCAGTTTGGACAATTCACCTCGAATACGCAATGATAAATAACCATAAAAAGGTAATTTAATATATCTGGTTTCTTTTTGTACTGTAGTTATGGGGAGTTTAGTATTAAAAGTGTTATTTAAAAATTTCGGATCAAGTAAAGATAATCCCTCCCAGAAAGTAAAGTAAAGTGAAGCAGTCTGACATAAGGATAAAAATTAAGAGAATCTTTTTTTAAAAAATGATTTATTTGAAAACAAAACTTATTAAAATTCATTTATTACAATGGATCAAGTAAAGATAAGCACCCCCAACCTTTTTAGTTAGCTTTATAAGGCTAACTAACGAAAATATCACGACTTAACCTAACCAATCGTTAGGTCAACTGTACGCCCTTGACGATTGGTTAGGTTGATATTTTCGTTAGTTAGCCTTATAAAGCTAACTAAAAAAGGTTGGAGGTGCTTAACTTTACTTGATCCAAAGACTTTAATTAAAGCGGTATTACCAACTTTACCAAGTAAAGATGATCCCTCCCAAAAAATGATCAAGTAAAGATAGTCTCCTTTTTTTGTTGGGAGGGATTATCTTTACTTGATCCAAAATTTCTTTAATTGGTTATCGAATAGATTAGAAGGGTAGTAATTGTTAATAAAGTACTGTTAAAAATTTAAATTCTTCATTTAACGAAAAGTAATCCGAACAAATACGGTAACTTCTTGTTAATAATGTTACTATAGCACTAATCTTATATTTATAAAACATACAACTTAAATAATTGGTTCCCAAGCCAGTAAAAGTTTGTTTTCGAAATAGTGAAGTTTGGAACTTATTATGAGCCCGTTTAACTAAAACATCCAGGAAAGGTGAACTATTATTTGTTTCGTTTTCACATGTGTACTTAATATTACTATGTTGTTTATTAAGATAATCAATAAAAAGTTTTACGTGTGAAGGATGATTAAATATTAAGAAAGTGTCATCCACGTATCTTCTGTAATATATGGGTTTAAAACTACTAGGACAACTTTTCAACCAAATTTCTTCGTAATAGCAAAGAAATGCATTTGCTAGTGTTGGGCTCAACGGGGAACCCATAGCTACCCCATCAATTTGGCTGTAAAGGTTGCTATTAAATAAGAAAAGATTATCAAAACACACTATTTCGAGAAGGTTTTTAAATTGAGTGAGTGAGGCCATTAATAAGAGTATTATCAGAAGTGAATAACTTATTTAGTATGATATTTAATGTTTCTTTTAACGGGACATTAGTAAACAATGACGAGACATCAAAACTGGCCATAGTAAGAGAATCGGCACGATTGATCTCTTATCTCTTTAGCAAAATCAAACGAGTTGTTAATAGAATAATCATTAAAGGTGAGTTTTGAAAGCAAGGGAACGAAGAATTTGGCTTAATTATAATTGAATGTACCACAGGCCGAAAGAATAGGTCTTAGTGGGAAATTTGGCTTATGGACTTTAGGTAAACCATATAGAATTCCTGGATTAGAACCAGAAGCAAATAAAAAATTGTATGTATTGTCAGCAATAATATTACTATTTTTTAATTTACGCAAACACCTATTAAGTTTATCTTCGAGTTTTAGTAATTTAGACAACATTCTCTTTTACCCTTTTAAATTTAGACATATCCGACAAAATTGTCTCCATTCTATTTATGTAAACTGTTGAATCAATCAGCACTACTCCTTTACCCTTATCCGGTTTTGTAATGACAGAGTTATCCTTTTTCAAATTAAGAATTTTAAAATCTTGCTTATTAAAAAGGGGAGAAAACACCTTATGGGGTTTAAAATTATAAAAATTCTTAAAAGAGATGCTCTCCACTTGTTTTACCCTTATGAAACGAGAAATTTGGTCGGATCTCACAATTCTTAATATTCATGAGAAGATTTTCAAAACCAGAGAAATATTTATAAAAATTTAGTTTATAATGAGGTAGATCAAAATTTAAGCCTAACGACAATATTTCTCTCTCTCTAATACTTAAAACTATTAGAGAAATTAAAAATAAAATTATCTGGATTATTAAAAAACGACTGAGTGATTCCCAATTTTTCCAATTTGGCAGCAGTATCCTTTTATGTCTATTGACAATTTTATCACAGCAAGTTTGAAATTTAGTAACTAAACACTGATAATTAATCAATATGACACCCTAGATTTTAGACCAAACAGAGAATTCTTATATTTCAGCTTGAGAAAACTCACTGTTTTAGTTTTCGATTGAAGCTCCAAATTTAATAATTTATGTTGCCATGATTTATATAGTTTGGAGTTATGGAGGCGTTTATTATAGAGTTTAAATCTAAGGAAATTAGGCACAATATTATAACTTTTGCACTTAGATAAGAAACTCATCACAAATAGCCTTGTTAAGTTTCAAATACTCTTTCACATTGTCTGTAATAGTTCAATGTCGGTCGGCCATATCTCTGGGTTAATATCAAAGCTATTGACTTCGTAGGGAAACGGAGCTTACAGATGAACAGAAGGACCAACACAACGGCAAACATTTTCATTTATTTTTTGTACTTCAGACGTTTCGACAAATCTTTTGTCATCATCAGTGAATTAAGTCTTAAAACCTTAAAACAAAAGTAAAAAGTGAACATTACATCAATACAATATAAAAAACCATTAAAATTAAAACCTTAAAACAAAATGAAAATTGCATCAATACAAAATTAAAATCATTTAAATTTCATCACTACAAAAATTAAAATTAAATTAAATTACCTCAATAGGTAAATACACAATGTTTACATCAACCTCCATACTTGGCAAAGCCTAAGAGAACACTGGATGGTCAGAGGATTAGAAAGGATATGTCTATGAGAATCGGTTGGTTAGTTAAAAGAGCTGTAATTTGTAGGATGAGCTATTATTGTTAATGGAGGGTTTGTTTCTATATTTCTTTGCCATTACGAAGAAATTTGGTTGAAAAGTTGTCCTAGTAGTTTTAAACCCATATATTACAGAAGATACGTGGATGACACTTTCTTAATATTTAACCATCCTTCACACGTAAAACTTTTTCTTGATTATCTTAATAAACAACATAGTAATATTAAGTACACATGTGAAAACGAAACCAATAACAGTTTACCTTTCCTGGATGTTTTAGTTAAACGGGCTCATAATAAGTTCCAAACTTCACTATTTCGAAAACAAACTTTTACTGGCTTGGGAACCAATTATTTAAGTTGTATGTTTTATAAATATAAGATTAGTGCTATAGTAACATTATTAACAAGAAGTTACCGTATTTGTTCGGATTACTTTTCGTTAAATGAAGAATTTAAATTTTTAAAACAGTACTTTATTAACAATTACTACCCTTCTAATCTATTCGATAACCAATTAAAGAAATTTTTAAATAACACTTTTAATACTAAACTCCCCATAACTACAGTACAAAAAGAAACCAGTTATATTAAATTACCTTTTTATGGTTATTTATCATTGCGTATTCGAGGTGAATTGTCCAAACTGCTCAAGTCTAGTTATCCCCAAATAAATTTTAGATTCGCCTTCGTCAACCCACTTAAATTATCAAATTTTTTAAAGTTCAAAGATGAATTCCCCAAAACTGTATGCCCCAATGTTGTTTACAAACACACGTGCGACAGCTGTAAGGCTGCGTATATTGGCAGCACTCAACTCCAACTGGAGGTGCGCCTTTCTCAACATTTGGGCTTGTCAGTCCGTACCAACCGTCCCCTCAGTAGCCCTCCACAATCCGCAATTAGAAACCATAGTAATGAAAACAACCATCCCCTTCACAAAACTCAGTTTGAAATTTTAACTAGATCCAATAACCTCACAGAACTCCGAATTTTAGAATCTTTGTACATCTATAGAAACAAACCCTCCATTAACAATAATAGCTCATCCTACAAATTACAGCTCTTTTAACTAACCAACAGATTCTCATAGACATATCCTTTCTAATCCTCTGACCATCCAGTGTTCTCTTAGGCTTTGCCCAGTATGGAGGTTGATGTAAACATTGTGTATTTACCTATTGAGGTAATTTAATTTAATTTTAATTTTTGTAGTGATGAAATTTAAATGATTTTAATTTTGTATTGATGCAATTTTCATTTTGTTTTAAGGTTTAAATTTTAATGGTTTTAATATCGTATTGATGTAATGTTCACTTTTTACTTTTGTTTTAAGGTTTTAAGACTTAATTCACTGATGATGACAAAAGATTTGTCGAAACGTCTGAAGTACAAAATTAAATGAAAATGTTTGCCGTTGTGTTGGTCCTTCTGTTCATATATATATATATATATATATATATATATATATATATATATATATATATATATATGTATATATTTATAGTTTTACAATCATGTTCTAAATCAATTATTCAGCCGTTAATGTTCTCATATTTGCTGAAGTAAATTTTTAATAATAAAATTTTTATAATTTATACATCTCAATTTTGTGTTTATGTACAACACTTTTTGGGAACAGTTGGACGGAGAAAGCCATATATAAAGATTTCACATGATTCCCCGACTCATTTATATAAATATATATATATATACACACACACACACACACATATATATATATATATATATATATATATATATATATATATATATGATGAATAAAACCACGAAGGAAAGGAAACAAAATGGTGCTCAAGCGCTTTCGTCTAATGACATCCTCAGGAACACTGAAGTACATAAAAGGGTTACAGCCTATATATAGGTTACAGAAAGAAAAAAAAAGAAGAATAAATATATATGTATATATATATATATATACACATACATATCTATATCTATATATATATATATATATGCAATAAACGGAGAAGTAAAAATACAAATTAAAAATTAAAGGATTATCAGAGAGGCATACAGATTTGTAAGGAAAAAATATCGATTTTTAACACAAGATCAAATGAATTATAAAAATACAAATTTATACTGGAAATCTGCCCGGGTTTTAACACTTTGCCTTTTTTGGTTAAGTTTCGATGTATATAAAAATAAAATGAAAATTAAAAGTTAATAAAGTAGCATACAAGTTTACCAAAGATTTAGCGTTCTACCCTTCTTATCTAAATCTGTTTTGAAGGAATTCAAAACAACAAGATCGAGTTGAAAAAGACCTTTGCTTATGTTGAAGTTATTTGAAAGTTGGATAATGGCAGACTCAAGAATATTTCTATTAACAATGTTGCTAGAGTGGAATAAAACTGAAGCTTTATTCCAATCAATACAGTGGGATAACTCTGACAAATGGACAAAAAGGGCACTGGACAACTGTCCTGTTCTAACGGAATATTGATGCTGTTTTATACGTGTGTGCAAATCCTTTCCCGTCTGACCTATGATGTAAAAGGATCACATTGTTTGCACCCAATTTTATAGATAATGCCTGAATTATTGGTAGGGCTATTTTTTACTATGATATTTTTCACAATATTGTTATATGAAAATACTACATTAATATCTAAAAGTTTAAGTACATTAGCAATGCCTAAAAAGCCCGGGAAAAATGGAAGTATTAAAATATTTTTTGACAAAGTACGAGTGTTATTATTGACACGATAGAAAGTTCGTTTTGCCTTGTTGAGACAAGATTCCATAAACGCAGATGGATAACACAGATCACTTCCAATACCGTTGATTTTTTCCAATTCGGCATCGATGTATTCCGGACTGGCGATCCTAAGGGCGCGGAGAAACATTGATGAAAAAATGGCCTTCTTAGTGGGGGTGTCATGTCCCGAGTAAAAGTGTACGTAGGACAAATTGTTTGTTGTTTTCCGATAGATACTAAACTTAAAACCTGGGCTTTCCCTATGTACACGCACATCCAAAAATGGGATTGAATTGTCTTGTTCCATTTCTAAAGTAAACTTAATGGAGGGGACTTGATCATTTAACTGAAGGAGGAAGTTATCCAGGTCACGATTCATGGGCCAGATACACAAAATATCGTCGACGTACCGCAACCAAGAGATGCCAACCCCCTGGATTCTCGGAATGTAAGTAATTTCGAAAAACTCCATATAAATATTGGAGAGGAGGGGCGATAAGGGGTTGCCCATGGCCATCCCAAAAACTTGTTGATAATACTCGTTATTGAAAGTGAATTTACAGTCTTTGATGCAAAGCTTAATAAGATCCAAAACAATGTGTGAAGGTAGTGGCAGGTCATACTTATGTAATTCTTGGGAGAGAAAGTCAAGCATATCGTCAATCAGCACTTTTGTAAACAATGAACAAACGTCAAAACTGATCAATCTATCGTTAGTTTCAGTACGTGCATTATTCAATTTTTCAGTAAGAGCCATGGAATTTTTACATGTGAATCTTACTGAAAAATTGAATAATGCACGTACTGAAACTAACGATAGATTGATCAGTTTTGACGTTTGTTCATTGTTTACAAAAGTGCCGATTGACGATATGCTT